>JAJJXL010000020.1:0-600000 GCA_024516145.1 Pyronema domesticum
GTGTGGTCTGAGGGAGGGGAGGGGTGTAATGATGGGCACAGGGGTGTAAAGTTTGTCAGTGGGGAGAAGCATGGGTCCTAGTTGTTTCAGGAGGTGGTGCATTTCCCGGATGAGGGAGCGGTCACGGTCCATGACCTGGAAGGCCTTGGTAATTCTGGTGGTTTGTTATTTGTCGGTGTGTCAGTGCCTGTCGGAGGCAGTAGCAAGGTTGTGCTGGAGTTGGTCGAGGTATGTTTTGACGTCATTTCGGCCAGTAAAGGTGCTGTCGGGTGCATGACATTTGATTCCAGCTTTGGTAGGGGCTGAGCTGGGGCCGGATTGCACTGAGTGGGCGGTGGAGGTACCATTGTGTGTAAGGTTGGCTATTTTCTTCTGCATGCTGCTGGTCGTGCCGATGGTGTGTCCGGGGGTGTTTGTAAGTATGGGGTCAGGGGAGAAGTCAACGAAAACATTGTGGTCAAACAGTCTGGGGTGCTGGGGGTGACAGGGGGAGGGGCGTTGTTGCGGGGGGTGGGTGATGGGGAGCTGTCGCATGGGGAGGATCCGTCATTGTCGCTTTCGCTTTTGATGACATCAAAGTCATCGTGCATCGCGTCGCCATTCGCGTCGCGTGCCTCCATGTCATGCGGCTCTGTGCTAGCATGTTTGCTGGTAGCGAGGTCGCATGTGGGCGGTTTGTCGGGAGGGAGAGGGTGTTTCTCCACAATGGAGGTGCTGTCACGGCGTGGACCCAATGTCTGTACCATTGGCACTTATGCATGCTTATCCCTCTGTTTATACATGATGGTTGATTATGTTTGCTCGTTTATTTTATTTATTTATTTATTCATACACGCATCCAACCGTAAGGTTCTGGCAGAATCTACAAATTAAATACAATGATGAGAACCTGGGGGTGATGCCAGGTCCCCACTGGGTAAGCCCCAGAGCTGTCAATGTGGGTGGGAGTGTAGTCTCCCAAGTCTCACCATGCAGTTTTTCATCTAGCGTCATCAGATCCAAGGAGCCCTGTGCGCTCGGAGGCCACCTCGCCGGGTCGATCCCCCATTTCCTCCACCCTTCCCCTCCCATTTTTAAGCCATTTTTCCGCCTTTATTTCCTCCACAAAGCAAAAACAGAACAAAGGAAAAAGTGACTCCTCCGGGCCACCGCCCCCCCCACCTCCCCTCTCTCCCCTCTCTCCGTCTGCATCCTCCACTCCTCGGCTCTCCCCTATGCACCCCCCTCCACTGCACCTTCGCCGTCCGCACCTCTTCTCCTTCTCTACCTCTTCGCGTCATCATCCGTCACTCGTCTCCGTCTCCGATCTGCTTTCCCTCGCGCCTTTCATCTTCACCTCCCCACTCTTTTCGCCTCCCCCGTTGCTCCTCCCGCTTCCTTTGCCTCGCTCCTCATCGTCCTACTCATCTTCTATGTACATATATATCGTTTTATTTTGTTATTTTGCTGTTATTTCATTATTTTTTTTGTTTTTTTATATATATATTTTTTTTTTTTTTTTTTTTTTTTTTTTTTAGTTGTTGTGGGTTTCCGCGTGCTCGTCCATTAGGTCCAGCAGCGTCCCCCAGCCAGTCATCAGTGTACCAGGGGTGTCTTCTTCTGCGGGGTGAGTACTTAGCTTCGTGTGTGCCCATTCGGCGGTCGCCATTTTGGTGTCCGAGATCATGGTGGACAGAGCTTTCGTGCCAGCAGTCGTATACAGGATCGTGGGGAGAGTTAGTTGGCGTCGGCGCGGGATACGATGGGTGTGTCGTAGTTCAGTCCGCTGTGTGTTAAAGTTGGGGCAGGAGAGGATTAGGTGTTTGGGGGTTTGTGGGGGGTGCAATGGGCAGTGACAGGAGCGGGAGGGGTATTTAGCGGTGGGGGGGTGTGCGAGGCAGTCTAGAAAGTAGCCGTGGCCTGTGCGGAGTCCAAGTAGGGCCGTCGATATCTTTCGCGGGGTGGTAGTGTATGCGCTATCTAGTCTTTTGCGGTGGGGGGCGTCGTACGTCTTGGGTTTTGGTGATGAAGAGTACCAGTCCACCCATTCGGTAATATATTGCTCTCGTACTTGGCGTCTGAGCCAGGAGAGGGAAATCGGTGGTGGCGCAGTAGGGTTAATGGAGGTGGCGGTTTTTGCGAGGAGATCCGCGGCGTCGTTCCTGGGGATGTCTGTGTGACCGGGGACCCAGTGCAGAGTTACGGACGTTCCAGAGCGGCGAAGAGCGGACGCCACCGTAAGGATCGAGAGGGCGAGTTCCTGGCCGGGGCCGTAGGAGGAGCGGGAGGCGCGGAGGATGGCGGCCTGATTGTCGGTGAATATGTGTATTTTGCGGCGGGTGTGTTTGTTGAGGGTGATGGTCTTTTGGCAGGTCGCGAGGCAGTCGTGTATCGCTCTAAGTTCAGCGTCGAACACTTCTGTTGTATCGCCCATTGGGATGAGTTCTTCGACTCGGCGTGGTAGGCCGTCGGTGATGCAATATCCCGCGCCAGTTTTTCCGTTCAGTTGCGAACCGTCAGTGTATGCGATAATGTTGCGGGGGTCTGCGCGGAGGGATTGGAGCAGTGTAGCGTGTGCGGTAGCTGCCTTTCGCTTCGGGAGGGAGATGATGCTTGTTTTGAGGCCGGGGCGTTCCCATGGGGCGGGGTTGGGTTGTGATGTGTTTTCAACGATGTCGTCAGGTAGCACCCATTTGCTGATGGAGCGGAGCATAGTGACAAGATGAGAGGGGGCCTTGCCTGGTGATTGCCATTGGTAGTCATACTCGTATGGGTTGCAGATGGAGGAGTGGAAGTGGTCGGGAATGGGGAAGGAGGAGGGGCAGCATTTGACGACGGGGTGATTGGGGGGAAGAGACAGGAGAGGGAGGACGTATTTGCGCGTGCGGTGGTGTAAGCGGACTGAAACCGGGGGGATGGCTGCTTCGTTGTGTAGAGCTGTGATCAGTGTCGAGGTGAAGACATTCAGAATTCGGCGGAGGGCAGAGTTTTGTTGTGTTTGTATTATGTTGGCCAGGCTTTTTTGCCCCATGCACCAGATCTCAGAACCAAAGTCGGACCTAGACACCACACACGCTATGTAGAGTGTTCTCATCGCAGATGGGGACAAACCTGTTTCGTGATGTACGAGGCTACGGAGGGCGTTGAGGGACCTAGCGGCGGCCGTCAGTCTTGTTTTTACGTGATACGAGAAGGAGAGTTTTCTGTCAAAGTAAATTCCAATCCATCGAACTACGTCCGTCCGTCCTCCGTTCATCCCTGGGGTAATGATGGTTCCGTTTGGCAGGCGTACGTTTATGGTGTCGGTGAGTGTGTCAATGCGGGAGCGATGAAAATGTAGCAGCTCCGATTTCGAATCGTCGAATGCCACAGCGTTCGCTTGAGCCCAGTCGAAGGCGGTGCGAGCCGCGGCTTCCAGTTCGCGGGCATTCTCTTCTCTGGTGCGACCGTGTGTGACGAGGGCTATGTCGTCCATGTAGCTCGGAGTCCAGAGTGTGGGGTGGGCCACTTGTAGTTTGTCGAATAGAGGGCGTAGGTAGATGAGGAATAGAATGGGCGACACCGGGGAACCTTGGGGGATGCCCGTCCTAATAGGTCGCTGTACATCTGTTCGTCCATCGAATGATAAGGCTGTTGTCCTATCGGTTAGGAACGTCGAGCACCAGGAAATGACTGCGGTTGGGCAGCCCAGTGTGCGCATTGTCGTGAGGAGGCGCGCGCAGGAGACATTGTCGAAGGCTCCTCGCACATCTAAAAATAGCGCGGAGGTTACCATGCGGCGCCCTGCATTCGCTTCAACCTCGTGCGTTAGGGCCATCGCAGCGTCAATAGCCGAGCGTTGAGGGCGTCCGCCTATCTGGTCTGCATGCAATATGTTGTGTGACTCCGCCATAAGGCTGAGCCGGGTCGCCATAAGTTTTTCTAAGATTTTTCCCATGCAGTTTAGCAAAGCGATGGGTCGATAGGCCTTAACCGCACTATAGTCGGGTTTATTCGGTTTCAGAATAACCACCGTCGTTGCTTCGCGCCAGCATCTCGGGTGGTATCCTTTGTCACCTAACCTTGAATACAGCGCATCGAAGACCTTGGGGATTGCATCATAGGCTCTCCTTAGGCATGCGAACATTATCGCGTCGGGGCCGGGGGCTTTCTTTGGGGAGGAGGTATAAACAGCGTGGCGTATTTCTTCGGGGGTGAAGGTGTGCCAGGGGATATTGGGGTGCGTGGGGGTGATGTGAGTCGGAGGGGTATCGGGTGGGGGCGGGAAAAGCGCCTGAAAGGCGTTTACCTTGCTTTCAAAATCAACGTGTACCTTATCCACCCCACCTACCTGGGTCTTAATTGGGGGGGTCAGTTCTTCTGCGGCGGCCAAGTATTCTTTCCATAACAAGTCCTTTGCATGTCGTACTCTGCAGTAGTGGGTGTTCCGGAGGTTTTTGTACTCTGCGTGATGGGCTGGGAGGCGAGTTGATTTCCACCTCTTTCTTGCGTTCTGCATGTTCCGGCGTGTCGCGCGTTGTTCCTCCGTCCACCATCTCTTTGAGCGCCGAGTTGGTGTGAGAGCGGGTGTTGCTTTTTGGGCAGCCGTTTGGATGGAGTCCTGAAGGAGAGCGGCCCATTCGTCCAGGTTACTCGCGGAAGGGTTTGCGCAGAGGTATGTCCAGTATGGGTGATTGGCCTCGGCGAGGGCTTGTAGCTCCTTGGTAAAGGTGTCCCAGTCCGTTTTTTGCCAGTTGAGTCGTGGGGTGGTGGGGGGTAGCGGTGGTATGGTCTGGGTGGAGAGATGTCAGTTGAAAGCGGATGACCTCGTGGTCTGAACCCGTAGCCAGGTTGTCGTCGACTGCCCAGTTTGTGAGTTCCCTTGACATCGCGGGGGATGTCAGGGTTAGGTCCAGAACCGACGAGCCAGAGCCGTCCTTGTACTGGTGGGTCGGGACGTCGGGGACGTTCGCCAGACTCCAGTGGTGAGTTTCGATCAGTTCCACGAGCTCATCAGCTCGGGCTCTCCTGCGAGTGTTGGAATCCCACAACGGATGGTGCGCGTTGAGGTCGCCCGTGATGACACATCAACGAGGGAGGACGAGGGGGGTGAGAGCTCGGGGCAGGGTTTATAGTTTGGAGATCGGGTCACGTTCGTTGTATATGTTGAGTAGATAAAAGGAGGGTATTAGGGGTGTGTGGACCTCGAGGACCTGTAGGTCCGGGTCTTCGCTAACATCTGGTCTAGGAGTGACACTAATATGGGGGTTCAAACGGGAGACATATGCGGCAGTCCGGTTGACTTTGTGGTGCCCGCGGGGGGGGAGCAAAAGAATGAAGTTGGGGTGAGTTATAGCAAATTTCGGGTCCTTGACGTTTACCTCTTGGACAAGAATGATATCAGTGGAAGCGCTTGCTGTGTTTAGCAGTGTCGTGAGGGCGGTGGTGCTGCGGTTCGTGTTATGGGACACGATTCGGAGGGTCGCCGCTGATGAATGTTGTCTATTCATCGGCGGTCATGGTGGTATCAGCGATGGAGTTGGTTTCGGCGGGAATGTTGTTGTGGGTGGTGTCCGGGCGGGTTTCCTGCCATGCCTCTCTCACTATTCCTACCTTCACTGGGCATTTCGTGCTGTACGCTGCGTGTTGGGTGTCAGCATGTCCTGCGGCTACGCATTTCGAGCATTTGTAAACGGTGTGGATGCACTTCCTGCCCTTCTGCTTGGGGCACTCTCCACAGAAGTGATATTCCGTTGGGTGTGTGGCGGCGCATATAGCGCAGGTGGGGCCATTGTCGGCTGCGCACGTTGCATGGTGGTGACCAAACTTTTGGCACCTACGGCATTGGTCGATGGACCTGGCGGAGAAGAACTCGGTGACCTTACGTGGTTCGAATAGGACAACGACCTTTGTGCGCTTCAATGTGTTGTAGTCGTTGATGGAGCTGAGGGCGATCATGATGCTCGACGCTGACTTACCGGCCCATTTTTCGGGGTGAGATATGTATCGTGGTGGCTGGGTCAGTCGGACGGGGTGGTTGCGCTCGATTTCGGCTTGCAGGCTCTGCGTACCCTCCGCGGAGTCTGGGAAGAAATCAATAGGTACTCCGTGGACTGCCAGTTTGTACCATTTCTCATTAATGCGGGGGGGCAGCAACGCAGGGTGCACTTTGCGGGCGGCTTCAAGTATGAGGGGCAGGTGGGGGGGTGATATCGGCGGGCGTAGTTTGGGGGGACGGGGTCAAAATAAGGTTTCCATTAATGTTCTTCTTCACCGTTGAGATGGAGACACTCTCCGGAGCATTTGCTTTGCGCAAGGCGTCGTTGACGGCGACTCCGACTGCTATCTTGGAGCTGTCCGGGAAGGAACGGGGATCTGGGCATGGGATAATAATGTCGTTGGGGCGGGGGGGATTTTTCTTTGGGGGTTGGGATGGTTTCGGGGCTTGCTTCGGGGGTGTCGGGGTAGCACCGGAGAAGAGCTTGGTCGAGGCAGGCACTGCTTCTTTCCATGGGGCGGAAGATTTGGGATTGGGGCGGGGGGCGTGTACTGGAAGGGGTATCCTGTGCTTCTTCAGTTCCCGTTCAGCAGTGAGACAGCGTTGCTTCCAGTAGTCAATTTCTTTGGGGGAGGGGGCTTTGGGGGAGGGGGCGTGGACAGAGGGGAGGTCGAGGGGCTCGGGGGGAAGAGGTTGATCAGAAGTAGCAGGTTCGGCAGGGGCAGGGAGGTCGATGGGGGGGAGGAGGGTCGAGATGTTTTCATCGGGGAGTAAAACGGGGGCAAGACGGCAAAGGATGTCGTGGATGGCTCGGATCATTGAGCGGTCTTTGTCCATGATGTGGAAAGCCTTTGTTATTCTTGCGTTCATTGCGGCGTCTGCATGGCGGAACATGTCTGCGGCGGTGTTGAGATTGTCCTTAAGTTGATCGATGGATGTTGCGAGACTGCCGGTGGTGAGGGGGGTAGAGGAGTCATCGGAGGTAATGTGATGGAGGCGTTTGATTGCAGATGGAGCGTGGGTGCCGTCGGCAGTGATGTGGGTGATAGTGTGGGCTGTGGAGGCAGCGGGGCGTTTTTTTCGGTTTTCCGGTGTTGTGTTGAATGGTGTACTTGGGGTCAGGGTTGGTCAATATGTCGGGGGTTTCGTTGTTGTCGGGGAGGGTTTTCTTATTGTGGGGGGTCATGGGAGGAGCGTTGGTTGTGTTGCGCGCGACAGGTGTGGGGGAGCTCTCGCGGGAAGACGCGTCGTCGTCGCTTATGTCCTCACTGACGTCAGAGCGCATGTCGACATGCATCTCCGCGTCGGACGCGTCGGATTCTTGCGGCTCTGCGTTAGCGCGTTTTCCCTTCGTGAGCACCCGGAGAGGTTGTTTTTCGGCGGGAGGAGGGGGTTTCTCCACCACGGAGGCACGAGGAGGCATCGGATTTTCGGAACAAGCTTGTTGTGCGGGAGCGACAAAGATTCCGCGAAGAAATTGATGGTTTTTGATCGTGGTGGGGTGGGGTGTTGATGTCCAGTCTGCGGTACTTTTCTCAGGGGCCCGGAAACCTCTTTTTCAATGAAAACTCAACGAAAACGAGGGGGCCTGGTCTGGAAAAGTTGCGGATAGGTAAATTGAGGTTGCCGAACAATAATCCGCGATAAAATCAGGCAATTTCAGCGTGGTTGTTGAAAAGGCAGGGGGGGTCGCTCTTTTTTGTCCTTGTTGGTCAGGGCTTTTGATTATGTTTGCTCGTTGCCACCTGCTTATGTACATTATTCTGCTTACGGTTTCTTATGTTTGCTGATTTATGCATGCTTATGTATGTTTGTTTAAATGCTTATGGGTTATGATGTCAGTAAAGGAAAATTCCACGCAGTATGGAGGAAAGGGACATGAATAGTAGGAAATTTGGTATCGAAGTTGGATAAGGGAATCTATGTATATAAGGAGGTTTATCCTCCCACTGTTCTGTCTTTCCTTTTCTTCACGCAACGTCTTGTATTCTTATCCAATACAAGTACTCCTCTCTTCATCCCTTGTCCCCAGTATTCCCCCTCTGCCCAGGCCAGCCAAGCCTCCTGTCCTTGCCCAGCCTAGCCAAGCCCGCCCAGCCAAGTTCTTGCCCTTGCCCTACCGCGAGTTCTCTGGACTCCGATTCCGTGCCCTGCCTGCTGTTATACTACGTTGCATCGTTATCTTCCACCGAAATCACTCCATGTCCAAGCCAGCCCTTGTTCCCGACTCTCCTCTCATCGTGAGGATCCTCGCAGACCATGCCCGCGCCATCAAGGCCTTGGCCGCTACCTCTGGCGACACCCTCGACCCTGCCACCCAATGTGCGAGCTATGAAGGAGCAGTCAACCTCACCCGTGTCCACAACACCAGCGAGAACCTTACCGATCGGTTCACAGCTCTCGCCGCCGAAATCGAAGACCTCTCCCTCAACAGGGACGCCACCGTAGTAGACCGCAATACGCTCTCCACCCAGGTCACCGAACTCGAGTCCCAGCTCTCCCAAACCCTCACCTTAGCCAACCTTGCGTCTTCCTCCGTACCCACCCCACGCAAGACGCAGCCTGATCCCAAACCCTTCACAGGGGAGGAATGTAACAAGCTATGATCCTTCATGACCATGCTGCGTCCTCGCCTCATCGATCGACCCAGCGAATTCCGTGACGAACAGTCAAAACTCCACTATGCCTTCTCTCGACTCGATGGACCCGCTCTGGAACAAATGCTCCACCTGGTACAGAACGACCATGTCAACCTGGAAACCTTTGGGGATTTCGTGACCACCCTGGAAGAATCATACAGTGACCCTGACTGGATCAACACCACCGAGCTGGCTATCGCTAAGCTTCGTCAAGGAAATCGAGACTTTGTTACCTATTACACTGAATTCCGACGTCTAGCCTCCGACCTCAACTGGAACAATGATGCCAAAAGAGCCGCTTTCCACCGAGGTCTCTGTGATGAACTCAAGGACATCCTTAGTACTCAGGATGTCCCGGAGGACTGGAATCAATATGTAGCCCTCGTCAAATGGAGGGATCAACAATTTCATGCTCGAAAGGCTGAGAGCACCCGCCCCACCACTGTGACCAGACCCACCTCCTCCCTGCCCCGCAGCACACCCCCAGCATCCACCCAGAACACCACACACCCTACGAGCAGTGGGAGTGGCCACTTTGGCCCTGCCCCCATGGACCTGTCAGCAGCTTGTCGACGCCTCTCTCCAGAAGAATGCCAAAAGACGATCGACGAAAACCACTGCCTGTACAGTGGAGGGTTCAACCACATGGCATGAGACTGTCCGAGTCATCCCAAGGTCCCAGCACATCCGTTGCGAGTAGCAGCCACTGAGGTAACCAATCGAGTGGATGAGGACGGGGAGGATGTAGTCGAATCGGGAAATGAGTAAGCCGGGAAGAGCAGGATGGCTCACTTCCTGGCGAATCTGCTGTCCCTTCATCTGTGTTGGCAATAATATTATCAATTTCTAGCACCACTGTTAGAGACGCCGCCATCGAGGAAGGATCAATGGACGGTAGACACCTCGTCATGACATGTGACCTGTCCTTCAAAAACAAGAAAATCCCCACCCACACCCTATTCGACTGCGGAGCAACAGGCTATGCATTTGTTGACCAATCATTCGCCATGCATCATAAACTACCCCTTCGCCCCCTAACAACCCCCCGGGTACTCGAGGTCATCGACGGATGAAAGATCTCCTCGGGGGACATCACTCACCTGATGGAGGTATGCTTGGACATACAAGGGCATCATGAGAAACTTCCCATGTTCGTCACGAAGTTAGGACGCTATCCCATCGTGCTCGGTATCCCATGGCTGAAGCAGCATGACGTTGTCATCCGCTTCGCCTCGAACCTTGTGACCTTCGGGTCCCAGCATTGCCTCGCCCACTGCGTCGACCGAGCCGTGACAATATGAGGAACCAGTGAAGAACCCCCCAATGTACTCCCGATCCCCAAACCGCCAATACAGCTCCTGTTGTCCACTGGCGAGGAGCAAGAAGTCACCGACCTGGCAAGCTCCATCCCGTCCGAATACCACCAGTTCCTCCACCTGTTTTCCGAAGTAGACGCCAACAAGCTCCCCCCTCATCGAGCCTACGATCACCAAATCCCCCTACAGCCCAACTTTACTCTGCCCTTCGGTCCCATTTACCCTCTGTCGAAGACAGAATTGGAAGCTCTCCGGAAATGGCTGGATGAGAACCTAGCCAAAGGATTCATCCAAGCTTCCTCGTCCCCCGCCGGGGTGCCTATACTCTTCGTGAAGAAGGGAGATGGTTCCCTCAGACTGTGTGTGGATTACAGAGGGTTAAATGAGGGAACCATCAAAAATTGGTACCCCCTCCCCCTACTCCACAAGAACCTCTTACGATTGCAGAAAGCGAGATGCTATACCAAACTGGACATTCGAGGGGCGTATAACTTGGTAAGGATGGCCGAGGGGGAGGAATGGAAGATGGTGTTCAGAACCTGCTATGGACTGTTTGAATCGTTAGTAATGCCGTTTGGACTCACGAATGCTCCCGCGAGCTTTCAGCACTTCATTAACGACATCCTGTGGCCCTACCTGGACGTATTCGTTACTGCCTATCTCGACGACATTTTGATCTACAGTGACAACCTCGATGAACATCGCATCCACGTCCAGAAGGTTCTTCAAGCCTTGTCCGACACTGATCTTCACCTAAAGCGCGAGAAGTGCGAGTTCCAGCAACAGGAAGTCAAGTATCTTGGCTTCATCATTTCGACGGATGGAACCAAGATGGACCCCGCGAAGGTCACCACCATCCAGGAATGGCCGACCCTGGTGAACGTCAAAGATGTGCAGTCCTTCCTTGGTTTTGCGAACTTCTACCAGTGCTTCATCAGAAGCTACAGTGCTATTGTGGCACCCCTAACTCGCCTCACTAGAAAGAACACCACATTCGATTGGGACACCACCTGTACCAACTCCTTTGCTGCTCTCAAGCATGCCTTCACCACCGCCCCGATTCTTCGTCACTTCGACTACGACCGTGAAGCAATCGTAGAAACCGACGCTTCGGATTATGTCTCCGCTGGCATCCTCTCCCAGTATGACGACGAAGGGATCCTCCACCCGGTCGCCTTTTTCTCCAAGAAACATAGCCCGGCAGAATGTAATTACGAAATCTACGACAAAGAATTGATGGCCATTGTTCGTGCATTTGAGGATTGGCGACCGGAGCTGGAAGGTGCATCCCCCTCCATCAAGGTGATTAGTGATCATAAAAACCTCGAGTATTTTATGACCACTAAGTTGCTCAATCGCCGACAAACACGCTGGGCAGAATATCTCTCGCGTTTTAATTTTAAAATTGTGTACAGGCCCGGCAAAGCTGGGGCAAAACCCGACTCTCTCACCCATGGGTCTGGAAACCTACCTCAGGGAGGGGATGACTGCCTCGTCGAGCAGCACAAAGCCGTGCTCAAGCCGCACAACCTCCTGGACGAACTCCAACTGTGGGAAGCCGTGTTGGCCGCACCCTGCTCTGCCCTATCGCTAGACATCCTAAAAGCTACCCAGACCGACCCTTTTGCTCAACGAATCATCACCGCACTTTTCGAAGGCAAACAACACAGTGGAGACATCACACTCTCGGAATGTCACGTGCACGACGGATGCCTGTACTACCAGCACCGCCTCTATGTTCCCGCCGATGATGCCCTACGACTATGAATTATCCAAAGCAACCATGACATCCCTGCCGCTGGACACCCCGGGAGAGCAAAGACCTTCGACCTCATCTGATGACATTACTTCTGGCCCACATTGCGGAAGGATGTCGAACGATTCGTAGCAAACTGCCATGTTTGCCAGCGAACGAAGACATCTCGATGCACCCCTTACAGCATCCTGAACCCCCTGCCAGTACCCAAACGCCCGTGGCGAGACCTATCGATGGACTTCGTGACAGGATTGCCAATCTCAGATGGCCACGACGCGATTCGGGTAGTCATCGACCGGTTGACCAAAATGAGGCATCTCGTTCCTTGCTCCACCACTGTTGACGCCAAAGAACTTGCTAACCTCTTCGTCATGAACATTTTCCGCCTACATGGCTTACCCGATTCCATCATCTCCGATCGAGGTCCCCAATTTGCTTCCCACTTCTGGAAGTACCTCTGCAACTCCCTCCACATCAAGCCTCACCTGAATGACTGGGCCCAGTACCTACCCATTGCCGAATTCGCCGCCAACAACCATGTTTCCGAGACTACTGGACTCTCGCCCTTCTTCGTGAACTACGGCATGCACCCCAAGCTCAACTTCGAACCCGACCTTCGAGTAGACAACCCGGAAGAAGGCCAAGCACAATCCCTCACTCGCCTGCTCGCCGAAATCCACGACTTTGCGAAAGCGGAGATGGCCTATGCCCAAGACCGACAGTGTGAATATGCCGACAACCACCGAATGCGTGCCCCGTCCTACTTGCCAGGAGACAAAGTCTGGCTCAACACTCGAAACCTGTGCACCATCCGCCCCTCCCACAAGCTCGACAACCGCCGCCACGGACCCTTCACTGTCATCAAGGAAGTCGGAAAGTACGCCTACCAACTCGACCTACCCACTACTATGGACGTTCACCTGGTATTCCACGTCTCCCTCCTTGAGCCCACCCGAGCAGACCCACTGCCAGGTCAACACCTGCCCCCGCCAGAACCCATCATTGTGGAGGGCGAGTCAGAATACGAGGTTGAGGAGGTGGTAGATAGCCACATTTTCCAGTGGCAACTGCAGTACCTAATCAAATGGCCTGGATGGGATGACCTCACTTGGGAATGGGCAACCGAAGTCAACAAGCTCAAGTCTATCGACGACTTCCACGCCCAACACCCCAACAAACCGGGCCCCCTCCCAGAAAACCTCAACTAAGCTTCGGTGGACCGCAGCCCTAGAGGGGGCATACTGTCCCGGCATGGACCCAATGTCTACCATTGGCACTTATGCATGCTTATCCCTCTGTTTATACATGACGGTTGATTATGTTTGCTCGTTGCCACCTCCTTATGTACATGATTCTGCTTATGGTTTCTTATGTTTGCTTAATTATGCACACTTATGTATGTTTGTTTAAATGCTTATGGGTTATGATGTCAGTAACGGAAAATTCTACGCAGTATGGAGGAAAGGGAAATGGATAGTAGGGAATTTGGTATCGAAGTTGGATAAGGGAATCTATGTATATAAGGAGGTTTATCCTCCCACTGTTCTGTCTTTCCTTTTCCTCACGCAACATCTTGTATTCTTATCCAATACAACTACTCCTCTCTTCATCCCTAGTCCCCAGTATTCCCCCTCTGCCCAGCCCAGCCAAGCCTCCTGTCCTTGCCCAGCCTAGCCAAGCCCGCCCAGCCAAGTTCTTGCCCTTGCCCTACTGCGAGTTCCCTGGACTCCGATTCTGCGCCCTGCCCACCATTACAGGCGCAGGGAGGCATCAGAATGTTGGGATAGGTAGTGTTTGCGGGTGCGACAAGGATTCTGCCGGAAAATCGATGATTTTTGGTGGTTGTCAGGGGGGGTTTTGATGACTGTGCCACTGGACTTTTTCAGGGGCCCGGAGATCTCCTTTTCACCATGTAACACATTGAAAAAGAGATGGCCTGGACTGAAAATGTTGCGGAAAGGTAAATTGGGGGCGCTGAACAATAATCCACTCGAAAATCTCACAGTTACTGGGTGGTTGTTGACAATGCTGGGGGGGGGGGGGGGGTTGTTGTGTGGTGGGGTGTGCCGTCAGAATAACATCTCATTCACCACCCCTGATTGCACTGAAAAATGCACCAAGGCTCAGGCTAGTGCATTCTCCCTCAAGGTTGACAAAAGAGTACTTGACCACCCAGAAGCCTCAATTATAGGCCATATCTCTGCTGTTGCAACCAAGGAAGAAGTATCGGATGCACTAGAGCTGGTACCTGAGAAATTCCAGAAGTTGATGAACATTATGACAAAAGAAGCTGCAGACAGGCTTCCTGACCACAAGCCCTATGACCATGCCATCAACCTAACAAAAGGAGAAACTCCTCCTTGGGGTCCAGTTTATGCCCTCAATGAAGTGGAACTGGAGACACTTAGGGAATGGCTAAAGGCAATGCTAAGGACAGGAAAGATTAGACCATCAAAATCTCCTGCCACTACTCCCATGCTCTTCATGCCAAAACCCCATGGCAGATGTCTGAGGCTGTGTGTTGATTATCAAGGAATCAATAAGATAACCATTGCCAATTGCTACCCTCTTCCACTTATGTCTGAGTTACAAGATAGAGTCAGAGGAGTGAAATTCTTAACCAAGATGGATTTGAAGAATGGTTATCATTTGATCACAATTAAAGAAGGTGATGAATGGAAAACTGCCTTCAGATGCCGATATGGTCTTTATGAATTTTTAGTTATGCCATTTGGTTTATCCAATGCACCAGCAACCTTCCAAGACATGATAAATCATATCTTTCGAGATATGTTAGATCAGGGAGTGATGGCTTATATTGATGATGTTCTCATTTATGCTGAGACAGAGGAAAAGCATGATGATTTGGTTAAAGAGGTGCTTAGGAGAGTCGAGGAAAATGGCTTGGTTATATCCCCAGAAAAATGTGTTTGGGCAAGAAACAAAGTAGAATTTTTGGGTTATATTATAAGTGAAAAAGGAATCGAGATGGCAAAGCACAAGGTGGAAACTGTCCTAGAATGGGAACCCCCAAGATCCTTGAAAGACACACAAGCATTTCTTTGATTCACAAATTTCTATTGCTGATTCATTACAGTCTTTTCAAAAATATGTCGACCCCTTACAGAATCAACAAAAGGTGATGCAAGCAATGGGAATGGACAGTGGCTATGGAATTGGCATTTGATGAGCTCAAGAGGCGTTTTACAAAAGCCCCTATCTTAGGGCATTTTGATTGTAGAAAGGTGTGCATAGTTGAAACAGATGCTTCTGATTTTGTGTTAGGAGCTGTCCTATCCCAGAAGGGAGAAGATGGAAAGCTGCATCCAATTGCTTTTCATTCCAGAAAATTCACTCCAGCTGAAATCAATCATGAGATTCATGACAAGGAGCTGTTAGCTATTGTGGACTCATTGAAGGTTTGGAGAAGATATCTTGAAGGAGCAATGCATACAGTCCAAGTCTATAGCAATTACCAAAACCTTGAGCATTTTACAACAACAAAAGTACTCAATTGATGCCAAGCAAGATGGGCGCAGGGGCTCGCTGGTGTTGATTTCAGGATATTCTATTGACCGAATGTTAAGAATGGGAAACCAGATGAATTATCTAGGTGCCTGGAGTTTCGCCCTGAACAGGGGGGAGGTGAAGGTCAGCCAACTATGATGATCCTGCATAAGGAACATTTTTCCAATTCAGTTATCTCATCAATCAGCAGTGGCAGAGAAGGCACAACTGTCATTGTCTCTTCAGCATGCCTCTCCTCAATCCCCGCAGTTAAATGGTCAGAAGAATTCTTGAAAATGGTTAGAGATGCAGGACTATAGGATGAAGAATATCAGGATGCCACAAAGCAAGTCAAAGAACCTCCAATGATGGAGAATGACATACTCTATTAGAAAATGAAGTTATGGGTACCAAAGGGATTAATAAAGACAGTCTTGGAATCAGAGCATGACTCAAAGTGTGCAGGTCACTTTGGACAGGACAAAACAATTGAACTAATCTGATGGAACTGTTGGTGGCCAAAAATGGTTGACACAATTATCGATTATATCAGAAGTTGTATGGAATGTCAAAAAGACAAAGCAGCTTGCCATCAGAAGTATGGATTACTTCAACCTTTGGAATTGCCTTATACCCCATGTCAATCAATTGCTATGGATTTCATTACTGACCTACCAGATTCAAGTGGGTATGACCAACTATGGGTAGTAGTTGACCGATTCATGAAAATGGCCCACTTCATTCCCCTGCAAAAGGAGGGCAAGACAACTAATGACCTTGCTAAAATCTTTGCTAAGGAAATTTAGAAGTTCCATGGCCTACCCACAGACATAGTGTCAGACAGAGACTCCAGGTTCACAAGCACCACCTGGAATGCATTTATTGGAACCCTAGGAATCAAGCCTCGGATGTCAACAGCATTCCACCCACAGATGGATGGACAAACAGAATGACTTAACCAGACAATTGAAGCATACCTCTGCTGTTTTGTCAACTACGAAATGGACAATTGGGTTGACCTTTTACCAATGGCTGAGTTCACATACAATAACTCAGTAACTAGTGCAACAGGACTATCACCATTCTATGCTAATTATGGTTATCACCCCATTGCAAGTAACCCAACCACAACTGCTGTATGCAACCCGGCTAGCAAGGTCTATGCCCACTGGATGCATACAGTTCATGAGGAAGCAGAACTGGCACTTGAGAAGACGAGAGAATGATTGAAGAAGTATGCAGACCAACATTGAGAGGGCACACCAATATACCAAGTAGGAGACTTGGTTATGCTTGATGGACACAATATAAAAACAAGATGACCATCACAAAAGCTGGACCACAACCTACATGGTCCATTTCATGTCAAAAAGGTCATATCCCCATCAGCAGTATGGCTTACTCTACCCCACAGATGGAAGATTCACAATGCCTTCCATGTATCACTTATTGAGCCATTCTGGGCATGAACAAGGGCTCCACCAGATCCAAGCAAAGTTCAGTGAGAAGCTGATGATGTTGAGGGAAGCGAGGAGTATGATATCAATGAAGTTATGAGCAGTTACAAATCTGGAAATCGAGTACTCTACCTGATTAAATGGCTTGGGTGGCTGAACAAAAAGAATTGGATGGCTGAACCTTATGACAACTTCCCAGTAGGAGGTCTGGAAAAGTTATGAGAATTTCATCTCAAGCATCCTGACTCTCTGAGGGACTACTGACTCACAGAGTAAAAGCTTAAGGGTTTTTTCCCATGTGGTTTTACCTTAGGCTGAGTTGGTAGTAGGATATAGGGGCTGGAGGACTACATCCAAATATGATCACTAAGTCACTAGGCTACAGCATGGTATGATCACAGAGGCATGAACTAGAGCTTTGGGATGAAGCTTGCACAGGGGAGAGGTGGTGTCACACCCTATAATGTATGATAATGGATTGGGTAACATGTATAACTTGAGAGAGAACATGGCAAACTCGACAGCAGAATGAAAGATGAGGACTAGGAAGATGGGCCAGAACCCCAAAGGAGCACTGCCAAGCCATGTCACGTGATTTGTGACTCATCAATGGGACCTCACATGGATCCCAGCCTGAGATGTCACACCTATATTAATTGTTAGCAGGAGACAACCTGGAAAAGAGAAGGGAATGACTTACCTCATAGGTGTCAACTTACCCAAGTGAAGACTATGGCGACGATCATGAAGAATGCGATGACAATGGAAGAACAGGCACCTACTTATAGACGAGGGCATATACAATCACCAATGTATACCAGAGGGCTTGCACTGGAGAAGAACTCCATGGCATGTGCAATGTATTGCAAAATCATTATCCAGCATACCTAGTTGGGAGAAGGTTAACTGAAGGCAGAGTCTAGTTGGCAAACAGGAGTGGTGCTGAGTACAAGGGTCAAGATTACAAATGCATGAGGCAATGTATGAAAACAAGGCAATCCACTCAGGAAACCTCTTTGAAGGAACCTGATATGATGAGACTTTCAGATCAGGCCACCAAGTAGGAAGCAAGGCAGCATTTGCATTCACACCAGGGTGTGGCTGCTCACAGGTGAGCGCAGAGGAGGCATTTATGCTATCATATAAAATGTGCCAAGATGGCATAAACTGGTAGGGCATGGGTGTCCTCATGATATCACATGTCATCAACGAGCAATATCCTGTCAGCAGAGCAATTGAAATTTCCTTAGGGAATCTATGATGACCGAGCTCAGATGTGCAATAACTCACAGTCATTCACAGATGAGTTATTGCATTATGCAGTCAGCCAGAGCCTGTCTCCACTAAGACTGCTAATCAGATTACCTGACCAAGAGTTGTGGTGGCAAAATAAGGTATTTTCGGAATTCATCTGATGATGGTGGTCAGCATGTACGTAAGCAATTAATCTGATCATGTGCTTACTATGATGCAATCTATCAAATGATATTCTTGGAAAATAAGTCATGTCTTATCACCTATTCTCAGTTCAGTAGTCATATCCCAAGGAAAGTTTGGGCAGCTTGCTGGATGGAAGTCCATAAAGAGACCTGGGTCTCCCATCATCTCCTAGCTCATCAACATCAAGAAGATGAATCTCATGAGTTACCCAACAAATAGACCAACCCTCTGAAGAATACCCCTTAAGTTTATTCAGCCTATGATCGATTAGTTACATCCTCCTAGCTACATCTTTGGAAAAGCAAAAATGAACAATCAAAATCCCCTCTGCATAGCAGAAACTGTGCCCAGGGTCACATTATACATGTTACCCAATCCATTATCACACATTATATGGTGTGACATAGGAGCTCTTTATCATGAATGTTGTAGTTTAGCTTGGCATCCTTTAGCTTCCTGGAAACATATCTGAGTGGGTGCAGAATGCCAAGATTATCTGGTTGGGATCATATGGTGCCTATCATGTAGTCTAATGCATTGATTTCCAATGTCAAGGGTCAGGCCAGGTCGAAGTGGCACACAATTGGTTGGCAGATCATTGGTTTTGTAAGTTGTTCAAAAGCAGATTGGGCAGCATTGGTCCATTCATACCAGTTGTCTTTTCAGGTCAACTTAGTCAGGTGTGCTATTATTTTACTGAAGTCTTGGATGAATCTCCTATAGAAATTTACGAATCTGAGAAAACATTGGACTCCTTTTACATTGGTAGGTTCTTTCCATTCTTCAATGGTGTTTACTTTTTCTGGGTCTATTGAAATACCTGTGGGGGTGATTATATATCCCAGGTACTCTGTTTTGTACATATGGAATTCACATTTTGATGCTTTCAGAGTTAGCCCCACTTCTTTCATCCTTTCCCAAATTAATTTGATGTGTTGGTGGTGTTGTGGCATGTTATCCAAGTAAATTAACACATTGTCAAGGTATGCAATGCAGAAGATGTCGAGGTAGTCACTTAATACCTCATTCATGAAGTGTTGGAATGCTGCTGGGGTATGAGTTAACCTGAACAGCATGACAAGGTACTCATAAAGTCCATATTTCATTCAAAAGGTGGTTCTCCATTTGTCGCCCTTAGCTATTCGAAGATTGTGGTATGCATCCTTAACATGTAGTTTTCAATAGATTTTCACTTTTGAAAGATCTTTCAAGGCTTCACCAATTAAGGGGGGGGGGGGGTTCGATCTTTGATTGCAATGGCATTGAGCCCCTGGTAATCTATGCAGGGCCAGAGTTGTCCATCTTTTTTCTTAAAAAAGTGTATAGGTGCCCCTGCCAGTGAGGTTGAACTCTGGATCCACCCTCAGTTTAAGCCAGTGTCGATATACTCTTTTGAGTCTTTTAATCTTGCTTCCTCTGATGTGCATAGGGGCTCAAAAGGTGGTATTTTGTCATCTATTAGGGGAATACGATGGTCGTGGTGTCAGTGAGGTGGTCTTTTGATTTTTTCCTTTTCTTCAAAGACTGGTAGGTACTTGTGATATTCCAGTGGGATGATATCTGCTGGTTTTGCTTCCTTTGGAGCAGTGATCTTTCTCAGTGTTTCTATAGATGCTGCCTGGTACTCCATTTTAGGTCCTGTGGGCTGTTGGTAGATTGGCAGGTTTTTGGTATCTGTTTCCTTTAGGGGGTTATCTTGGTCACCAATTGAGTCCTTTTCATTGTCATGATACAGGGCCCATTGTTTCAGTATTCCTTCAGGATCCTCCTGGTCCTTGCTGTTTTCCTCATCATCAAAGGTTCTGTCCTGATCCAGGTGCAAATAGTATCGATCAATTGCCTTTTCTTCTGGAATTGTTTTGGCATGGGGGTAGGTGTGGAGGCATTTTTTGATGCATGTGTTGGAATCAAACATAACCTTTCCTTGTCTCCAGTTGATTTTGGGATTGTGCTTTTTCAACCATGGGAGTCCTAAGATGATCAGAGAGTTACTGATGGTGATGCCATGTAGTTTGATCATTTCCCAATGATTATTGATGGCCAATTCAACTGTGGTATTGTGGGTCACTGGACTGCTTGCTATTTCCCTCCCATTGACTGCTGATACTCTTGGTGGTATTTTCTTTTTATCCTGGGGTATTCCCACCTGTTCTGCATATTTTTTGTCTATGAAATTCTCCATTGCTCTGCAGTCAACCATTGCAGTGGTGTGGCAATCCTGGTTATTTTTCCCACACATCATAACTTCCAGGATAATCTTTTCATCTCTTTGGTATTGGCCCACATTCACCCTCTTTCAGATCTAATGCATGATCATAGGGTTTGTGATCTGGGAGCTTATCTCCAAGCTCCTTGCCTAAGACTTCGACATACTGTTGAAACTTTTTGGGTATAATTGTGGCAGGGTCTACCTCATTTGTGTCAGAGTTGACTGTGGCAATGTAACCTATTACTGTTGCATCATTGTGGTGCAGGATGTCTTTATCCATTGCAAGGGAGAATTCTTGTGCTGCTACCTTGGTGCAGTGTTGTTTTCAGAATTTGGAATCCAGGGTGATATCTTGTAGTTTTCCCCAAAACTTGTTGGGTTGATGTTTTGCCATCCACCAACAGGGCAGGATTATGTCTGTGCCTGATTCTAGAGGCATAACCTGAAAAGTTTCTCTGGTGTAGTGGTACTTGTACTGAAGCAGTAAGGAATGTGTAAATGCTTCCCCAGGCCCAGACAATGGGTGACCATCTGCCCGATTGATCCATAGAGGGGTATCCTGGGTAATCATTGGTATGTTGTTTTCCATAATACATTTAGAACTGATGATACATATGGCTGCACCAGTATTGAACATTGTGTGGACACCAAATGTCTTCTGTTCAGGTAGTGAAAGATACATTTGGACAATTGGCCTGGGGCCAACTCAAGGTGGCTTACTGTTGGCCAGTTGTAATTTTATCATAGGTTCTTTTTTATTAGGTTTTGATTTTTTGGATTGTTTTTAGTTTTCTTGGGTTTTGGTACATTTGACTCCAGCAACTGATATCCTCTGAGAACCTGATACATTGTTTTTTTCTTGGATGCCTCTGCATATCCTACGAGGCTTTCCTAGGTTAAATCCAAGAGATCTGAGGTCACTACCTCCCAAACCCTTTTTGATTATCATGGGCTTGGTTCTGCTACTGTCTGAGTTACAGCAGTGACCTTCTTAGGCCATTTTGATGCTGGTTCATTGTCCTCTTCTTTAGAATCTTCTCATGGTCATTGGCATTTATCCTTCTTTGAGACTGCTGCTACTGTGGTAGCCAATTCAGTTCCTTTAGAGGTCTTCTTTGCAAAGCATTCTAGTGTATGGTGGCTATTATGACCACAGTGCCAGCAGGAGGCCTTAGCTGCTTTATGCTAGTCGATGTCAGCCTGGGGGACACCCACCAGTACTTCATGGTTGTTTTGGAACTTCTTCTCTCAGTTGCTGTTTGGTGGGTAAGTAGTTTCCTTCCCTTTACCATGGTTTGGTTTCTTTTCCTCATCCTACTTCTGCTTTTCCTTCTCCTGCCTGGGTTCTGAGGGGGTTTGGTATTTGTGGAGTAATGGCTTCTCATGCATGTTCTGGTGCTCCTCTTTCATGGTTGCAAGCTTGATGAGTCTAGCCTTAAAATGCTCATAATTTGGATCATCCAAATCCTGAACATCCATCCATGCCTGGCAGGCCAGATCCTCAGGGAATGCCTGGTCATAAATCTCCTGTAGAACCTCTCCTTCTACTTGGGCTTTCTCCTGGTATATGGCCATCCTGATACCCCATTGATCTGCTGGGAGGCCAGTCTTGTGGCATTCCAGTTTGAATTTCCAGTGCAACTTGGCCATCTTGTTGGTATAGTTGTGCTTCTGGTGATGATCATGGAAGTAGTCATTAGTTGCAGCAGTGTATGAGGCCCAGGTATCAGGGCAAAATTCCTTCTCTGTGGTGTCAATGTGGTTTTGGTGCCACTGGTGAGCATTGCCCTTGAGGAGTAACCCCAACCAATGGATTCAAGTGGCATCCATATTAAAGTCAATGGATCATACTGTCATATACTGCTTCACTACCTTCATCCATGGAATGTAATTTTGTTGATCTCCTTGAAAAACTTCAGGCTCCTTCATCTTTGGTGCTTTGCCAAGGAAGATTGCCTCTGGCCTCTTGGTGATGCCAATCTTCTTGTCCTTCTTCTGAAGGGCTCGGATAAGTCTTGATATCTCTTGTCCAAGATCCTTGGGTCTATTACATGCTGAGTCTGAACTGGAGGAGCTGGAGCTGCTTCCTTGTTAACCGGAGGTTGTCTCATGACCAATGGCAGGGTAACTCAAGATTTCCAAAAAGAAAATATGAGAAGTAATAATTCCAGTGATGGGAATTATTTACTTCTCTGGGGATTCTGTTGGGAATGAGTAATAATGTGTTATAATCTTAAACTCTCCTGCTTATCTCAGAGAGTGTTTGGAGATTGTTGATTGTAATTGCATTTGAGTGTGAACAGCAATCCATGAGTGTCTTATTCATTGAGGGTCTTGGCTGTATTATCTTGTACGTCTTTTTGAGTATTTTGTAAATAGTTGAGTATAAGGTACCAATATCTTTCTGGGACTTGGTTGTAGTTGATGGGATGATTCTAGATCTGTTTGCTGGGTAATGGCTTCTTTGAGTGGGGGTGTCATACCCCACCTTTAAGACACATTTGAAGAATGGGGATTCTTACTAAGTGATGACTCAAGCCATAAAGCAAGAGCCATTACTAACCACCCTTCATCCACTTCCCGCAGGAAGTAGGATAATGGGGGGCCAGGAAAGAAGGCAGTTCATCAAAAAGGGTGGAAACCCGGGGTAGCCTCAGGAGGGACAGTTTCCGATCAACGGCTGAGGTTTCTAATGCCCAGCCATATCCTGGGGAACATACCGCTGATGTTGACAAACACCTGGAATACTTATTACCTGGGCCACTGTTGTTCTTATGGGCGACAAGTCCACAGAGGAACTACCCTTCACTGTTTGCATTTCGCCATATTCAAATGTTGTGCCGTGTCATACAGGACCACCCCAACAGGCAGCCATAGAAGGGGCTGGGACAAAAAATGGCAGAAGGATAAGGAGAAGAGAAATGTAAGAGGAGGAGTTTGCCATATGCAACTGAGTCTGCCGTGATCGACTGTAGATGAAGGCTGTAGGAAGTTGAGGTCAATAATGAGGATGAGGAAGTGATGGAAAAGGAGAACAGTGTTAGGTATTTAAGAATGAATTGAATGTACCCTATGACTGAGTGCCAAGTCCAAATCAAGAATCATATGTTACCGAGGAAGATCAGCAGAGATGATTGGAAAACCGAAGGAACAATACCGAACGTCATTAAGATAAGACATGCAATAACGGAGTCTAGTTTGCCAAAGGAAATAAGGATTGTCATAGGCAGTAAAGACCAATGCATGGCACAGCGGCCCTGAGGCAGCCGACAATGCAGGAAACCTTGTCTTGGAGACAACCTTCAGTTAGCCTGATATGACGAGTATAAGCACAGATAGACAAATGGATATGGAAGTTGGATCCTATCGGAAGCCACAGGAGGCCCAGATGACATCTACTGTGGTGAAGTGTTGGCAAGGCATACAGACAGCACAAGAAGCGGCAGCCCCAGATAAGGACGGATCAGGAAATCCGACAACTAAGGACAAACACTTCACCTGAGCTGACGACACATGGATGAGATGAGATATGTGCTCAAATGCCCTACAGAGGTCATATTATTAGACATAATATATGGACAAACGACGGGCTTAGTAACAGCGCATGCACAATATGGCCGAGAGGATCGCCAAGAGTCATCCGATTGGTTTGGGAATGATTTGGAGCGTTTGCATGGAAAAATTCGAAATACGGAATGTGTATGCGAAAAATATCATGTTTGCATGCTCTCTACCAACGTCAACCAGTGCTTGGCGTTCCGATCACCGCAATGTACCCGGTGGGTATATGAATGGGGAGCTCAAGTCAGAAAACAGAAAATATCGAAAGGCCCCCACTCGAAGAAGCGACCATCCAGCAAAAAGACCCACAATCATCCCATCAATTACAAGCAAGTCCCAGAAAGATATTAGTACCTCATACTCGACTATTCACACAATACTCGAAAGACCTACACAACAATACCATCAAGACCCTCCTCAAACAATAAGACCCTCGCAGATTGCTGTTCACACTTGAATGCAATTTCCACTGATGATCTCAAAATGCTCCCTGAGATAAGCAGGAGAGTTTAAGATTATAACACGTTATTACTGATTTCTACGAGAATCCCCAGCGAATTAAATAATTCCCATCACTGGAATTATTACTTCTCATTTTTTTTTCTTTTGGAAATCTTGAGTTACCTGGCCGTCAGTCATGAGACAACCCCCAGTTAACAGGGGGCTTTTCAATATTTTATATTTTCTGACTTGAGCTCCCCACTCATATACCCACCAGGTCTGTTGCAATGATCAGAATGCCAAGTACTACTTGATGTTAGTAGAGAGTATATAAACATGATATCTTTTGCATACAAATTCTGTATTTCAAATTTATCATTGCCAACAGTCCAAAACATCCCTGAACCAATCAGATGACCCTTGGTGATCCTCTTGGCCATATCGTGCATATGTTGCTACTAAGCCCATCATTTCCCAATATATTATGTCTAATCATATCACCTCTGTAGGGCATTTGAGCACATTTCATCTCATGTATGCATCATCAGCTCAGGTGAAGTGTTCATCTTTATTTGCTAGATTTCCTGATCTGTCCTTATCTGGGGCTGCAGCTTCCTGTTCTGTCTGTATGCCTTGCCAACACTCTACCACAGTAGATGTCATCTGGGCCTCCTGTGGCTTCTAATAGGATCCAACTTTCATATCCATTTGTTTATATGCATTCATTCTCATCATAACATGATAACTGAAGGCTGTCTATCAAATAAGGTTTCCGGTATTATCAGCTGTCTCAGGGATGCTATGCTACACAACAATAAACCAAAAAATCGACCCCCCCCCCCTGCCTTTTGAACAACCACCTGGAAATCACGAGATTTTCGAGCGGATTATTGCTCGGCAGCCCAGTTTTACCTTACCGAGGTATTCTCAGACCAGGCCTGCTCTTTTTCAGCACTCCCTGGAGTGGAAACAAGATTTCATGGCCCCTGAAGGTACCCTCGGTATTGACCATGAACAAACCCCTGCCCTGCACAACAACTGTCATCAAAATCTCCAGTCGCAAACCCAATACCACATCAGGAACAACCCATGCCGAGTGACCCATGGCCCCCAGGCCCTCTGCAGTGAATATTTGCCCCCTCAACCCCTATCCCCCTGACCTGATGCCCTCTCGCGACCTTGCGTCTAGTGCCCATGCTAGTGCAGAGCTGCAGACCATGCAGGTACACCACATGATGCACGACACCATGAATGTTGATGATGATGTCACCGGCAATGACAATGCGTTTCCTGCACATACATGCACCCCTCCCCCCAACCAACACAACCGCCCCGCCTGCCCCAACTACCCCCACCATCTAAAAGATCCTCCACCACATCCCCGCCCATGGGAATGACAACCCATTCCAAGGACAAAAATGCCCCACTGCCTCCAGCCCCCACTCTGTTTACCCACATGATGACCAGCCAATTTACTGCCATGGAATAAAGAAAATCCTCGCCAACCAAATCAGCAACTCTGCACCCCCCCCCTCACAACCTTGCCATCGAACCCACCCAGTTGATGTCCAACAAACAACATGCCATGATCCTTAATGCCATCACCACCTATGCTGACATTGCGTGCCATAACAACAAGGTAACAAATGACTACATCACCAAACTGTACCACACTCTCGACCATGACCATGCTATGGCCAGGGAAATGAATGCCTTACTCGCCAGACTTGCCCCCAACTTGCCTCTCCCCCTCCCCGTGACTGACCTTACCCAGAACAAACCTACTGCCCATGCCAGCAATGAAGTGGAATTCTGGAAACAATGCTGCCTCACTGCTGAGTCCTCACTCACCACCAATGGCATGCCCATCCCCACCCCCCCCCCTTGAAACACCACCCACCCTCCCCTCAAGGCCCTGGACTGACCCCCAAAAAGTCTGACAACTGTTCTGTGACATCACACCCACCTGCAACCCCACAAAGCCCCAAGCCCCAAAATGAACTCTCACCAATAAGCCCCCCCAACTGCACCCCCAAATGCTCATCATGCCCTGCTCTGACCCTGCAGCCCTCCAGGACAATGTGAAATTCCAGATCGGAGCAAAAGTGAATGAAGCCCTTTGCAACACTGATGTCCCAGAGTACATCTCCATCCTTACCATCAAAAACAATATGGCCGGAAACCTCCTTCTCACTCCCTCCCCCAGTACACCCATGGCTGACCTTCTGCCCCACCTCCCCATACTCCAGGAAGCAGCCCGGGCTGTCCACACCTCCCTTACCGCCCCCCGCCTTCATGAAAGATGGTTCAAACTCGCAGTACACAGAATCCCTACTGCTGCATACCCCAACACCAAAGACGGAATGACCCTCCTCCAGCAGGAGATTGAGCGGAACCACCCCATTAAGCTCGCACAGCTTCCCCAATACATTTCCTGCCCCGAAAGCCACAAAGGTAAGGCCGCCTCGAGTGTCATGATTGCCCTTCGATCCAGTGAAGACTTTACTGCCCTGAAAAGATCAAGAATTGTTGTCCTATCCGAACACCACAAGGTAATGGAATTCTTCACTACATGATCCACTGACCAATGCTGCCAGTGCTTGAAGTATGGCCACCACCATGCTACATGCCCACCCACGAATGAACCAGTCTGCACCCTATCTGCAGAGAAACACCCTACCAACATGCACTCCTGCACTGCATGCCCATCCCATAAAGGCTGCAGCTGTGCTCACACAGTATACCAATGTGCAAATTGTGCCAAAGCAGGCCAGTGTGAACACACTCATGCCACCCACCACTCACACTGCCCTGTTTGAGCCTCCATCATCCACACTGCCTGGCAATGAATGAGGACACCCACCTCCCCCTCTACCTCACACTCCAATGACACACAGATAATCAGTGATGAGTAATTACACCTCATCAGCAGTGACCCTCAGCATTGTGTCTCATAACACAAACTGAAGCACCACTGCCCTCAATACCCTACTAGACACAGCAGGAAAAAAAACAGACATCATCCTCATACAGGAGGCAAATATAAAAGACATACGGTATGCCACCACACACCCTGATTTCATTTTAATTGTTCCCCAACAAAACAATAGGCTGGTCATTGATACCACCACATACGTTTCCTGTCTGAACCCACATATTTGAGTCACTCCCAGACCGGATATCAGTGGAGACCCTGACCTCCAGGTACTAGAGGTACAGACACCCCTTATACCCACCCTTTACATTCTTAATATCTACAATGAATATGAACCCCAATCCAAACTATACACCATCCCCAGAACCCTGACCCCCATGACCCTCCTGCAATGGTGTGTCATCACAGGGGACCTTAATGCCCATCACACCCTCTGGAACACAGGAGGGAGATGAGTATCACGAGCGTCTGAGCTCGTACAGCTAATTGAAGACCATGGGTGGCATCTTGTCAATGTCCCAGATGTACCCACCTTTCACCACTGAGATGGCAGGGGATCCTCCACCTTGGATCTCATGCTCATCTCACCAGCAATGATGAGGGAGGTCACAAACTGGGCCATCAATGAGGAGAATGCCACGGGCTCTGACCATGAGGTCATCCGGTTCCAGGTGGAATCCTTACACCCTGACGTAGGGACAGCCCTGACAAAACACCACCCCAACTGGAAGAAAACAAACTGGGAGAACTTTGCCACCACCCTTCAAGCTCTCTCAGAGGCCACCAAGCCCCAGTGGTTCGCTCTTTGCAGCAACCCCATGCACAACAACCTAGATGCATGGGCAGTGATCCTCCGAGACTCTATCCAGATCGCCATTGAAGCCTCCATGCTGCCCCGGAAACCGACCCCCAATCAAAAAGATGGTGGGCAGCTGAACTATGGAACATGAGGAAGGACATGATTCGAGCGCAGCATAGGTGGAAACAAATAAGGATGGAGACAGACCACAGGGAGTTCAAGTCTGCACAAAACACTCACTTTTGCTGAGTCTGCCATGCAAAGGATTCCCTATGGAAGGAATATCTGTCACAAGCCAAAGGAGCAGATGTGTGGGTGGCATACCATTACACTAACCCCAGATGCACCCAGTTAACCCCTCCCATCGAAATGATCATATATGGTGAGGAAAGAATGTGTGCCGACTTTGACAGCAACATTGTTGCTTTCCAAGCCCTCTTCCCTCAACCCCTGCCAGCTCCCCCCACCAATGGCAACCGCTCGACTCCACTGCTACTGTGGGAGAACTTCACCCCTGAGGAAGTTAAACATGCCATTTTCTCCTCGTCACCTGAGAAAGCCCCAGGGCCCAATGGTGTTAACCGGGGGTTGTCTCGTGACTGACGGCCGGGTAACTCAAGACTTCCAAAAGAAAAAATTGAGAAGTAATAATTCCAATGATGGGAATTATTTACTTCTCTGGGGATTCTTGTAGAAATGAGTAATAACGTGTTATAATCTTAAACTCTCCTGCTTATCTCAGGGAGTGTTTGAAGATCGTCAATGGAAATTGCATTCAAGTGTGAACAGCAATCTGTGAGGGTCTTATTGTTCGAAGAGGGTCTTGGTTGTATTGTTGTATAGGTTTTTTCTAGTATTGTGTAAATAGTCGAGTATGAGGTACTAATATCTTTCTGGGACTTGCTTGTAATTGATGGGACAATTGTGGGTCTTTTGCTGGATGATGGCTTCTTCGAGTGGGGGCTTGTTCGTATTTTATGTTTTCTGACTTGAGCTCCCCACTGATATACCCACCGGGTAGGTTGCGGTGGTCAGAACGCAAAGTACTGGTTGATGTTGGTAGAGAGCATGCAAACATGATATTTTTCGCATACAAATTCTGTATTTCGAATTTTTCCATGCAAACGCTCCAAATCGTTCCCAAACCAATCGGATGACTGTTGGTGATCCTCTCGGCCGTATCCTGCATGCGCTGTTGCTAAACCCGTCGTTTGCCAATATATTATGTCCAATAATATGACCTCCATAGGGCATTTGAGCACGTATCCCATCTTATGCATGCATCGTCAGCTCAGGTGAAGTGTTTGTCCTTAGTTGCTGGATTTCCTGATCCATCCTTATCTGGGCTGCGGCTTCCTGTGCCGTCTGTGTGCCTTGCCAACACTTCACCACGGTAGATGTCATCCGGGCCTCCTGTGGCTTCCGATAGGATCCAACATTCATATCTGTTTGTCCATATGCACTTATGTTTGTCATATCTGGCTAACCGAAGGTTTGTCTGCAAGATAAGGTTTCCTGTATTGTCGGCTGCCTCAGGGCCGCTATGCCACGTATTGGTCTTTATCGCCTATGACAATCCTCATCTCCTTCGGCTGACTAGACTCCGTTATTGCGTGTCTTATCTTAATGGCATTCAGTATTGTTCCTTCGGTCTTCCGATCATCTCCACTGAGCTTCCTCGGTAACATATGATTCTTAATTTGGACTTGTCACTCAGTCATAGGATACATTCAATTCATTCTTAATTACCTAACTGTTCCTCTCATCCATCGATTCCTCATGCTCATTACCAACTCCGACTTCCTCCAGCCTTCGTCTATGGTCGATCATGGCAGACTCGGTCATATATGGTGAACTCCTCCTATTCACATTCTTCTTATTCTTTCTGCCTTTCTTTGTCCCAGCCCCTTGTCTGTCTGCCTGTTGGGGTGGTCCTGTATGACATGGCACAATGTTCGAATATGGCAGATCGCATACGGCAGAGGGTAGTCCCTTTGTGGCTTGTGGCAAGTAAGAACCACAGTGGCCCAGGCTATAAGGATTCCAGGTTTTTGTCAACATCAGCAGTACGTTCCCCAGGATATGGCTGGGCATTAGAAACCTCAGCCGTTGATCGGAAACTGTCCCTCCTGAGGCTACCCCGGGTTCCTAGCCCTTTATGATGCTGACCTTTTTCCTGGCCCCCCATTATCCTACTTCCTGCGGGAAGTGGATGAAGGGTGGTTAGTAATGGCTCTTGCCTTATGGCTTGAGTCATTACTTAGTAAGAATCCCCATTCTTAAAATGTGTCTTAAAGGTGGGGTATGACACTACCTCCCCCCTTATAAGATTTCAACCCAAAATCATTCACTTAGATTCTTGGCTTATGAATTCTTAGCTATATGATTATGAAACGGGATTTTTTGATGAAGTCCTCCAACCCCTTCATCCACCAACATGTTTTCTATCCCAAGACCATTAAAACCTCAGAGAGGAAAGGTATCTTGAGATAGTTGGTTGTTTAAACACGTTGGTCCCTCGGCATGCCTGGATTCCTTGAGTGGAACTCTCGGAGTGACTGCAGGCCACCTACTATGAAGCATTCATATGGTTCTTCGGTATGATCCTTCTTAAGTGGATATCCTTTCCATCTGACTCGGTAAAGGACCTTTCCCTTGACTTTCCTGCTCGATAAGATTTCCTCAATCTCCCATTCCTCATTGCCTTCATTGTCATCACATTCATCGATAATCTTTAGTAAATCCGGCGGAGTTCTGGTTCCATTGTTGTATGGTTCGAGTAGGGATACATGGAAGGTGTTGTGTATCTTCCACTGTCTTGGTAGGGATAGTCGCATGGCTGTTGGCGAGATAACTTTGTCTATTGCAAAGGGTCCATGCTTTTTGTGGTCGAGTTTATGTTTCGGCCATCTTGTCTGGATGTTCCTTCCATCTAGCATAACCAGGTCCCCCACCTTGAATTCTGGGGCATCCTTGCGTTTCTTATCGGCATACTTCTTCATTCTTTCCTGGGTTGCGTTTAGGTTTTTTGTGACTAGACTTTGAACTGAAAGGATATGGTTAATGTATCCATCCTGAGTGTCCTCACTAGTTGGTGTTATACTTGGATTGGTGCAACCTGGGTGTCGGCCATAGTTTGCAAAGAAGGGTGACATGCCAGTGGCTTGAGTTACTGAATTGTTGTAGGCAAACTCGGCCATGGGTAGAAGTCTGACCCAATCATCCATTTCATAGTTGGTGAATGATCATAGGTATGCCTCGATTGTCTGGTTGATCCTTTCTGTTTGGCCATCTGTTTGTGGGTGAAAGGATGTGCTCATTTGTGGTCATATCCCCAGTATACCAAGGAATTGTTTCCATTCTGTGGAGGTAAAGCGGGAGTCGCGGTCCAATATAATGTCAGTTGGGATACCATGGAATCTCCATATTTCCCGAGCAAATATCTTTACCAGGTGTTCCACTGTCTTTTGATCCTTCTTGAGTGGTATGAAGTGAGCCATCTTTGTAAACCTGTCTACGATGACCCAGAGTTGGTCACAGTCCTCTGACAAGGGGAGGTCTGTGATGAAGTCCATGGCAATTGATGTCCATGGTGCATATGGAAGCTCTAATGGTGAGAGCAGGCCATATGGCTTGTGGCGTGATGCCTTATCCTTCTGACATTCTAAACAACTTCTGACATATTCGACAATTTCTTGGTCCATCTTAGGCCACCAGAAGTTGCGTCAGATCAGCTCAATCGTTTTCTCTTGACCAAAGTGTCTGGCTACTGCGCTGTTGTGCTCGGTATGTAAAATCGCATGTCGTGCATTCTCAGGGACCCAAAGCAATCCCTTGCGATATAGTAATCCATCCTGTAGTTCCAAAATCTTTTCCTTTCCTTCTACTTCTTGTGTGCTTCCACTCAGTTCCTCTAAGGCCTGGTAGTATGCTGCGTCCTGTTGTCCTGCCTCTCCTACTTCCTGCTCAAATTCCTTTGTCCATTTTGACACTGATGTTGCACGGTAGGCCAGCTGAACTGCTGAGCAACGAAAAACTGTTCCTTCCCCTGCACTACTGATTGCTGATATAGTGCCAAAGTGCTTTTCATTCAATACAGTCTGTATCGGCTGGTTTCCACCTCCCCCCTTTTCAGGGCGATACTCCGGGTGGCTTGATAATGCATCTGGCTTGCCATTACTTGTTCCTTTCCTATAAAAATTTTTGAAGTCCACGCCGGCCAGTTCCTGAGCCCAGCGTGCCTGCCTTCTGTTGAGAACCTTGGTTGTCATCAAGTACTCAAGGTTTTTGTGGTCGGTAAATACCTGGACCATGTGGAGTGATCCTTCCAAATATCTTTGCCATGTCTTAAAACAATCAACTATTGCCAGTAATTCCTTGTCATGAATTTCGTAGTTGATTTCAGCTGGTGAGAACTTTCTGGAGTGGAAGGCAACTGGGTGTAGTTTTTTGTCCTCTGCATTTTGTGACAATGTGCCACCCAGTGCAAAGTCAGATGCATCTGTTTCGATGATGCATTCTTGTTGTGGGTTGAAGTGTGTGAGGATGGGTGCAGTCATAAAGCAGTGTTTTAGTTGCTCGAATGCTTCTGTCATTGCTTCTGTCCAGATCCAGTCTTTTGGTGACCCTTTTGTTGAATCACTGAGGGGTTTAGTGATTTTTGAGAATTCTCTGATAAATCGTCTATAAAAATTCGCAAAGCCAATAAATGACTGTACATTCCTTAAACTTCTTGGTCGTTCCCAATCCCGAATGCATTGAACTTTGTCTTGGGCCATCTCGATACCATCTTTTGAGATAACATACCCCAGGAAGTCGACTCAGTTGGTGGACCAAAAACATTTGTCCTGTGATATGGCTAGCCCATTTTCTGCTAGGCGTTTCAATACCTCTGTGACAATGCAATCATGTTGTTCTTCTGTTTTGGCATAGATTAGGATGTCGTCTAAGTATACAATTAATCCTAGGTCTAGCAAGTCTCGAAAAATGTGGTTCATCATATTCTGGAAGGTTGCGGGGGCATTGGATAACCCAAAGGGCATAACGGTGTATTCATATAGTCCATACCGTGTTTTAAATGCCGTTTTCCATTCATCTCCTGGTTTGATCCGAATCAAGTTGTATCCATTTTTGAGGTCAATCTTGGTGAATATTTTCGCACCTCTGACCCTGTCTTGGAGTTCGGACATGATTGGTAATGGGTATCGATTGGCGATGGTTACTTTATTTAAGCCCCGGTAATCGACACATAACCTGAGGCCTTGACCATGGGCCTTTGGGACAAAGATGATTGGTGCTGCTGCAGGGGATTTCGAAGGGCGGATCTTTCCTAATTCCAACATTTCCTTGAGGTAATCCCGCAGCGCTTGTAATTCTGTTTCATTTCGGGGGTACATTGGTCCCCATGGTGGTTGTTCACCTTCTTTCAGGTCTATCGCATGATCATACTGTTTGTGGTCTGGGAGTTTATCTGCGAGCTCCTTCCCTAGGACTTCGACATATTGTCAGAACTTTTGTGGTACAATTGTTGTGGGGTCGACTTCATTGGTCTCAGAGTTGACTGCAGCAATGTAACCAATGATTGTTGCATCATAGTGGTGTAGGATGTTTCTATCCATAGTGAGGGAGAATTCTTGTGCTGCTGCCTTGGTGCAGTGCTGGTTACAGAATTCGGAATCTAGGGTGCTATCTTCTGGTTTTCCCCAAAAACTGTTGGGTTGATGCTTTGCCATCCACCAACAGGGTAGGATTATGTTGGTACCTGATTCTAGAGGCATAACCTCGAAGGTTTCTCTTGTCATACCCCACCTTTAAGACACATTGTAAGAATGGGGATTCTTACTAAGTAATGACTCAAGCCATAAGGCAAGAACCATTACTAACCACCCTTCATCCACTTCCTGCAGGAAGTAGGATAATGGGGGGCCAGGAAAAAAGTCAGCATCATAAAGGGTTAGGAACCCGGGGTAGCCTCAGGAGGGACAGTTTCCGATCAACGCCTGAGGTTTCTAATGCCCAGCCGTATCCTGGGGAACATACCGCTGATGTTGACAAAAACCTGGAATACTTATAGCCTGGGCCACTGTGGTTCTTACTTGCCACAAGTCCACAAAGGGACTACCCTCTGCCATATGCGATCTGCCGTATTCGCACATTGTGCCGTGTCATACAGGACCACCCCAACAGGCAGACAGAGAAGGGGCTGGGACAAAGAAAGGCAGAAAGAATAAGAAGAATGTAAATAGGAGGAGTTCACCATATACGACCGAGTCTGCCATGATCGACAGTAGACGAAGGCTGGAGGAAGTCGGAGTTGGTAATCAGGATAAGGAATCGATGGATGAGAGGAACAGTTAGGTATTTCAGAATGAATTGAATGTATCCTACGACTGAGTGCCAAGTCCAAATTAAGAATCATATGTTACCGAGGAAGCTCAGTGGAGATGATTGGAAGACCGAAGGAACAATACCGAATGCCATTAAGATAAGACATGCAATAATGGAGTATAGTCAGCCGAAGGAGATGAGGATTGTCATAGGCGATAAAGACCAATATGTGGCATAGCGGCCCTGAGGCAGCCGACAATACAGGAAACCTTATCTTGCAGACAAAACTTCGGTTAGCCCGATATGACGAAAATAAGCGCATATGGACAAACGGATATGAATGTTGGATCCTATCGGAAGCCACAGGAGGCCCAGATGACATCTACCGTGGTGAAGTGTTGGCAAGGCACACAGACAGCACAGGAAGCCGCAGCCCAGATAAGCACGGATCAGGAAATATGGCAACTAAGGACAAACACTTCACCTGAGCTGATGACGCATGCATAAGATGGGATATGTGCTCAAATGCCCTACAGAGGTCATATTATTAGACATAATATATTGACAAACGACGGGTTTAGCAACAGCGCATGCACGATACGGCCGAGAGGATCACCAAGAGTCATGCGATTGGTTTGGGAACAATTTGGAGCGTTTGCATGGAAAAATTCGAAATATGGAATTTGAATGCGAAAAATATCATGTTTGCATGCTCTCTACCAACGTCAACCAGTACTTGGCGTTCCGACCACCGCAACGTACCCGGTGGGTATATGAGTGGGGAGCTCAAGTCAGAAAACATAAAATATCGAAAAGCCCCCACTCAAAGAAGCGATCATCCAGCAAAAGACCCACAATCGTCCCATCAATTACAAGCAAGTCCCAGAAAGATATTAGTGCCTCATACTCGACTATTTACACAATACTCGAAAGACCTACACAACAATACCATCAAGACCCTCCTCGAACAATAAGACCCTCGCAGATTGCTGTTCACACTTGAACGCAATTTCCACCGACGATCTCAAAATGCTCCCTGAGATAAGCAGGAGAGTTTAAGATTATAACACGTTATTACTCATTTCTACGAGAATCCCCAGAGAAGTAAATAATTCCCATCATTGGAATTATTACTTCTCAATTTTTTCTTTTTGAAAATCTTGAGTTACCCGGCCGTCAGTCACGAGACAACCCCCGGTTAACACTATAATCTTACTCAACCCCTCACCGAGCGTATTCAGAGACGTCCTACAAGAAAGACAGAACCACCAAACAGAAAACACGATGCCCAATCCAATGGAAATCGATTTCTTGCCTATGCCTTCCTGGGCACTAGTTAACACCAACAATGGGGGATCAGAGAATATCCCACCTATCGAACCCATCAAATTGCACTCTGTCCCTGAGTGGGGACGTACCCTTATGAATCAACTACACCATACTGCAGTTGAAATCAACAGCCTTCGAGGACAAATCCAAGGGGATGAAACAGAGGCATACCGTATTTTTATGCAAATGCAGAATGATTATCGCAAAATTGAATCCAACTTAACCCTTGCAATTGCTCAGGCACAGCAGCATGCTGCAGATTCTACCGGTGCCCACTTCAACCTCACCACCACGCAATTTGCAGAAGTGGCAGCTGCCCACATGGCCCTAAGAAGACATGTAGAGACGATTACCATCAATGCGGCAGAAAGTGAAGAACGAAGACAGAAGTTGCTTCAGGATTTCACCCAACAAATGGAAGCCAACCAAAATGTCTGGATCGCATACCACAAAGACCAGGCAGTTAAGCAGGAGAAGTTCAACAATGATTGCCAACAATGGGCTGCAGAAATGAATGCCCGAGAAGCCAGGGCAAGAGTCGACCAGGAGAAGGTCAAGGAGGACCTACGGAAATTGAAGCATCTCCAGTCACAGCTCCAACAGAATCAGGCCAATGCATCTGCGATTTCTCAGCAAGAACATGCAGACATGCGACGATAATTCCGGGAGGAGCTTCAGGCCATTGGAGAAGAGTTAAAATCCCAGTTCCAATTAGCCCAACAGTCCCCAAAGGATATAGATGTAACGTCGGTCATTGATAGTATGTTAGAGCAACATGCTCGACAGGCGAGAATTCCCCTGCCAAGTAGTGATGAGATGGAGTCAGACTGCGACCTTCCTCCCCTACCACCCAGTGACCGATCAAGTAGACGTTCGACTCAACTAGGAAGAGCGACAGAGTCTAGGGGCAGCAGTCCACCAGGTGGAGTGATACCACCCCCAGGACCTCCACCAGGAGGAAGCAGTTCCAGCTCTTCCAGTTGAGACTCAGAATCAGATAGACCAAAGGATCTAGGGAATGAGATATCAAAACTCATTTGAGCACTCCGGAAAAAGGACAAGAAGAATCGTATCAGCAAGCAACCAGAAGCAATCTTCCTGGGAAAAGCTCCCAAGATGAAGGAGCCTGAGGTTTTTGATGGCGATAGGGAAAATTACATTCCATGGATGAAGGCAGTCAAAGAGTATATGACTGTACGATCCATTGACTTCAACACCGATGCAACCCGAATCCACTGGTTAGGGTCCCTCCTCAAGGGTGATGCCCGCCAATGGCACCAAAACCGTGTCGATACTATGGAGAAGGAATTACGCCCTGATACCTGGGCCTCATACACTGCAGCAATGGATCACTATTTCCACGATCCCCACCAGAAACGCAACTACACCAACAAGATGGACAGGTTGCATTGGAAGTATAAACCTGGATGCGACAAGACCGGCCTCCTAGCAGATCAATGGGGAATTAGAATGGCCATCTACCAAGAGAAGGCTCAAGTAGAAGGAGAGGTTCTGAGAGAAATCTATGACCAGGCATTCCCAGAAGATCTGGCTTGCCAGGCATGGACAGATGTTCAAGACTTGGATGACCCAAAGTATGAGCATTTTAAGGCCAGACTGATCAAGCTTGCGACTGCAAAAGAAGAACATTGGAACATGCATGAAAAACCACTGCTCCACATATATCAAACCCCCTCGGAGCCCAAGCAGGAGAAGGACAAGCGGAAGAAGGATGAGGAAAAGAAATCAAACCGTGGTAAGGCTAGGGAAACGAACCGCACACCTAAAAGCGACCGAGAAAAGAAATTCCAAAACAATCGCGAAGCATTAGCTGGGGTTGCCCAGGCTGAAATCGATCAGCATAAGGCAGATAAGGCTTCCTGCTGGCATTGTGGCCGAAATAGCCACCATACATTAGAATGTTTTGCAAAGAAGACCTCCAAAGGAACGGATTTGGCTACCACAGTAGCAGCAGTCACAAAGAAGGCTAAACGCCAACGACCTTCAGAAGACTCGGATGATGATGAGGATGTTATCAAGGAACCAGTAACCAAGCGGCCGAAGAATGTCGCCACTGTAACCCAGACAGTATCAGAACCGGACCCAAAGCCAGCAAAAAGATGTTGGGAAGTAGAGACCTCAGACCTCTCGGATTTAAACTAGGAAAGCCTCATAAGATACGCAGAGGCATCCAAGAAGAAGAAGACGTATCAGGTTCTCACAGGCTATCAGTAGCTGGAGTCAAACGTACACAAACCCAAGGAAACCAAAAACAATCCAAAAAATCAAAACCTAATAAAAAAGAACCCAAGACGAAATTACAATTGGCCAACAACAAGCCACCCCGAGTAGGTTCCAGACCAATTGTCCAAATGAATATCTCGATACCTGGACAAGAGACATTCAATGTCCAAGTCATGTTTGATACAGGTGCAGCCATACCTATCATCAGTTCCAAGTTTATCAAGGAACATCACCTACCCAGGATCAGCCGAAATACACCCCTCAGAATCAATGGGGCAGATGGGTGTCCATTGTCTGGAGCTGGGGAAGCTTTCACACACTCCTTATTGCTCCAGTACAAATGCCACTATACAAGGGAAACATTCGAGATTATGCCTCTAGAGCCAGGAACAGACATAATCCTCCCCTGTTGGTGGATGGCCAAGCATCAACCCAACAAGTTTTGGGGAAAACCAGAAGACATCACCTTAGACTCCGAATTCTGTAAACAACACTGCACCAGAGCTGCAGCACAAGAATTCTCCCTCACAATGGATAAAGATATCCTACACCACTATGATACAACAGTAATTGGGTATATTGCATCAGTCAACTCAAACACAACTGAGGTAGACCCAGCTACAGTGGTACCTCAAAAGTTCTGACAATATGTCGAAGTCCTAGGCAAAGAGCTTGCAGATAAGCTCCCTGATCACAAACCCTATGATCATGCAATAGATCTGAAGGAGGGCGAACAACCACCATGGGGACCAATGTACCCCCTCAATGAAACTGAATTACAAGCTCTGCGGGATTATCTCAAGGAAATGTTGGAATTGGGGAAAATCTGCCCATCGAAATCACCAGCTGCAGCACCAATCATCTTCGTCCCTAAGGCCCATGGCCGAGGCCTCAGATTGTGTGTCGATTACCGTGGCTTGAATAAAGTCACCATTGCCAACAGATATCCCCTACCAATCATGTCAGAACTCCAAGATAGGGTCAGAGGTGCGAAAAGATTCACCAAGATTGACCTCAAAAATGGATACAACTTGATTCGGATCAAACCAGGAGATGAATGGAAAACAGCATTTAAAACATGGTATGGACTATACGAATACACCGTTATGCCATTTGGGTTATCCAATGCCCCTGCAACCTTCCAGAATATGATGAACCATATCTTTAGAGACTTGCAGAACCAAGGATTGATTGTATACTTGGATGACATCCTGATCTATGCCGAAACAGAAGAGGAACATGACTGCATTGTCATGGAAGTGTTGAAATGTCTAGCAGAGAATGGGCTAGCCATATCCCAGGACAAATGTTTTTGGTCAACCAACCGAGTCGACTTCCTGGGGTATGTTATCTCAAAGGATGGTATCGAAATGGCCCAAGACAAAGTTCAATGCATTCGGGATTGGGAACGACCAAGAAGCCTAAGGGATGTACAGTCATTGATTGGCTTTGCGAATTTTTATAGACAATTTATCAGAGAATTCTCAAAAATCGCTAAACCCCTCCGCGATTCAACAAAAGGGTCACCAAAAGACTGGATCTGGACAGATGCGATGACAGAAGCATTCGAGCAACTAAAACACTGCATTACGACTGCACCTATCCTTATACACTTCAACCCACAACAAGAATGCATCGTCCAGACAGATGCATCTGACTTTGCACTGGGTGGCACATTGTCACAAAATGCGGAGGACAAAAAACTACACCCAGTTGCCTTCCACTCCAGAAAGTTCTCACCAGCCAAAATCAACTACGAAATTCATGACAACGAATTACTGGCAATAGTTGATTGTTTTAAGACATGGTGAAGATATTTGGAAGGATCACTTCACATGGTCCAGGTATTTACCGACTACAAAAACCTTGAGTATTTCATGACAACCAAGGTTCTCAACAGAAGGCAGGCATGCTGGGCTCAGGAACTGGCCGGCCTGGACTTCAAAATTTTTTATAGGAAAGGAACAAGTAATGGCAAGCCAGATGCATTATCAAGGCGCCCGGAGTATCGCCCTGAAAAGGGGGGAGGTGGAAACCAGCTGATACAGACTGTATTGCATGAAAAACACTTCGACACAATCTCAGCAATCAGTACTGGAGGAGAAGGAATGGTGTTCTGTTGCTCAGCAGTTCAGCTGGCTTATCTGGCATCATCAGTATCAAAATGGACAAAGGAATTTGAGCAGGAAGTAAGAGAGGCAGGACAACAGGATGCAGCATACTACCAGGCCTTAGAGGAACTGAGTGGAAGTGCGCAAGAAGTAGAAGAAAAGGAAAGGATTTTGGAACTACAGGATGGATTACTATATCGCAAGGGATTGCTTTGGGTCCCAGAGAATGCACAACATGTGATTTTACATACCGAGCACAACAGCACAGTAGCCAGACACTTCGGTCAAGACAAAATGATCGAGCTGATCCGACACAACTTCTGGTGGCCTAAGATGGACCAAGAAATTATCAAATATATCAGAAGTTGTTTAGAGTGTCAGAAGGACAAGGCATCACGCCACAAGCCATATGGCCTGCTCTCACCATTAGAGCTCCCATATGCACCATGGACATCAATTGCCATGGACTTCATCACAGACCTCCCCTTGTCAGAGGACTGTGACCAACTCTGGGTCATCGTAGACAGGTTTACAAAGATGGCCCACTTCATACCACTCAAGAAGGATCAAAAGACAGCAGAACACCTGGTAAAGATATTTGCTTGGGAAATATGGAGATTCCATGGTATCCCAACTGACATTATCTTGGACTGCGACTCCCGCTTTACCTCCACAGAATGGAAACAATTCCTTGGGATACTGGGGATATGACCACAAATGAGTACAGCTTTTCACCCACAAACAGATGGCCAAACAGAAAGGATCAACCAGACAATCGAGGCATACCTATGGTCATTCACAAACTATGAGATGGATGATTGGGTTGGACTCCTATCAATGGCTGAGTTTGCCTACAACAATTCAGTAACTCAAGCCACTGGCATGTCACCCTTCTTCGCCAACTATGGCCGACACCTGGGTTGCACCAATCCAAGCACAATGCCAAGTAGTGAAGACACTCAGGATGGATACATCAATCACATCCTTTCAGTTCATAGTCTAGTTACAAAGAACCTAAAGGCAACCAAGGAAAGAATGAAAAAGTATGCAGACAATAAACGCAAGGATGCCCCAGAATTCAAAGTTGGGGACCTTGTTATGCTAGATGGAAGGAACATTCAAACCAGACGACCAAAACAGAAACTCGACCACAAGAAGCACGGACCCGTTGCAATAGAGAAAGTAATCTCGCCAACAGCCATGCGACTATCCCTACCAAGAAAGTGGAAGATACATAACACCTTCCATGTATCTCTACTCGAACCATACAACAATGGAACCAGACATCCGCCGGATTTACTAAAGATTATCAATGAATGTGATGACATTGAAGGCAATGAGGAATGGGAGATTGAGGAAATCTTATCGAGCAGGAAAGTCAAGGGAAAGGTCCTTTACCGAGTCAGATGGAAAGGATATCCACTTAAGAAGGATCATACCGAAGAACCGTATGAATGCTTCATAGTAGGTGGCCTGCAGTCACTCCGAGAGTTCCACTCAAGGAATCCAGGCATGCCGAGGGACCAACGTGTTTAAACAACCAACTATCTCAAGATACCTTTCCTCTCTGAGGTTTTAATGGTCTTGGGATAGAAAACATGTTGGTGGATGAAGGGGTTGGAGGACTTCATCAAAAAATCCCGTTTCATAATCATATAGCTAAGAATTCATAAGCCAAGAATCTAAGTTAATGATTTCGGGTTGAAATCTTATAAGGGGGGAGGTAGTGTCATACCCCACCTTTAAGACGCATTTTAAGAATGGGGATTCTTACTAAGTAATGACTCAAGCCATAAGGCAAGAACCATTACTAACCACCCTTCATCCACTTCCCGCAGGAAGTAGGATAATGGGGGGCCAGGAAAAAAGTCAGCATCATAAAGGGTTAGGAACATGGGGTAGCCTCAGGAGGGACAGTTTCCGATCAACGGCTGAGGTTTCTAATGCCCAGCCATATCCTGGGGAACATACCGCTGATGTTGACAAAAACCTGGAATACTTATAGCCTGGGCCACTGTGGTTCTTACTTGCCACAAGTCCACAAAGGGACTACCCTCTGCCATATGCGATCTGCCATATTCGAACGTTGTGCCATGTCATACAGGACCACCCCAACAGGCAGACAGAGAAGGGGCTGGGACAAAGAAAGGCAGAAAGAATAAGAAGAATGTAAATAGGAGGAGTTCGCCTTATACGACTGAGTCTGCCGTGATCGACCACAGACGAAGGCTGGAGGAAGTCGGAGTCGGTAATGAGGATAAGGAATCAATGGATGAGAGGAACAGTTAGGTATTTAAGAATGAATTGAATGTATCCTACGACTGAGTGCCAAGTCCAAATTAAGAATCATATGTTACCCAGGAAGCTCAGCGGAGATGATCGGAAGACCGAAGGAACAATACCGAATGCCATTAAGATAAGACATGCAATAACGGAGTCTAGTCAGCCGAAGGAGATGAGGATTGTCATAGGCGATAAAGACCAATACGTGGCATAGCGGCCCTGAGGCAGCCGACAATACAGAAAACCTTATCTTGCAGACAAACCTTTGGTTAGCCCGATATGACGAAAATAAGTGCATATGGACAAATGGATATGAATGTTGGATCCTATCGGAAGCCACAGGAGGCCCAGATGACATCTACCGTCGTGAAGTGTTGGCAAGGTACACAGATGGCACAGGAAGCCGCAGCCCAGATAAGGATGGATCAGGAAATCTGGCAACTAAGGACAAACACTTCACCTGAGCTGACGATGCATGCATAAGATGGGATATGTGCTCAAATGCCCTACGGAGGTCATATTATTAGACATAATATATTGACAAACGACGGGTTTAGCAACAGCGCATGCACGATACGGCCGAGAGGATCACCAAGAGTCATCCGATTGGTTTGGGAACGATTTGGAGTGTTTGCATGGAAAAATTCGAAATATGGAATTTGTATGCGAAAAATATCATGTTTGCATGCTCTCTACCAACGTCAACCAGTACTTGGCATTCCGACTACCGCAACGTACCCGGTGGGTATATGAGTGGGGAGCTCAAGTCAGAAAACATAAAATATCGAAAAGCCCCCACTCGAAGAAGCGATCATCCAGCAAAAGACCCACAATCATCCCATCAATTACAAGCAAGTCTCAGAAAGATATTAGTACCTCATACTCGACTATTTACACAATACTCGAAAGACCTACACAACAATACCATCAAGCCCCTCCTCGAACAATAAGACCCTCACAGATTGCTGTTCACACTTGAATGCAATTTCCACCGATGATCTCAAAATGTTCCCTGAGATAAGCAGGAGAGTTTAAGATTATAACACGTTATTACTCATTTCTACAAGAATCCCCAGAGAAGTAAATAATTCCCATCATTGGAATTATTACTTCTCAATTTTTTCTTTTTGAAAATCTTGAGTTACCCGGCTGTCAGTCATGAGACAACCCCCAGTTAACATCTCTGGTGTAGTGGTATTTGTACTGAAGCAGCAAGGAATGTGTAAATGCTTCCCTGGCTCTTAATAATGGACGCCCATCTGATCCATTGATTCATAGTGCTGTATCGCGAGTAATCATTGGTAGGTTGTTGTCTTTAATGAACTTGGAACTGATAATGGGTATAGCTGCTCCAGTATCGAACATTGCTTGTACCCCAAATGTCTCTTGTCCTGGTACTGAAAGATACATTTGGACTATTGGCCTGGAACCAACTCGGGGGGGTCTACTGTTGGCCAGTTGTAACTTCGCCTCCGGTTCTTTTTTATTAGGTTTTGATTTTTTGAATTGTTTTTGGTGTTCTTGGTTTTTGGTACATTGGACTCCAGCCACTGATATCCTCTGAGAACCTGATACGTCTTCTTCTTCCTGGATGCCTCTGTGTATCTTACGAGGCTTTCCTAGTTTAAATCCGAGAGGTCTGAGGTCTCTACTTCCCAACATCTTTTTGCTGGCTTTGGGTCTGGTTCTGATACTGTCTGGGTTACAGTGGCAACATTCTTCGGCCGCTTGGTTACTGGTTCCTTGGCAACATCCTCATCATCATCTGAGTCTTCTGAAGGTCATTGGCGTTTAGCCTTTTTTGTGACAGCTGCTACTGTGGCAACTAATTCAGTTCCCTTTGAAGTCTTTTTCGCAAAGCATTCTAAAGTATGGTGGCTGTTATGGCCACAGCGCCAGCATGAGGCCTTGTCTGCTTTGTGTTGGTCGATTTCAGCCTGGGGGACCCCGGCCAATGCTTCGCGGTTGTTTTGGAATTTCTTTTCTCGGTCACCCTTGGGTGTGCAAGTGGTCTCTTTAGTTTTACCACGGTTGGATTTTTTGTCTTCATCTCGCTTCCATTTCTCCTTCTCTTGTTTGGGTTCTGAGCAGGCCTGATAAATGTGGAGCAATGGCTTTTCATGCATGTTCCGATGTTCTTCTTTTGCGGTTGCAAGTTTAATGAGTCTGGCCTTGAAACACTCATACTTTGGGTCATCCATGTCCTGAACATCTGTCCATGCCTGGCAGGCCAGATCATCTGGGAATGCCTGGTTATAAATTTCTCTCAGGACTTCTCCTTCGACTTGGGCCTTCTCTTGGTAGATGGCCATCCTGATTCCCCATTGATCTGCTGGAAGGCTGGTCTTATGGCATCCCAGTTTGTACATCCAATGCAACCTGGCCATCTTGTTGGTGTAGTTGTGCTTCTGGTGGGGGTCATGGAAATAGTGGTCCATTGCTGCAGTGTATGCGGGCCAGGTATCAGGGCGTAATTCCTTTTCAGTAGTGTCGTCATGGTTTTGGTGCCATTGGCGGGCATCACCCTTTAGGAGGGACCCCAACCAGTGAATTCGGGTGGCATCAGTGTTAAAGTCGATAGATCGCACAGTCATATATTCCTTGACTGCTTTCATCCATGGGATCTAATTTTCTCTATCCCCATCGAAAACCTCTGGTTCCTTCATCTTGGGAGCTTTTCCTAGGACAATTGCTTCTGGTCACTTGGTGATGCGATTCTTTTTGTCCTTCTTCCGTAGGGCACGAATCAGTTTTGATATCTCATTCCCTAGATCCTTTGGTCTATCTGATTCTGAGTCTGAACTGGAAGAGCTGGAACTGCTTCCTCCTGGTGGAGGTCCTGGGGGTGGTATCACTCCACCTGGTGGACTGCTGCCCCTGGACTCTGTCACTCTTGAACGTCTACTTGTTCGGTCACTGGGTGGTAGGGGAGGAAGGTCGCAGTCTGACTCCATCCCATCACTACTTGGGAGGGGAATTCTCCCCTGTCGAGCATGTTGCTCTAAGATGCTATCAATGACCGACGTTACATCTATATCCTTTGGGGACTGTTGGGCCAATTGGAACTGGGTTTTTAACTCTTCTCCAATGGCCTGAAGCTCCTCCCGGAATGATCATCACATGTCTTCTCGTTCTTGCTGACAAATCTCAGATGCATTGGCCTGGTTCTGTTGGAGTTGTGACTGGAGACGCTTCAATTTCCGTAGGTCCTCCTTGACCTTCTCCTGGTCGACTCTTGCCCTGGCTTCTCGGGCATTCATTTCTGCAGCCCATCGTTGGCAATCATTGTTGAACTTCTCCTGCTTAACTGCCTGGTCTTTGTGGTATGCGATCCAGACATTTTGGTTGGCTTCCATTTGTTGGGCGAAATCCTGAAGCAACTTCTGTCTTCATTCTTCGCTTTCAGCCGCATTGATGGTAATCATCTCTACATGTCTTCTTAGGGCCATGTGGGCAGCTGCCACTTCCGCAAATTGCGTGGTGGTGAGGTTGAAGTGAGCACCGGTAGCATCTGCAGCATGCTGCTGGGCCTGAGCAATCACAAGGTTTAAGTTGGATTCGATTTTGCGATAATCATTCTGCATTTGCATAAAAATACAGTATGCCTCTGTTTCATCCCCTTGTATTTGTCCTCGGAGGCTGTTGATTTCCACTGCAGTATGGTGTAGTTGATTCATAAGGGTACATCCCCACTCAGGGACAGAGTGCAATTTGATGGGTTCGATAGGTGGGATATTCTCTGATCTCCCATTGTTGGTGCTAACTAGTGCCCAGGGAGGCATAGGCAAGAAATCGATTTCCATTGGCTCGGGCATCGTTTTTCTGTTTGGTGGTTCTGTCTTTCTTGTAGGACATCTCTCAATACGCTCGGTGAGGCGTTGAGTAAGATTATAGTGTTGACTGGGGGTTGTCTCATGACTGACAGCCGGGTAACTCAAGACTTCCAAAAGAAAAAATTGAGAAGTAATAATTCCAATGATGGGAATTATTTACTTCTCTGGGGATTCTTGTAGAAATGAGTAATAACGTGTTATAATCTTAAACTCTCCTGCTTATCTCAGGGAGCGTTTCAAGATCGTCAATGGAAATTGCATTCAAGTGTGAACAGCAATCTGTGAGGGTCTTATTGTTCGAAGAGGGTCTTGGTTGTATTGTTGTATAGGTTTTTTCGAGTATTGAGTAAATAGTCGAGTATGAGGTACGAATATCTTTCTGGGACTTGCTTGTAATTGATGGGACAATTGTGGGTCTTTTGCTGGATGATGGCTTCTTCGAGTGGGGGCTTGTTCATATTTTATGTTTTCTGACTTGAGCTCCCCACTCATATACCCACCGGGTACGTTGCGGCGGTCAGAATGCCAAGTACTGGTTGATGTTGGTAGAGAGCATGCAAACATGATATTTTTCGCATACAAATTCTGTATTTCGAATTTTTCCATGCAAACACTCCAAATCGTTCCCAAACCAATCGGATGACTCTTGGTGATCCTCTCGGCCGTATCCTGCATGCGCTGTTGCTAAACCTGTCGTTTGCCAATATATTATGTCTAATAATATGACCTCTGTAGGGCATTTGAGCACATATCCCATCTTATGCATGCATCATCAGCTCAGGTGAAGTGTTTGTCCTTAGTTGCTGGATTTCCTGATCCGTCCTTATCTGGTCTGCGGCTTCCTGTGCCGTCTGTGTGCCTTGCCAACACTTCACCACGGTAGATGTCATCCGGGCCTCCTGTGGCTTCCGATAGGATCCAACATTCATATCTGTTTGTCCATATGCACTTATTTTCGTCATATCAGGCTAACTGAAGGTTTGTCTGCAAGATAAGGTTTCCTGTATTGTCGGCTGCCTCAGGGCCGCTATGCCACGTATTGGTCTTTATCGCCTATGACAATCCTCATCTCCTTCGGCCGACTAGACTCCGTTATTGCATGTCTTATCTTAATGGCATTCGGTATTGTTCCTTCGGTCTTCCGATCATCTCCGCTGAGCTTCCTCAGTAACATATGATTCTTAATTTGGACTTGGCACTCAGTCGTAGGATACATTCAATTCATTCTTAAATACCTAACTGTTCCTCTCATCCATCGATTCCTCATCCTCATTACCAACTCTGACTTCCTCCAGCCTTCGTCTACGGTCGATCACGGCAGACTCGGTCGTATATGGTGAACTCCTCCTATTTACATTCTTCTTATTCTTTCTGCCTTTCTTTGTCCCAGCCCCTTCTCTGTCTGCCTGTTGGGGTGGTCCTGTATGACACGGCACAACGTTCGAATACAGCAGATCGCATACGGCAGAGGGTAGTCCCTTTGTGGACTTGTGGCAAGTAAGAACCACAGTGGCCCAGGCTATAAGTATTCCAGGTTTTTGTCAACATCAGCGGTACGTTCCCCAGGATACGGCTGGGCATTAGAAACCTCAGCCATTGATCGGAAACTATCCCTTGTGAGGCTACCCCAGGTTCCTAGCCCTTTATGATGCTGACCTTTTTCCTGGCCCCCCATTATCCTACTTCCTGCGGGAAGTGGATGAAGGGTGGTTAGTAATGGCTCTTGCCTTATGGCTTGAGTCATTACTTAGTAAGAATCCCCATTCTTAAAATGTGTCTTAAAGGTAGGGTATGACAAATGGCATCACATTCGCCTGCCTGAGACAAGCATTTCTAGCAATCCCAGAGCAGTTCACCCTCCTGTATGCAGCACTCGGTCAGGTAGGTTATCACCTGAGGAGCTGGCGGGAAGCTACAACAGTCATTATTCCAAAACCGAACAAACCGGATTATAGCTCTGTGAAAGCATACAGGCCCATTGCCCTCCTGAACTGCCTGGGCAAGGTACTTGAGAAACTTATGGCAACAAGACTGGGCCAGATGGCAGAAGCATATAACATCTTGCATGCTGACCAAATAAGAGGCTGCCCCAAATGCTCGGCTATAGATGCTGTGATAGCACTAACACATAATGTCGAAACCCAGGCGCAACAAGGCCTGGTGACATTAGCACTCTTCCTCGATGTGACAGGAGCATTGGACAATGTCTCTGCCACATGCCTCCTACACACAATGTGAGCCTTGGGATGACCATGCCCTGTCATATCGTGGGGCACTTCATTTCTTGCCGAATGACCCACTGCCCTTTCCTTTGATGGACACACAGATGTGCAAGGACCAATCACCACAGGCATTCCCCAAGGCTCCCCTGCCTCCTCAACCCTCTTCGTAATCTACCTCTGCCCCCTCTTTGACACCATGAACACCCATCACCCAGCGATTTGGACCCCAAGTTACATAGACGATGTTGCCCTGGTAGCTGTCAGAACCTGTATCTACAGACACTGGGTACGACAGGTGACGCAACGGTTGTACTAACTGCTTTGCAGTTCGGTTCGGCTCTGGGTTTGCTTCTCTGTTGTTAACCTCGGGCTCAGGCAATACTTACTGGTATACAGGATGTCCCTGCGGCGCTGCCTCCCTGGGTCTTTCTGTTTCTTCCCGCTTCTTCTGGCTTCGGGGTGGAGATATAGGTGTAGGATGGGCTGTTAGGATGATGTTCACTATGGACGGACGAATCTTTGTGTATGTAGAAATGGTTGTGTAAATAGAAACTTGATTGCGTGCTAAATAAATGAAATAAAACCACTCCTTCTTATACATACTTCTTGTACCCTCGTGAATCCCATTCATCTGACCCACAGATCCCTCAGACCCGATGAGACACTCATAAAACCCAATATGAAACCCATAATCGAAAACATAACCCAAACATAAATCAAACATAACTAAAACAGAATTCCAAACATAGTACAAATCAAAACATAACTGAGACAGAATTCCAAACATAATTCAAATATAAACCAAAACACATCTGTGACATAACTTCCGCATCGGTGAACCCCACTGGATCATCCGAACCCCAAATCCTAACCCTCCACCCTCTACCCTAAAGACAACATAACATATGGCAAGGGTGGTGCCGATGAACCACAGTATGGCCAAGGTGATGAGGGCTCCCAGGAGCATGTCTCTGGCCATTTGTGACATTAGCCCCCCCTCCAGGCCGAGGCTCCGACAAGGCTGATTGGATTCTGATGGAGACGTTGTCCCCATTTGCTGTGTCTCTTCCACATCCCTCATCCCGGGTATCCCCAGGGGTCATTCTGCCACTGAACATCCCGAATTATTGTTTGGAGCCAAGCAATTTCCTTGTCCTGGCATTGTACATTCTCCGGATCTCCTGAGGCCTGCTCATTATTGTTTGGTATGGTTTTTTTATTTTCATTGTTGTGGTTTCCCTTGCTGTCAGGGGCCGCTTTGTCGGCTATCTGCTCGTTTGATGGGGAGGAGTGTATTTGTCTGGATGCATCACATCTGGCCCCATGACCTTCCATGTTCACGAGAAATCCACAATTGTAGCAGACTCGCTTCCCCCATTGCCAGGCCCGGCAGGCCTTTCATGTGTTCAAATGTTTTGCCTGTATCACAGCATCTAATTCGGGGTGATGCTCTTGTCCGCAGTTGCAGGGTTCCTTATGATGTTGGTGGGTTGGTCCTGCCGATCCAGCGGTAGGAAAATAATTTTCATTTGCTTTTGATTGGAGGTGAATGCTGCAGTAATCATCGTAACAGCATGACCAGTGTAGGTCTTCATGGGGGGTATAGGTCATCATGGGGAGAGGGGTAAGGGGACGGTTCCAGCCGCCCGTGGGTTGCTCCCTTTCTTGCTTCATGGTTGTGTCTGGCCCGGTCATGACTAGTTACTTGGTGCTGGTTTTCGGGGGTAGTTGTTGTGGAATCGTTGGATGGCGTCTGGGGAGTTGTTGAAGTTGGTAACTGTGTACCAAGTCTTGTCCTCATCGTGGAGGCCTGTCCACCTTACTTGGTATTGAAGTTGTTTCCGGTGGTAGCGTGAGTCAACGATTTCCTTGACTTCCCATTCCTCTTCATCATCGATGATGACCGGTGGTGGTGGTGGTTGAATATGTCCTGGGATGGGTTCGCTTCTCGGTTGAGCCGGCTCAAGTAGGGAGATATGAAAAACTGGGTGAATCCTAACACCGGAGGGGAGGTCCAATTTATATGCTCTCGATCCTATCCATTGCAGTATGGTATAAGGACCGATAAGCTTGTAGTGTAATTTGCTGGATGGGCGTGTCGTCTTCACATGCTTCCTTCGTAGCCATACGCTGTGCCCTGGCCTGAGTATGGGGTCTGGGTATCGTGCCTTATTTGCCTGCTCTGCCTGGCTCGCCTGAGCATAATGGATTTCGGCCCATAATTCTGTGTGGAGATCAGTAAGAGTTGAAATGTAATTTGAAACTTCGGGGGACCTGACCTCCATTATGCCAAGGTTAGGTTTAAAGCGAGGGTGGTATCTGTAACCGGACAGGCTCGAGGGAACGTCCAAGGTACGCAGTGGGCAGGGCACAGGGGGCACGGGCAAGGGATAAGACAAGGCCAGGCAGGAGACAGGACTAGGACAAGAGAAGGTTGATCAAGGTAGTTGTATTGATAACTCGACAAGACGTTCTGTAAAGAAGAAAGGAAAAACAGGAAGAGGATGGAGAGAGAGCCCTCCTTTTACATAATTCATCCTCTCACGAACCCCTACCCTTAACAAGGGTTTGATCAAAACTCAAACTGTGCATAATTTCTCAGAAAATAAAACCCATACCCTGAGCAAGGGTATAATCATGAAAAACCTGATTTACGAAAATGAGTGAAACAAAGAAACAGGAAATAATGCTCGTGCAACCATACCTTTCCTCCAAATCCTCGCCGCTCATGAAAACCTGATAGAAAGACACAAGGAGATAGGCCTCAACGTCATTCTTATTAACCAAACATCCCTTACATAGCCCCAGTGGCTATGCCTCATCGTCAAGCCACTGTGGCTGCCTCTGATCCCTAAGTCACTTCATTGTGCTGAATAGCAGAGCCATGACAGTAACCCCCTCTTCAGTCTCGAGTTCCTACGAGAGAGGCCGTGGTTTGTCAGGGTATCGATAGTGAAAATCGTCCACTGCTGCGACTTCCTCTAAATATTCTTCTGGTTCCCAGGTGGGTGTAGAATCTCCCTTCCATTTTACCAGGTATTGTAGTCTTCGTCGGTACCATCGGCTGTCCAAAATCTCCTCAACTATCCATTCTTCTTCTCCATCCACAACAACTGGGAGTGGTGGGGGAATACGTTGGCCTGGAAGGGGATCAGATGATGCTGGATTTAGGAGTGAAACTGGGAAAGTCGAGTGATTTCTCATGGTATCGGGAATGTCAAGTCTGTAGGCATGGGTTCCGACTGCACAGATGACTCGGTATGGTCCAAGGTGTTTGTTTTCTAACTTGCGTGAGGGGCGTTCGGTGCGCAAGTTTCGTGCATCCAGCCAGACAAGGTCATTTGGCTTGAACAGGGGAGCTGGAATCCGTGAGCGATCTGCATTTTCTGTGTATCGTGCTTGCGCATATCTCATCTCCGTCCGTAGAACATCATGGATATGCGACATTCGTTCTGCCAATACCTTGGCATCAACTTCTTCTGGGTTGTCTGTTCGGATATCCAGTTCGAAAGAGCACTTAGGATGGTATCCGTGTAGTGCGAAGAATGGTGACAGGGAAGTGGTGTCTGAGACTTGATTATTGGCAGCAAACTCGGCCAAGGGGAGGTATCTTTTCCAGTCATCCTGGAGGTAGGAGACATATGCCCGAAGGTATTGTTCAGTAATTGCATTGATCCGTTCAGTCTGCCCATCCGTCTGGGGGTGGAAGGCTGTACTTGTGGCAGTCTCAATTCCTAGGCATGCTGCCAGGTATTTCCAAAAACGGGCGATGAACTGGGGGCCACGATCAGAGATCAATACTGTGGGGAGGCCATGGAGCCTAAAGACATTTTCGATGAATAGTTGGGCAAAGCCTTCGGCATCAATGGTGGTATGACAAGGGATCAGGTGTCTTTGTTTGGTTAACCTACAGGCCACTGCACAGATAGCATCGAATCCAACTGAGACTGGGAGCCCAGTCACGAAATCCACGGATACAGTTTGCCAAGGTTGGTGAGGAACCGGCAGAGGTTTCAGGGTGCCGAATGGTGCATGTCTTGTTGCCTTAGTTCTTCTGCAGGTATGGCAATTTCGTACAAATCGTTCCACATCGCTCCGCATAGTTGGCCAATAATATCGTCGAGCCAAGAGCTCGAATGTCTTTGCACGACCTGGGTGTCCCATTGTTGGGGGGTCATGGTGATCCTGGATGAGTTGGAGACGAACTGGGTCATAGTTAGGGACATAAAGGCATCCCCGGTACATTAATCGTCCTTGGTGGGTTGCACAATCAGCTAGCGAGACATCTTTCGATGCACGGGTACCATCTGCTAGCATCTGAAGAACTTTTTGTGGAAATGGGTCGACCTTGTACCCCTCATCAAACAGGGCCTGGAGTGGAGGGTGTGTCGTAATCAGTGGGTTTTCCGCTAACAGGTGTAGATTGTCAGGCAAATTTTGTGGTTTCAAGACTGCTTGTTGATTGGCTAACAGACGTTCATCCCCCTCCTTAGGAAGGTCTCCAGACCTTCTAGTGAGAGCATCAGGTTTTCCAGTTGCAGTGCCCGGGCGATAGATGATTTTAAAGTTGAATCGGGAGAGGAACTCCGACCAACGAGCCTGGCGCCGGTTTAAGAGTTTTGTTGTCATGAAATATTCCAAGTTTTTGTGGTCTGTCAAGACTTGTATCGGAAATGCTGATCCTTCCAGATGGGGGCGCCATTCCTCAAAGCAACGAACAATGGCCATCAATTCCTTGTCATAGATTTCATAATTACACTCTGCCGGTGAATGCTTCTTGGAAAAGAAAGCAACAGGGTGTAGAACTCCATTATCATCGTATTGGGAGAGGATGCCGGCTGAAACATAGTCTGAGGCATCGGTTTCCACAACAATTTCTCGATCGTAGTCAAAGTGTCGAAGGATGGGGGCAGTGGTAAATGCCTTTTTCAGAGAGTCGAAAGCATTTTGTTGCGCTGGACCCCAAATAAATGGCACAGGTTTGCCATCTTCTTTCTTGGTTAATGCGGTCAAGGGGGTTAACGACTTTCGAATAGTCGCGGATGAATCGGCGGTAGAAATTTGCAAATCCGAGGTACTCTTGAACATCTTTCAGGTTGGCTGGTGTTTGCCAGTCCAGAATTGTTTCAACCTTCTTAATATCCATCTTGATACCCTCTCGTCCCACAACTAAGCCAAGGTATTTCACCTCGGTTTGGTGAAACTTGCATTTTTCTGGTTTAAGGTGGAGTCCCACTTCGTTGAGTGCAGAAAGGACTTGTCTGACATGGGCCTTGTGTTCTGCCAAGTTTTCGGAATATATGAAAATGTCATCGATATAAGCAGTGCAGAATCGATCAAGAAAGGGGCGGAGTACATCGTTAATGAATGCTTGGAAATCGGCTGGTGCATTGGTTAATCCAAAGGGCATTACTAAGGATTCAAACAGTCCATAGCAGGTTCGAAATGCCGTTTTCCATTCCTCCCCCTCTGCCATGCGGACCAGGTTGTAAGCTCCTCGGATATCCAAGGTCGTGAAGTATTTTGCTCTTGATAGTTGCATTAATGTTTCTTGGATAAGCGGTAGAGGGTAGCGATTTTTAATGGTTCCCTCATTCAAACCCCGGTAATCTACGCACAGGCGGAGGGATCCATCGGATTTCTTGACAAATAAGATTGGCGATGCGGCTGGTGAAGATGAGCGCCGGATAAACCCCTTGGACAGGTTCTCCTCTAGCCAATCCTTGAGAGCTACCAACTCCGTTCGAGAGAGTGAATATAGGGGGCCGAATGGGGGGGTAAATCCTTCCTTTAGAGGGATTTTATGGTCGTAGGGTCTGTGGGGAGGTAGCTTGTTTGCAGTTGTTTCTTTAAAGAGAGGGAGGAAATCATGGTATTCAGGAGGGACAAGGTTTCGAAGGTCATCCTTTGCCTCTTCATTTCCCAAGGCTTTGTTGATTTCGTATAGGGACAAAGTAAATATGGAAAGTTGTTGTTTCCTTGCTATACGACAGAAGGAGGATGCCTTGAGTGAAGCAATCTGAAGTTTTGCTGGTGCAGCGGTAAGGGCTTGTGGAAAAAGTTCTGGGGGTTCCTCACTAAGGCCAGAGATAGTTGTTGGGACAGGGTTACAATGGGCCAGGCAATACTGGGAACCAAAGGTTAAGGTTCTGGAGCTGAATCGAATTGCAACATCATGTAGTTGAAGCCAGGGTATTCCGAGGACAATAGGATAATGTCCTAGCTTGGTGACGAACATAGGGTGTTGTTCATGGTGTTCGTGAATGGTACATTGTACTATGGCTAGGTGGGTGATGTCGCCAGAAGAAATGGGACGACCATCAATGATTTCAAGGGCGCGGGGTTTTTTCAATGGTTGTAGGGGGATTTGATGATGGCGGGCAAAGTCTTCATCTACAAAGGATATACCAGTTGCTCCACAGTCAATCAGTGCATGAGTACGAATGATTTTATCATTAAAGGATAAGGTACAAGAAATGATAAGATGTTTTCCTTCCATTGATACTTCTTCCATGACTGTGTCCATAATTCCAACAGCTGACAATTTGAGACTAAATGAAGACAATACAAGAGACAGACCAGCAGCAGAGCCATCAGTGTGCGGCTGGTCTAGGCTTTTCCCGACTCTTCAGTGGTTTCCGGAGTTTCAGGAGTGGTGGTGACAGCGGCAGCAGCTCGGAGAGTAGCTGGTTTGTTTGGACATGCAGCAGCCATGTGACCATGGCCACCACAGTAGAGGCAACGTCCTTCGGCAAGTCGGGCTGCTCGTTCTTGTGGGGTGATTTTGCGGCGGTTGGCTGAGAGGTCCATGGGAGTAGGACCGTACTGGGTGGTAGTAGTTTGTGGCTTGGGAGCTGGAGTAGGGGCCGGGGTCATACGTGGTACTGTGGTGGCCTGACCCGATGGGCCAGACCGAAGTTTGTGGAGGTTCTCGACTGCACGGATCTGGGAATCAAGTGCTTGGCATTGGTTGACAAAGTCTTGAATGGTATCGGGGGTAGGTGCACCAATAAGTTTCTCCAAAATCTCGATCGCGAGTCCATTCCTGAGGGCATCCATGGTTGCCCGTTCGTCCCAGTCCAGTTCAGAGACAAGTTTAGAAAACTCAGCATAGTAGACAGAGAATTCTTTATTGCCTTGGCGGAGGGCTTGCAGTTTGTGTCGGGCTGTAGCTGCCCGGTCCGGGTCGCCGAATGTGGTCTGTAGGACGCTGATAACGTGCTCAACATCCTCGAGATTCACAATTTGGCCATTATCCCGGATGTATGGTAAGAGCTGTTCCATGGCGCGTCCCTCCAGTCGGCTGATCGCATACGATACTCGAAGGCGGGCAGTTGGGAATCGAGAGGCATCGCTAAAGAGTTTAAGGCGTAGCTGGGTAACGAAGGATCGAAGTTTATCACGGGTACCATCGAACATAGGGGCATCGGGTAGTTTGTCACCCCGTCCTTCATGTTGATGAGGGGGTGGTTGGGCCAGTAGGCGGGTAATAATTTCCCTTTGCCGGACCATCTCTTGTTCTGCTGCATTGGCCCTAGCTGTTTCCATATCCAGGGTAGGTTCATCAGGATTTATTTCGTTTATGTAATCTGGGGTATTAAGGACCTCGGCGCAGATTCCACGGATGTATTCAAGAGGGTCAATAGCATCCAGGTCGGTTATGGTGCTGGCAACCTGGAGACGTTGCCACAGGTCGTCGGAGAAGGTTTTGTTGACAGGCATTTTTCTTAGTGCGTGGGGACAGGAAGAGATAATGTCCACCCAATGTTCCACACACGTTTAAGAATAGAAGAGTGAGAAAAATATTGTCCCCAGGAAACTGATAAGTAACCTCCTTCTTCAGCTAGTTGGCGAGCAATCTGTGCGTCGTCGTAGTTGATCTCAATAGTATCGACAATACTATCTTCCAATTGTTCGTCGTCAAGGATGCGGCCAGAAAATACACAGGCAAGTTGGTAGGTCCAAACACGAAAGGTCATGAAACAGAAATCTCCGAAGGAGCAGACAATCTTTGACAGGCAGTGTCAGGAATTCTTCAAATTGGCAAGCCAAGATCAGAAAACACAGCAACAACTCGGCAAAGATGACGCTACACTAAGTAAGAGTTCTTTTCCACAATCAGTGTGTCAGGAACTGCATAGGTTGGAAATGAGTTCGACAGAACGTAATGTAACCGGGCAGGCTCAAGGGAACGTCCAAGGTACGCAGTGGGCAGGGCACAGGGGGCACGGGCAAGGGATAAGACAAGGCCAGGCAGGAGACAGGACTAGGACAAGAGAAGGTTGATCAAGGTAGTTGTATTGATAACTCGACAAGACGTTCTGTAAAGAAGAAAGGAAAAACAGGAAGAGGATGGAGAGAGAGCCCTCCTTTTACATAATTCATCCTCTCACGAACCCCTACCCTTAACAAGGGTTTGATCAAAACTCAAACTGTGCATAATTTCTCAGAAAATAAAACCCATACCCTGAGCAAGGGTATAATCATGAAAAACCTGATTTACGAAAATGAGTGAAACAAAGAAACAGGAAATAATGCTCGTGCAACCATACCTTTCCTCCAAATCCTCGCCGCTCATGAAAACCTGATAGAAAGACACAAGGAGATAGGCCTCAACGTCATTCTTATTAACCAAACATCCCTTACATAGCCCCAGTGGCTATGCCTCATCGTCAAGCCACTGTGGCTGCCTCTGATCCCTAAGTCACTTCATTGTGCTGAATAGCAGAGCCATGACAGTATCCACAGTTGGCGAAAAAGGGGGTAACCCTCGTGGTTTCCGATTGTGTGTTGTTGTAACAAAATTCTGCAATTGGCAGCAGCTGTTTCCAATCATCTTGTTGGTAGTTACAGTATGCTTGCAGATACAGTTCCAGAATTGCATTGGTACGTTCTGTTTGTCCATCTGTCTCAGGATGGAAGGCAGTGCTGAGGTTTGGTGTTGTCCCCAGGGCCTCCATGATCCGTTTCCAAAATGTTGAAGTGAATAGTGATCCCCGGTGAGAGATAATGCTGCTGGGCAGTCCATGAGCCCATACCACATGTGATATAAATCCGTCCGCCAAATCACTTGGCCCCATGGTGTCTGCACAAGCAACAAAGTGTGCCATCTTTGTGAGTCGGTCCACTATCAGCCACAAAGCATTGCATTCCCCCACCGGTGGAAGTCCCGTAATAAAATCCATCGAGATCGAGTCCCATGGCCGCTCCGGTAGCTGCAATGGTCTCAAGAGTCCAAACGGGGCGTGTTTTACTGGTTTAATTCTTCTGCAGCTATCACAGTTGTCGACGTATCGTTTCATGTACAGTCGTTGCTGGGGCCAGTAGTAGTTCCTGCCCAGTAATTCCAATGTTTTTGCCCGTCCTGGGTGACCTGCTACCAGAGCATCGTGATGGTCGTGTAGTAGCTTGAGTCATAATTGATCGTCATTTGGTATCCAGATCATCCCCTCGTATGTCAATAGTCCTTCTCTTTCCTCGCACAGTCCCAGGGCCACCTTGTTATCCCTTTGTTCTCCCTTCCATAATTTCCCAATTACCCCTTGCATTTCCTGATCCTCTGCTGTATTCTTTTTGATTTCCTCCAATAACTCCTTGTCGACCTGGAGTTCCATCACCTCGGCGGAGCTGATCTGAAATGCCTGGGAGGGAAGCAAAATTTGCCCCCAGTTCTGCCGATGTTTTATCTCCCCTTCCCAGGGACAGTCTCCTGACTCTCTAGACAGGATATCTGGTTTTCCTGCAAGTTTTCCAGGTCGATAGGTGATCTTAAAGTCGTAATTTGCGAGTTGTTTGGCCCAACGAGCCTGTCTGAGGTTCAAATCTTTCTTTGTTTGCCAGTACTCCAAATTCTTGTGATCCGACAGTATTGTGATACAGTGTCCCGTGCTCTTGCAATACGTTCCCCATTTGTTTAAGGCATCCATGATAGCCAGGAGCTCCTTATCATGGATGTCATAATTCAATTCAGCATCTTTCAGCTTTTGTGAAAAGTACCCCAATGGGTGGAGGACATTCGTTTGGTCTGGTTGAGAACATACTGCCCTGATGGCATAGTGCGAGGCATCCATTTCGAGGGTGAGGGGTCGAGCGGGGTCAAAATGTCGCAGGATTGGATCTGTAACCATTGCCTGTTTTAACTGTTCAAACACTGATTGTGTTGCATCGCCCCATTCCCAGGGGGTGTCCTTCCGTGTTAGTCAGGTCAAAGGTGTCGTGATTTTGCTAAAGTCCCAGATAAATCTCCTATAGAAATTCGCAAATCCCAGAAAACTCTGTATACCTTTTATGTTTGTTGGTTCCCTCCATTCCATCACTGTCCTGATTTTTTCCGGATCCATCTGTATGACTGTCGGAGAGATGATATACCCCAAATATTCCATCTTATCAGTATGGAACTCACACTTTGACACTTTCAGTGTTAATCCCACTTCCTTCACCCTTTCCAAAATCCTCCTCACATGTTGTTGGTGCTGCTCTAGGTTATCCGAATAAATTAGGATGTCATCTAGGTACGCAATGCAAAAAACATCTAGGTAGTCACTTAGGACCTCGTTCATCCAACGTTGAAACGATGCCAGTGCATTGGTTAATCCAAACGGCATAACCAGGTACTCGTAGAGTCCATATTTTGTCTGAAACGCCGTTTTCCATTCATCCCGCCTTGGTATCCTCAGGTTGTGGTAGGCATCTTTTACGTCCAATTTGGTGTATATCTTTGCATTCGATAATCGATCCAACGCTTCCCCTATCAACGGCAGTGGGGTCCAGTCCTTGACTGTCATGGCATTTAGTCCCCGGTAGTCGATGCATAACCTCAGCCTACCATCCTTGTTTTTTACGAAATGGATCGGAGCCCCGGCTGGAGATGTTGAACACCATATCCATCCCTGTTTCTCACTTGTCTCCAGGTATTCCCTCAATGCCCACAGCCTCCCTTCGTCCAATGCCCTGAGGGGCTCGAAAGGTGGCACCTTTCCCTCCAGGAGTGGAATCCGATGATCGTGATGTCGATGTGGGGGTAGCCCTAATGTTAACCGGGGGTTGTCTCGTGACCGACGGTAGGGTAACTCAATATCTCCGAAAAAGAAAAATGAGAAGTAATAATTCCAATGATGGAAATTATGTACTTCTCTGGGGATTCTCGTAGGGATGATGAGTAATAACGTGTTATAATCTTAAACTCTCCTGCTCATCTCAGGGAGCGTTTCGAGATCGTCGATGGTAATTGCATTCAAGTGTGAACAGCAATCTGTGAGGGTCTTATTGTTCGAAGAGGGTCTTGGTTGTATTGTTGTATAGGTTTTTCGAGTATTGTGTAAATAGTCGAGTATGAGGTACTAATATCTTTCTATGACTTGCTTGTAATTGATGGGACGATTGTGGGTCTTTTGCTGGATGATGGCTTCTTCGAGTGGGGGGCTTTTTTGTATTTTATGTTTTCTGACTTGAGCTCCCCACTCATATACCCACCGGGTACGTTGTGGTGGTCGGAACGCCAAGTACTGGTTGACGTTGGTAGAGAGCATGCAAACATGATATTTTTCGCATACAAATTCCGTATTTCGAATTTTTCCATGCAAACGCTCCAAATCATTCCCAAACCAATCGGATGACTCTTGGTGATCCTCTCGGCCGTATCGTGCATGCGCTGTTGCTAAACCCGTCGTTTGCCAATATATTATGTCTAATAATATGACCTCCGTAGGGCATTTGAGCACATATCTCATCTTATGCATGCGTCGTCAGCTCAGGTGAAGTGTTTGTCCTTAGTGCCGGATTTCCTGATCCGTCCTTATCTAGGCTGCGGCTTCCTGTGCCGTCTGTGTGCCTTGCCAACACTTCACCGCGGTAGATGTCATCTGGGCCTCCTGTGGCTTCCGATAGGATCCAACATTCATATCCGTTTGTCCATATGCGCTTATTTTCGTCATATCGGGCTAACCGAAGGTTTGTCTGCAAGATAAGGTTTCCTGTATTGTCGGCTGCCTCAGGGCTGCTATGCCACGTATTGGTCTTTATCGCCTATGACAATACTCATCTCCTTCGGCCTACTAGACTCCGTTATTGCATGTCTTATCTTAATGGCATTCGGTATTGTTCCTTCAGTCTTCTGATCATCTCCGCTGAGCTTCCTCGGTAACATATGATTCTTAATTTGGACTTGGCACTCAGTCGTAGGGTACATTCAATTCATTCTTAAATACCTAACTGTTGCTCTCATCCATTTATTCCTTATCCTCATTACCAACTTCAACTTCCTCCAGCCTTCATCTACGGTCGATCACGGCGGACTCGGTCGCATACGGCGAACTCCTTCCTTTTACATTCCTCTTCTTCTTATTTCTTCTGCCTTTCTTTGTCCCAGCCCCTTCCCTGTCTGCCTGTTGGGGTGGTCCTGTATGACATGGCACAACGTTCGAATACGGCGGATCGCATACGGCAGAGGGTAGTCCCTTTGTAGACTTGTGGCAAGTAAGAACCACAGTGGCCCAGGTTATAAGTATTCCAGGTTTTTGTCAACATCAGCGGTACGTTCCCCAGGATACGGCTGGGCATTAGAAACCTCAGCCGTTGATCGGAAACTGTCCCTCCTGAGGCTACCCCGGGTTTCTAACCCTTTATGATGCTGACTTTTTTCCTGGCCCCCCATTATCCTACTTCCTGCGGGAAGTGGATGAAGGGTGGTTAGTAATGGCTCTTGTCCTATGGCTTGAGTCATTACTTAGTAAGAATCCCCATTCTTAAAATGTGTCTTAAAGGTGGGGTATGACACTACCTCCCCCCTTATAAGATTTCGACCCGAAATCATTAACTTAGATTCTTGGCTTATGAATTCTTAGCTATATGATTATGAAACGGGATTTTTTGATGAAGTCCTCCAACCCCTTCATCCACCAACATGTTTTCTATCCCAAGACCATTAAAACCTCAGAGAGGAAAGGTATCTTGAGATAGTTGGTTGTTTAAACACGTTGGTCCCTCGGCATGCCTGGATTCCTTGAGTGGAACTCTCGGAGTGACTGCAGGCCACCTACTGTGAAACATTCATATGGTTCTTCCGTATGATCTTTCCTAAGTGGATATCCCTTCCATCTGACTCGGTAAAGGACTTTCCCCTTGACTTTCCTACTCGATAAGATCTCTTCTATCTCCCATTCCTCATTGCCCTCGATGTCATCACATTGATCAATGATCTTTAATAGATCGGGCGGAGGTCTGGTCCCATTGTTGTATGGTTCAAGTAAGGATACATGGAAGGTATTGTGGATCTTCCATTTTCTGGGTAGTGATAGTCGCATGGCTGTTGGAGAGATTACTTTCTCTATCGCAAAGGGGCCATGCTTCTTGTGGTCCAGTTTATGTTTTGGACGTCTGGTCTGGATGTTCCTTCCATCTAACATGACTAGGTCCCCAACCTTGAACTCTGGAGCATCCTTGCGTTTATTATCGGCATATTTCTTCATTCTTTCCCGAGTTGCTTTTAGGTTTTTCGTAACTAGACTTTGAACTGAGAGGATGTGGTTGATGTATCCTTCTTGAGTGTCCTCGCTGGTTGGTGTTGTGCTTGGGTTGGTGCAACCTGGGTGTCGGCCATAGTTGGCGAAGAAGGGTGACATGCCCGTGGCCTGAGTTACTGAATTGTTGTATGCAAACTCAGCCATAGGTAGGAGTCCAACCCAATCATCCATTTCGTAGTTGGTGAATGACCGTAGGTATGCTTCAATCGTTTGGTTGATCCTTTCTGTTTGGCCATCTGTCTGTGGATGAAACAATGTGCTCATTCGTGGTCATATTCCTAGTATGCCAAGGAACTGTTTCCATTCTGTGGAGGTAAATCGGGAGTCGCGGTCTGAGATAATGTCGGTTGGCATACCATGAAATCTCCATATTTCCCGAGCAAATATCTTCACCAGGTGTTCCGCTGTTTTTTGATCCTTCTTGAGTGGTATGAAGTGGGCCATCTTCGTAAACCTGTCTACGATAACCCAGAGTTGGTCACAGTCTTCTGACAAGGGAAGGTCTGTGATGAAATCCATGGCGATTGATGTCCATGGTGCATATGGGAGCTCTAGTGGTGAGAGCAGGCCATATGGCTTGTGGCGTGATGCCTTATCCTTCTGACATTCTAAACAACTTCTGACATATTCAATAATTTCTTGGTCCATCTTAGGCCACCAGAAGTTGCGTCGGATCAACTCGATCGTTTTGTCTTGACCAAAGTGTCTGGCTACTGCGCTGTTGTACTCGGTATGTAAAATCGCATGTCGTGCATTCTCAGGGACCCAAAGCAATCCCTTGCGATATAGTAATCCATCCTGTAGTTCTAAAATCCTTTCCTTTCCTTCTACTTCTTGTGCGCTTCCACTCAGTTCCTCTAAGGCCTGGTAGTATGCTGCATCCTGTTGTCCTGCCTCTCTTACTTCCTGCTCAAATTCCTTTGTCCATTTTGATACTGATGATGCCAGATAAGCCAGCTGAACTGCTGAGCAACAGAACACCATTCCTTCTCCTCCAGTACTGATTGCTGAGATTGTGTCGAAGTGTTTTTCATGCAATACAGTCTGTATCGGCTGGTTTCCACCTCCCCCCTTTTCAGGGCGATACTCCGGGCGCCTTGATAATGCATCTGGCTTGCCATTTCTTGTTCCTTTCCTATAAAAAATTTTGAAGTCCACGCCGGCCAGTTCCTGTGTGCAGCGTGCCTGCCTTCTGTTGAGAACCTTGGTTGTCATGAAGTACTCAAGGTTTTTGTGGTCGGTAAATACCTGGACCGTGTGGAGTGATCCTTCTAAATATCTTCGCCATGTCTTAAAACAATCAACTATCGCCAGTAATTCCTTGTCATGAATTTCGTAGTTGATTTCAGCTGGTGAGAACTTTCTGGAGTGGAAGGCGATTGGGTGTAGCTTTTTGTCTTCTGCATTTTGTGACAATGTGCCACCCAGTGCAAAGTCAGATGCATCAGTCTCGACGATGCATTCTTGTTGTGGATTGAAGTGTGTGAGGATGGGTGCAGTCGTAAAGCAGTTTTTTAGTTGCTCGAATGCCTCTGTCATTGCATCTGTCCAGATCCAGTCCTTTGTTGATCCCTTCGTTGAATCGCTAAGGGGTTTAGCGACTTTTGAGAATTCTCTTATAAATCGACGATAAAAATTCGCGAAGCCAATAAATGATTGTACATCTCTTAAACTTCTTGGGCGTTCCCAGTCCCGAATGCATTGGACTTTGTCTCGGGCCATTTCAATACCATCTTTTGAAATAACATACCCTAGGAAGTCGACTCGGCTGGTTGACCAAAAGCATTTGTCTTGTGATATGGCTAGCCCATTTTCTGCTAGGCGTTTCAATACCTCTGTGACAATGCGATCGTGGTCTTCCTCTGTTTCTGCATAAATGAGGATGTCGTCCAAATATACAATCAATCCTAAGTCCAACAAATCCCGAAAAATATGATTCATCATATTTTGAAAGGTTGCTGGGGCATTCGACAACCCAAAGGGCATGACAGTGTATTCATACAGCCCATACCGTGTCTTGAATGCTGTTTTCCATTCATCTCCAGGTTTGATCCGAATCAAGTTGTATCCATTCTTGAGGTCAATCTTGGTGAATATTTTTGCACCTCTGACCCTATCTTGGAGTTCGGACATAATTGGTAATGGGTATCGATTGGCGATGGTTACTTTATTCAAACCACGGTAATCAACACATAACCTGAGGCCTCGACCATGGGCCTTTGGAACAAAGATGATTGGTGCTGCTGCAGGGGATTTCGAAGGGCGGATCTTTCCTAATTCCAACATTTCCTTGAGGTAGTCCCGCAGCGCTTGTAATTCTGTTTCATTTAGGGGGTACATTGGTCCCCATGGTGGTTGTTCACCCTCCTTCAGATCTCTTGCATGATCGTAGGGTTTGTGATTGGGGAGCTTATCTGCAAGCTCTTTGCCTAGGACTTCGACATATTGTCGGAACTTTTGAGGTACCACTGTAGCTGGGTCTACCTCATTTGTGTTTGAGTTGACTGATGCAATATACCCAATTACTGTTGTATCATAGTGGTGTAGGATATCTTTATCCATCGTGAGGGAGAATCCTTGTGCTGCAGCTTTGGTGCAGTGTTGTTTACAGAATTCGGAGTCTAAGGTGATGTCTTCTGGTTTTCCCCAAAACTTGTTGGGTTGATGCTTGGCCATCCACCAACAGGGGAGGATTATGTCTGTTCCTGATTCTAGAGGCATAATCTCGAATGTTTCCCTTGTATAGTGGCCTTTGTACTGGAGCAATAAGGAGTGTGTGAAAGCTTCCCCAGCTCCAGACAATGGACGACCATCTGCCCCATTGATTCTGAGGGGTGCATTTCGGGTGATCCTGGGTAGGTGATGTTCCTTGATAAACTTGGAACTGATGATAGGTATGGCTGCACCTGTATCGAACATGACTTGGACATTGAATGTCTCTTGTCCAGGTATCGAGAGATTCATTGGGACAATTGGTCTGGAACCTACTCGGGGTGGCTTGCTGTTGGCCAATTGTAATTTCGTCTTGGGTTCTTTTTTATTAGGTTTTGATTTTTTGGATTGTTTTTGGTTTCCTTGGGTTTGTGTACGTTTGACTCCAGCTACTGATATCCTCTGAGAACCTGATACGTCTTCTTCTTCTTGGATGCCTCTGCGTATCTTACGAGGCTTTCCTAGTTTAAATCCGAGAGGTCTGAGGTCTCTACTTCCCAACATCTTTTTGCTGGCTTTGGGTCCGGTTCTGATACTGTCTGGGTTACAGTGGCGACATTCTTCGGCCGCTTGGTTACTGGTTCCTTGGTGACATCCTCATCATCATCCGAGTCTTCTGAAGGTCGTTGGCATTTAGCCTTCTTTGTGACTGCTGCTACTGTGGTAGCCAAATCCGTTCCTTTGGAGGTCTTCTTTGCAAAACATTCTAATGTATGGTGGCTATTCCGCCCACAACGCCAGCAGGAAGCCTTATCGGCCTTATGCTGATCGATTTCAGCCTGGGGAACCCCAGCTAATGCTTCGCGATTGTTTTGGAATTTCTTTTCTCGGTCGCTTTTAGGTGTGCAGTTCGTTTCCCTAGCCTTACCACGGTTGGATTTCTTTTCCTCATCCTTCTTCCGCTTGTCCTTCTCCTGCTTGGGCTCTGAGGGGGTTTGATATATGTGGAGCAGTGGCTTTTCATGCATGTTCCGATGTTCTTCTTTTGCAGTTGCAAGCTTGATCAGTCTGGCCTTAAAATGCTCATACTTTGGGTCATCCAAGTCTTGAACATCTGTCCATGCCTGGCAAGCCAGATCCTCTGGGAATGCCTGATCGTAAATTTCTCTCAGGACCTCTCCTTCAACTTGGGCCTTCTCTTGGTAGATGGCCATCCTGATTCCCCATTGATCTGCTGGGAGGCCAGTCTTATGGCATCCAGGTTTGTACTTCCACTGCAACCTGGCCATCTTGTTGGTGTAGTTGCACTTCTGGTGGGGGTCATGGAAATAGTGGTCCATTGCTGCAGTGTATGAGGGCCGGGTGTCAGGGCGTAATTCCTTCTCAGTAGTATCGACACGGTTTTGGTGCCATTGGCGGGCATCTCCTTTTAGGAGGGAGCCCAACCAGTGGATTCGGGTTGCATCGGTATTAAAGTCGATAGATCGCACAGTCATATATTCCTTGACTGCTTTCATCCATGGGATGTAATTTTCTCTATCCCCATCGAAAACCTCTGTTTCCTTCATCTTGGGAGCTTTTCCTAGAACAATTGCTTCTGGTCGCTTGGTGATGCGATTCTTTTTGTCCTTCTTCCGTAGGGCATGAATGAGTCTTGATATCTCCTGCCCTAAATCCTTAGGTCTATCTGATTCTGAGTCTGAGCTGGAGGAGCTGGAGCTACTTCCTCCAGGTGGAGGCCCTGGGGGAGGTATCCTTCCTCCTGGTGGGCTACTGTCTCTGGATTCGGTGGTCCTTCCACTTCGGATTGAGCCTCTTCCCGATTGCTCATTTTGTGGGGAACGTGGGAGGTCATATTCTGACTCTGGGTCATCACTGTTCGGGAGGGGAATTCTTCCCTGCTGGGCATGTTGCTTTAGGATGCTATCGATGACCAAGGGTACATCGATATCCTTGCGGGACTGTTGTGCTGATTGGAATTGGACCTTCAGTTCTTCTCCAATTGCATGGAGTTCTTCTCGAAATGATCATCGCATGTCTTCTCGTTCCTGCTGGGAAACAGCTGAGGCATTGATGTGATCCTGTTGTAGCTGTTCCTGGAGACGTTTCAACTTTTGTAAATCCTTTTTAACCTTTTCTTGGTCTACTCTGGCCTTTGCCTCTCTGGTGTTCATCTCAGAGGCCCATCGTTGACAGTCGTTGTTAAATTTTTCTTGCTTAGCTGCCTGATCCTTGTGGTAATCCACCCAGATGTTCTGATTTGCTTCCATTTGTTGAGCAAAATCCTGGAGCACTTTTTGTCTTCGTTCCTCATTTTCCGCAGCATTTATGGTAATCATTTCCACATGCCTTCTCAAGGCCATGTGGGCAGTAGCAACTTCTGCAAACTGGGTTGTTGTGAGGTTGAAGTGGGCTCCTGTCGCATCCGCCGCATGTTGCTGGGCTTGAGAGATTGCAAGATTGAGGTTGGATTCGATCTTGTGATAATCATTTTGCATTTGCATAAAGATGCGGTATGCTTCTGATTCATCATTCTGGATTTGTCCACTGAGACTGTTGATTTCGGCAGCCATGTGGTGTAATTGACTCATGAGAGTGCGTCCCCATTCAGGGACGGAGTGAAGCTTGATTGGTTCAATAGGTGGGATATTGTCCATTTCACCAGTGTTGGTACTAACCAATGCCCAAGAAGGCATGGGTAGGAAGTCGATTTCCATGGACTCAGGCATTGTTCTTTTTGTTTTGTGGTTCTGAATTTTTTGTAGGACGTTTCTCAGTACGCTCGGTGAGGCGTTGAGTAAGATTATAGTGTTAACCGGGGGTTGTCTCGTGACCGATGGTAGGGTAACTCAATATCTCTGAAAAAGAAAAATGAGAAGTAATAATTCCAATGATGGAAATTATGTACTTCTCTGGGGATTCTCGTAGGGATGATGAGTAATAACGTGTTATAATCTTAAACTCTCCTGCTTATCTCAGGGAGCGTTTCGAGATCGTCGATGGTAATTGCATTCAAGTGTGAACAGCAATCTGTGAGGGTCTTATTGTTCGAAGAGGGTCTTGGTTGTATTGTTGTGTAGGTTTTTCGAGTATTGTGTAAATAGTCGAGTATGAGGTACTAATATCTTTCTATGACTTGCTTGTAATTGATGGGACGATTGTGGGTCTGTTGCTGGATGATGGCTTCTTCGAGTGGGGGGCTTTTTCGTATTTTATGTTTTCTGACTTGAGCTCCCCACTCATATACCCACCGGGTATGTTGCGGTGGTTGGAACGCCAAGTACTGGTTGACGTTGGTAGAGAGCATGCAAACATGATATTTTTCGCATACAAATTCCGTATTTCGAATTTTTCCATGCAAACGCTCCAAATCGTTCCCAAACCAATCAGATGACTCTTGGTGATCCTCTCGGCCATATCGTGCATGCGCTGTTGCTAAACCCGTCGTTTGCCAATATATTATGTCTAATAATATGACCTCCGTAGGGCATTTGAGCTCATATCTCATCTTATGCATGCGTCGTCAGCTCAGGTGAAGTGTTTGTCCTTAGTTGCCGGATTTCCTGATCCGTCCTTATGTAGGCTGCGGCTTCCTGTGCCGTCTGTGTGCCTTGCCAACACTTCACCGCGGTAGATGTCATCTGGGCCTCCTGTGGCTTCCGATAGGATCCAACATTCATATCCGTTTGTCCATATGTGCTTATTTTCGTCATATCGGGCTAACCGAAGGTTTGTCTGCAAGATAAGGTTTCCTGTATTGTCGGCTGCCTCAGGGCCGCTATGCCACGTATTGGTCTTTATCGCCTATGACAATCCTCATCTCCTTCGGCCGACTAGACTCCGTTATTGCATGTCTTATCTTAATGGCATTCGGTATTGTTCCTTCAGTCTTCTGATCATCTCCGCTGAGCTTCCTCGGCAACATATGATTCTTAATTTGGACTTGGCACTCAGTCGTAGGGTACATTCAATTCATTCTTAAATACCTAACTGTTGCTCTCATCCATTTATTCCTTATCCTCATTACCAACTTCAACTCCCTCCAGCCTTCGTCTACGGTCGATCACGGCGGACTCGGTCGCATACGGCGAACTCCTTCCTTTTACATTCCTCTTCTTCTTATTTCTTCTGCCTTTCTTTGTCCCAGCCCCTTCCCTGTCTGCCTGTTGGGGTGGTCCTGTATGACACGGCACAACGTTCGAATACGGCGGATCGCATACGGCAGAGGGTAGTCCCTTTGTAGACTTGTGGCAAGTAAGAACCACAGTGGCCCAGGTTATAAGTATTCCAGGTTTTTGTCAACATCAGCGGTATGTTCCCCAGGATACGGCTGGGCATTAGAAACCTCAGCGGTTGATCGGAAACTGTCCCTCCTGAGGCTACCCCGGGTTTCTAACCCTTTATGATGCTGACTTTTTTCCTGGCCCCCCATTATCCTACTTCCTGCGGGAAGTGGATGAAGGGTGGTTAGTAATGGCTCTTGTCCTATGGCTTGAGTCATTACTTAGTAAGAATCCCCATTCTTAAAATGTGTCTTAAAGGTGGCGTATGACACCTAAGGTGTCTTTCCCTTTGAACACAGAAAGGTAATCGTGGTATTCTACTGGGACGATGTCTTCGGCCGAGGGGGTTGGCTGGTCAGGGGCACCTGGTAAGTTGAACCTCCTCGGTGTCTCAGGTGCTGCCACTGTGATCCCGATTGTCTCTGGTGATTGGATTCAGAGAGGATTGCACTTCACTTCTTGTTGTTTTTTCGTCGGTTCCTCGCTGTCCTCCTCCTGATGCCATTCCTGGATGGTCTCCTCAACATATTCCCTGGTCATCACCTCTTCGGTTTTTTCTCCGGTCTGCCGTTCGTCCTCCCCTTCCTCATCCAGCATGGAGGTGCTATATACCATGTCCTCGAGGGTCGCGTCCGGCATGGTGTCCCTGTAGTATTCTCCCATGGCCCTTTCCTCTGTCACTGTTGTTGCATGCAGAGAGGTATCAAGGCACTCTTTAGCGCACCTAATTGAGTCGAACATGACCCTTCCTTCTTTCCAGTCGATATCCGGATTATGCTTTTTCAGCCATGGTAACCCAACAATACTGGGTGAGTTACCGATGGTGATGCAGTGTAGCTTTATCCTTTTATGGTGGTTATTTACCGTCAGTTCCACCATTGCATCATGGGTTACTGGCCCACTCACTACCTCCCTTCCATCTACGGCCAGTACTTTCCGGGGGACCGTCTTCTTAGTTAATGGAATTCGATTCCATTCCGCATACTCTTTATCGATAAAGCTTTCCGTCACCCCACAGTCAACCATTGCCATTGTGGTGTGTTCACATTTATCCCCTCCTCAGATCATGACTTTTAAAATGATTTTCTCGTCCCTTTGATATGGTCCCATGATCGATATGATAAAGTTTGGTTCCAGTGGTTTGGGTTCGGTGTTTGGGATCTGCCCCAGGAGTTCACCTTTGTCATTTACTCCTGGGGATCTGCTTTTCCCACCTCCCCTTTGATCCATCCTTCTTCCAGCGTTGCTTCTGCGGCCCTATAGGGTCTTCGATCTTGGTTTGGTTTTTTTGTTGAGCATCGTGCTGCATAGTGTCCCATTTTTCCGCAACTATAACATTTGTTGTTCCTCCTTCGCTTTTCCTGTTCAAACCTATCCTTGGCTCGAAACCTCCATGTGGCATCTAACTCCATGGGTTCAGGATCGAAGGAGCTCAACTCCTGTGGTTGTCCCCTGGGATGCATGTTGTGGTAGTATTGGGGTTCATGCCAAGTCCGGAGGGTCCTAAAATTAAACAATCGATTATCCAATGCAATGGCCCTGTTGGCAAAGTCCACCATGGTGGTTGGCCGAGTCTCCAACAAGGCGAGTTGCCGCTGTACATCGATGTGGAGACTGTCATTGAACTGGTCGATGTACATCGAGTCGTTGTAGTCGAGGTCTGCCATAATCCTCTGGAATTCGGCCCAGTATGCTGCTGCCGAACGATTTCCTTGTCGAATACCCTTGAACTTCCTCCTCGCTACTTCCTTGGAATCCGCTTCCCCAAAGGCCCGGGTGATTGCTGTCTTGAATTCTTCCCATGTTTTGTACATACTCTGCCCTCGGTTTATAGAGGGTTCAATCCACAACCACGCGTTTCCTCGACACCTCAAACTGGCGTAGTTGACACTTTTGATATCCCCATCAAATTTGTTCAGTTCACAGTTGAATTTTAGTTCACATTGGGTGATGAAGGCCTGGAGTTTCGACCTCTCTCCGTGATATAACTCTGGGTCCTCGACCTTGGGATTGCTGGACATCGCTGGATGGTACAATTGCTGGAGGAGCTGCTGGAGTTGGTCCTGTGTCATCATCACCAGAGCAAGGACCCCACTGCCTGTTCCCTGAGGCGTAGTCATTCTGGAACCATCTCCTTTGGATATTTGCACTGGGCCTGGAGTCTCCGGTGTCTGTGGCCGTGACGGATTTTCTGGGGTTACTGGACTCGCTGGTCCTGCTGGTTCGCTTCCTATAACCTCGCCCAATTCCCGTAACTGGAAGGAATCCACTGTCTGTCTGCTCATGAGGCGTTACTGCGGCGATTTTCTGATTTTTCGTATTGAAGCCTTGTAGCTTCCTGAGTTGCATCGGGTGCCGTGAAAAGGACGCAATCAAATGTCAGAACCCATATCTACGGACACTGGGTATGACAGGCGATGCAACGGTTGTACTAACTGCTTTGCAGTTCGGTTCGGCTCTGGGTTTGCTTCTCTGTTCTTAACCTCGGGCTGAGGCAATACTTACCTTACTGGTATACAGGATGTCCCTGCAGCGCTGCCTCTCTGGGTCTTTCTGTTTCTTCTTGCTTCTTCTGGCTTCGGGGTGGAGATATAGGTGTAGGATGGGCTGTTAGGATGACGTTCACTATGGATGGACGAATCTTTGTGTATGTAGAAATGGTTGTGTAAATAGAAACTTGATTGCGTGCTAAATAAATGAAATAAAACTGCTCCTTCTTATACATACTTCTTGTACCCTCGTGAATCCCATTCATCTGACCTGCAGATCCCTCAGACCTGATGAGACACTCATAAAACCCAATATGAACCCCATAATCGAAAACATAACCCAAACATAAATCAAACATAACTAAAACAGAATTCCAAACATAGTACAAATCAAAACATAACTGAGACAGAATTCCAAACATAATTCAAACATAAACCAAAACACATCTGTGACATAACTTCCGCATCGGTGAACCCCACTGGATCATCCGAACCCCAAATCCTAACCCTCCACCCTATACCCTAAAGACAACATAACATATGGCAAGGGTGGTGCCGATGAACCACAGTATGGCCAAGGTGATGAGGGCTCCCAGGAGCATGTCTCTGGCCATTTGTGACAGTAGCCGATGGACGTACGAGGGAAGCAAATGCAAGAGCCCTCAAACAGGCCACTAGGACAGCCTTCCAGTGGGCAGCCACAAATGCCATAGCCTTCGATGACTCTAAGTTGGAACTAATGCATTGCCACTGAGCCAGAGCTGAGAGACACACCATTGACATGAACTTCACACTGCCGAATGGCACGGTAGTCACACCAGGCACACAGGGAGGACCTACAGACATGGTGTGCTGGATTGGAATATACTTTGACAGGAAACTCCAGTTTACACATCATGTAAAATGAAAGCTAACAGCCACAGCTAGGTCCTGTAATGCCCTCTGAAGCCTCATCAGACATGAAACAGGTCTGTGCCCCTCAGCCATCTGCTCACTATACTGCATGTGCATTGTCTCTAGGTCTGATTTTGGTGCAGAGATCTGGTGGACAGGTCAGAAATCCCTGGCTCGACAACTCCAAATGCAGCAAAATCACACTCTACAATGCATCCTAAATGCCTTCAACTCGACACCCATCACCGCATTACACAATGAAGCAGCCCTCCCTCCAGTCCTGGTATGATTCCGGCACAATCAAAGGAAATATGCCCTTTACCTGCTCTCCCTTCCCCCCAACCACCCTGTCATCAAATGCTGCCCATCTTCTTTCCCCACCCCCAACCATTTTGCCACCCCTATCTGCGACCCCAATGAATATGACTGTGAGTGGCAAATACCAGCATGACACCACTCTCACCTCACATGAATGCATTCCACCCTCAGCCCATGGATCTCCCCCTCCTCCATGATCGAAGACATGGCACAGCCCATCACTCGGCCATGGCTACCTCACATGATCACCACAGACATTGCACAACTCCCCAAAGATGAGGCGGCTGCTGAACAAATCGCCCTCCTGCACCACCTCCAAATGCAACCATCCTCCATCATCACCTATACCAATGGTTCGCAACTCAATGGCTACACTGGTGCTGGGTACTACATCCAATCAGGAGAGCCAGATGACATATGAACAATGATCCCCATGGGTGACCAATCTGAAGTCTTTGATGCTGAACTGTGCACAATCACCGAATGCCTCCACTGCTGCCTGCAGATCATCTGGAACCACTGCCTCCCCAAGAATCACATTCACCTCTTCACCGACAATCAATCGGCCATCCTTTGCTCCTCACGCCTATCACCTGGCCCAGGTCAGGAACTGGCCCTTGCAATCCTCCAAACGACCATGAAGCTCCGATGCCTGGGTGCCTCCATAATGATACATTGGGTACCAGGGCACACTGACATAAGTGGCAATGAAGAACCAGATAGATTAGCCAAAGAAGCCACCAGCGAACGCCTGCAAAGCACCCCTCCAATAACCCTTTCCTGGATGTGAAGACAAGCCCAAAACCAGTTCATCAATGACTGGATGACTTGGTATGACAAAGCACCAAAACCCAAGACATATGATGCCCCCTTCAAGCACAAACTCAACATTGCCTACATGGCCTACCCCTGAAAGCTGTCAATGGCCATCCTAGGACTTTGATCCAGACATGGTTACTTCCTGGACTGCTTAGCCCACCCCCCAACTGCACAATACCCCTCTCATGCCTGCACATGCCCCCTACACCCTCCCCAAAGCCCAAAACACATCCTCCTTGCTTGCCTGAACCACCAGGACCACAGGAACACCCTCCGACAAATGTTAAAACTCCCCCGACATCGCCACCTAACACCACAAACCATCCTCCACACCAAAGCCAGGGTGACTGCCCTGGCCACCATGATCTCTACCACCAAAGTCGCCACTGCTGAGTGGGCACACTCAAAGTTAAGTTGAACACCCACTGAGGAGGTCACCCCTGTTTCACTGACCATAGGATGGGGAACACTAATGGACATTGATGATGAGCATGAGCTGACCAATGAATAAAACAAAAAAAAAAAAATTACATATACCCCTAATGTAATATAGACATGAACTTCCTTTGTACACAAGTGAAGAGGTTGGGAGAGGTGGAGGAAGAGGGGAGGTGGGAATGGGGAATGATAGGGGAGGAACAAGGGAGTGATGAAGGAAGGAGAAGTGAAGGAGGGAGGCTGCGCAGGGAGAAGGACTATTTCTTTTGATTATTTCATCTGTTATTGGGGACAAGTGGGCAGAAGAAGAGGGATTAGCAAGGAGGAGAAGATGGGGATGTGAGAGGACAGGAGACAGCACACAGGAGGTGGCAGGGGAAAGGAGTGAGTGAGGGGACCAGGGGACAATTTCTTATTTCCTTTCTTTTCTTTGGTTATGTTTGTTGCTTATTTACTGGGAGGAAATAATGGCCGAAAAACAAGAAAACATGGATGGGGAAGGGATGAGGAAAGGGGGGAACATCCTGGCATGGAGGCCCCTGAGTGCACAGGGCTCCTGGAACCAATGACGCTCCAGACTTTAAACCCAATGAAACTCGGGGGACTACAACCCTGCAAATAGAAGCAGGAGAAAGGGGAGAGGGAGGAGAAGATGCTGTATTTGTAGATTCCACCATAACCTTACAGTTGCATGCAAGTATGAATTAATAATAATAATAAGGATGCTATGCCACATATTGGTCTTTACCACCTATGACAATCCTTATCACCTTTGGCCAATTTGACTCTGCAATTGCATGTCTTATCTTAGTGATGTTCAGTATTGTTCCTTCAGATTTCCAATCATCTCTGCTGAGCTTCCTCAGTAACACATGATTCTCAATTTCGACTTAGCACTTAGTCATAGTGTACATTCAATTCATTCTTAAATATCTAACACTGTTCTCCTCATCCATCAATTCCTCATCCTTATTTAACCTCAACTTCCTCCAGCATTCATCTATGGTCAGTCATGGCAGACTCAGTCATATATGGCAAACTCCTCCCCTTATATTTCACTTCTTTATTCCCATCCTTCTGCCTTTCTTTGTCCCAGCCCCTTCTATGTCTGCTTGTTGGGGTGGTCCTGTGTGACATAGTACAACATCTGAATATGGCAAAATGTATATGGCAGAGGGAAGTCCCTGTGGACTTGTGGCAAGTAAGAACCACAGCAGCCCAGGCTATAAGTATTCCAGGTTTTCATTGACATCAGCAGTATGTTCCCCAGGATACAGCTGGGCATTAAAAACCCCAGCTGTTGATCAGAAACAGTCCTATCCTGGGGCTACCCTGGGTTCCCAACCCTTTATGACAGACTGACTTTTTTCCTGGCCCCCCATTATCCTACTTCCTGCAGGATGTGGATGAAGGATGGTTAGTAATGGCTCTTGCCCTATGGCTTGAGTTATTACTTGGTAAGAATCCCCATTCTTAAAATGTATCTTAAAGGTGGGGTATGACAATGCCTGTCTGAATTGTTATTCAATAAGGATCAATAAATCAAGAGTTCTAAACCCAGGTCTTGCTGAAGTTGATGTATGCACTGCTCTACAGACCCAAAGTTGAATTTGTTATTGATTAATTTAATCACTTGTCAATAATTATTTATGAACTGAGCCCCCAGGTTATACTTGCCCCTACTCTGCCTCTGCCACCATAACAGCTACTGCCATACAAACTTGGTAGAAGAAACTGATACATGCAAGTCTAGATTAGGCCTCCTTATCTATGTCAATGGCATCCTACTTGGTTGGCTGTCATGGGAAGAAACCCTTGTTGCTCAGTCAACTATGGAAGCCCAGATGATCAGAGTCTTCTTGGTCCTGTAAACCTTAAAATGCCTTTCAGGCACCTTCAAAAAACTCAACAAGAAGATACTCATGAAGCTGACAATCTTTGGTGGCCTAAACAGTGTGATGCTTCAATCAGCACACTTACAGCCAGTAGCAGGAATCAATGAATCTTATAATATAGAATATATGAGTCAATTGCGAAAGCATTCATCAACATCATTCATCACCATAACCTGCTCATGATTATGGATGCAGTAACAAAAGCTTGCCCAAATGCTACTATTAAGCAATTCCATTCCAACATTGACCTTATAGTGTCACCTTCAAAATCTTGCCACAAATTGATGTAGCACCTTGTGACCCAACCTCATGATGACAACTCTCATTTCTTCTGAGTTACCAACTCTTTTGATGACTCTGGTATAAATATCCTCACTTCTCTCCTTTTCTAGTAGAAAATGTCATCTCTGCCTCATCTCTACAAACTCTGAAAACCAGTAATTCTAACTATCACAACATTAGCAACTATCCACGATTATCTATGGTCCTCTGGCTGCTTGTCACCACTTTGTTCCTCTACCGACAACCTTGGGGTTCTCACTGCTACTCCCCTTCAACACTAGCAAAGTTGTTCTACATTGCTCTATAGCTAAGGAGGAGTGATGGAATATCAATATCAGGCAGGGTATTGAAAAGATTAGTATTATGGATGTATCTGTCTGAGTTGATTTCCTTACCGGGTTTATTGCATGTATTCGGTTAGTCTTGTGGGATTATCATGGGAAAGAACATGGTTGTTTTTCTGACTGTATTTTGCTATTAAGGCATTATTTTGTATATACAGAGTATGATTTAGCTATGAATAAAACCTCAATTTGATAGCAACCAAGATGCCAAGATCAAGAGTGAAATTAGAATCTCTCAAGGGGGAATGGAGGACACTTACAAGAGTTGCTACTGCAGCCCTAGATTTCAGTGCAGGATTGACCACTGGAGGTTGTTGCATGGGCCACCTCAATGAACTTCACGAAACAGTACACAAGCAGGGAACATTGGAAGGATCGGGTCGGAAAAACAGGGAGGGTATTCCGGAATTCCATAGATGCTGCTTTCATATCCATGATGCGAGGAAGTGTCCATGTGCAGGCAAACGATTCGAAATGATCAAGTCAGGAAAACAGCACGGTTGATAGAGGATTTCCCGGACGCAGTGTTTATTTAGACATGCATAACGATTGCTCGATAGTTTCGAATCCGTGACGTGTGATGAGGTATGGCAACTTTTTAAGCCGGGAATGACTGAGGCTGTGGTATTATAAAGTGCGAGGTTCGTGGGGACTATATTCCGGGGCAGTCAAACCGCAAAAATGTGTGTAGGCTTTAAATGACTTAGCACCGTGCATAAACTCATTATGATAAAGCATAAAACTCACTTTCGCGGATTCGAATGGATCTGATGTCACCCATGGCGGGTTTAGCTCCATGAGATTTGGTTTTTGTTTGGTATTTCATGACTCGCTGATTTTCTACCAGAGGTCGAGAGGAGTGTTTGTTTGTGAAATGGTATGCTCCGGAATCTAGAACCGATAAGTGAGCAGTGAGCATGGAGGTACTGCATCACAAAAGAAGTGACAAAAGAATCAAGGGTTCTCTGTGCAGAGTTGTGGGGGGTAGAGTGTGTGGGATCATGACAGATGGAAGAAGGGACACTCTCATATCTTTATAGTTGCTGCGGTGAAAGACTCCGCCTGTTATCGGCCAATTTACCCTTGGGAGTGATCATCGTTAGCAGTCCACGCGGCCAGACGACATCACGAAGTTGTTCCGGCCTGTATCAGCGCAGGTCTTCGGCACAGGTACTGCTATCATGACCACCATTCACCTGTATCAGTGCAGATTTTCGGCACAGACGCGCATGTTTTCGGCACAGGTACCGCTTTTCTGACGGCCAATTCTCTCTGTCTCTCTCCTCTCTCAGTCCATGCGGTCAGTCCACGCGGTCAGCCTCCATCATGATGTCGTTCTGCTGTTTCATTAGCCGCGTCATACAGCGATGGAAGTCGTTTACTGTACGTCTGTATCAGCGCAGCCGCGCAAGTTTTCGGTACATCCACCACTATCCTCCCGTTCAATCCCCTCTCATTTCCTCTCAGTCCACGCGGCCTATTACGTTGGTTCATTAGCCGCGTCATGGTGTAGTGAAAGTTGTTTACCTACCGCCGTATCAGCACAGCAGCGCAGATTTCCGGCACAGCTACCGCCCCTTCTCGCGGTTAATTTCCTCTCTCTCCCTCTATCTCTCTCAGTCCACGCGGCCAGTCCACATCATGAGGTTGTTGCGTCCTGCGTTGTTTCAGCCTGCGTTCGTGTGGTGTGTTGTGGTGGTGTAATGAGGTGGAAGTTGTTTACCAGCTTTGTTACTCCACGGGCCAGTGCAAATCTAGCTCATTATCACAATCGCCGTAAGAAGTGCCACGGATCACAGAGGGCGGAAAATCTCCTTATTTTTGACCGCTCGGTGCACTGTCTAGTTTATCGAGTTTATCGAGTTTATCGGGCGGTACGTAGCAGCGACCAGTTAGAGTAGGGTTTCAACTCTTGCCTTGCGAGCCTCGTTGCCTTGGCTGCACTTTCCTAGCCTGTAGGCGGGCTGCAGTTTGACAGACGTCATTCTTACATTACATTATATTGGATGGGTAATTACTTTCGTCTTCCCGCGGCGAGTGGCAAATGGAAAAAACCACGGTGGCCTACGGGCTTCGCTTTCTATCGGCCGTCTGACGTCGTAGTCTAGCAAGCGGCTGTGCTGCTTATGCTGGGAGCCTTCTTGCTGACGTCCACGGTTCGATTAGCGCCGAGCTGGAATCACGGGTTATGGCTCGAGGCCACGTTTCACGTCATAGTTACAAACATCCTCTAAATGCTCCGAATAAAGTTTATGCTTCACTATTTCAAAGTTTTTGAATTCACAACTCTGAATAAATTTGCGCTTCAGTATTTTAAAATTTTCAAATTGACATCACAATGTTTAAAACTTTACTGTTTAAAAAGTTTTTTATTGCCGTTCTAAACGAAGAACGTGTATAACAAACGTAATCGGAGTAAAAAAATCATCAATGAATTAAAAGTCAACTTCTCTGCACTCACGAACGCGCATCAAAACGGCAAACATGTTCTTAACGAGTCTTACGACTGTTGTAATTCAAAAAAAACTTGACTTCAAAAAACAGCAAAGATAACTCCGATTTCTAAAAAAAAAAAGACCTAACCCAACCAAAGATTCATACTAATTACAACTCATCGTGTCCCATGGGCTCATCAGCAGCCTCACCTCCAGCATTTCCGTACATCTTGGAAGTGATGGGGTAAGCGACCTGAGAGAGCTTCTCCTTCTGCTCATCGTAGTCCTCGGCAGTGGCGGTGGCAGCGTTCTCCTCCAACCACTCGGTGGCCTCCTTGACGGCGTCGAGGATGGTCTTCTTCTCGTCATCGTCGATCTTTCCTCCGAGACCCTCCTTGTCGTTGACCTGGTTCTTGAGGGAGAAAGCGTAGTTCTCAAGGGCGTTGCGGGCCTCGATCTTCTCACGGTTGGCCTTGTCCTCGTCGGCGAACTTCTCGGCCTCGGCAACCATGCGGTCAATCTCATCCTGGGAGAGACGGCCACGCTCGTTGTTGATGGTGATGGACTCGGACTTTCCGGTTCCCTTGTCGGCAGCGGAGACCTTGAGGATTCCGTTGGCGTCAAGCTCGAAAGAGACCTCGATCTGGGGAACTCCACGGGGAGCAGGGGGGATGTTGGTAAGCTCGAACTTGCCCAACAAGTTGTTGTCCTTGGTCATGGAACGCTCTCCCTCATAGACCTGGATAAGGACGACGGGCTGGTTGTCGGCGGCGGTGGAGAAGATCTGGGACTTGCGGGTAGGGATGACAGTGTTGCGGGGAATGAGCTTGGTCATGACACCACCGGTGGTCTCAATTCCGAGAGTAAGAGGGTTGACGTCCATGAGAACAATGTCGTCGGTTCCCTCCTCACCGGAAAGAACACCTCCCTGGACGGCGGCACCATAGGCAACAGCCTCGTCGGGGTTAATACCCTTGGAAGCCTTCTTGCCCTTGAAGTACTCCTCAAGAAGAGCCTGGACCTTGGGGATACGGGTAGATCCTCCGACAAGGACGATGTCGTCAACGTCCTCACGCTTGACCTTGGCGTCCTTGAGGACCTGCTCAACGGGCTTGAGGGTCTTCTTGAAGAGGTCCAAGTTGAGCTCCTCGAACTTGGCACGGGTAAGGGTCTCGGAGAAGTCCTTTCCGTCGTGGAAAGCCTCGATCTCAATTCTGGTGGACATCTGGGAAGAGAGAGTACGCTTGGCCTTCTCGACCTCACGCTTCAGCTTACCCATGGTCTTAAGGTCCTTGGTGATATCGACATCGTTCTTCTTGTTGTAGAGCTTGACGAAGTGGGTGATGACACGCTGGTCAAAGTCCTCTCCTCCCAAGTGAGTGTCTCCGGCAGTAGACAAGACCTCGAAGACACCCTGGTCAATGGAGAGAAGGGAGACATCGAAAGTACCTCCACCGAGATCGTAGACGATGATCTGACGCTCACCACCCTTCTTGTCAAGACCGTAAGCGATAGCAGCGGCAGTGGGCTCGTTGACGACACGGAGGACGTTGAGTCCGGCAATAGTACCGGCGTCCTTGGTGGCCTGACGCTGTGCGTCGTTGAAGTAGGCGGGAACGGTGACGACGGCGTGGGTAACCTTCTTGGAGAGGTAGGCCTCGGCGATCTCCTTCATCTTTCCGAGAATCATAGCGGAGATCTCCTCGGGGGTGAAGGTACGCTTCTCACCGTTGACCTCGACCTCGACGTTGGGGTTTCCGTTCTTGTTGACGACCTTGAAGGGGAAGTGCTTCATGTCTGCCTGGACATCCTTGTCGTTGAACTTACGTCCGATGAGACGCCTGGAGCTTGGTTAGCTATCTCAATTGCTGTCGGAGGAGAGTAGTGTAGACTTACTTGATGTCGAAGATGGTGCGGGTGGGGTTGGACGCGTACTGGTTCTTGGCGGCATCTCCGACGAGACGCTCGTCATCGGTGAAAGCGACGTAAGAGGGAGTAATACGGTTTCCCTGGTCGTTGACCATAATCTCGACACGTCCAGACTTCATGACACCAACACAACTATATCCAATTAGCTTCCTGTCGCATATGAAGCTCAATGGAAGTGAGGGGTACATACGAGTAAGTGGTTCCCAAATCGATACCAATGACAGTCCCATAAGACTCAGTTCCGTTCTCGGCGGCCTGAACCGGTGATAGGAAAGGTGCTAAACAGACGAATAGCATGTAAAAGAGGGCCGCCGCCCAGGCGACGCTTCCGCCCTTTGATGAGAACATCGGGGCTGTTATTGTAGGAGACTCTTAAAAGACAGCTCTCTGCTGCTCAAGCTCGACAAGCCAGCAAAAGAAACACAAATTAATCTGGAATGAGAGGAGATATTCACTCTCTATTAGCGTGTTGATAGCGGGGGAGGGGGTGTTGGTGGTTGAGCGTGGTTGAGGAGAGAAGAGGCAAAGTCGAAGTGGGATCAGAGGCAACTTCTTATAATCGTGCAGCTGGCCCGTAAAGGCCAGTTCTCAAGATCCGGAGCGAGGCCACTTGCCCTACGCTTTAGCCGTGGCGAGGCAGCGCTAGTGCTGGAAGAGGCTCTGAGCGGGGCGTAAAAAGGCAGTCATCTAACCGGAAGCGGCTAGTGCAATAACTGGGATCATAAACAACACCGTGGCAGAGATGTCACCAGATTGTCCTTTGCGAAGTGGTACCTGAGACCAGAGAAACGATTACTGGAGCTAGAGAGTCTTGTCAGGAGGCGTTTTTCGGTGGCATTTCAGCTTGGACTCTTGAATTGAGCTTCAATTGAGCTTCAGTTGAGCTTGGATTGAGCTTCTTGCGTGCTGGCATCTCCGCTGGCTGGCGTACCGCGATGAAGAATGCAGAAGCTCACGGAAAGCCATGTCTTGGCAAGACTCATAAACGAGTTGAGGCCACGACTTAGCGAAGCAAGCAAGCACGCGCGCGACAGAGAAGGGCACGTGATACGTCCAGTTGAGACCACGAATTCAATTGCCACCTTCCACGCAGCTGCAGACCCCACTAAGCCCGCACGCCAGAGCTCGATTGGCAGGAAGGTAAAAATAGGTTTAAAACCGAACAGATTTACCCGTCCCATGTATATGCAAGAAGTCTCTAGAATATGTAATTAGTCAAAAAAGTGGGGAGGATCAAGGCGGAATTCGGGTGGCGGAATTGGGAGACGACGAGACGGAGGTGTTCACGAGTGTTTATGAGTGAGGTGAAGCAGATGAAAGATCCAGAATATTCCGGGGCGTTGTAAAAAAATCATTCAAGATACTTGATCGTCGAGCTTTGGAGTACCATCTAGGACAAGGGGGTTCTCCGAGTTGCCACGGAATTCGGAATCTGACATGGTTCTGCCGTCGTTGACAGAATCCACGGGCCGTGGTGTTAGTTGACACATATTTGAATCGGATCAAGATTGCTTATGTCATTCTTACCACCTGTCCATTACCTCATGTTAATGCATCATCTTATTTCATACTACCTCATTAATGACTAGATTTCTCAAAGTCCTTAATGTCGTGAAACTGCCTAGCTATTGTTATTCGTCTCCTTCAATCTCTGACTCTCAATTTATGTGAAACACATTCGCTCACTCGCGCCAAGCAACGCGCCTGTACGCGGGGTCACTTAGCGCACCACAACCCAGTACCCCTCGATGACATCGTTAGTTCCAACCTCTTGAACGCCGTAACCTCAGCTCCACGAGATTATCCGCGACCAAACATATTTACGCCCGACGAATTTACCGGTATCTGGGCCTAGGTTCTACGCAACAAGATGGGTCGCAACGATTACGATGATGGTGAGCTCGACTCTGCCTCCGCCCGGACCATTCTATGCAGGACCTCGCGATGACCAGAGCAACGGATGCTGATAGCTTGCTGTAGATGATTACTATGACGAAGACGAGGAGGAACAGCGAGGTATGTCTACACCACCAGTATATACGCATAGAGTAGCGGAACTAATACGAAGTAGAAATGACGGCCGAAGAGAGAGGTGAGCTTCCATGCACCACCGCGGTCCCCGTCGAGTCGCGAGACCACCGGCGACAACCACGATGCCTAGGAACCCAACTAACACATATTCATAGCACAAATGAAGAGCGGTCTAAAAGCGACACGAGACGTATTGGGGACCGTACCAGGCTTGACGGACGCCGAGATTGAGGAGAGCTTGTATTACTACTACTTTGATGTTGAGAAGACGATTAACTACTTGTTGAGTATGTTTGCCGTTTGCTGCTATGTTTTTTCTCCAGCCTTTCCCAGTTCATATATGGGGCTTTATATTCGAGAGTTGTACTAACTGTCTGTAGATAAATACGCCAAATCGATGCCCAAAAAGCCCAAACCCGCCGCAGCTCCTGCACCCAAAGCAAAAGGTACCTACAACCCAACTCTACCACACACCTCCACCCCTACCCACTCACCAGCCGGCTCTGTATCGAGCGCGGGCTCTACTGAAAAAAGGCGGCGGTACTTGATAGCACGGGCTCAGCGGTTGGTCAAGGTCTAGGGTTCTGGTTCGGGTCGTCAACATCTCACACTTATGGTTCCTCAGCATCGACATATTCCTCTGGATATTTTGCGGGTTTTTTTGCCGATACTCCTTGGGGTGGCGTTCCTGAAGACCGTTTATCAAAAATGATTCCTCCCACGGTATTACCAGGCTCAACGGGACTCCTCGGTGGTTCTAGTAAACTTGCCGAGTTAGCCAGAAAGCGAAAGGAGGCAGCGGCTGCAAAAGCTGCTGCTGCCGAAGCTGCCGCGGCGACGGAACCCCAAGCTCAGAAGGCTTCAGTTTCGTTACTATCGAAGCTTAGTCAGAAAAAGTCGCCGAAATCCGAGGAGCCTCGTATGCTGAAGTCGGTTTCACCGCCAGCTACCTCCCCTCCTACGGCTTCCCCAGCATGTCCTGCCTCGCCGGCACTTCCAGTTACTACACCACCCAGAACGGCGGGTCCGGTTCAACCAGTAGCCATCCCGGTGGTACCAGTAGCAATACCATCAGCACCAGGAAAGGAACCTAGGACTAAGGAGGACCTTGACCAACCAACATTGGACACCAAGCCCAAGTCTGCTGCTCTGTCCCCGCCCCAGTCCCCTATGGAACTGGAGCTTCCTTTCTCAACACCCCCTGCTCCCAATTCATTCTTTGCCAGTACCTTCTTTGGAGGCCGCATAGCATTGGAACCCCCGAATGATGTTGCTGACGGATTCAAATTGTTTGCTGCAGCCGCGGAAAAGACTAAAGGGTTTAAGGGACCTAGTCCGGATGATACTGTACAACAGGCGCAGAGTGGTAGTAAGGGTGTGTACCATGCTTTAGCAGATTTCCCCAGAGACGGGATATTTACAAACGGGATTGCTGATGTATTGAGTAGGATTAAACAAGGGAGCTCCAGCTGCAGCCAAGTCACCAGACGCCGACGTCAAGAAGATTGAAAAAGACGTAGACACCATGCGAATCGACACCGCACCCGCAAAGGACCAAAAAGACAAAATCGACGTCCTAAAAGCCTGGAAAGAATCCACCGAAAAACAAGTAGTGAACTTTGTCGTAGTCGGTGCGTGATCTCCACCCTGTTCCCCCATAGAGCGAGCATTAACCCATGACCCAGGCCACGTTGACGCCGGTAAATCCACCTTAATGGGCCGACTTCTCTACGACACCGGCGCTGTCGCCGAGCGCACCTTGCAAAAATTCCGCAAAGAATCCGAACAAATTGGCAAAGGCTCCTTTGCGCTCGCATGGGTAATGGATTCCACGGACGAAGAGCGTGAGCGAGGAGTAACCATCGACATCGCCACCTCACATTTCAGCACCCCTAAAACGCACTTCACAATTCTTGACGCACCAGGACACGCCGATTTCATCCCCAACATGATAGCCGGAGCTTCTCAAGCAGACTTCGCAGTCCTAGTAATCGACTCCTCCCCCAACGCCTTCGAAGCCGGGTTCCATCGTCAAGGTCAAACTAAAGAACACACCCTACTCCTTCGTTCCCTGGGTGTCAAAAAACTCGTCGTCGCTGTAAATAAGTTGGATGTCACAAACTGGTCTCAAGATCGTTACCTGGAGATCCTGCAGCAGGTGGAACAATTCACCCTAAACGCTGGTTATAGGCGCGAAAATATCACCTTTGTTCCTCTTGCCGGATTATCGGGTATAAACGTTATCCACCCCCTTGGCCCTGATGCCGCCGCTTTAACAGCTTGGTACTCAGGCCCCACCCTTTTGGAAGCCCTCGAAACAGCCACCAGCACCGGGGAAGCCGACAGAGCCGTCGACAAACCCCTTCGCCTAATCCTAACCGACGTCTTCCGCGGCTCCATCCAAAATCCCGTCAGTGTCTCGGGTCGTATCGACTCCGGCCACCTTCAAGCGGGTGACGAAATCCTCTGCATCCCAAGTAAACAACTCGCAACCATTAAATCATTATCCATCAACGAAACCCCAGCGCAATGGGCTGTGGCAGGTCATAACGTTGTCCTAAACCTTGCAAATATTGATCCGATACATTTAAGGGTTGGGGATGTGGTTTGTGATAAGAATTGGCCGCTGGAACCAAAGGAAAGGTTGACCATGAAGTTATTGGCGTTTGAGACGTTGTTGCCGATGAGTGTGGATGTACATAAGGGAAGACTTCATGCTCCGGGGGAGGTTAAGGTACTGCTGGAGACGGTGGAGAAGGGGACGGGGGTGGTGAGCAAGATAAGACCGAGGGTTGTTAAGGCGGGGGAATTGGCGAGGGTGGGCGTAATGGTGCAGGTGGAGCACGGGGTGCCGATTGAAACTGGGGATAAGGTGGTGTTGAGGAGCAGAGGGGTGACGGTGGCGGCGGGGGTGGTGGAGTAGATGGAAACGTCATTTATTCTGTTGAATAGATGGAGAGGGAATATGATGGGATATCATGATCATCATTTTAGGGAGGATTTTGGAGGGAAAAGTACTATTGATTACTTAGTGGAATTACAGTGTGATGGCGATTGTGGGTATGATATATAAAAGAGGTTGAGCGTAGAGGAGGGTAATTGACACACTGACTGTTATTTTTTGGAAAAAGGTGTGCAATGAGATACGAAGTGTGATTCGTGAAATAATATCAGAAAGGTCAATTGACATCTTGTGGGCCCGAGTTGGCATCTGTGATCAGTAATAAAGTAGTCGAGCGAAAAAGTGATGTAAATGGTAGTAATTTACCAATACTTAATCAGTATGATTCTGAGGTGTTATTACTTTCACACCAAAAAATGGTACCATCACTTCAATTAATCTAACATCCCCTATTCCCCTCATCCTCAAAAGGCAGCAAGTAGTATGGTGTAAAATATCATGACATAAAATGTAAATGTAAAAAATCATCCCGCAAAAAAAGTATCCCGCAAAAATTTTCCCCTTCTCATCCATCCATTCCACCTCCACTTCTACCTCAGTGTGTAACGAGTGTTATGAAACGCAGAAATTCAAGTAAATCCTTCCAAGGAATAAGGGAAAATTTACTGGACGTACTTCCAGGCACCAAAAGCAACGATAGCGGCGAGGAGAACGAATGCGTAGAGAGCGCTATTGAAAAAAGCACAGTTAGCAAATTATTCCCTGGCCCATTGTCCTTCGTTGTTTGTGGGTACTGCGACTGTGCTTCTACGAGCCGAGCTGTGGATAGCCTTCAAGAGGCGACCGAACGGGTCCCAGCAGCTCACGTCGGGTAATAACGCCAAAGCGCAGAAACATATACAAAAGCCCAGAATATAGAAAGGGAGAAACTTACGTTCCAGCATCAGTAGAAGATCCAGTCTGGGAGGTAGTAGTAGCAGAAAGTTTAGGCTTAGGGTCGGACTCCTGCGATGGGTGATCGTCAGTTACTAATTCCCAATGCATGAGACGAAATTTGGCGCCGACGGCATTTCGCGTCGGAATCGTTCCGCAACCACCCAACCACGGGACGGAGGAATAAAATTCTTCGACCTCGGAACGGAATATGGTACACCTTTCGACTCCGACTCCGACTCCGGAATCTCGCTTGCTTGGAGTGTTGTTGGACATCCAACTTCTCATTGCGTTACGCAAACTTCGCGCGGTGGAATCACGGAATCACGGAATCATGGGTTCAACTTCAACTGAACGTGATCCGCGATTCCGAGATTCCGAGATTCCGCTACGCTCACACGCTCGCTTCGCTTCGAAAAGGATAGTCGCAACAATCGCAGCAAGCAGAAGTCCGGGGTACGCCAAATGCCAAAGAAGGGCAAAGTGTTCCGAGTCCCGCAGGGATTTGTCGCGATGTAGGGGCGTAGGAATAAAACGTACAGTGCGTCTCAACTTTCCAACAAGAAGTCCTTCCAAGATCTCACGGGCCTCGTCGGAGTGTCCAACATCCTGTATATGCGTTAGCGAAGGTGAGGTAAGGGTGTATCGATTTGCGCTGGGAGCTGAAAAAAAAAGTTGATACTACACGACACGTCTCGACACTGGGAAGCTCGTGAACTCCAATTTTTGGATCACACCCGAGGGAATTCCATAGCAATTCTAAACAAGTGTCACCCGAAGATCCCCAGGTCCTGTGACTCCCTGGGACTTCTAGGGGCCTCTAGTAGAATGCTTCGCTGGCACTGAGCCCCAAGGGCCCCCAGGAGAACACCGTGTCATGTAGACCCCCCAATCTTTTTCGGCAACGCAAGGCCTTTCAATGCGTGTAGGAAGAAGGATTCATACCTCGAAGGAGTCGGTGGCATCCTGTCCTCCAACATCCATCAAGACCTCCTCTCCACCACTGCGCGAATGTTAGACAGCTTTCAATTTCGTGGATTCGGGGGTTACGAACGGGTGCTCGTCAACGAAGCTGCCGACGGAGTAGACCTTGTCGTGAATGACCATGAAAAGGTCCTATATGAATTTGTTGTTAGCTATTTCTCACCAAGTAGCTACGTGACAAGGTGTCCTTTCCCCAAGCCAAGTACAGCCCTACATGTAGAGAGGTACCTGGGGGGAGATTTGAACGTGGAATTTGTTGAAGATGAGCAGAATTCAAATACCTTCTTGGTGTTGTGGCCCTTGACCTCCGTGTAAGTGTACTCCTGTGTGGCGGGCATTTTTGCTTCGTTTAACTGCGTTTCGGTTGGTGATCTGGAGTTGTAGGGCGATGGGTTTTAAGAAGTAGAATCGGTTGTCGGGCGGAGGATTCTGATGGGGTGTTAGTGAATTGTTGGTGGGCTGTCTGAGGAACGCTAAGAAATTAGCGAGGTGAGGCTGAGGAAGGAACACGGAAGCCGCGGTGGCTAGGGGCTGTGGGGATTGTTAAATGATTAATTCTCGAAGGATGAGTGGATGAGGGAAAGATGAACTGAAATGGGGATTATTTTGCTGTTTTGGATTCAATTATTACATCTATACAAGCATGAGTGATATGACTGACATGACTGAACAAGAGATTTTTGTTCTTCAATCTACAAAGTATCTGTACACGGTCGGTTTGCTGCACTTGCTTCAGCGATTTGTGGAATTTGAGCTGTACTTCAATAGCTAAGATGGGTTATCTGTTCCCTTCACATAGCCAAAACTAACAATTCACATATAAACTCCGCATGCGTCGTTCGGGTCCACCGGAATAATTCAATAGGCCGCGGCATCTCAAAGTAAATACCGTGATAATTCCTGCAGACTCGATGGACTCCCTGCATCAGTCGGATATCCCGCGTTCCGAAAGCCCGTCAGTTTGTCTGAGATGATATTGAGTGTGTTGCCATGTGGTCTGTGCCGCCGTTAACAGAGCCGCCTAAAGCTTTTTGTTTCGATTCCAAATTTGTAATCAGCATTCCTCCAACGGCTATTTACATACAAGAAAATAAAGTCCTCTTTCTTCTGCAAAGCTTTCACATTCAATGCGACAGCTATCCAATCCTTAGCCACGTGACCTATGCACCCCTTTAGTCATGCTCTTCCGTCTTCGCCCAATTGGCTGCATACGACTGCATAGCTGTCCACTAAGCACAGAGGCGACACCGAACAGCGTGACGACCAAAAGACCCAACTACCGCATCCATCCATCAAAACAAGCTACATCAAGGCCGAAGCAGCCACCGCGAACACACGACACCGGATCAGTTCAACAACCGCGACACTACAACAGCTGAGGAACGGCGTGACGAGTAGTAGCTTCAATACACAATGTCGAGACGTCCAAATGCCGCTGCCGACAAGGCCGCTGCGAATACGGCAGTCATCAAAAATCTACTGAAGCTCCCCGGAAACAAGGTCTGCGCAGACTGTAAACGCAATAAGCTCCCGCGATGGGCTAGTTGGAACTTGGGAATCTTCATCTGTATTAGGTGCGTACGAGGTAGCTTCCCGCAAGGGGCACAGAACTGATAGGTGCAGATGCTCCGGTATTCATCGTGGAATGGGAACGCATATTTCCAAAGTCAAGTCGGTAGATCTAGACAGTTGGACAGACGAGCAGCTACAGAGTGTAGTCAAATGGGGAAACTCCAAGGCGAACAAGTATGCCTCCATTGATGCTATTCTAAAGCTTCAAGTCCACAGCTGACACCTTCCAGATACTGGGAAGCCAACCTCGCCCCCGGCCACGTCCCCTCCGAAGCCAAAATCGAGAACTTTATCCGCACAAAGTACGAATCTAAGAGATGGGTAATGGAAGGCGGTATTCCCGACCCCTCAACTCTTGACGACGAAGACGACGACAATGTGGTACGACCTCCGTAATCCCCTCGTCTCCAAAAGCTAAACCTCACAGCCCCTCAAGCAAGTCCAAGAAAAGCTCGAACACCGCAAATCCGCCGGTGTCAGCTCTCCTCAGCCCGCTCCTCCCGTTGTCTCCAAATCCGCCAACATCAACCTCTTCGACGACGAGCCGATATCTACTCCCGTAGCTAAAGCAGCAGCCCCGGCACCAGTTCAACCAGCAAAGACCCCCGACTCAGCCTCCCTCCTCGGCCTCGACTTCTTCGCCCCCGCCGCCTCCCCCAGCCCTCGCCCGAGCTCAATCATCTCCGACCCCGGCAGTAAGCCTGCCGCCTCCACCGGAAGACCTGACTACAAATCGATCCTATCACTCTATGCATCCGCAGCTCCCCGGCAGCAAGTTGTCCAGCCCCAACAATCCCCCACCATGATTTCCTACGGAGCTCAGCAGCAAAATTTCTCCTCCCTAAACGACTCCTTCAATTCCCTCAGCTTTGGCCAGACTCAAACCGCGACCCCAGCGATCCAGCAACAACAGCAGCTTGCTCCAGCACCCGCGAAACCCTCTCCCTTCGCAAACCTAACCGCCGGCATGAAGAAATCCGTCGCCGCCCCTCAAGTCAGCAAACCCTCCCCCGGCGGCTTCTTCTCACCCCCTAAAACAACCCCCGCTGCCTCCGCCTCCTCCGGTCTCGGCGATCTATTCGACTTCGGAACCCCCGCTGCAGCCCCAGCGCAGCCCACACACTCCCACTCTGCTTCCATGTCTAGCTTATCCGGTATGGGCAGCATGGCAACTACAAGCTCCAACGCAAGCTCCAACGCATTCGCAAACTTAGCCTTCGAAACCAACGCCTGGGTCACTCCGGCTCCTACTACCACCGCCGCGACAACTACCAACAACACCTCCAACAACTGGGGAGGCATAGGGGGTATGGGCGGTATGGGCGGTATGGGCGGTATGGGTAGTATGGGTAGTATGGGCGGTATGGCCAACTCATCCCTCTCCTCAACAGCCGCCTGGGGAGCACCAGTTATGACAACCCCCGCTATGAACGCATTTGCGAATACTGCATCATCTGCATGGGGGGCTTCCTCTGCCACTGCTACTACTGCACCGCCTGTCGCTTCTTTCGCGCCTACGAGTCCGGGTAATGTTTGGGGATCGTCAGCTACTACTACCACCGCACCCACAGCGACGAGTAAACCGTCTGCATCAACGTCATTCGGAGGAGATGATGAAGATTGGGGGAATTTTAGTAGTGGGACGACGGTGCAGTCTACACCTGCGCCGGTCAAGGTCCAGGCGGGGGGGTTTGATGATGATGTGTTTGGGAATGTGTGGAAATAAGGTGTTGCGAGTTGTGAATGTTGGGGGGAGTGTAGTTTTTGGGAGTTGGGGGAAAGGTGGGGGGGCGTAATGTGGCGGATGTAGTGAGAGTGATGAGAGTGAAGTTTTATGGGTTGAATGAGATGAAGATGAAGGGTAATGTGTTAATGTGCTTTTTCTTTAGCTTTTTTAGCTTCTTTTGGTGTGTTTAGGGGATAGACTGTGGATGGTGACAGGTGTGGGAAGTAAAGAGTTTTTTTTTCGTTTTCTGCAGAAGGGGAGTGCTGATGGGTTGTGAATAAAAATGAAGCGTAATATCTTATCTTTGTCTTTATCTTATCTTATGTTTTTATGTGATTTGAGAGAAATTTAGTTGCTATATAGGTTCTGTTTTATGGATTTTTGTGGCGCTAGTGGCAGGTCAGTGGCAGGTCAGTGAATTCCTGGTGGACTGCTTTTCCGATGAAATGGCCATGGAAAATGGGGGGTCGCGTAAAGAGGGTTGTCATCAATTAACTACTCCGGGCCCATGGAGTACAACGAATCGACAATGAGGTCATGTAAAGCTAGGTGTATTCAGTACTGCGCAAGCCCGTCACCCGTAGTCTATAACCCGTTTCAGCTTCAAACTCCTGTTTTGTGGCAATGGACATAGATATTGAAATCTCGGAAATCCGAAATTCGTAGTGACGACTGGTGACGACTGGTGACTACGTTATTACTTCGGTATCCCCATTATTATGCTTTATAACATTTATCCGCAGAGGTCCCGGGATCGAACTTACATGTGCATTACATCTTATTCCTTCAATATTGGTCCTTCAAACGCATTGTTTACATCGTACCAAGAATTTATTAAGCATCATAACCCCGCTGACAATCTGTTGTTGGTTCGTAAACGCCATTGCTATACTATTAAGCACATCTACGAAGTAACAACCATATAATGAAAATTGAAATTTCGGGAAATTTCGGAAATTCGGAGTGACGACTGGTGATGACGGTACAGTACTTCAGTGTCCTCGTCGTTTATTACTTATGCTTTGCGATATTTAACCGGGATAATTCTATCATAGAAACCTGATCAACAACCTTTTCAAAAGACGTTTGAAATGCAACGAGAACTTTTTGGGCATCTCGATTCTCGGATTGCAAGGTTTTCCCTATGTCCTAGCCAAATGGGTTCTTGAGGCAAAATTGCCTAGAGTAGATTAAATTAGCATGCCCCGTACCTGGGACAGAATAATAAATGATTTAATCAAAATCGGATTGCGACGTGACCATGTATGATCATTGATTCACCGAGTGCTTTCTGGTGTTGACATTTCTTAGAACAACACTGAGAACTACGGTGACTATTGAGAGTACTCAGTTATCGTTGAAAACCGAAGAATAAACTTGAAAAAGACACTTGACAATAGAACGAGAATTTTTTGGGTATCGATCTCGGATTGCGGCGTGATGATATATGATCCAAGGAGTACTTGCCAGTGTTCACCATTTCTCACAACAAAACTCCGGTGAACTGTTGAGGTTAGTTCAACATGTTGACTCAGTTCACTTATTCATCCGAGTTTATTACACCAAACGCAAAAAGTGCAACTCCCTCTCAGCATAGGAGGGGCGAGGCAGATAAGATTCATAGGAACTGTGATAGCGTAGGGTTGCAATTGCGAACGGTATATGGGTATACGTAAATCAGTACGCACACAGAAACAAATCACACCACGTCATAAGTACTTTTCTATCATGTTTATCACTCGATGACAGATAACTAAATAGTATCTGACTTTGCAGACTTTGCAAGATATCATTTCCTTACTTTCCAAATTACACTCAAGTAAGAAAACATAACTCTGGATAATACAAGATCCTTCCATCCCAGATCCCCAACCTACATCCATCCACCCATCCTCCCACCCATAACCATTCCTCACAACCCATCACCCATGCATCCCCACCTAAACCCCATCCAAAATACTACAAACAACTTCCTTATAAATCAATCAGACTCTCCTCCACAACCGGTTTCTGCTGCACCGGCGCCTGCTGCGGTGGGGCCTGCTGCTGATACTGCGTCTGCTGACCCTGCTGCTGCTGAGGCGGGGCAGCATACTGAGCATACTGCGGATAACCACCCTGTTGCTGTACAGGCTGTACCTGCTGCAACTGCGGACTAGCCTGATAAGGATACCCCGGTACAGGCTGTACTCCTGGACTCGTGGGATCATTCTGCTGGGTGGGTGGATAAGTCGGGTACTGACCCCAACCTTGCGGCGGCGACATCTGTGGTTGTGATTGGTGCTGACGATGATGTTCGCTGGCTGGTTGACTAGGTTCAGCGGGGGGAGGAGAATGAGGAGGTTCACTGGCTGGTGGGGCGGAGTATTGGTGCTGCTGGGATTCGTAGGATGGATAGCCAGAGGGTTGAGAGGGTTGAGTGTAGTAGCTGCTGTAGTTTTGGCCGAGAGCGGAGGGGCCGGAGGGTCCCCCAGGTGCTGAGGGCTTGCTGTAGTATTGTTCAGCGGGGGGCATGTTGGGGTAAAGGTTGCCTGGTGGGGCGACGGGAGATTGAGGAGGTTGCCCGTACTGGGATTGGGGAACGGTGCCCCCGAGACCGTGGCGGCCGTAGGTGTAGCTTAGACGCTCTTCTAGCATGCGGTCGTAGTAGCGGACTACGGTGCCGAGTTTGGCGTGGAGGTCGCAGAGAGTTTCTGGAATTTCATGTTAGGATTGGAGATTCATGATAGAGTGAATGTGAATTTTTTGCGTAGGTCATACCGTATTTGCTCATGGTTTCACCAAATGTTCGGGCAAGTTTGGGTCGTAAGGCTCCAATACTCTCATATAGTTCTTGGATCTGAGGTTCACGGAGAATTGTTCCGGGAGGTTGTGACTGTAGACGGTCGACTAGTGTAGCAAATAAACTAATATTTTCTGCCTCGGCAGGGCTGAGTTCATGGTCGGGACGTTGGATTTGTGCGGGCATTCGTGCAGCAGCTTCGATAGTCGGGACCGAGCTTGTCCATGAGGCTTTGGCCTTCTGCTCTTCCATATCACGAAGACTTGCTGCGATGGCAGCTTTGAGTTCTTCGTCTTCATCGTCGGTTATGTTGGTGGGTGCAGATTTGTTAACCGCTCCAAAGGGACTTGATGATGACTTTGTGTTAGATGAAGGTTGTGGTACGTAACCGGGGTTACCGTTCGCCTCTTCCAGTGACATCTGAAGAGCTCTCTTAAGATCCTCGTCGTCGTCTTGTTCTACTCTTGCATTCCGAGGCTGCATAGATGCACTAGGTGCTACTCTTCGTGACGAGTGAGATTTCGGGCTTTGCAGGACCTTTGGTAATGATGCAGGGAGCTTCCTCTCGGTCAACTTGGAGTGGCATCCATCACAAACTCGTACAGCCTGGATGATTCCGATATGAGGGAGGGGTATGGATTTGGAAGAGCATGCGCCGCAGAATACACTACCGCAGTTTCTGCAGTGGTGCTTTCGGTTGGTGAAGGTAAATGCAGTTCGACAACGCATGCAAACATCAGCATCACTCCATTCTGGGGGCTGCAATTCATCATCAGCTAGGTACCTCAGGCCCCGTAGAACGTGAATACTAACAGCAGCAGAATCAATAAAGGTAGATGAAACGGTAGGTGGCGGTGGAAAGTCGAATCCGTCGTTCTTCAAATTCTGGTAGACATCTCCAACGTATGAAAGATTTTGTTTGCCCTCAAACACAGAGGCCCAAAGCTGAATCAACTCTAACATTCTCCCCCTGACTTCGCTGTTGATAGCACCGGGCGCCCGCAGTAGTGAAACCAAGTTGTCCATAAACTCCCGAGAAGCGATTTCGGTAAGAAAGTGAGATCCGCCATTTTTTATACAGGTGTCTGTAAGCTGTGATTATAATGTCAGTGGCGTCATCTATCACAGATCAGCTACAACCTACCCCCAATGCCGCAAGCTGGATATTTGGGTTCTTATGTCCTATGCGCTTTTTCAGCGATCGCATAGCCTCCTTTGGCTGTACGGTTTTGCTGCGTATGATATCCGAGATTTCGAGGTTCAGAGCAATATCCTCTCTATCGCATACGTCAGACGAGCCCCGCCTCCTTGTGAGCTTGGTAGACCTACAGACTGGAAGAGGTCGCCTTCTCAACCTGCTCGTCCAGGTTGGAGTTTGACGCGCCGAACCATGACGACATGTTGACTGACTGGTATGTTGTTTATGTGGTTGAAAAAGTCGTTCTTTGCGTGGGCTTTGAGTAACGGGAGGAGTGTCGGTGTGGTTGGTAGCTCAAGCTGCGGTTGGAAGCTAACGCGGTCTAAGAGCTTCGGGGTGTGGCGAATCTTGAGCTAAAGATATTTGAGCTCGTAAGCGGTCCGTCCGACAATATTTAGGCGATCTCGCTTTTGGAACTGGCGGTTGTAGGGGATTGAGCGGATGATCGTGATGGTTGGCTGCCTGTTGATTTGTGTATGATGCGATGGAGGGGCCACGAGGAAGTGACGACGATGCGGGAGAATGCTTGTCTCTGTGACACCAGGGCTAGAGCTGCTAACCGGGGTTGCGCCAGCCTCCTGCGGGGAAGAGCTTGGGTGGCTCAGCCTTGTGGCTGCGCAGCGATGAGGTAGGGTAATGGGATGAGGTAGGGTAAATAGGACGAGGTTCACCCGGCTATATCAGCCTTGTTCTAAGTGGGTTGAACGGTTGATATGTAAGGACTTGGAAACCGAAAAATCGATACATCATTTCGTAGTCAATTCAGAGTAGCACATTTCATTTTCAGAAGGAAGTTTGTTCAGTGCTCAGAGTGAGTCGAATTTGCGGCGAAAATCCATTGGATAGCCATAATAAATTTATTAAAAGAGTCGAATTTGACAGTAGGAATTCTTGAAGGGTTTTTGTCGAAACATGATTTTAAACGTAGTGAGTCTATTAGGCCTTCCGGTAAAAATAAAGCCAGATCTTGAATAATTAATCGCCCCACTGAAGCTCCGGTCACGGAAGATCGGGAGATATGCACAGGGTTGCATCTTCTGCACGTGGCATTAAGCGAGCGAAGCTTCAAAATGGGGCATGTTGTCTACTCACGGTTTTCTGTGCACTCAAACTTGTAGTAAACACCTCCTTGGAATTGAGTTGTTTTGAAATGTCGAACAGCATCCAAGTGACAGCTCAGGACAGGCAAGCTAGCTGGTCTTGTCGTTTTCGCGTACTGCGCCGCAAACGAAACTCTTTCAGATGGTTGGATTTTATGCATCCAAAATTGCTAAAATGCTAAAATGCTAAAATGCAAATACTAAAATGCAAAATACTAAAATGCAAAATACTAAAATGCAAAATACTAAAATGCAAAATACTAAATGCAAAATACTAAAATGCAAAATACTAAAATGCAAAATACTAAAATGCAAAATACTAAAATGCTAAATGCAAAATGCTAAAAATGCCGTGTCATTGAAAATGCCATCAAATTCGTCACGTCACTGTCGCCACTGGAACTATGGCGGGGTTTGGAACTAGCACCCACAGCTAGCTGTCCTCATGACAGGGTGCTCACTGCTCACCTTTGAAGATGTGCTGCTCTTGAAAGCCCGCCAAACGCATCGTTTGTTCGCCCGAAAACGCAACGGCAGACGGCAGACCTGTCACAAATACCCGCAACGGATGCACTTCCAAAAAGCGTAAAATCCACAGACAGCCTCCAAAAGCACGCGCGGCGTAGGACCGACGGCTGACCTGACAGGCGGCTTGCCAAGGGTTGCGCGGTAGTCCTCCCTCCATCTCCACCTGGTCTGAACTACCTCCCCACCAAGGCTACAAACCCGCCACGAACAGCGAATACCGAAGCCGCTGAAGACAACTGTCACATCCGACCGCCCACGTCTACCGTTACTATCACCAGTGTCCGCCCCATCGTCTATAACTGCTGCCAGTCCCGCACAACTTTCCCGCGCTCCCCCGGTTCGTCATGAGCGGAACAAGCCGTGCTCCTACCAGATAGCTACCTACCATGACCTCCACGCCTCCGTCACGTCCAGCTCCCTTGCCGCCGAGTAAACGTCCCACGCCCTATCCACATCTCCAAGATCTGATCGACCGAACGCATCATCTGAAGCCGAGAGATCGTGTATCTGTAGGTGCCCTTGCATAGCACAACCGCCGCATGAGCTGGGACGAGCAGTCTGACGAGATGCCAGATCAAATCATGGATGGACGAGGCAGAAAGACACGCGCATCAGGCGCAGTGGCACAAGGACAAAGGCGTACTTGACTCTTCTCTCGTCGACTATTTAATTGCAATGACAATTTATTCCGAAATGATACCCCACCACCCCGACTACCCAACATTCTATGCTAAAAAGTCGTCACCACAGTATGAGAAATATCTCAGGCTTCGACAGGTAATTTTCCTCTAAATTTTTACCCTTTTTTGGCTAAGAAGCGGATAGAATTTGAATAATAAAACCGACGAATATGTCCAAATTAAAGATGCCATTCGGAGAGACAACGAGATCTCCGGAGTGCTGTCTACCATGGATCAGTTGAATTCGATTATGGGGCCTTCGACAAACGGTAAAATTTCGCCGCAACTACCAATCAATAGGAAGCCCGTACCAGAACCTCGCACGAAGCCCGAGCATTTAATGTCTAAACCACTACCTGCACAGCCAGACGCGCCAGCAGACAATTCCAACGGGACCACTTCTACATTAGATCTCCGAGAGAGACTCGCACGCTTGAATACTCGTCCCAAATCAAGCACAATCAATGGAATTCCCCCTTCTCTGATTCCCGGTCCTCCTGGTGGTATAGGGACTGTTGGCTCTAGTAATACAGGTAGTGCTGGAGGCTCACGTCACCCGATGGGCCCCAGGGAAATGCCTAGCAAGGAACTTGCTCTGAAGCTCGATACCAAGAAGGATTACTCCATTCATCAAATGCCCGCACCACCCGCACCAGTATATTCACCGTCTACAAGCTATGCTTCACCAGGAGGGCTTTCGCCACCACGAAGCTCAAGAAATACCGCTAAACCAGATCTTAAGCCAGAACTTCCAGCAGATACCGATACATCCTTGACACCAAAAATGCTGGCCAGTTATATCAAGGCTTCTTCTTATACATCGGTATTCTTGATAGATGTTCGTGTTCGGGATGAGTACGACCAGGGGCATATTTTTTCAAGGCGTTCCATCTGCATTGAACCAATCGTATTGAGAGAGGGGTATGTAGATCTTTCCATATTATGCACATACCTTTCTGACCCAACACAAGGATCTCAGGACTCGAGCTAGAAGATGCCCTTATTGTTGGCCCGAGCCTTAAGGAGCTTGAGCTATTCAAAACAAGAGCACAGCACGATCTTGTTGTCTACTACGACAAGTCCACAGCGGATACTAGCTACCTCAAAATGTCCCGACACCCCCTGGCGGTTCTCCATGCAGCAATCACCGAATATTCCTTTTCCAAAAAGCTTCGCAGACCTCCAATGCTTCTTGAAGGTGGCTTGGATGCCTGGATTAGTGTTTTTGGAGAAGGCTCCCTGGTTCAAACAACGACCGAAGTGTCGAAAGTACCATCACAAACAAATCCGTGGAGGCGGTCCAAGGAAGTCAGAGCACCAACACCGTTGCTTCTCGAGCGGAGAGGGGAGATTTCGAATGGTACCGCTTATCCCACTCCCACGAATGGTGATAGTAGGCCGTTTGTGCCGATGCCGAAGGAACCTATCAACATCGAAGAGGAAAGGCAATGGCTGGAGCTGTTCCGTAAAGAGAGTGGCCCTGTGACTATTGCAGCGCCAATGGAAGGTGGAGATGGAAAACAACGGAGGAGAGCGACCTCCATCGTATCACAGAATACATCAGGGAGCTACGTCCGGACGGTGGAAGAATTCGTAAGTCAACCTCGTCTAACCAGCTATTTCCAAGCACTTTGCTATTTCATATGGCAACCATGCCCACAGTAGAACTTGAAAGGCCAACTCGGGACTTTCCCAGACAAATCTATGTAGAAAGTAACAAAAGCTAATTAATCCACAGTTCCAGCAGTATCCAGCAAGTCCGCATGCCCACGAAAGCATGTCGCTGGAGTCAACAGTCGAATACCCTCCGACACCAAGAAGGCAAAACCACACCATCATAGACCATCCCTTCCATCTCTTCACGGACGTCCGAAATACCGAATTTAATCCACCTGCGTCCCCGGTTCGACCACTACCAGTAGCCCCAAGGAAGAGCTACAGCGGTGTCTCGGAACGATTAACAGGGGGCGTACCCGCCGTGCTGCCCGAAAGACCACCCAAGCTACCACTCACAAACCGAAGTGTATCCGGGACCATTAATTTTAATGTCGGAACGACAGGCTTGAAGAATCTAGGCAACACATGTTACATGAATTCAATATTGCAGTGCATGAGCGGTACACTGCCATTAGCCCGATACTTCCTAGACGGAAGTTACAAACAGCACATCAACAAAAACAACACCATGGGTTCTCGAGGAGTGTTAGCGGAAGCCTTCGCCACCATAATCCGGCATTTATGGAGCGGCGAATATAACTTTATCTCTCCCGTAACATTCAAGGTAATTTTCCCCCTGCCATAACGTCCTTTCAATGTCTCATCACCCTCCAGGATGTTTCAGGTCGGCTCAACGACAATTTCCGCTCCTCAGACCAGCAAGATGCACAAGAATTCCTCGCATTCCTTCTCGACGGTCTTCATGAGGATCTCAACCCAAATGCTACAAAGAACAAGCTCAACCCATTGACTGAGGAGGAAGAACTCCGCCGTGAGCGCTTCCCGATGCAGATTGCAGCAGCTATAGAATGGCAACGCTACACGCATAATAATTCTTCTGTTGCTGTTAACTGGCTCCAAGGACAACTCGCAAGTCAACTGAAATGCCTTACCTGCGGTACCACCTCGACAACCTACAGTCCCTTCATGTACCTCTCCCTCCCAATTCCTCAGATATCTAAAAACTTCACCTTGAGAGACTGCCTATTGGAGTTCACCAAGCAGGAAGTTCTTGATGGCGACGACAAGTGGCTTTGTAGCAAATGCAAGCAGCATCGTAAGGCTACCAAGAAGCTTACGATAACTCGTCTACCTCATATTCTGATTATTCATCTCAAACGGTTCGCGACGCATGGAAGATGGAGAGATAAACTTAACACGCCTATCGGATTCCCTCTAACGAACTTGGATTTGACGGAGTATGTTCCTCCCCCATTGCCCAAAAACGCTCCGAGCCCCGTTTCTTTGGATTCTGCGGAGACAAATCCTCCTTTCTATTATGATCTGTATGGAATTGCGAACCACTATGGAACACTCCAAGGAGGACATTACACGGCGTTTGTAAAAAACCCTTACAAGGGTGTATGGACGACCTTTGACGATTCAAAGACAACGCAGATGGATGAACAGTCTGTGGTGGTAAGTATCTATCCCTTCGATTGTCCCATAGTGTGATGGAAAGCTAACGGAATTGTAGTCGAGAAATGCGTATGTGCTGTTTTGGGTGAGGAAGGGAGTGATGTAGACGTTTTCTTTTTAATATCCACTGTTGGCTTATTTCATTCGTATTTTGGCTTTCGCGGGCGCTGGAGTTGGCTGCGGTTATGTGAGATGGACTGGAAGGGCAACGAAGGGGTGGCTTTTGGACACCCTGTAAGTGGAGGAGTAATTATACCCAGAGGAGTTGTATCATTATTGGATTTTACAAGTAAACACAGGTATTTAAGAGTTAATCTTACTATTCAAGTTTTACCTGATAACTATTTGTGAAGTTATTTTGACCTATCCCGACTTTGAAGCCAACTCATCATTATATATCACGCGGTCTAACACACAGTTGAGAGTTGACTACGACGTGACATGCCAAACAAGGACTTGCAAAACCCCCAACATGACCACGCTGTAATGGTTTTGTATTAGCCTCGAGGCCATATTGACCTGCCAGTTTGCCGTACGACCACAATATTCGGCGCAGCGTCATCCATCCTCCACGACCCCCTCCCTAGACTGATCGATGCTTCCACGGCAGCAACCCATCTACGGCAGCCAAGATCTCCCCGAATTATCTTCCATCCTCCATCACCGCCGCCCTCTGTTGTCACACTCTCATGAGCGGCCAAACTCCCAACTGCACGATACCTGCCGCACTCTCATGAGCGGCCAAACTCCCAACCGTACAATACCTGCCGCATCACATGGATGTCGATACCAGCGGCCAATCTCACGGCGAAAGTGGTGTCAGCTCCCGGTACTTAAGCTCTCAGATCTTGCACCCATCTCACTCCTCATCTTCACAGACACTCAAAGCTCCATCGACCTCCATCGACCTCCATCGACCTCCATCCGCGTACAAGACCAACTCGCCTTTTTTGCAAACAAACCACCAGCATAAAAAACTGTCGAAGTAACTTTCAACTCAACGAAGTTTTGGAACATCAACTCCTTTTACTAAACATTAAACGACACTAAACGACACTCACCGACAAAAAAAAATGGTTTCCTTTAGCACTGTTTTTGTTTCTTCCCTTCTCGCCTATGCCTCTGAGATGGAGGCTAAGCCTATTGTTAATGGAAACGGTGATGGCCAGAAGTTGGTCTCCCGTGATCCCAATATGCCCCCTGTTAATCAGATTGCGGATGGACAGTTTCAGGTAAGAATTTTTCGATTCTTAATTTTGCTTTCGAGATGGCTAATGGCAATAGATTGGCGGTATTCCTGCTGTTAATCAGATCTACGATGGCCAGATTCAGATTCAGAATAATGAGATCCCTGCTGTGAGCCAGATCTACGACGGACAGATTCAGATTGGAATTCCCCCTGTGAACCATATCTACGATGGACAGATCCAGATTCAGGACATCCCCGCTGTTTCTCAGGTTTACGATAGTCAAATCCAGATTGTCCCCGGTGGCATCCCTGCTGTTTCCCAGATCTATGATGGACAGGTTCAGATCAATCCTGGGCTTCCTCCCGTCTCCCAGATTTACGACGGTCAGATCCAGATTGGAATTCCCCCCGTGAACCAGATTTACGATGGTCAGATCCAGATTCAGGAGATCCCCGCTGTTTCTCAGATTTACGACGGTCAAATCCAAATTGTCTCCGGTGGCATCCCTGCTGTTTCCCAGATCTATGATGGACAGGTTCAGATCAATCCTAGGCTTCCTCCTGTGAATCAGATTTACGAAGGCCAGATCCAGATCAACGATGGCCAGATTCAGATTGTCCCTGGCGGAATCCCTCCCGTCACTCAGATTATTGACGGACAGATTCAGATTGTCCCTGGCGTAATCCCTCCTGTCTCTCAGATTATTGACGGCCAGATTCAGATTGTCCCTGGCGTAATCCCTCCCGTCACTCAGATTGTTGACGGACAGATTCAGATTGTCCCTGGCGTAATCCCTCCTGTCTCTCAGATTATTGACGGCCAGATTCAGATTGTCCCTGGCGTAATTTCTCCCGTCACTCAGATTGTTGACGGACAGATTCAGATTGTCCCTGGTGGAATCCCTCCCGTCACTCAGATCGTTGACGGCCAGATTCAGATTCAGAATGAGATTCCTGCCGTTTCTCAGATTTACGATGGTCAGATACAGATTGTCCCGGGTGCAATCCCTCCTGTTACTCAGATCTACGATGGGCAGATCCAGATTGTCCCCGAGCTCCCTCCCGTCACCCAGATCGTGGACGGCCAAATTCAGATTGGTATTCCCGCACTACCCGAGATCCTGGTCGATGTTCCCGTGTTGCCGGTCGTCGAGTCTGTAGTCGTGGCATCTGCTCATGCCAGTGCCTCTGTCAAGGCTAAGGCCTCAGCCCACGCAGATGCTGCGGAGGATGATGTCGTCTTGGAGACTTCTGTCGATCACGAGGTTGTGGAAGTGTCGGGTGATGATGAGGTTATGGAAGCCTCTGGTGCTGAAGAGGTTGTCAATCTCACTGTCGATGCTCCAGTTGATGATGTCGTCATTGAAAATTCTGGGGTCGAGGAAGTATCTCCCGTCATTGGATATCATTCCACCGAGGAACTGGTACAGGAACAATTCCCCACGATGACCGACGAGGAAGCTATCAATTACGTCGAGAAGGAGGAGATCAATCACGCCGATAACCAAGCCGGCGGTCTGGATATTGAGGCAACTCTCGCTCGGGCCGAGGCTGAATACTTGGAAGAAAAAGCTATGGAGGACCCTTCCCCTGAACACACGAAAGAAGCCGTCGATGCGGAGGTTAGGGCAGCTGAGCTTTACCTCGAAGCCAAAAAGGCCTACGATGTTGCTGATGAGAAAAAGGCCATTTACGACGAGAAACATCCCGGTGAGCGCGCTGCTGAGTTTGCTGCATACATCGACGATATTGCCGCTCATGCCACGGTCTCCGAGGAAAACGTTATTGAGGTGGATGACTCTGAAGATGTAGCCGAAGCTGTCATTGCTGATGTCCCTGTTGAGGAAGCCGCTGTTGATACTGTCGTTGATGAGGCAACAGCAAGTGGAGATCTCGTGGCTCGCAACCTACCAGCCGTTTCCCAGATCTACGACGGCCAAATCCAGATTGTCCCCGGTGGAATCCCTCCCATCACTCAGATTATTGACGGACAAATTCAGATTGTCCCCGGCGGAATCCCTGCTGTTTCCCAGATCTATGATGGACAGGTTCAGATCAATCCTGGGCTTCCTCCTGTGAATCAGATTTACGACGGCCAGATCCAGATTGGAATCCCTCCAGTAACCCAGATCAACGATGGCCAGATTCAGATTGTCCCTGGCGTAATCCCTCCTGTCTCTCAGATTATTGACGGCCAGATTCAGATTGTCCCTGGCGTAATCCCTCCCGTCACTCAGATCGTTGACGGACAGGTTCAGATCAATCCTGGGCTTCCTCCCGTCTCCCAGATTTACGACGGTCAGATCCAGATTGGAATTCCCCCTGTAAATCAGATCCACGATGGACAAATTCAGATCGCTGTTCAGAAGAGAGAAGAGTCCGGAAAGCCTATGGTTGTCGAGCACTGCCACGTTACCGCTGGATCCTCAAGGCTGCAGATTGTTTCGTTCGCCTGGATTGGTGCCGTTTTGGTTCTTGGAGTTGCTTTAATGTCGTTGTAAAAAGTTGTATTATGCTGGTGAATTTGTATGGTTGTATGATGTTTGCGGAGAAGATGATGGTCTGGTGTTTGGTGTCACCTCTTGTTGCTTTGTCGACGAGATATTTGAGCAGGCTCAAGGATGAAGGTCTTTTTTGAAGTGTTTGTAAGGATGATTATATGGAGAGGCAGTGATGGATCGATTGCTAAATTAATTTGTATTCTGAGTACCACAAATGATACGTTATCATTCACCCTGATCATTTTCTGAAAAACTCGCGTGAATTCTTCTTGAGTCGCTATTCTAGATACTTACTTATCATTGATGGAGATGGACCCAGGGGTCGGGCTTCCTTGCGTTCACACTAGTTTAGCTTTTTTCCTTCTTTCTTTTTCACAGTCCGATATCGAAATCATACACCATGTATGATAATACTGTACAGTAATTTCAATTCCGGCGTGCCCTGAAGATGAAAGGAACTAAGATAAAGGTAAGTATTCTAAATATGAAGTGTTCACAAGTGAGCTTTTACGGATAGATACTGAGCTAGATATATAATAGTCTATGTGAGAGAAATAATCCGAATGCGTATAAGTGCCGTGCATTTGAGGCGAAGTTACCTCGGTGCATAAAGGTCTGTTTCAGCTATTGGACGCTAATGTGGGTGTCCCCAAGAACCGTGTGAAATCAATGTTTACGGAAGGCTTTTAGTTACTGACTTTGATGCGAGTACTTTGACGTCAGACGAGATGCTAGACAAATAGAGGGAGAATTAGTTTGCAGCGGAGTAGGCACAGATTTAGAATTGGAGTCGAGAAATGTGAAGGCTGTGGGGATGGGATTGAACCTGTGTAAGTATGTGGATGTTGGAAATCGAGATGCAAAATTAAAGTCGAAATAAGTAAGTAGAAATACAAATGCGCTAAATTGTTTTTTTCTTTCTCAGATTTCTCAATCCGCTTTGTGCCCCACCCGCTTCCTTCGTCATGCCTGAATACTAGTTGCCCTGTTATAAGTACTCTAGGATGCCTTCTACCTCAGTATTAGAGGGCAAGCCAACAATAGTACGGTTTGAAAGACTTAACATATAATTTCTTTGTTCAATCTCAATCGCGTATGTGTAAAATAAAACAAACTGTTAGACGTCCGACGTTTCGCGTTTCGCGTGTCTTGTCGCAACCAACAAGGTTGCCAAGCCTCTGAGTTCAACCCCCTAGGCCCATCTCGGCAAACACAAACTTCCACGACGCGTCTTGCGATACAGGATGGCGAGGCTTGTCAATTCCACAACCCAGGCCTCGCACCACGACCCGTCATTCCACAATTCCAACACAACAATGGATAGCGACAACGAGGATATCATCCGCGGAGTTTCCCGGGTTGAGGGTGGCGACGAGATCGAAGTCCGTCCAAACGGAAAGGGCACCGCAGTAGCCGTGGCCGACGACAGCGCCGACACCGAGGAGCAGGTTGAGGAGGCGCAGGAGGAGAAGCAGGAGGAGGAGTCTGACGATGACGAGGACGATGAGGAGGGCGGTGAGGAGGAATACATTGTCGAGGAGATTCTGGGCCACAGGTGGGACGGCGATGTAAGTTGACCATTTATTTCCCTCTGAGCAATTGGCATGGTGGGCGAGGTTTCAGTTTTCCCACATTTCTGGTTTTACTTGACGCGTCTACCCCACCTCTATCTCTTTCTCTACTTTGAAACCTTTTCTACGGTTCATTCAGTTTGTTCAGTGACTGTCTCGTCTGATTACAGCTTGCTAACTGTACTCGCTACAGAAAGTCATGTACCACGTCAAGTGGGAAAACTATCCCGCAAGAAAGGACTGGACATGGGAGCCAGAGGAACATCTTACCACTGGTGCTAAAGAGATCCTCGAGAGTTACCACGATTCGTTACCTAATGGAAAGCCCGAGAAGCCCGCCGCCAAGAAGCGTGGTCGTCAATCCCTTGTTCAAGCTGCTCTCGCTTCCGCAAAGAAGCCAAGAACCGGTGTTACTGCGACCCCGGCGAAAAACAAGAAGGCTGGGACTGAAAAGGTATGGTTCCTGTGTTTGTCAATTGTGCTCATGACACCGAATTTTCCGGCTTTGTCTGGTTCCTCTAGAGAAGGAAGAGAGGCGGTTGAGATTGTATATGATGACTGACGATATCGATAGTCTGATGCTAAGTGGAAGCCCCCTGCGTCTGGGTGGGAGGAGAACATCGCTGCCATCGATACGATCGAGCGCAACGAAACCGGATTGATCGCCTTCGTCCAGTGGGCCAACGGAAAGAAGTCTCAGCACCCAATTGAGACTATGTACCAGAACTGCCCCCAGAAGGTGCGTGATCGCGAGCTATCAAGAAGAAAGTAACGAATACTGACCAAGACTACAGATGCTGAAGTTCTACGAGCAGCATCTTACCTTCAAGGATACCTCCACCTCGTCGTAAAGGTCCCAATACACACGGAAACTAGCTAGTAAGGGCGTAATGGTTTGTTTGGGCCTGGGATTTTGTTTTTTGTAACACTATTCATTTAGCAGGCATCTGTTTTTGTGCGTTTTGTTTTTTTTTTTTTTTTTTTGAAGATTTTCAGAAGCAGAGGGAGACTGCGGTTGGTGAATTAAAAGTCATGGGAATCCTTTTTGTGTCATGGGTTACGCTGTGATACCTATTTGGTTTATTGTGGCTTGCAAATCACTTATGATGAGATGAAGCATTGTCGAACGCTATTGTAGTTCTATCCAACCCGACATAAGGGACCATCGTTTGGGTGCCGGTATGTACATGTTATTACGTGGTCGAGTTATCTTTGGGGTTCCTATTATAAAAGACTTTTCAACTCTACAAACACGAACTATTCTCCTGTGACCTACAAATCGCTCTGACCACGAAAACCCCAGTCGTAACTGAAGATTTTGACACAGTCCGTCGAACACGGACCAGCCGTGAGAACGATATCTAGGAACGACGAGCAAACTACTTACTCTACTCCCCGAATCACTTCCTCTAAGGCTATTTGACGCATCATGCATGAACGCCGGTCGCACTTTGGTATCGAGTGTTCGAGAAACACAAGTTACAAGTATTTCCGAGCGGGCTAGATCTCGTTCAGTAATCCTGATATAAAATCAGAAACGATGATTATTCAGCACAGACTCGAGAGCAAAGACGGAAGAAAGAACAACTGAACAGAGAAGGCGAAATAAATTGTGTATACAAGAGTGAATATTCAAGAAAAAGCATCAAGCTTTGTTCACCTCTTTTTTCTTCGGGCTTCATGCAACGACGTCTAGTCCATCCATATCCAGCAAGCCCCCATTGAGAATATATCTAATCATTAATGGCTCTCGGTGTTATGTAGATATCACGTAGGACATAAGTAGGAACGCTCCGCTCATTGTGATACTGAGAGGTATTTCCAGGTGGGCGCAATGAATCGTGAATCTTGACGGTGCTGCGGACAGACGATTAATGAGAAATAAATGATAAGCTACACATGGAGGTGAGGATGCGCAGAAAGAGCAGAAATTATCATTACAATTACAAAATAGCAAAATACCAGCCATATTCACGGACATAACGTCTGTCCTATCCGCTTTCTCCGGACCCCCATCGCATGATCACCTCTAGCTGTGTACATACAAGATCGATCCAATAATTAAGTACAATGTATAAACAGCGGTATTTTACGCTCTCGACCAAGCAAGAAAGCTGCAAACCCCATTGTATAAACGACCGACTTCGAGAAAACACTAAATAACCAAGAAACCCCTTATTTTGTGTGAAAACGACCGACACAAATACAACTTCAGGTAATAAAGCAATAACGAAACCCCTCATTCTGAAAACAAACGACGCTAACAAAACTCGAAATACTAAAGCAAATGCCCCCATTACAGTCACTTCTGACGTCTACCAAAGCAGCGACTGCACATCAGTCTTCCCGCCCATGACTAAATAATGCGTGGTCATCCTCAAGACTTCAAACTCTCGTCTGGCAAAACGAGTGATGTGTGGAATGTCAGATCTGAGGGGATTCATGAGCGCAGCCAATCGCTCGATTTCTTGTTTATTGTCTTTGAAAGGCGGCATCCTCAACACTATGTCATACAAACGATTTATCAAGTCCAGTACGGTGTTCCACTTGATTTTCACTTCGTCTGGGATACTGGCTGCGATCTGCTCTCCTTCCGAAGCATCAGGGCCTCCCTCGAGGGATTCTCGTAACATGAAATGAATCTGTATCCGCAAATCCTTGAGTTTCCCGCGGATGGTTTGGTCGTAGTTGGCGTTGAGTTTGACTGGGTTATGTTTCGCAATCCACTCGTCGACAGAGTCGAACTGTTCGTCCATCGCCTTTTCAACTCGTCTGTGGCGTTCGATGACAAACTTTTGGACCGGCTCCTTGCTTGGATAAGCCATCCAACATTCGATGAAAGATGGGTAGGATGTACGGGCGATTTTTTCCAATGGTCTGAACATCAAACGACGCCTATAAGTGTAGGCTGCAGGATCGAATGGGTAGCTGTTTCCATTATTGCTGTTCCAATCCTTATCGGGATGGAATTCGGACAATTCATCTTCGGACTTTATCTCGTCGTCAGCTTCGTATCCGTCGGTCTCGCTTTCATCACTGGGCCCCCCGTTCTCCTTGGCTCTCAATATCGCTGTATTCAGCTACATATAATCGGCCGTTTTCTTCTGCAGCGTTGTCTTCATCGGAGGACTTCCAATCGTGGTCTGAGGCGGGTCCTGAAGATCCCTCTTTCTTCTGTTTGCTGATGTCCTCCTCTTCTTTGCCCGCGTCCTTTTCCTTTTTAGTTGTGTCCTCCTCTCGTTCTCCCGCGTCCTTTTCTCTTTCGCTGATGTCCTCTTGATTGTCGAGGTTTTGGTTGGCCTGGTTAAGAAAATTCAGAGCGAATTGCTGTTCTAACCAGGCATTCGCCGTATTGAAACGTGAATTGAGTTTCCGGCAGTTATCGTTGTTCCTTCTGTGCAAAGACTCCCATTCGTTCTCTTTGTCGTTATACAGGATTCTGAATCTCTCCATCAACTCCTCAACCTGGATCCGCTTGTGGCGCTTGTAAGACAGCATGATCGAGTTGAGATTTGGTGTCTGTATCTTATTTCACGAAAATTAGCGATTATGGACGATTTAATCGAGTAAAAATCGGGATCTAAGGATTACCTTGATATCCGCGCGTGACAGCGTGTAAAGTTGACCAAAGATCGACGGGTTTTTCAAAACACTTGTTTACCTCGTTAGAGACGTTCAGGAACATTTCAGACGCCTCTGGTAGTCTCTGTCACGATGAATTGACGACAAACAAGATAGGAATGACGAGGTGACCAACCTTCTTTGGAGCAAGACAGTACAAGACGAAGATCTCACGAAAGATTGGTGTTTCCTCCTATATATGTGTCTTGTTGGGGGCGAAGATAGGGTTTCTCAAGCAGAGAAGGCGTTGAAGGTGTCTATCTTACTTCTAAGATAGCAAAGTACTAGAAGTTGTCAGTATGCGAAGTAGAGCTCGATGAGAGTAACACGACAACCTAACTGTTTAGAGATAATGAGACGAAGTGTAAAACTGATGTCTCTGTTACGAAACGATGAGGTTTAGTTGGGGTCAAGAGTGGCGAGGAGGTACTGGGAGAAATGCGCAATGCGCTTTCGAATTGGACGAGCTATGACGAGATTGGCGGTTGGCGGTCAGTGAGAGCTGGTGACGCCATTTTAGAGTAGTTGCTTCTCCGTCGCGACTCGCTAAGCCCGGTAGACGACGACAAGCACAAAATAAGCACCAAAGAGAAAAAGAGAAACACTCAAAGGTAAGTGGAGAACGATCTTGAATTCCGTGATACTCTATGGTGAAGGTAGGCAAGTGGCTAGATATAGACAGAAGAGCCTCAAAAAATTGACCGATTACTCTAGTCTTCCACATCAACCGACAACGCCTCAACCCTTACCCGACGCACGTTATTTCTAGGTTAGGTTTTCTCTCTTCAACGAGGAACTACTGTTTTGACTGCTGTACCGCATCGACTCGTATTAAGCACATGCTCGGGTGGGATGAGTCTAACGTTAGAGGGCTCGCGTCGACGGTCGGAGTCGGTAGATAGCTTCGCCAAACCTTAACGGAACTCAAGAATGGGATTTCCGTGATCCGTGAAATTTTACAGGTTTTATGAGCCCCAAAAGCATGCTTCTGAAACCGACACCAGGCAGAAGAAGCCCTGGAAAGAATGATTTTAGCGAGAATTGATATTCGCTGTGTTCGTTTACACCGGCCTAACGGTAGCGCCATCCGACCCGAGCATGTGCTTAATATGAGTTGATGCGGTATCATTGAGCAGAATGGTTACCTTCAATTTGCCTGCGTCAAAATCCAATGGATCCTGTATTGACCACCCAGATTCCGTCTTTGCACACATGTCACAAAACAAACCAATGAACTTGATAAAACTTCAATATGCCAACTGTGGGATGCCTCCGGGACATCCAGATCCCGTCATCGGAGGTGTTAAAGATGATGTAGGTTACGCACCGCAGCACTGGTTGGTTCGTGATCTGGAATTCTACCGCTTGTATTCGTGCTTGCTAGGAGATTGGATAGGATGCTTTCGCGGCCTGTCACGGCCTCACTTTACTAGCGATTAATCGGGAGACCAGCTTCCGGTCCTACCGCGGATTCTTACAGTAGATTTTATTCTTAAATCTATCTATCTAAGCAGACGCAACACATGTTGTCGCTCGTAGTTGAGGCTCGCAGTTATGAGTTTACTCATGGATTATCACTACTCACAGCTTAGGCAGCCGCGCCAGGTACCCCGCTTATCGACTTGCACCTATGAGGCACAAAAAAACTACCAATGTACCATTTTATCTTCCTAATTGCTGTTTCGATAACACACAAAAAGTGTCCTACGCCAAGGTAGTCAACACACTAGAGTGACCTATGATGCACGCCTTTAGGTTTCAACCCCAGCGAAGCTTTCTAGCAACGCAGTTCCCATGATCGTCAACACAACCTCGTGACTAGAAATCCTCTTAGCCACCTCACCGCTAAACCAACTGATATCGGCACTGGTTGTTTCCACATGTCTCAGATACCCGCCGTGGGAGCCAGCTCATGATCTTCAGCTAGCTTGCATGGGCAACAGTTCAACACGGGATCCCCCAATTAGCATTCATAATCTTGGAGAAATACGGAGATATCCATTCCTCTACCGGCTTAGTAGAACCCAGCGGAACCCTAGATCTGGTTTTCCATACATAGAAGCTAATGAACACAACCGTCTAAACAAGCTTGATATCGGCCTGTCCGAATACTTGTGCGGGTCGGTCTGAATCTACCATCTGACATCCTCGTAGCTAGTAATATCGGTATCAGTCCGATTCCGTATTTCATTGAGATTTGCGATATGGGCATGGAGTTACCCTTGGGTCCCGTACTGATTTCTAGTTTGGACCCGGTCGGACTCGGTCTGATTCGTTGTGATTTGCGGTGGGGCTTGGTCGAGATAAGAATTGATATATGACATATCAAAAATTCCTCAATGATGGTTCATGGCTCGTCCTATGTATGTATATTTATACAGATGGCAGATGCGAATTAATGGTAGCCGTGCGTTGAGACATACAACATGGCTAGCTAGACATCTTGCTGTCAGAGGAGCCAAGAACTACAGTAAGGTTCCATGGCCTCGTCCGAAAGGTAAATTTGGGATGATTACCGAGTTCTGTTACCTGTATGATTTCCGGAATACGAGATGCGGAATTCGATCGGGCACTTACTCCACCACTCGGACTCGTCTATTCGGGATTCACCGAGCGGATGCATGGTTGTTTAGAGTAGCGGGAGTACTGGAGATCACCGGGGAGGGCGGTGAAAGCAGCTCGATCCCGATACAGTCTACAGATGCCGATACAGATGCTGATGGATACTGACCGTGTTGACAGAACCAGCGGGGTAGCTGGATACGCGGAGAATATGGGGTTTTCCATATGATGATTAGCGGAATGTGTTGGCCGTTAGACTGTAAACAGGTTCCTGAATAATCGGGAATCCAGAAGTATTCACCGGCGGTAGCTCGATATGTACCGATACCGATACCGATAGTGATCCCGATGTCCAGACAACAGCTATGAGAGGTAGTTGCAGAGTCCAGACGCGGAGAATCAGGTATTCTACATCGAGTTTCCATCCCATATGATTATCATTAAAATGTGTTGTACTTCTTGATGCACTTGTTGGCTATGGAACTTGCCTGAGCGCCCGGTATCCGCATTAGAAACTGGTTCCTGAAGAATCGGGAGTTCTGGAGATCACCGGTGGCAGTTGGATCCGTACCGATTCCGATAGCTACCCGGTATAGCCATAGATTCCTCCATTCATATTATGATCATCAGGATGTGTTGGACTCCCCTGAGCCATCTTTATGCATCGTAAAATAATTCTTATTCCTGAAGAACCTAGATAAAGGAACATGAACTGCCAACTGTACAGTACAAGATTTCACGTTACTCAAAACGCAGTACATATGTAAATCACTGGCCTCTTCATTTAGATCTGACGACGTGGGGAACCCGGAACACTAGAACCAAGATCTCCAAATCTCAATTCGTACAATCCCCATACCGGCGACAAACGGAGATCTCTTCCCGAACACCAACATTCTTTCTTCTTTCTTCAGCAGGCCCCCTGGGTATATATTTTCGCCAACAAACTTCTACTCTGGTCCTCCAGCGGGTCCTTAATTGCCATAACACAATACAATAGACTTGAGCTTGAGCCTTGCAAGTTGCTCACATTGTTCCTTCCTAGTTCGCGAGCTGAAGTTTAAAGTCCCGGTCCTGACTCCTAGATCCTCGGTTACCTGCTCATATGAATCCCCATATGAAGCGGATCAAGCATCTATCCGTAAAATTTCCGCTGTACTGCGGCCTGCCAGAAACCGAAGCACAGCAAAGTATTTGATAAACATATACATTAGGAAAGCCGATCTCCCGTGTTATGTCGTGGCTGGGGATATCAAGGGTATGTTTGGTCATACATCATACTTACTCAGCCCGTGACGAGTTTATATAGATAGCTGGTTGTAGGACGAAATACCAGATATCGGAACACAATGTAAGGGGTTCCATCCCCATGAAGTGTCATGCGGAGAAGAGAGATTCAACCCGAAGTTAATTTTGGTTTGTGCTTTGTGCTTTTGAATATTGAAATGTATGGTGAGACGTCGTGATGTATGCGCAATCGTGGTTGCAACTTGCATCAGGCTGTTAACCGAGGCCATGGACGAAGCGTGGGGGTTTTTGAAGGTTCATCATTCGGGGCTGTGGTACAGGAGATGTGTTGGCTTTGGAAATGACACGGAGTTGCAAGTACCAATGGTTAAGATACTAGAACGTGACCAGATTTGTTTGCAGATTCTAATCAGAGTCAGATCACGAGTTCCGAAGGTCTGTGATAGTAATAGAATTTGGAAATATATGCTGAGATTCTATGACCCAGCTACGATGAGCTGAATGAAGTCAATGTATACGTAGCTTACATTCCCAACTGCCTACCCAGATATAATTAAACTTTCATTACCATCATCATCACTTGAAATAGCAGACCTATCGAGAAATCGACTACGATTTCATCATCACCGATAACAGCTGATGACTGAATTCGAAATAACTGAGCACTCTCCTCCGTTATCCCGATTTCGGTAATCGTATTAACCCCTTCAGCTCAATAACAAACGATTCATTGCAGTTCCATTGAATTGCGAGCCATGGTTAACGGATCGAGTATCTTTCAGGTCATAGGAGTCATGTGTTTAGTTCATATCTGTGTATCACGATGAGCGGACAGTGACAGCGGACCCAGCTGCAGAAAAAACAAAAACACAATCGATGGAGCGCGTCAGCCGTCACCGGCGAGTTAAGAAGAGGTATCAAAATCCCAAATTCCCGAATCGAATATCCTATCAAGCCTGCTTCCGAAGCGAAGCATGGAATACGTCCGCAATTTCATCAACGATAAGTGGTTGTCTATCTTTCAACAGTATTCTCCATCATTCCTCTAAACCAACCGATATTATCATGTGAGAGCTTATAACCCGTCAACCGTGCTCAAATTCCCTATCATATCAATCCCTCCCATTTTGCCTATGCATCTACATTCATCATCACGGAACCTTCCACCTTGACCCTGTATCCAGCAAGCCACTATCCCATCCACCACCCCTCCACCCATCATCGTCATCCTCGCTCCCCGCCTCCACGGGCCCCGTGAAATCTTGGTCGCAAACAAATACCAGCTAGCGAAGCTGCGAAGCTGCGAAGCTGCGAAGGTGCGAAGTGCAATTGTGATTTATCACCTTTGGGTTGCGGGTAAAACTTCCACCAGCCATGTTTAATTATCGTTAAAGTATTCGAACCCCATCTGGGAACTATGACCATTACCAGCTACATACGAAGCTGAAAGTTCAAGCGCAAAAGCCTCATCAACAAATTCTGCAAGCTGATATTACGGATGCAGAATGAGTTTATTACGCTTCGCTAGAGTATGTAGAGATTGATATGTGGGTGTAGCGAAGGAGCAAAGGCGTGCAAAGGCGTGTTTGAAAGCTCCGGTTTCATGTCTGTCGAGTCACTAGATTAGACAAGACAAAATCCCAACATATGTTCGACGCATCCAGATACTGTAATTGTCGTTATCGATTAATCGCCGGTGAAGCAAAGCGCGTGAATATCGCAAAGTGAGTCCTTTACATAGAACCCCCACTCTTTTGTAGGTCCCCGCTTTCAACAAAACAATTTTTCGGGAACGGGCCGCTGATAGCTCCTAAGCTGTAGAGTAGAGTTTTCCCTTTGCCATGACCGGCTCCCAAATCTCACGATGATTTCAAGGGCCCATTTTTTGCGAGGTCACAAAAAACTACAAACCCAGAGCATGGGAATCAAGATCGTGGGAATCCTAATTCCTCAAACCGCCGCTCGCTTCGTATCCCCGGGACCGAGGTGCAGCGGTTGCAGCGACGAGTGAAGCATGGGCGGGAAATTGGTTCACGATGCTTCCTCAAACAACCACGCAGGATTCAAGTACATGCTTCGCTTCGTTTGGGACTACTGTAGAGTGTGCATTTGTTTTAGCTCCACGGAAATGCAAGCTTCATCCGAAAAACATTTCCGAAATCCTGTTTCTTCATGTACGTTATGATGGTTCGCCTGGCATTATAATCATTTTCTCAAATGCCATCTGCTTCCTTCGATCGAGCTTGCAAAGCTTATAAGCTGAGTCCGACAAATTTTTCCTCAGTTTATGCATGATTCTCGCTCGCAGCTTCGCAAGCTTCGTACTTTCGTAGAAATTACGTGGGGTGTTCCCCTTCCTTCCTATCATACGCAATCCTGCAACCCGCAAGGCAAAGCTCTGAGGCATGGTGCACCCCACATGTCATCCATCTCTACGGATGATCTTAGGAAACAACCATCGGCTGTATCTAGAGTATTCGGTAGTGTATGGCCATATAATTCCCCCTGGGAACCCGGGCTCCCCGTCAAGCGGGATAAATATCTCTGGCAGATGACCAATTTCGTGGAGTCGTGAACCAAAGGGATGCTGTACCCATTCCCATACCCCCATATTCCTCCAGCTGTTACGAACCAAATTGCCGTGAAAGCATTCCCTCCAGATACAACTTGATCTTGTGACCCTTCCTCATTTGTGTTGTGCTTCCCAATGGTTCGCCCCCCCACTATTTAGATCCCGCATCGCCGCGCGGTGTGGGGTAGAGTAATTTAGCTTGGGCGTTGCTGAGCGAGGCTGAGGGGCTGAGCTGCTGAGTTGTCTGGACTCAGGGCCAACTAGAGTAGAGTTGAGCCTCCGTTCTTTTAGAGTCTCCGATGGTGCATTACCAACGCGACTGTACTAGAGCTTTGGTCTAACCCCGGTCTACTCTAACCTCGCTTTGTCATCCAATAAATCCCCACTTACTGGGAAACCAAAAATAGAAACTCAATGGCATGGCGAACATCTTTGAGTTCAGCTGGCAAGGTTCGACAAGGTAAGTTCGACAAGGTCCGGTGAAGCTTGGCAGGAAGCTCAACGGGATGATCCCTTCGCTAGATCTACTCTATGGCCATATGTACCTTGTTGTACCTTTTTTTTTGTTAAGGATTTAAGTTTTACATTTTTTGTCCACCAATGACAGTGTGTCAGTTGATAACTCTGGTAGAAAATGTATGTCTATCTCCCGAAACATTTCGCCGAAGAATTGAAAGAAGCGACCTAAAGAAGCCCCACTAGACTGGTTCAATTGGTTAATTGCGAGGATTGCGAGTCACAGTTGATCTGTATGACTGAAGTCTGAGGGATGAGTAGATCGGGGATGAGTCTAATCCCCGCCAAGTAATTATGATTGGCAATTGATGATGTTCCCCGGAACTGATCCGATGTAGACGGCGTTCACACGTTCGTTTCGTTCGCCCGCACGTTCGTTTGACCTCCTGTAGAGTATAGTATCCTTAGTGGCCTAGTCCAAATGGAAGAACTGGGAACTAGGAACTGAGAACCTGGAAATCAAGTTCATGAGTCTAATTTTATTTAACCATCGGCCCTAAAGATATTATGCATTTTGACGGCGTTCTCTCGGCATTCACATCTCAATTAAAGCTTGGAGGTATGGTGCGGTCGGGACACATCGCCGAGTTCATCGGTCGGATCGGTGCAGTTCTCTTCGGGTGTGACCGCGGCTTTTACAAGGCCTTGACAAAGTTACGGACATCTCCGGTATGTAGGAATTTAGAGATCAAGGTTTCAGGCTTTCAGGTTTTCAGGTTTTCAGCTCCTTCTGCCGAACTACTCGCGAACTACTCATGAACCGTTCGGAAGGTGAAACGTGCGCAACATCAGTGTGCATAATCAAGGCCGGTACATATGTACTGTTACGAAAACATCTTCATGGTGAGGATGTAGCGGTCCCATCTTCAATTCCTCTGGGACCTGGGTAGAGAAATCCCTCGTTTCTTCCATCGTAACGCGGAGGTACAACTGCGTGCTTGCTCAATAGCCATAGCTAATCGATGGTTGTTCTATCCGTGCGACTTCCTTTCCTGTCATTTCGTTCCTGGAGATGGGAGCTTGTTTTCTCAACACCCAACGACCACGCAACGGCAACTCCGGACCCACGAACCACGATCACGATCACGATCACGAATCCCATTTGGTTGGAGTGGTTTGCATTTCGTTCCCCTTTTGCCCTTAGACTGGTGGGTGTGGTATCTCCACGTGGGGTTTTCCCACACCTTCAAATCTACATACGCAAAAAGCGCCTTCGCCTTATGGGTACGATCTACGTTTTTAGTCCCTTTTAGTACCATTAGAAAGGGGGTTATTAAGTTGGGAACCGTTGTATCTGTGATTTGCGAGGAAGAAGGTGAACTGGATACTACTCTGCTAGTAATTCGACGACGTGACTCGGACGTACTCCACCAAGACGAAGCTTGATAAAAGTCGAGGAAGTGGAAGAAGAAAAGCAAGACTCGACAGGGTGGGGGGGGGTGGTGCTGGTGGAGTATGGTTGGGACCTGACCTGTGATGATCATCGTTCACCGTAATTTGAGAAGGTAGGAAATGCGCACGTTGCGTCAAAAGCTTAGTAACAGTTGGCAACTATAATTTGAAAACACGGAATCCTTCCGTTAACCGGCTCACCGTGGATTTTCGTGAACTTTGTTTTGAAACCCGGTGTATGATAACAAGTCTTTGGTAGAGGGCTGAAGCCTTATGCCTTCCTATCTAATTCCTTTCGTCAACTTTATTTTCTCGTCCAGTCCGGTATGAGATAACAATTTCTTGGGACGGGAAAGAGAGCTGAAGCCTTGCCTGCCTTCCTAAACCACTCGATCGGCTGCTCATGCTTCATGCTTCAATCCCACGACTCCAGTGCAGCGCGACTGAAACCGAGGAGTGAGAACGCCGACCGAGGGAGGACGCGTAAAGAACCGGAAGCCCAGCCATATTTCGATATCACATGGAACATCCCCATCATGATGTGATGAGCTTTGACCGGACATGGCATGCAAACCATGGGCACCATTCCACCTCCATCTTCACATGTGCACCGCATTAGCTTGTAAATCCCCAAGCGTAACTTGCGGACTTGCGGACTTGCGCACCATCACAAGTATGTAGCGCTGTAAGTATAGAGTATCTGGTGGATGGGCCATTCTCGGTTATCCGTTTGCGATGGCTTGGAAAATCTGTCGGTAAAAAGCCGGAGTACGGGATGGACATACAGGTGCTTTGATAGCTGATACAGAAGATATGTACAGCTATGTTGTCATACCACAGCAAGCAGTAGCAAGCAGCAGTAGATACATACAGCAGACAGCAGCATTCTCATGCACGGAATACTGCACAGAAACATGGCACCAGGTAGATTATTGCAATCCTTGGCCATGCTACGAAGCTTATTTTCGTCTTCCTTGGCCATTACATAGCTGTTATCCATACATACACATCATTCTCATGAATTCCTCGGCCTTGAAAAAGTCTATTTCCATCAACCAGGACATGAATACGTATACCATATCCTTTAGTCTTCAGCAGCCATATCTAGTCGAAGCTTGTGTGATGGTATGTGATGGTATCGGACTGTCTCGGAGTGCCGAAGCTCGAAGCTATCACGAAGCTATGTGCCGAGCCCGGCCGGGAAGCGTGTGACCAGAAAGCTTGTTGTTGTTTTTAACAAGCTTGTTGATGATTTTTGGGGGTTTAAGTCCGTGATCAGTCATAGTCTATCTCTCTAAATCCGTTAGAAATTTCGGTTGGAGTTTCACAATCTTCTTTGTTTGTTACATACCAAAGCAACGTGGGAGACCTAGCGAAAGGTTGAATTGTAGCAGTCTGGCGAACACGTTCCTTTGATGCGTGCTCACGAGACTGAACTCGGTGAAGTTCACGGATGATGGTCTGTCTCTCCCACAGATTCTTTGGTTAGGCATGGAAGTGGAGGTTGGGGATATCTATCACGAAGCGTGCAATGGGTGTTCGAGATGGTCTAACAAGGTCACGTCCATGTCTCTCTCGTCCCGAGTCGTCCGGTGCTCAAGGTGCAACAACAGGCAACGCGACTCCCACCTCCACGCCGCGACTCGACTGCAAGACGCGTCCACCGATTTTTGGAGCGTCGCGTGAAGCTTCTCGAGCTTCAGCGGACGCTTCGGTGAGCTAGATGAAGTACTACCAGTATCTAGCGCGCGCGAAGTTCCAACTGGCAAGTAGTGACATGGCTACGCAAGCAGACAGGTCAGATGAGAACCCAAGAACCCAACCACCAACCATTCGCGATGATACTATTCTTCTTCATCCAATAAAATTCATCCAGCAAGCACGTATCTTGTACCAGCCCCCGACAAAGTCCCGAGAAGTGGCACGCGGAAATGTTAGGAGATTTGTTATGCAAAGAAGATGCAAAGAAGGAAAAGGTGTGTATCTAGAGTAAGGGGAAGTACTCTAGATACTCCAGATACGCTTCTTTTGACCTTCGTGCATCAACTTCAGGTCTCTCTAGCTATGTGCGTACCTTTTCTTCGGTGCCGCATTTTCTTCTTCTTATTTACTCTAGTTTTTTGCCCGCATGATCGTAGTTGGAGAATAAGTTACCTCCCGACCTCCCGACGCACTGGCCACCATGTCAACAAGAAAATTCTTCAGGCCCTCTTTAGCTCTTTAGACTTTCATTTTCAGGCCATCTTTTCATTTTCTATGATTCCTCCCGGATTGGAACTGTGAGCACATGTTCACTTCCATGTTCACTTCCATTCACTCCGGGGAGCCCGGCCATCGGACATACGGACCTTCACCCGAAGCTATGCCACCGCGTATTCTCATCGTGCAATTATCGTGGGGTCGGTGTAAGGTGTAAGGGTAGAAGAAGGCCATATGTTCCATAAAGCTTCCATTACGCCTTCTAGCTCCAATACCCATGAAAACGCCAGGCAAGGTTTAGATGCTGGATGCAAGGTCCACTGAACAGGACAGCGACAACGACGGAGGGTACAGAGATAGATGAGTATCTACATCTCTAGGCAAGGTTTGTCGGCCCTCGGGGAGACACGAGGCAAGGTGCTTTGAAGGCCGACCGCGACGTGGAGACGGAGATGAGGAAGGTAAGGTCCAAGGTCCATGGAAACAGACAGTTGGGTCCTTCAGGCTTCGAGTAGACGTCCTCCAAGGAAATTAAAGACATAGTGATCAAGGGAGATGAAACGGAGACGAAGTTTCGTCTTTAGTATCGTGACCTCGAAGCTTTGATAAGACCCAAGTTCCAACGCACTTCATGTTCATCTCCTTATGAGCGACGATTGAGCGCGATTCCTTATGAGCAACCGATAATCCGAGTTCAAAAGCCCCTACACAGTTAAAGTAGAGCCCGATACTTTGGTTCCTCTAAAAGGGACCTAAAGTAGTCTGTTTAATCTATGGCTGGCATACAGTGTTTTCCACCGTCCACGTATGCAGTGTTCGGTGCAAATTTCGGCGTAAAATCGGTAGTAGCATCAAACCCCATCATGCTCCGTTGACTACTACTTCATGTTCCTTGACGCTGCCACAGTCTGTGCGAACAAGTTTTAATAAACATAGCATAGCTTGTCTTTCTTGCAAAGCTACATCCCATATTGTTTAAAACCTCCGCACAGACTCTTTCGAGGATCAGGGAAGTTATGGCAAGGAAACTTCGTAGCGGCCGTTTTGAAGTTTTCAGATCTCGTGTTTAAGGCTCGGTGTTCTCGGTCCGTTCATCGCCTGGGGATGTTTCGGGAGGAAGTTTTGGGGGCCGACTTTCTTTGGGGGCCGGAGGCTAGAGATATAGAAGAAGGCCAGAAGAAGCTTTACACATACACACGCAGCTTCCATACGATAAATCTACCGAGTACGAAAGAAACTAGAGTAAGTACGACAAATTCCTTTTCTTTTAGTTTAGGTTGCCTAGGCTGCTTAGAACTGAGACCTCACGACATCATCGCTGCAAGACCGTTTTAGAAATTTCCCAGCTATCTTCGCACCTTCCCGCGGCATAACGGTTTCTCGGGAGCTGCCTTCGAAATTCCAGGTTTTGAATTCTTAGTATTCTTTGGTTATAACCGAAAGAACGGATCGGGAATTTTTGGACCGAAAATTTTTCATCTAATTTAAAAGGGACCCAAAAAAGTTGACAAAAGCAGTTGCTGGATGCGTATCGTTGCTGATTTGAGTTTAGAGTAGCAAAAATTTGAGTTTGGATATAGGCTAGACGGAATTGATTGTCGGTATTATGTATCTATCTTGGATATCGATTTATTTGACTTTGATCTAACTGTTCTTGAACATCGGCGAAATCGGAAACAGTGGGACATCGTGAAGATTTTCGCTCCATGGCCAGTACAGTCTAGTTAGGGCTGAACTAGAGGAGGTACAACTGCTTACCGATGCAATGGCTCACCGATTGAAACGGCGAAATCTAGTTCGGTGACTTGACTTGTCGATGAGCCGAGTCCTCACCGAGAGTATTCTAAGAGCCGAGGACATACGGCGAGTCGGGGAATTCACTGCGGTTTGTACTGTACCTGGGAGCCCTGGGAGCCCGAGGTAAACCTGTGAGCCCGAGACAACCCGGGACAGCCCGATAATCACGCTACTCGATGCTCGATGTGAACGTCTCCGCACATCACATTACCCTCATCTATGCTAGAAAATCCATGATGAGCCTCGTTGTCACCTCATCATCAAATTCGTCGGCAAAATATTGTCTCGTCGCCCAACAATATACCCCAGTTCTTCCTCAGAGTTCGGTAGTTGCTCTGTTGCTCTGTTGCTCTGTTTCATCTCCTGCAAAGCCGCAAAGCCGCGAAAGAACTTTCTTCCTCCACTTGTTCCACTTCTAGAAACCCAGTTTCCCCAACATACATCTGCCTTTAAACGGTTATATGTAATCCTGTAATCCCGGCTTCTGGGTTTTACCCAGCTCCAGCTTTTTCCTCGTTCCTCGTTCCGCTGCCCCAGTGGTTCCTCTACTCATTGATCTCGCGGCTCGAGTTTTAGCCGGATGATGAGCTTCCTTTAATTCCCACAATAGTTCCCGGTGTTTCCCAGTGGTTCCCAGTGTTTCGTTCCCCTCTTGATGCCTTAGGAAGGAAACAGAAGGGCTATTCAACCGGACGATGTACGGCGGTGATAGACATTCATACAGAATCTTCCTCACAGCGAGCATCTAACCCCAATCCTAGGGATGATTGGGGTTGCCAGCTCAGCATCGTTGCTCGCAGGTGGTTGTGGTCATCTTTACATCATAACACCTGGGCCTCCCGCTGCTAAAAGATCCCCAAAATAGAAATTGGAAAATCGGGAAATCTTGTTATGTACTTGTACCTCATTTGAGTGAACGCATACCATAGAGGGATGTACTACTACTACCAGGATTTCCATTGATCAGCCATCAGTTCCTGGGGCAACGGAGCAATGGGAGATCTCAAATCGATTCATGGGTTCGGGTTGAAGGGCCGCTGAACTATGGATGTGGGGGAAGCTTGGGGAAGCCCAACTACTCTAGTGATCGACATGACGGGCGTCCGGCGTCGGTAACGAAGAAATCTCGGAACCAGGAACAGGAACCTGGTTTTGTTTTTTATGTTTGAGCTATATTTTGGCTACTTTGGCGAAGGTTTTGTCGTTTCGGCGAGGCTTCGGGACGAGGGACGAGGGTTTTTTGCGGGGAGCCGGAACCAAGACTCGGGGATATGGGGAATGGGGTGGCCTAGCTAAAGATGGCGGGATGTATGTAGATATGGCGACTGGTGGATGCGGTTTCGGGAAATGGGAATGAGACTTGAGGTTTTAGATGATGAATGTTTGTTAAGAAAATGATGACGATGAGTATTGCGAATCCCAAAGAAAAAGATCATCCCATCCAGAGTGCTTGGTGTCATCCCCTAGATGATCGATTCCTTGATGATTATGGTTGTGGGGATGGTCCATACAATGATGATGAGTTTGTAAATCATTGCTGCTGTGGACGGTGAATCAACTACGATGACGATGTGTATGACGTTGAATCGAATTCAACGTTGTTTCGGTTCATCGGGATATTCGAAAGCCCATTCACGTTGTGTGATGGTAACAAGAATGCCATACCATAACGCAGGACAGTGAACATGTCCAGTGAATTTCGGGCTTCCGGCTTCGTCTTGTGATATCTTATCTTTGTACTCTACAGGAGCCATACAATATCAAAAATCCTCGAAATCCCCGAGGCCTAGTTTCAAGTTCACTGTATCCGTTTACGCCTTTGCCATCCAGCCGGATTTGTTCTCGCTGGTCTCAAACTCGTCTGAGATTTGAATCCCTAATCGCCCGATTTGCGGAATTTGCCTTGCCCAATTGCTCAATCCGGATGCTACAGTCCTCTGAGATGCACATGAGTCCATGACAAGAACAGATGCTTCAGTCGCTGTATCACATGGTGTATCAAATGCACTAAACTAGCGATTGTGAGACTTCCCTCCCGAAAAATGTGGACAGCCTGGAGGCGAACCAACGGGCCGACTCCGAGCTCGTTCAATCTCGAGTTTAAGGGGTAGAGTATATCACGGTACCCGTATCTGTATCGAAGAGTAGTGGTTGGCATACTCGCAGACAAACCGTACGAGACATCTCTTCGTTTGTATTCTATGTTCGCTCCTCGTGATCTGTTACTCACCTCTCCCACATTGGCAGCTGAAATTCGCGCGCTCACTCGGGAGGGCACCCGTGCACGTGGATTCTGAGTTGGCGTTCGCATGTTCAGTTGCAGTTCGGTTTTTCCGTCGATGATTGCTGTTGATTTTATCCGGCAACGAACCAACATGGCTGTACTCCACGGGAACCTGGATGGCGTGTGTGGGGAAATCCTATGTCTTTGGTTGAGCGGCTTCGGGCTTCGTTGCTGTGGGTGGGTCCCACAGGACAGGGCTAAAGCTAGGCCTAAAGTCGGCTGAACTGCAGCCTTCTTGTAAATGCGGGGTTTAGATGCTATTGTTGGGAACATGCGGGACGGGAACAAAACGCGCAACCAGAGACACAGACGAATGGGAAAGTTTGCAGAGTCCGCATGGGAAAGCCGGTTTGAAACGGGGAGACACAGATGGAGGATGGAGGATCGAACTTCAAAAGTACATAGGAAGCGACACATGGCCCACACGGATGACTTCCCCAAGGCTTCCCCACCCCAGACTCGGAAAAGAGCACTAGTCTTTCGTCCTTTCGCTGCAGAGTTTGGGCTTGAACTTTGGGCTTTGAAGGCCAAGACTTCGGAGCGAGTCAGGGATTCATGTGATGTGAAGTTTCGGAGCCTTCGGTTCTAGGTTTCTCGTCTCTCGTTTCGGATTCCCGGATTCATGATTAAGCTGCGCGAGCCTTCAATTGATATGTTCCGGCTCAGTCATACTTCAATTCAATTGCTCATATCCATTGTTTGTTACGTGAGCACTCGATCACGGCATCTACTCGCTTTGTGAAAAGTTCAATTTTTCCTTGTCTCTTCATCTTCATCGGTGTTAACGGCGATAATTCGCCACCGCAAACCCTTCACTCATCCTGAGCCACATCCAGCGCCGTCAGTCATCACGACTTCCGAAGCTTCTCGACAATTCTCGTGAGTTCTTCTCTACTTCATCAACCATGCCCAGCCAGCGCATACGTTTCCATAAATTTTCCCGATGACTCGGAGGCACGGACTTCCTTATTCGGCATCTACTTGTTCACTTGTTCCGTTTCGGCTTCACTACTCGCAACGGATCACGACGGACGTTGAAAACTCGGCCACTGAATTTTCTCCGGCGCTTTCCCGCACTTCTCCCCGGAGACCCTGGGATGAGCCCGGGGCTGAGGGGTTAGTATATTTCCGGTTAGACTACTTCGTCAAGCCCCCGTTCGCGCGCAGCAACGAAGGTATAGGAAGTTAAGAGGACACATGACTCCTCTGTTGCCGCATCTAGATTTGTGGCGGACAGAGGAACGTAGGGCGGTGCTGTGGTGCTGTTTGCGGCTGGGGTAGGCTAGGTGTGACCGGATTGGGAGGTTAGAACCTCGGGATATTCCGTTCCTGTTATGGCTGGGGAAACGGAACGGTAAACCTTTGAGATACGTAGCGAAACGATGGAGGAGCGGAATATTTGGCTTCTGGCTTCGCTCGGCCTTGTGAAACAACCCGTGAACTTGTATTTCACCGGTGGAGTGGGATTCATCCCGCGTGATATTTCCGGGCCGTCGGTAGAAGAGTATTGAATTGTTATGTGTTGCTCACTGCTGAGTGACATTTGGTGTTACAGTGGGGGGATACGGCTTTGTTTTTGTTTTGGCGGTGATACAGGAGCCACGTTGGTGGTCATTCAATCAGAGCATACACAGCATGCACAGCGTGACAGCCGATGGGCTCCCCGGGCTCCCCGGGATACGGTAGGTATGGAGTATGGAGTACTGTACACATCGGTAAGGGATGTCCACCAGATGTCCTGTGATGATGGGTTGGGGGTTTTTGAGGCATCAGATCAGGGTAAAGACGGAGATGGGGAGGATGAAGGTTTGGAGGCGAGGCAGATTCGTGGGGTGGTGGAAGAAAGGGAAGAGCGTGGACTGTCAGACTTGGTCGCAGTTCGACATCAACATCTTCATCCTGATAAAGTTCCTTTCTTTGTTTATTTATCTGCAGCCTCACTCGTCAACGCAGCAAGTTCAGCACATTGAATTCCCGTTTGGTCCCTCTATTACATATCACGACTTGGGACACAAAGGAAGGTCCACCGTTTCCAGTTCCCAGTTCCTAGTTCCTAGTTTTGTTGCACTGCACTGTACTTGTCCCTAGTCCCCAGTCCCTACCTAGTTCCTAGTTCGTCCACCCTCCACCTCCACTGCCGACATGACCCCCGACCTAGGTCCCTAGTTTAGTCTGGCACCAGAAAGTACCATATGTACGCTTATTTTGCCCCCCGGGGTTGTTGCTGGCTGGGGGGGTGGGGACTGGACTGGGGTGGAGGAGGAAGGACGGACTAGGGACAGGGCAAAGGCAGAGCCGACCGGGAGAAATAGATATACAACGCCCTCCTCGCCCGCACACGCAGAAAAGAAGCGAAGTTGACTGACAAAGGACAACCCCATCATCACATCACCGTCACCCAATCCACTCAATCCACCCACTCGTTAGAACTGCCAACTACCCCCAAGAACTGAAGAGAAGGATTTGACGACATCTTACGAAACATCAACATCCTCAACGCACTTCGAACATCGAATCCTCGACATCGAACGAAACTAAAGTTTCAACACATACAACACACCCCCGCACCCACATCCAACATCACAAGCATAACAATGCCTTCACGGCTAAATTCCCCCATCATAGCAGTGGATATGAACCGCGTCGCCGGTGTTGACCCGAGCAATGTCGACAATCTATTTAGCATGTGGACAAGTCAGTTCTCCTCATAACCATCCTTTTATTTCTGAACCCTCAGTTTTATTTATACTAACATAACCTACCAGTCTTTTCAAAGTGTGCCGAATCTCTCGAAAACGGAAGAAGATTAGAAAACCTTTCTTGGAGATTATGGAATAGAGAAACCTTTTGCTGCGACTCAGCCACCACCACCACCACCACCACCACCACCACCACCACCACCACCACCACCACCACCACCACAGAACCCACCACCACAGTATCAACGATAGAAAAGACAAAGCCTCTTTCACCAGAGCGATCTACCTCAACTACATCAACAAAAAGCACAATCTCAACAACTTCAACTTCTTCAACTTCATCAACAAAATCAACCACAGTCACCTCAACAACCAACTCCACCTACTCCGACATGCCCTCATTATCCAGCTCCGTCGAAAGCCTTCCCGACGTCGACGAGCTTCCTCGGCGTAAGGAACGCCCCTGCCTCGTCCGGACCGACAGTTCCGACCGCTACCGCCACGGCAAAGAACGTCACATGACACCCGTAAACCTAGCCAAAATAATGATAGACATCGACCGCAACGTCGTCGCTGAATCCTGGAGCCTTAACCGTCGGAAGTCTCCTGCTACAACGGTTCCACCGGCCGCAGCAGCAAAAGAAATCCTTAAAAAGAAAGAACAAGAACCCCCAATAGAAGGGGCAGAAGCAAAATCTACTCATTCAGTAGTCCGTGGTTTCTCCCCAAGTAGGATATCATCTAGCTTCCGGAGCACTACGAATTTGGCCTCTAAGAATACGAACGAGGAACAAGCTACTACTACGGAACTTAAATCTTCCTTCTCTTCGAAAGCTGGGCAAAATATCCCCGGAAAGGATAAACCAATAAAAAAACCTATTTTCTACCTAGGAAGCTCCTCATCCTCTCCTTCGGATACTGAAGAATCCTACCGCTCCCACCGAGCTCGTAACGCTCACATCTCCACCTCCCGTAACACATCCCGCAACACCTCTCGAAACAGAAACACAACCTTCGAATCCGACACCTCCGACTTCGAAGACGCATCAGAAGAAGAATGGGAATCATCATCTGATGAAGACGAAGGCGAAGACGAGGGAGGGCAGCCACTATTCAAACGTGTAGAATCACGTCCGGAACTTCTCCTCGCAAGTAGAAGAAGCTTATTAAGCACCATGTTGCACGAGCCCCAGAGAGCTGCTGCACTACAGCAGGCCGCGGCAAACCAACAACAGCGTCAGCCACCGAGAAGATCTAACACACACGCTAATTTGACATCCTATAACCCGGCACCGGCACCAGTACCCGCCTCCGAAGCTCACGTCCCAGGAGCCCAGAAAATCAACCGCACATCAACGGCAGGAGCACACCCGCTCGCGCTCTCCCCAAGGACTACGAGAAGGAATATGTTACACTCGGAACTTACAGAGTCATTAAGGAAGGGGTTGCTTTGGGAGAGGCAACAGAAGAATGGGAATACTGCTGCGCTGAAGAGGAGACATACTGCGGTGGATTTTAAGAAGTTGGCCATGGAGGCGGAGAGGGGAACTTTGAAGGAAGGGTGGGAGGAGGGGGTTAGTGAGTACCATGTTGCGGGGTGGTAGGGAAATTAAGGGAAGGGATGGCGGCGGGCGGAAGGGGAGGGAAGGGGGAAGGAAGGGGAGGGAAGGGGGAAGGAAGGGGAGGGAAGGGGAGGGATTCATCACCACAGTGATGGGTTGAAAATTCATTGTAACATATTTCTTTTCTATTTTGGGTTTTTTTTTTTGTACAGCGGGGTCTTGCTTTTTTATCGGATTAAATAACATATAATGATGGATGGGATGGCGAATTGGTTTGGGTATTTTTTTGGAGTTTTTTTTTGGCTTAGGATGGGATGTTTGAATAGTAGGATGGGGATTATAAGTTAGCAAGGGGAAGAAAATGACAGAAAGGGTTTTGAAAGGGGAACTTGATTTGTGCAGAGTGAAACGGTTATACTGTGACAAGGGTGAATCGTGATTTGGATAGGCATTGGGGATAGGATAGGATACAGAGTACGATGGGATTGGGGGAGTGAAGGATAAACTAAGGGAACTAAAGGGGGTGATAAGATACCATTAGTAGCTTGATAAGGGGAATTTGAGATATTTACTACAAACTTGTGCTGTGAAACTGTGAAATTTGAACTGTGAAACAAACCTTCAACCTACATACAATTTCACAATCGAAAATATCATCGTTCACCCAACTTATGTTTACAGTTTTCTGTCAGAGAATTTGAAAATGCACACCAACACTACTGTAACAACTGTGACCTTTGACTTGATCATCAACTCTACAGACAAAGACGGAGACCCTAGATCTCCAGTCTTGGGTCCCGTAGGTCCTTTGCTAATCATGATCATGATGCTTCAAGCTTGCCGCTTAAACCTTGAATCTTGACATCTTGGATCGAAGATCTTTATAAAGAGACGATGGAATGAATGGATGAATGGCTATGATAGGATGGGATGGAAACATACGTCAAGACTCAAAGGCTTCCGGAGATCCACAAGCTACAGCTGGCAAGTTAAGGGTCTACGAAAATTAAAAAAAATTATAGCTCATGAGGTTGAGATGTGATCGATCTACAGAGCCACGAGCGGAAAAAAAAACCAGAAATCTTATAAGGAAACCTCCTCGACTCGGCTATGGGTCCGAGGAAGAAGATCGGATGGAATCATGCAAGTCCCATGTTCTGGTGATGAAGATGAGATGGGAGGAGATGGGATGGTAGCTTGAAAAGATCGGATGGAATCATGGAAGTCCCTGGGATGGATACGTCAAAGGCGAAGAATTCTTCAGCTATGGCTCGCCGGTCTTGGGGAAATCTGGGGATCTTGATACTGAGGATGGTGATCTACAAGACAGAAAAACTCATTGAAGAAAGAAATACGTTTTGAATTTCATGATTGAATAATTTCGATATCCAAAATTCCGGTCTTGTGGCTGATAGCTGAGGGAAATACGAAATTTTGACGTAGATGGCTGGCTTTCTGAGGCTTGCGTAGACTGTGTTAACAGTCGATCAGGGTGTACTTGGTAACTTGGTAACCTGAAGGTAGTAGGTACCTGGATGGTAATTCGCCTCTGTAAAGCGATCACAAGAGCGACACTGCGGCGGCCTACGATGAGTCGATGACGGGGACTTGATGTCTTGTAATCCCGCCATCACGAGAGCAACGGCCTACGATGACAGGAACTTGATGTCTCGTAATTCCGCCACCACGAGAGCAATGGCCTGAAAGAGGCCGCCAATGGTGACCTGTTTATCTGTGTCTGATTAACAAAGTAAAGTCACGAGCCAGCGGAAACCAGCGGAGGCGGTCATTGCAGCCCCATAGAGCACATATAATGTTCTTTACGTCTATTCAAGCGTGTTACTTGTTTAACGGAGATGATCACTCATCACCTGAGCAGCGCGATCTTAGAGAGTCAGAGAACATTCTACGCAGCAAATACCGCACTCCATATCCGTAAAGACTTGTTTTAACGTGTTTAACGGAGATTATCATAATCACGAGAGCACGAGGGCAGCGGAGGAGATGGACCGTGGTATTTGCGTGTTTTGCGTCACTCCTGGACAACCATTTTAGTCCCACGGAGAACTTGTTTCTAGAAACATTTTAAGGCGTCAACTTATTTAGAGCACGGCTATACCGACATGAATTCAGGGTCCGATGTCGTTTCCATGCCACTAAGTAAGGATGCCTATTAAAATGTCTCGGATCATTGTGTCAACATCAGACTATCCCTTTAGTGTTCATCCACGTTCATTCACCATAGCGACCTATACCGTCGGAAAGTAAACAATCCCGCAAAACAAGATCCCAAGCCCAGTGTTCTGCCCGCTGCTTGTTGCTTGCGTAACACCAAGTAAGTTGTACATACATATGGGCGCAGTAACACAAACCTCACCTACAACAGGCGAACTCCTATGTGCACGAGATCAATCGCAGATCATCACGGAGATTAAGGGAGCTAACACGTCAGAGCCACCCTTGATCCCTTGATTCCGCAGTAAAAGTGTGGAGTGATGGGTGGCATGGGATGATCTTTGTGGGGTTTGGGGGCAGCTTGGGGGCGCCGATCGGGCAGTGCGCGCGTGAGAGTTAGGGTGTTAGTCAGCCGCATAGTATATGTACTCTAGGCCTTAAGTTACGGCAGTGAAGGGATAAGTGATGCGAACAAGGGACAGGAGGAATTATGGTATACACATACAAGGAGGTTTAAAGGCATAACGTCAGACGGAGATGTAAACGGATGTTATGCGGAGATGATGGAGATCAGGCATACCATCATTCAGGAACCCAGTTGCGCATAACAACGCATCGGATAGATGGGCATGTGATGTAGGAACCGACATCACAAAATCGCAACATCGCTCACCCAAACAAACAAACAAACAACAAACCCGGCAACCCGGCGACCCGGCGACCTCAGAGATGAGACATGGAGATCGAGATGATGGATGCTGATGCTGATGCCCTGAATTCCATGTTGTGTTGCATAATGAGATGGGTCGTAAGATACCTACCTAGGTCTTGAGATGAGTCAAGCATTCAAACATCTCTCATGACGGCAACACGATGCCTTGATGCGTTGCGCATAACACATCTGATCTGATCAAACCGCCAGATCACAAACTTCAAACATCGCAGTATCCGTCTTTGCCATCTATGCCATCTCTAGAATGTGATATCCATGGCATCTCCATCATGTCTCATCTCCGTGCCACTGGGTTCGATGAAGGTGTCGCGCGTGTCATAGACGTGCACCCTACGCGGCGCATAACAGCGCATAGCATTCAAAGAGCGCATGATCAAACCGTGAACCATGAAACACTGTAAAGCATAGATAACATCGACATTCAATTATCAAACCCGAAGTCCGAACCCGCCCGACGGCACAGCACTATTCCCGTGTCAAGTGCTCTTTCATCGAGAGGTTGGAGTTTCCCTTCATGCATATAATTCGGCCGGAAGAAGCTACATCACCCCACACGGGACTACTCTACACGGGGGCTAAGGACTTAAACAGAGGCCACAGGTGCCGGCCCCGGGCTCCCCCTCCCCGGAATGCGGCATCGGCGTCGGTAACCAACAAAGCACCAAGAGCTAATGCGGCTGCGGCGTGCCCTGGGAGCCTGGAAATGCGGAGTAACGCGGAATAATGGGGTATCCATAGAATGGAGAGTGCGGAAAAGACTCGGAAGTTGGCTTACATACCGGGAGTTGGTCCGGGGTAAACTGTGCCTTCCCGGGGTCATATGGATACTTCCCGTGTCTTCCCGTGTATTCCCGGGATTTTGAATGTTAAAGCTATTCCCGTAAACAGGAATTCGGGAACATGAATTCGCAATTCGGGAATGAACCACTTTAGACCGAGGTTCGGAAATTGTGATTTTGTGCACAGGAAACGGGCAAGGTTAAGTTGGAAGCCCAGGGCCCTCGGGAGTGAGTCTCCAAGTCTCCAGCCGCATGCACTCTCGGGAAGACCTAAAAGGACCCGATATGATCAAAAAGACCCGGGAAGTATCGGGAACTCTCGGGAAGTCTAAAAGTCTTGCTTACTTGATCATGATGAACAGAGGTAGAGTACATAGTACATCACCGGGCTACCTCGGGAGCCGGTAGTCGTGGTCGGGTTACCCCACGGCAATGGAAGTGCGTTTGCACTTCTCACACTCCCGTGCTGATGGAATCATGACACTCCCAAGCTTTACCGGTGCTTTACCTTCTCTTCGGATATATCGATAATTAACTCTACGGATTCATCCGCGCGCAACGTAGCACAGCTGGTAAACGGATTTTAATTCTTCAATATCCTAAAAAACTCCCGCAATACACCCGGCCCAAGAGATAGCGGATTACTTATTAGTGTTCCTGACAAACAAAAAACAAGCATTTGCCGTGCTGACACCGCCCGGAGAAAAGGCACAGTGACAGCTGACATGATGAGAATCGAGATGTTGTCACCTTGTAAGCTCGCCTCAAAGCCCGGGGGGCCCGCACAACTCGTGGTTTTGAATCGGTGAACCCGACCGTGAAAAGTGCCGAGGTTGGAGGCGAACAGAGGGACACTGGGCACTGGACAGCGGGTACATGGGGTAAAAGGGTATCAGGTACGGTCATGAGAATGGGAATCCGGGGAAATAACAGCTGTGTTCGCTTAGTACCTATTGTGTATACTGGGAAGTAACTTCTTCACCGCTTCGGTATAAACTTATTGGTGATACTTACGATGGGTGTCGAGTGGTTTTGGAGCTTAGGTCACAAAGTCCACGGCAGTAGGTACCCTGGTGATACGGTGTTACATGTGACTTGACATGTAACGGTGTTTTGTGTTTTCTGTTTCTGTTTTGTGTTCATAGTTTTGCGTTACGCGGGTTACTGGTTATACTTGTGTTTCTTGTGTTGCTGTGTTGCTGTGTTTCTGTAAACTGTACCTATTTTGGACCTTTCGGTTTCAATATTCGGGTTTATACCGTCCGTACATACCACAGGCGAACCACGGTCTCATTTACGCAAGGCACATTGTAACTACTAACTGGCTAACCATTGTGGGAGTCTTAGACTACCACTACCTAGGAACACAAAACAAGCTCATTTGTAGCATAGTGCACTGCAAATTCGCATATTATGCAGCATTAAAGCTAGAGCACATGATACTGGTACTGAATTCGACATCAGACATTGAATGTAGGTAGCTAGCTAGAAAGAAATCTTCATCATATGACGGTGCCCGTCGCTGCCTACCAAACATATGGGTCCTCGGCACAATAATTGAATCCAGAATCCGGGGACCAGGTGCTCTATTCCTCTAAATACGCGGACGGAGCCGCCGGTGTCTACCGGTGTCTTTTACGGGCCCGGGTCAGGGAAGTAACTACCATATATTAATGAGCCCAAAAACTAGCTCATGATCTCAGGAAGGCAAACCAAAGGTCCAAAATTATAACGCGCAATGCTTACTGGCTGACCATTTCTTCAATTTGTTCGGCCGCATTGTTTCTTCACCGCTGGTATGAGTGAAACTGAAAACATTATGTACATGTGATGAAAAAATGTAACAGTCTTATGTGTACTCGCAGTACACCATACCCGGCTCTTTTACAGTTGTGGCCTGCGCCCGGGTGGTGGAGTATAGGGACAGGACACCGAGTACAAAAATGTGTCAGGCAGGGTCAGGATCTCGGTAGTTCCATTCTTTATATAAGCAGAGAAGCATTTGGTATGACGAAATAGTCGGCTTATGAAAGCTCAGATATCGTGTTACGGACTCGTGCTACGGATGAAACATGAAACAGGCACATACCGAACTCCGGAGTAGGGCAATAGCCCGGCCGGGTCAGGTCAGTACTTTACAAATATCAGCCGGTACTGATAGAATCGACTGAGTTCTCACCTCAGCTCAGCAAAAGAGGTACGTACTAAGTAAATGGCATGACCAAAATTTCATAGAGTTGACGGTAAGTAGGTCATGATACCATTCCTGACATGACCTGATCCGATTTTCGGTATCAACAGCGGATTCGGCTACCGAGGAATTTAAAATGTGTCCGTCGACTCCCAGATCGGGGGTAGGGAATTCTTGAACCGACGATAAGCATTATCAATTTACCCTAAAGCAAAACCCCCTAAAGCGAGCTGCTATCCCGCTGATCCCTACCACTACAATACTTCCTGCAGGCTGCGTTACCAAGGTCCCAACCCTAGTACCTACCCGAGCCATATCTGGTATCCACGCAACCACGGCATCCCTATCTACCGCCACATGAAATTAGCCTGCGTGCAGTATTGTTTATGTGAAATCTAGGTACACATCCTATCTATGGACTATGCCCCGCCCCCGGGGGCCCGCTCACTGCCATTCCCTCTGCATTTATATTCTTCCTGCATAATCCTTCTACCTGCATTCATTATCCTGGGCCCCGCAAAGCGTGCACTATCGCCGCACCCGAGCCTCGAAGCCGGGAGCCCCGGCTGGCATCGGACATGGTTCCCCGGATTACGATACATATGTACGCCATGTAAGTATGCAAAGTACAACCCCTGGATCGGAAGCAAACTTCAAGCCCGAGGAGCCTGCGGGTCGCCGGCTTACCGACCAAGGCTCGGGCGTGTATACCAAGCAATATCGCCGCAGGCTCGCAGTTGAACATGAGTTTCAGCCCCGAGACCCAGGGGTTTATCCATGGGCCATGGTTCCCCGAATTACGATACATACATATGCAAAGCAATGTCTTTACAAACTTCAAGCGGCAATCTATCGGGTCTGAATACTAAGGCTAGGATGTACACCGCCGTACCGACACGTATCTATGCCGCAATGTAAAGCAAGGTTTATAGAATTTCCTTTTGGAAGCCGAAGCTGCAGTCGTACTCTATGCCGTCCCCGGGCCCCAAAGTATTTCTATATGCAAGGTTATCGGAACTTTTGCGAAAAGATACTGCTGCGTAAAACCACTACAGACTTGCGGGCTGCGGCCTCATGCACGGAACAGCCTCCGAGACGCGGCCAATAATGCATTCTGCACCCTGATCTCTCAGCCGCCGCTTATCGGGAACTTCTCGGGAACTTTTGACTGTTCGGGTCGGAATACCGAGTCGATGGTGTAATGTGTAGAGTACGATACCGGAAAACAACTGCTCTGCGCACAGGGTGCCCCGTACTGCTTGATTGATACCTGCTACCTCATTCTATGCACCACGCAAAATTACCTTACTTCCAATCTGTATGTGCACATTCGTTCATCCTATCAAGTGTTTACAATAATACACTGATATCTACTAGGGATCCCCACTAATTTTGCATTGAGATTATTATTCCCATAGATAACCTCATAAGTAACTTTTACGTACCCTTGGATTTACACAACCGTGTCCATAATTCTGCCGATACAAACCACCTCAAATAAGAAACGTTTAAACATGGTCTGATCTTTGATCACTAGCGAGAAAAAGTGCAAAACTGAGATATGCAAGATCTAGATTCTAGTGGCACACATGGAAAACTCGTGATCCTCAAATCGCTCCAATATGTTGCACTTGCGGCAAGCAACGACTGGCTCGGTGCTAGAGACTAGAGTAGAAGTCAGCTTGAGGGTAATTAATTATGTGATATGGAATCATCACAAGACCATGTATTAAGTAAATCTGACAAGACTTTAAGCTTTATTAACGCCATTAACGTTTACTAGTTTCAGGTTACTTATTAGAATCATTTCTTTACAGTAAGTACTATGAATGATGACTTACTTCTTTAACTTGAAACCTCGTTATTATGAAGTTCAACAAAGACATAGTACCAAGTACCTAGTAATGAATATAAACAAGCCTAATTCTGGAAAAAGTGCAAGAAAAATGTCGATCATCTGATCTTGAAAACTTTCCGATAAAACATTCGTGTAACAGTAAAGTGCAAGATTCATAAGCTCGTGGCTTACGCCACAGCCTATTACCACGGTCCATCAGGCCCCCCTACACAGCTGGAAGGGGGGCTCCTCGGGTGCTTAGCGAATTGAGTTTGTTGGAGGATGGTATGTGGCTGGGATGGCGACATTGATCAGGCTCCCAAGGCTCCCCGGGCTAACATTGGCAGAGTAAGCGGCGCTGGACGATAGAGTCTTTGGCTGAAGATATTCAGGGAAAAAGGGCAAAGTGGAGGTGGGAGTGCTCAGGGAAAGGAAAAATGCAATGGGGAGTTGTGGTTTTCGACTTGGGATTTGGGAACCTTTGACGGAAGTGAAGGTTTGGGTGGACGCACTGCACTGCGCACAAAACATCGGCAAGATAATATTGAAACGTAATGGACCATGTTTAATATGTTTGAAACAGCCTGTAGGACTTACTTCCACCTTGCCTCAGATTTTTAAGCCAGAAAGGTCACTTAATATCGGCTATAAAAAGTGAAACGGTCACGAGGAAAAATTTCAATGCTTTGGTATTAGATGTACCCAGGAACCACCAACTGGGAAACGTAATTGCGGAGATGAAGCGAATTCAGAATAGCCAATTCCCAGATCGAGATCTCACGCGGATTCCATGTTATGCCTTTAGATCGTGGACTACTACAATTCCATCGTAATGCGACCCCGCGGAGAACCATATTCTGTCTCTAATTGCACACAATTTCCCATCTCAAAAGTCTCCGAGAACGCGGTGAACACGTTCCTGTCCATGTGGTTGGCTCATAAATGGAACTTCCAATCCAACAACCAGTCAGTAGGCCTATCAAGATCGTAATATTGAAATCCTAAGTGAAATTATATCACCATAGGATGTAGGATCGATCGATCGTAGAATCTGCGGGGAACAGTCATCGAAATGTCATTATATACGTGCGCTGTGCAGAGTCAGGCTCGATTCAAAGGTTTCTCCACCCAATGAAATATGTACGAGAACGAAAGCGAGAGGACATACAGACGTACATCTGCAGACGTAAATCTCTGTGCAGCCATTTGATTGTTTGCAGGGTAGATTTACACGAGGGCTTTTGTTTGATACAACACAGTGTCCCTGATTCATCGCCGGCCTCATTCGTGATTCGGCTCACGATTGAATTGATAAACTTCTCGCGTGTTACACTGTTACTGATACTCACTGTGCAGATTTCCTTTTCGCCACGGTGCTTTGTGGCGGGGAGGAATGATCACCTTTACCATGGTACCTCGAGCCTTGATCGTGCATGGCGGTGGCTTGACAAAGCTTGGCAACTTCTTCGGAGTCCGCGAAGAAGTGCGAAGTCTGGGTGAAGTTCAAGAGGCCTGGAAGATCTAGAAGTTCGCTGATGTCCGACTAAGGCCGCCAAGGGTTGCCAAGGGTCACTGAAAGTTTCTGTGGCAAACACCGGGGAAACATTTGATAAAAGAAGGCAGGCAGTAGGGTGTGTTCCGTACAATGATGTTGGCTTTCGTTATGCAGGGCTCTGGATCTTGCACTTTGTTTATGCATGGTGGATTAAGCCATATGATGGTATCCCGGGATCGTGGCTTGATGGCGCTGGTGGCTGGATGATGGATCACTGGGAAGAGGCGTAATATATGTAGGGCCAGCATCAATCAGCTGGACGCCATGATGTGGTTTGTACGTACTGTGCCGTATTAGAGGTTGGGGATTGTGAGTTGATTAGTTTTTTGTGGACTCGAAGGACTTTGATAAACGAGTGTAATTTGGGCTCTGAGGATCCTGAGAGGTTGGATGTACTTGATAACTGCCGGTAGTTTAGGGTATCCTTAATATTGCAGCTGTTAACAAGAGAAAGCCTTCTATTGATATGATTACAACTATGATCGGCGGTTTTTCTTGACATCACATGGTCGACGGAAAATACACGATGGATTACATGCCAGTATCTTCAGTACTTGAAAAGGAAATCTATTACACATTATGACGATACACAGGCATAAATGTAGTTTACAGCTTGGCGCCATCTTTTTTCTACACAATAAAAACATAAACGCCGTTGAAACAGGCGTCTGCGCATAGACTGCGTCAAACTCGCCATAATTAGGGCTCGGGCTAGGGCTTTGAATCACGGGGATAGCGGAAATCCTTCCTAACACCGATAACCCCCATAATACCGGTAAAATCCATCATACCATCTCCTCGGACTTCCTCAGATATCTACAACGCCACTGGAAAATTCCGCCCACCGTATTCGCACCCGCAATAAACGGCTTGTATCACCGCCACCAATTCCAACTGCCAAAATTCCATCGTCGCAAAACGAAACATCCCCAGAAACCCTAGATCTGGGGACCATCAATTTTGCTAGCCAAATACACACAGTATGGTCATATGTAAAACGGCAGTCTAAGTTTTGTCCCTTTGGTTCAACCTTCAAAGACATGTTCTGAGACAAAATACCACGGGTTCCCGACACCGCTTAAAACCCCGCCTAGATCATAATATGATACCGCTGCATAACCGTCTCTGTTTCAGGTACTTGCGGTGTCGTGACTCACTGGCGGGTCCAAGGTCATTTAAGCTTTTGGGACCCAAGTTCCCGGAGCTGAGAGCGCCGCCTAAGGTGTCATGTGTCAATGCCGTCTCCACCAAAGATCGTCATGTGTACTTGTCGACTTGCCGAGCCAGCCATTCCAACGGTAATCCGAGACATATCCAATCACTCGCGACTCGGCAGTCCGACGGATATGATAGGCGTTGCAAGCAGAGTATCCCGCCCGTCCAACTCCCGAAATACCGGTTCAGCCTCCGCTGTGTCATGATAAGTGCATAACTCGCCTGTTAATACATCGCCACATCATCGCGGCGGAAAAGGAAATCTCCGTGCGGGCCGCAGCTGACCACACAAAGGCACCCAGAGGCACCGAAAAGGCACGTAGAAAATGTACCCCATTCAGTGCAGCATTTAAACTTTGCAAGTTTGTTTGAATATCAGATTTTGGTTCATCTGGAACGGGGAAGAAAAAACAAACCCTAGGGACAATGGGATCCAGAATCGAGACTGGGGAACTCGTCTGCGTGACTCAAGAAGTCGAATCGAAACAGATCGCATAGAATAGCTAAATTTATTCATAGGTCTGTGCGTTATGTGCGCTTGCGTGGAGAATCCTGTGGAAGAGAAGGTGGTCACGCGTAGCTGAAGCGTGCGGTGAGCGGTGTCGCCGGTAATTTTTCGGCTTGGTCAAACCTGGTGGCACCTTATGAGCATAGCTAAGAAATTAAATAGTAGAGAAAATATACATCAGTGATTATGGGAACTGGAATTAACCTTCTAGAAGTGGGGGTTAAAGACGTGGTTGTAGTATCACTCGGAATTTTGTGACCGGTACACATTACTCTAGCCCCACTTTTGTGTCAAGAGTGATGAAAGATGATTTGAACCTTTTTGTCTATTACGAAAACATATCTATGTGTCGCGTTTGCTTAGATATGTAGTTTCAAGAATAAAAGCTACTGTAAGAATTTACAGTAGCACCGGCAGCTGCTATCCCAGCTAACCTCTAGCAAAGAGTGAGGCCGTGGCAGACCGCGAGAGCATCCTATCCAAACTGCTAACAAGCACAAATAAGTACGAGCGGTAGAATTACAGACTACGAAATAACTGGTGGGTGACTAACAGCACCATTAACACCTTCAATGATAGGACTTATGAGGCTGTTGAAGACTTTGAACTATATCTGTCAGGTGAGCTCTATTTCTCAAGATACCGCCGAAGATACAGAGATGAAGTGGAGGTAGATGGTCCATCACAGGTGAAAACGAATCAGATTTTCGCTGAGCCAAGCGCAACAAGCAGTCACAGGGCTTCGCGGGAGTCCTATGGTGCATACTTATTTATATTCAAATCTTCGTGGGACCTCTGATATCAGTTTAGTCTCATGAAATGAGAATAGCTGTATGAAGTGGGATACTTTTGTGTGGTTGCTGTTTTTGGTATGGGCCGATGGGACCATCGAGAGCGGCTTGTCACAACCATAACGCATCCACCACTTTTCTCCATCACTCAATAGCCATCACAACGACCACCATCGACCTCTTCATCGAAGTCCACTGGAGCAACGGAGACTGACATCGACAACGCACCTAAAACGGCCTATCACGACGCACTGAAACCGATATTTACCACTGCATCCCAGTACTACCACAAATTCATAGCCTTTGGAACGATCACCTCGTTGAATCCCGATTCTACCGGAACAACTACGACTTTCTGAACAACAACCCCTCCCGACATTCAGTGCCTCTACGTGGATATTTCCGAGCCCAGATTCTTGCGCCGGACTAAAACACCTACAATTATAACAGATACTTAACAACATGGAGAAAATGATTTTCTGGAAAGAAATAAACAATGGATGGGAGTTTTCCTACAATATCTATGGATACGTACTTTCCATCAGGCCAACAAAGGAGAAGGATGGAAAGCAATGCAAAGACAGCGAAGGAAAGTACTATTACGTGGAAGAGTACCTCCGTGAAGGAGATTATGAAGAACATCCTCGCAATCCATCAGCTAGCACCGTCAACACGCCGGAATAATTGAATGTGAACAAGGAAAGTCACAGAGAGCACTGTGAGAATCATCTTGGCACAACGTCGACAAACGAGGAGGGTCAAATAAAACACACAGATAGGCAAAGGAGTCACCATTGCGAAGATGTTTATGCTGGCCAAGCAGGATATGAACAAGAGCTAGAAGATCAACTAGCTACCATACTCACGACGACGGAACATTTGCCTAAGAGCGGAAAACATGACGGCGGGAACCACGAGAATCATCCTGCTGGAAACATAAGAGTCACTGAGGGGCGTCTTACAGATCAATGCGTATGTGGTCATTGTAAATTACGTTGCAAAAATTGGGACATATTATGTACGCACTTCTCGATACATCATCCGGGGTTTTACCCCTTTATATGTTTCGCCAAATGCAACCAGAGATATTCTGTAGATGGATACGTTCGGTTTAGTCACAGGAGTGGTCTTTGGCAGCACATTGAGCGCGCGGGCGGAGCTCATAAGACAAACGCCACGGAGTCATTTGACAAAGCCAAAGACGAAGCATTCAAAATTATGACAGCTAGGGTACCGGAAGCAGTAAGATGTAGAATTTGTCATTACACATATGCTACTAAAATGGGCCTTTCCCGTCACTTTAATGACCATAAGGTGTGGTCATGTCCATTCGCGACCTGCAATGGCGTGGTTCGCTTTCTCAAACAAAAATCGCTGAGATCCCACTTAAGAGACAGACGAATCCATTCTTTGAATGATACAGAAATGGCCGAAGCCCTACAGACCGCCATTCAAAATGTGTTCGCGGAATATGCCGCCTGATGCATCACCAGAACAACACTCTCTATCGATGTCCGGCTGTCACGGTAGACGAGGTACGATGTACTCGAGGAACAACTTACATGAGGTGATTGTGTAGATAAGGTTATTGTCGCTGGTGTTCGGTTTATGGGGGTATTATTTCCACTATGTTACTATTGGTTAATTTTTTTGTTTGCGTTATTGCATAGGTCCTTACCTCGTACGGTGGCAAGTATATTTTTTCTCACTTTTGTTGCGTTTGTTTTGGTCTCATTACCAGTTTGTTTTCTCCGTCTTGTGGCAATTGGAGAGAATTGGCATGTTGGATTTTATCAAGTTGTTGGTTGGTTTTATCTTCTTTTTAGATTTGGGAGTACTGGCATATGCCTGAATCTCGTGTCTCGATATAAGAGATTCACTGGCATTGTTTGTGCTGGGGATCGATGTGAATCATCAAACCCCATTGTCTTATTATATTCTGGCTCCACATAAAGTTATTAAGGCTGTAGTTACTAATTAGTGCTGCCAAAGCTTCACCTCTAAATAGTGATGTAATTAACTACGATTATGTCATCACAGTAGATCCGTTTCCGCGTCAGGAGTGATAAAAAATGACTGTAAAACTTTTTATTCGTCATGAAAACCGAATTAAATTCTATTTCTACAGCTCTCTACCTTCTATTTTCACATTTAACCGAAATCCAAACCGTAATAACCACATCAACACTCCAATTCGTCCCACGGAACATCCCGTCCAAGCTCCACGTTTTCGTGATTCGTTACCCGGTTTTCGCGTCTTCCACCACGCCTCACCTTAATAGCTTCTCACGACACGCTCGCTCAACACCTTTCACGTCGCCCATTCCAGCACAACCGCAACCATGGCAGCCGGTACGCATTATCCCAATTTCCCACAACTTATAATGCCCACCATACTAATGCGCCCATAGAACAGCGTCGACTGCTCGAGCAGGCAAGCACATTCTCAGCTTGGCAAACGAAATTTGAGCTAACAAGCAACAGTTAATGGGAACGCCCAACGCAAGCTCTTCGGGAGGTCATTACACCGACACCAACGTCTGCCGTTCCTTCCTCGTCGGTACTTGTCCTCACGATCTATTCACCAATACAAAACAAGACCTCGGACCTTGCAAAAAAGTTCACCTCGAATCTCATAAGCAAGAATATACCAACGATAAAGAGCGCGGCAAAGCACCTGCTTACGAGAGGGATTACGCACATGATTTGACCCGATACATCGACGAGTGTAATAGACGTATCGACGCCGCTCAGAGACGACTTGATAAAACTCCAGATGAAATCACTAGGACAAATGCGTTACTAAAGGCGATTGGGGATTTGGATTCAAGTATCTCGACGGGGTTGTTGGAGGTGGAGGTGCTGGGTGAACAGGGGCAGGTAGCTAGAGCTGTGGAAGAGTACCATAAGGTTAGAACGACGAAAAATGAGAAGGAGGCGAAGGAGAGGGAACTTAAGACACTTTCGGATTCCGCTGGTCCCAGTGGGCACCAGAAGTTGCAGGTTTGTGATGTTTGTGGTGCCTACTTAAGTAGGCTGGATAATGATCGGAGATTAGCGGATCACTTCTACGGAAAGGTATATTTTTCTGAGCTCTTGGACAGATTTAAGGGAATTTGGGAGAGGGAAGATAAAGGGACGAGGGCTAATACTGTTGTGATAGATGCACTTAGGATACGCACAAATGAGAGCTACTCTGAAGAAAATACAAGAGGAGCTTGGACCTAGAGGACTCCAGGGACCCACCAGGGACTTCGATGGTGGACGGGGTGGCGATGATCGGGGAGGCTACAGAGGTGACGGTGGATTTCGCGGCGACGGAGGCTACGGCGGCCGTGATGGAGGTCGTGGTGGCTTCAGAGGTGGTCGTGGCGGAGGAGGCTACAGAGGCGGCCGCGGTGGTGGCGGAGACTGGGGTGGAAGAGGTGGCGGTGGTTATGACCGAAGAGGAGGCGGAGGAGGAGGATACCGTGGAAGTGGTGGTGGATGGTAATGGCAGCAGGAGTTATCTTGTATTATATCCCCTTTTTGCATGCGTGCGATAGAAAATGCATTGTCTTTTACGACTTTCTCTTTTCTACTTGCACTCTCTTACATATCTCTAGAATACTTAAAACAAAACAAAAACGTCATAACAGTACGCTATCAAAATTCCTCCATAGCAAATAATCAAAATTTCCAAAAATCAAGTTATTACCACCTTCTACATAGAATCCAACCTTCGATGACGCTGTTGCAGGAAAGTGATAATCCTATTCGTCCGCCTTCTCGGGCGTCTCATTCTTCTTTCCAACGTTCTTATCCTCCTTATTATCAGTCGGTTTTGGAACCGGAACTCCATCCCAGCTTGCTCCGCCCAAAATTCCATATCACTCATACAAGGCGGTACCATATATGGTATCTCCGTCTCTTGAACCCCCTCCTCCCATGATTCCATACTACTCAAAGGGACCATAGGTATCCCCGTACCCCGAACACCAAGTAGCCGAGGAAAGGCAGTAGAAGACTATTCAACAGCGCCCTCAACCTTCACAAAAGCCTCAGCCTTCTTCTCCTCCTTCGGTGCGGCAGGTTTGAGCTCTGCCTGAACCTGCTCTGCCCACGATCCCATGCCAGGTGATGCCATGGGTATGTCGACCTTCTTAGCACCCGGGAGCTCAGGCCAAGCAGACTCATCCGCAACAACAGCCGCTGGTTTCTTCTCTTTCTGCTGCTTAGGTTTTTCGTTTCTCGGTGGCCGGTCATCCTGGCCATCTCTTCCACCTCGGCCACCACCACGGCCGCCTTCATAACCTCCCTTTCTTCCCCGACCACCTCTGTAACCCCGGTCCTCACCACCATGATCGCCTCTATTCTCATCAAATTGTCCCCGATTTCCACGGTCATTATCATACCCTCCCCTTCCGCCCCGGTATCCACCTCGTCCACCCTCTCTTCGGTCGTCAAAGCCACCACGACCCCATCCACCTCTTCCTCCACGTCCCCCTCGTCCCTCCCGACGATCATCAAAGCCCCCTCTCCCACCCCTTCTATCATCCTCAGGCGCGCCCCATCCAGAGGCTTCGTAGTTTTTCTGCAATTCCAAGTCCCTACCCCCCTCTGTATTGAACCGACCACTTGCCTCCTCGGTCTCGGAGGGAGTGGGATCAGCCCATTTGGAAGTGTTCATATCGGGAGCGTCGGCCCATTTGGAGGTGTTGGCATCAGGAGCTTGGTCGGGGACAACACCACCGTTTGCTCCGCGACGATAACGAGGGTTGTAACCACGGGGGTTGTAGTCTTCCTCAGTTTTGGTACTGTCCCATTCGCGGTTTTGGACGGCTTTAAGCTTGCGTTGACGGTTCTTCTCACGCTCCTCACTGTTTCCTATGTCAGCCATATTTCTTTCTGATACCGTCATTATGTTCCAAGCTTCCTCCTCTGGTGTAAAACTACCCAGCTGGCTTCACGATGGTGAAGTTTGCGAGCATAGCAAGATCCAAGCTATCTACTGAGGCGGATTACAGAGACTTACTCTAACTCCCTCACCACCCTAACTTCCTGTTGCTGTTTTCTCCTCTGCTCTAAGCGTCTCTGAGAATCCTGTTGCTTGCGTTGTTGTTCTGCAACCTCGAATGCACTCTCGTCTTCTGCAGCTTTTTGTGCTCTCTCCATAAGTCTTGCGTCATTCGCTCTAATACGCTCCATCTTTTCTGCCATTTCCTCTTCGCTGAGTTTGGGTTTCCGGACGCCTCCTGAGGAGAGTCGGTCTATCGGGGCGGCATTGGAAGGGCCGGAGGGAGTACCGGGAGCACCAGCAGCGGCGTTGGCGGAGGGGGCGGGTTGGGGCTTCTAGAAGATTGGCGTTAGATATTTGATAGAAGTTTGAGCTTGAGAAAAGTTTCGAGAGATGTGGAAATGGATCACGACAAGCAAGAACAGGGACGCGGCGGAAGTGGAGGTGAAGGACACCTATCCACAGAAATCGCGGGGAACCCAACAAGCTCTGAATCAAACATGGGGAGGATTTCCAGCTTAATAGAGTAACTGTAGAAATACTTGTACATACAGGCTTGTTTCTGAAAGCTCTAGGTTCCCTTGGAGCCTCCTGAGGAGCAGCGACAGGAATAATCTCCGACTCGAAGAGGTCGTCGGCACGAGTCTGCGCAAAGTCGTCAAGATCTGGCTATTGAGAGCATCGATATTAGACTTGTATCTTCTAGACGGCAAAAATAGAGGGAAGCTTACATTACTCATGGCAAGGGTATTGATGTGAGTGTCGGTGGATGGTGGGGTGGTAGACAGCGGGGTGAACGCGGGGCGGGGTGATGAGGTACGGTTGGTAGCTTTTAGCGTTGCACATTGCTAGGCATGGCAACCTTGGTGGCCTGGCCGCTTGGTGACAGCTTGTCAAAAAGCTTATTTGACGGGTTTATGCACAATTTGGGTCAAAACCAATGATAAACATCAGTAATTTATGTAGATGTCTGAGATATATTACGACCGCTTCTTGATGAATTGACGCAGAAATTTGTGGGTTCACCTCAAAGATTTCAGAGCCCATGACATGGAGAAAGCCAGCCAAAAATACATAAAGGTATCGCATATAATTCGTAAACATGTGCCATCGAGTACATACAGAGATAATCAAAGCCTAAGAACGCGTAAGAAAAATACAAATAAAACGCCCATCAAATTATCCCAATCCCAGCACTATGTGCACGCCTACTCCCAGTCCGCCTCGTCGTCACTGTCATCGGTTACGGTCTATCGCCAAGGTTAGCTTCTGTCTTAATTCTCTCGGGTATAATTGCGTACCTTTCCTCGCGGTGGGCTTCCGGTCTTAGAGGGAGCTCCAGAAACAACATCATAGCTCGCCTCACTATCGGGTTGTGATGAGCGGTCGTTAGAAGTCGAAACCTTAGGCTTAGGCTGGAGGGTATCCGTGGAGGCCTTAGGAACAGGCTTCTTCGGCTCGGGGGCCTTTTCTTCCTCCGCTTCGCTCTCCTCCTCCTCCTCCTCATCCTCATCCTCAGAATCGTCCTCGTCCCAACCAACTTCCTCCTCCTCGTTGATGGCACCCTTCAAAAGCTCCTTCCTCTTCTTCTCCTCCAAGTCGAGCTCATTCCTCAAAAAGTAGTAGCGAATCCAGAAAGGCTTGTACTCAACCTCAGCGGGTACAAGCTTCTCCATGGTAGATCTAAGCTCTGGGTAACGTTCCAAGTCAGCGGCGATACGCTCGGTCTCCTTATCGGCGGAAAACTCCTTGCTGAAAGTAGCAAAGCTATCGGTCTTAGAGTCGGTCTTGAAAAGCTCCAAGTTGGTATGTAGCAAGTGAAGCTGTGCATCGAGTCTCGTAGTGCTATTTTATCCAGTCAGCTTTGTACCACAACAATTCCCGAGGAGCGGTAATTCACAAAATCTGTTTCTTCTGATCCTCCGCACCCTTAGCCTCAAATACAACCTCATCACCCTCCTTTTCACTTGGTGGGGCGATGGTAACCGCATCCCTCAGAAACCCTCCAATGCTCTCTCCAAACTTCAACAAATACGCATCCGCCCTTTTCTCCGCCTCTTCAATCTCCGCAATTTTCTTTTCTGCCGTAACCTTCAGTCTCTGCAACAAGGTCTCCTCCTTTTCCTTTCCCTTATCCTGTCCCTCTGCCGCCGCTGCATCTCTAGGCTGGTTCTGTCCAATACTCAAAGCCCGGGTTCTGTTGACAATATTCGTGGTAATATTCGTAATTCCCTTCTGTGCCTGCTCCGCAACAGCTGGGTATTCCTTCTTAGCTACCTCGATGTAGCTCTCTCCTTGCTTTCTAACATTTCCGACGAAGGCTCCGAAGCGCGCGCCCCAAGGAGAGTTACTGATTGCTTTGTATGCGGACTGGAACTCCTCGTTTAGGGTTTCTTTTTGCTGGGGGTTTGCAGCTGCAGTGGAGGAGGAGGAGGGGGTAGAGCTGGCGCCGGCGCCGGATGTACCAGGCTGTTGCTGCGTTACCGCTTCTTGGTATTGGTGGTCGTAGATATCCATTGTTGCGACTTGGACTTCGTCGTGGTTTTATTGTGTTGCTGTTGAGGTGAACGAAGGAACGAAGGACTGGTTGCAAGGAGGGGGAGGGGAAGCGAGCGGAGCTGAAGCTAGATAGCGCGAGTGGGCTCAGGTACAGATTGTCGCTAATGTAAGCCAAGACTCGTGATCTGCAGGAGATGACGAGGCTGGGTTTCAGGAGCTGAGACGCGGGGATTAGTGGTTACGTAATCATAGGAGAATTCCGATGAAACTTGATGAAAACTTTATTGCTGGGAACGATTGAGGAATTGAGTATTTGGACGTATTTGTTCGGCTGTTTTTTGTTGGAGAAAAGCACAGTCAAGTAAAGCAATTCAAAGGGATCATGAATTGGTGATGAGGTCATGGACGATTACACTCGGAGCCTCGACCGCTGCGGATCACCGGCTACTGTATCGACTCGCTTCACAAGCTTAAAGATGTGCACCGTGCACGGCTTTTAATCGACATTTAGTTATGGAGAAAGCCGATAACTACAACTGTGACCTAAAAATATTGCACTTTTATGAGAAAGAATTGATAGTGATAATCGATGATTGGAATATCAATTAACCATCACTCAAGTTCATGAAGAACCAGATACATCCAACCCCTTTCGTCGCAATCCGCTAAACAATACTAATGAAAATTGTACAATACCGACCAATTCGTGTCAAAGACATCAATGCCGCTACATACCGTCTCGCGTAATTAGCGCGTCCTCCACCATGATGTCACACCCTACTTAACGCGCTCTCGGTACTCCGTCGCGTTCCACCTCCGATCACCCACAACCATGCGCGCCCGCCTCTTCAGTACCTTCCGGGCCCTATCCCACGAGAACCCCTTGGTATGGTCCCCATATCTCCAACCACCGCAGCCATTCACTAACCCCTCCTAGGGTCTCCCCGGCCGACGTCTCCCCCCCATCGCCCCCAAACCTGGCCAAGGCCTCCCCCCCTCCGGTTCCATCCCTGCGATGGGGCGCTCGATCCCGGTTGCGCGCTCCATCCCCGGTGTCCAAAAGATAATCGTCGTCTCCTCCGCCAAAGGCGGAGTCGGGAAATCCACCGTCAGTGTAAACCTCGCCCTTGCACTCTCTTCAGCGGGGAAGCGAGTCGGATTACTCGATGCGGATATTTTCGGTCCTTCAGTACCGCGGTTGATGAATTTATCAGGCGAGCCGAGATTAAGTGAGTCCGGGAAACTGGTGCCGATGGTGAATTATGGACTGAAGTCGATGAGTATGGGGTATTTGGTTGATACGGAGAAACCGGTTGTTTGGAGGGGGTTGATGGTTATGAAGGCGCTTCAGCAGTTGATGTGGGATGTTGAGTGGGGGGGTTTGGATGTCCTGGTTCTTGATATGCCGCCCGGAACCGGAGATTCGCAGTTGACTATTACGCAGCAGTTGGTGATTGATGGTGAGTGAGGGGCTACTCTACGGGGGTAAGGTGGCTGGCTAATGGACTATTATAGGTGCGGTGGTGGTTTCGACGCCGCAGGATATTGCGTTGATTGATGCGGTGAAGGGGGTGAATATGTTTAAGAAAGTCGATGTTCCGGTATGTCTCTTTCTCTGTTTCTCCCTGCTCATTTCCAACTCCCCATTTCACATCACTCCACAATATTCTTGACAGAAGATGCTAAATTCTAATTACAAAAGATCTTGGGTATGGTACAAAACATGAGTGTATTCACCTGCCCGAACTGCTCCCATACGACCCACATATTCGGTAGCGAAGGAGTAGCCAGGGAGTGTAAAAAGCACAGCATCGAACTATTAGGAGATGTTCCCTTAGATGCCACCATCTGCTCCGATGCCGATGTTGGAAAACCAACCGTGGTTGCAAGAGACGGACCATTGTCTGACGCATACCACAAGATTGCCGGGGCGGTGATTAAGAAGCTCTGGGGTTAAGAAGGTCGAGGAATTAAGCTTCCTCCTTGGTGGGTTTTCCGAGCCGCTTATATTTTCTTGGATCATTTCTCGCCATTAGTCTGTATATCAACTAAGTATTAGCAAATGCGGCGCAAACATGTAGGATAGGATATGTAAAATATAACAAAGGAGAGGCTACTATACCGTTTATCTCTCGTCCCCTTTCCTCCCTCCCAATAATGCGAAAGCTTCTTAGCAAAGAAACTATTTCCACAAAACCGACAGTCTTCAGGTCGGTAGTTTTGTTCTCGACTACACAAACCACAGATCATACGGTTTGCATGTTCCGAGGGATGGTTTTCGGCCTCATCGTGACATCGGTCACAGGGATGAACTTTTGAGCAGCAGGAGAAACGGAACCAGCGGGTACTCTTGCGGTAGTGTTTACACCGGCCTTTGTTGGGGAGCTCAGTACCCGCTACGTAGCGCTCTTTATCTTTTTTGGACTTGAGGGGAAGTTGCTTAAGGTGTACTAAATAGGGCCTTTGTTAGTAGGGGTTCGGTGGTTACAAATGATGAGATGGGGGCTTACGATTTTCTCCTTGCGTGATTCGGAGGAGCTTGAAGTCGGGGATGTAGAGACCCATCTTACGATGACATTCTCTACAGTTGGCAGTGATACTTTGACCACGAACTAGATCCTTCATTCCTGGTGATGGTAGGGGGGTTGAGCAGCCGCCACACTGCGGGGTGAAAGAGCTGGGAAGAATCTCGGTGATAGTACAATTGGTAAGGTCGAAGAATCCAAGACGGTGAGAATTTTGGTGGATGAAATCTTTCCGGAATGCAATGGCGATGACTTCGGAGCATTGTTCACACCTAAATGCTTGTGGCTGAGCCTCCATACCTGGTGGACTACCTTTTATTCCGAGGATTTCTTTCTCTTTTTTGCAGCGTGTGCATTTGATGTTGACATTGATGGATAGGATTTCTACTAGCTCAATTCCGGACATTTGAATTCCGGGACAGGAGAGGGAGGTTCCTTTTTCTTGTATAGCGTGGGAGGCTCCGTCAGCTTCTGCTGCCTCTTTTTCTCCGGCTGCGTCTTCTGCTTCTTTTTCGTCTTCGAAATCGGAATATTCCTCATCGTCGCTTCCGTCTGAATCTTGGTCGGGGAAAGACCATTCCGGCGGCCGTGGAATAACCTTGATGTGGCTTTTATCATACTCCTCGTCGTGATTAACCGTCGGTGGTGGTGTATCCTCCTTCTCAGTCTCCTTCTCCTTTCCTTTCCCCTTCTCCGGGCTTGGGGCTCTAACTGCGGAATTCTTCCTCGATCCCGGCAACTCCACCTTCTTATCCTCCTTATCAACCGCCCAGAGATGTAACCTCGCCGACAAGATATTAAGCGCAGCTATAAGAGAGACTTGTTTATTCTCCTCCAAATACTTCGCAAACTGCTTCTGAATCTTCTCCCTTATCACCTCCGGGACTCCTTTATCAATCTCAATCCTCGCCGGCATAATATCATAAGACAAGGGCACCATCAACCTAACCTTCTTCAACGGCTGCAACGGAACCGGCAATAAATCCTTCCTCCTCGGTTCTAGAGGCACCACATATTCAATCCCATCACTCGACTTCACGAACACACTCGAAAGCTGCAGCCTCGATTCCAACTGTCTAGTCTCCAGCGCTCTCCTCTCCGCCGCCTTCTCCCTCTGTTCCTTCGTAACAACCGGTGCCGGCGCCGCTACCGGTTTCGGCGGCGGCGGAGCAGGCCTAACCTCCACCTTGATCTCCTTGGGCGGTGGAGGGGTAGCCACTGGCGAAGGCACCAACACCGGCGTCCTAGAAACCGGCGTCAAATTCGGTACAATCTTAACCGTGGTCGCCTTTTCTCCCGACAAAATCTTTTCCAAAGCTCTATAAAGGGCATTCATAAGATTCAACAACGTAGCGCCAGGTTTTCCTTCCACCAACTCATCGAATCCTCTTTCAACATTGACTCTATAACCCACCGGAATCTCCTGGTTCAGAACCTCGATGGAGGGTTTCTCATGGACGTTAGACCGGTAGTGGATAGGCACTGTTAACCGCAACCGTAGGATATCGATGGAGTAGACGAAATCCGGGTCTGAGGGTTTTAAAAGTAGGGTGAAGGTGGTGCCATCGTCGATTGAACCGGTGAGGTTGAACCGCCTTTGCAACTGCGTGAGTTCGAAGGTTCGAGGGTCGGAGGAGGTTTGAGGGTCGGGTTTGGGGACGATGTTGGAGGCGGGGACTTTGGGGTTATGGCGACGGTGGGCGGTGGGGTTGGAGTGGCTGCTGCTGTTGCTGGGGCCGGGGGCGGACATGGTAGGGTTGCTGAGTGCGCGTGCCCCAGGGGACAGTGGCGGTTTTATGGAAGGATTTAACTAGCGAAAGTTGGCTAGTTGGCTATGATGCAGGATGAGTCACTATGGGTTGAAGGTAAATAGTTTTGAGGGAGCATCATTTACTACCGTGATTCAGGATGAGAGAGGGATGAGAGAGGGATGCGACGTGTTGTGGGCCGTGGGGCGGGACGCGTTGGTGACGTAGAGCGGGGTGCCCGGTGGACGCGCTAACTTTGCCTAAGCGAGGCGCGGCTAAGTGACTTTGAAATCATGGACTATCACTACACATAAACCTCGTTGTGTCAAATCTTGTCGTAGTTTTAATGAATAGTATGCTGGTTACAGTAAAGTAAATCGAAACAAAAAACAACTAAAAAGTCCATTGTCATTCCATTCCTTTTCCCATCCCTCTAATGCGTGGTATCCCTTTCCCTTAGCCAGCTTGATCACAAACCATCACCACCACCTTCCTCTCCAATATCCACAAATAACACCGACTACTGTGTCTCATCACTATCATACTCTCTCTCCTTCTCCTCCAATTTTTCTTCCTGTCCCAACATAGGTGGCGGAGGAAAACTATCCATTAAGGAATCCGGCAGCAGCTGTGACGTCGTCAAGAAATTTGGCCGTTTGGGATTACCCGTCTCGGTACCTCTTCTTGTTTCTCTATCCGTATTGGAGGAAGCATCTCTTCTTCTTCCCCGGCTTCTTCCTGTGGTATATTATCCTGCTGTGGGGTTGCCGACGTTCCCTCCATCTCCTCCTCCTTCTCCAATCTCGCTAATCTCTCCTCTTCTCGGGCTTCCTCTGCCTCTTGCTCTCGCAACATCTCTTCCATCATCTCATCCACACTTTCATCGGCCATCTTGTCTGCCATTTCATCTGCCATCTTATCTGCCATTTCGTCTGACGTCTTGTCCGCTATTTCCTGTGACCATTCATCGCACTGTTTATCCGCCCAATCATCCAGAGATCCCATATTTCTTCTATTTCGCCAATCCCGTTTATCTCCTCCAAATCCGACCCCAACCCCCTCCTTCCCCCCCTCCTCCTCCCCGCCCCCTCCACCCCCTTCCTCGCCCCCTCCCTGCTCCTCCTCCCTAACCCCCTCACCCCCCAACAACCCCAACAATCCCGTCGACCTTTGTCCATGCTGACTCTCCCCTACCCCGCCTCCAAAAACCAAACTCTCCGGCATTTGCTGCGTCTTAACCGGATTAAACATACTAACATCCGGATCCTGAGTATAATCCCAATTCTCATTTATCAACTGCGAGTCGTCCATTTCACCTAGTTCATCCATTTCCTCGTCTTCGTTGGAGTAGTTAGGGGAGTACTGGTGGCCAGCTGGTCCTTCCGAAGATCTAGTTGCATCGGAATCTGGAACTGGTGTTTGGTGGGGAGTTTTCTGAGAACGGGAACTTTGTCGTGAAAGCTGCTGGGGGAGTTGTTGAGAGCTTTGCTGAGGGCGTTGCTGGGACTGCTGAGAGTTTTGCTGAGTTTCCTCCCGCTGCTGCTGTGAAAACCTCCTCGCAGGCGCTCTTCTAGGAGGTGTCGGCACTGGCTGGGCAGATCTCGCAGTCTGTAACGGTGCTGTAGGTGTTCTCTGTGTTCTCTGTGTCCTCTGGCTGTTCATGTGGCTGCTATCCATAGGAAGTTTCGGTGAACTTTGTAAGACAGGAAGTTGTGGTGTTTCCATGATTTCCTCCTCGTCTTCATCTTCATCTTCATCATTATTGGATAGGGGGATAACGGGTGCGGGGAGTTGGGATGAAAGGAATTGGGGATGTGCATTCCTTACTATGTCAATATCCCCATCAACATCAACATCCCCATCCAGATCCGTCGCGTGACTTGCGTCCCTCGGGTCCCGAGGCGCTTCACTATCACTGCCCCATTGAACTGCTAGAGTATCTTGTACCATATCCCCCGGCACCATATCTTCATCCTCATCGCCATCCCCCCCGATCTCCAGCTGTGATGCGCGCGATGGCTGCGATATCTGTGAAGAAGTCACCAATACCTGTGAAGAAGGCACTAACCCCCCACCCGGACTACCCCTCATCTTCGTCTCCATCGCCCCCATCTGTGTCTCCTTCACCCCAACCACATTCACCATTTCTTCTTCGGTATAAACCGTCTGACCCGACTGCGCCGCAGTTCCCCAGATACTCGCCGGCCCTCTAGTAGCAGCTGTAGCAGCAGATCTGGCAGTCCAGAACTGTGGCGTACCCTTTGAGGAGGAACTGGTTCTTTGTGGTGAAGTTTGCGGCGCTGTAAGCGGTGCTGTGAGGAGTGGTGATATTTGAGGGATGTAGCTAGGTGGGAGGTAGACTGAATCTGCCTGAGGTTGGGGTTGAGATTGCGATTGAGGTATTGCTGATAAATTTGGGATGAAGGGATGAAGGCGTTTCAATGGGGAGATGGGGGTAAGGTAGCTGGGTGGTATGGGGATTGAGGGTTGGTCAGTGTTGGGTGATTTGCTGGTTGGAGTTGATGAGCTGCCTGGGCTTCCTAAGCTTCCTTCCATTTCTCCACTTCCTCCGCTTCCTTGGCTTCCTTCGCCCCCTTCTGAAATCCTAGATAACGGAGGAGAAAAGTCCCCTTTAATAGGCGAGATAGCAGGGTTATAACTTGGAGAGATTCTGATTGAATCTGGTTCCCTTGTCTGGGGTTGAGGGGGGGAGGTAATTACAGGAGTAGGATGAAAGTTTGGGCGTTTTATAGGAGATAACATAGGTTTATAGCTTGGGGGTATCCTAATTGAATCCGCGGCTGGGCGGGGAGTTTGAGATTGGGATAGTAGGGATAGGTTTAGGATATTTGGAGAAGAGGTGGGGGCCACGGAAGATGATTTAAAGGGTGTACCAAGGGAAAAGGCCATTTCTTCGTCAGAGTCCGAGGAGTCCAAGCCTGTATTGGGAACTTCTGGATTTTGTGGCGTTGCTCCAGCTCCTTGGAGTGGTGAGATGACTTGAGAATCCTGGTCCTGGTCTGGAGGAGAACTGTGTTGGGGTTGAGAATGACGCTGCTGAGTCGGTGTCTTTTCTTGTTCTGAGATCTGGGATTTCCAGGGTGAAGTTATTCGATGTTGAGTAGGTGTACAATCACCGTCTTCTGAAGCAGATGAAAGTGGTTCCTCGTGTGGAGTACCGGGTATTAAGCTTCTTATTCGTCTTCTGGGTGTCGGCGAGTTTTCCCTTTCCTCCCGTGCTTCCAGAAATCTATTCGGAGTTGGAGATCCATTTGGTATCACCTTTACCTTCACCGGTGTCACCTGGGTTGATAAAGGACCTTCATCATCATCTTGACTTGGTGGTATCTGACTCCTTATTCTCCTAGCCTGAGGCGTCCTAAACACAGCTTCGACACCAATTGAATCCTGTCTGTCGAGAAGTGGCACCAGACTTCCCCGTCTAGATTTCGGTGTCACATTTGGTGTTATTTCTCCTTCACTCTGCTGAGTTTCGAGCTCGGTATCGTTGTCCCACCACTGAGAACTCTTGATAATTCTTCCGGTAACCCCTCCCTTCCCCTTCTGTGACGGTGTCTGGATATGCTGTGTCCTCAATGGGCTATGAGCCGGACTCTGCGAATTGGGTATCTCGTCCGGTAGTGGTCTCAGTCGTTTTGGAGTTGTAGGAGGTGGGGGCATCAAGTCTGTGCTTGTCTGCCGGTCCAATGTAGGTATTGGTCTAGGCCGCTGGGAGGCCTGCGTGCGGCGGGAAATTGAAGACGAGGGAGTTTTGGGTATCGAAAGTAGCGAATCGGGCATGTCGAATTGGGAGTAGGCAGGGACGTTTTTTGGCGGGGGAGCATCTTGTGGTGGATCTGCTAGTCGGTTATCCACTTCTGTCTCTTTTCCTACAGTCTGGATTTCCTCCGTAGTAGGTGTAGGTGTTCTCTTTCGAACTAAATGTGGTTGTGCCTTTCTCGTTACGGATTTGAATGCCGGTGCCAATTGTGAATCATCATCCTCATATTCCGAGCCCTGTGAATCATCCACCACTTCTTCGGTTTCCGCCATTGTCTGATCCCCCTGATCCTCCTGAACCTCTCCTCCCAGAGAACCCAACAGCACTGGGTCACTCCTCGTTCCGGGGGGTGAGTCTTGTGCAGTGCCATTATGCCGCACCGCCTCCTCATCCGCAGAAACTTTCCTCCTCTTTTTCTCAGAGCTGGAGGAAACCACCCATCCATTCAATGTAGACTGTTGTTTCGGCGTTTCATTTTTTATAGGTGCAGATTTTCGACGTACACTTTTTGTGGCGGAATTTGGGCGTGAGATGCGGGGGTTGTTTTTTCATAACGCGTTGTGTGATTTTTTGGGGTGGCGAATTGAAGCGTGACGCGTTGTAAAGTAAGTAGCTCATCTCCCGAGTTTTATCGCGATCGCGTCGCGCGTAAAGTTGAGCCATGCGCGTAATTTGGTGTCCCGCAGGATTGTACGAGTAGAGTACATATCACGTAACTACATGAGTAGAGTAGATGCACCGACGACACCAACGATCCCAGTTCTGCCAGTTCTTAATTTTAAATTCAAAATTCTGATTTGTGTATCTGGACTTTAAAGAGTGTTAAAGTTTGACGTATTTCTACGCCTATTCAATTTTTAAATTTGGACAAATCAAGTTTACGTATCCCTCGCATACCTGAACGTCGGTACGATTGAGATCAGTCGCTGATATGTCCCCTATGCTGTAGCGGTGATGGTAGTCTAACCTTCTGAGAGATCGCGGCGACGGAAACTAAGCAAAAACTAAGCTGGTCACGGTAAAGCCGGACTAGATCTGTCCCAATCGTACCGACATTCGGGATGGCGAGGGATCGATAGCGAGCGGTCAATAGCGTGGCACCCCCATGTCTCAGCTCAGCATCCAAGCATCACGTTGCAGCTGAGTGGTATGTAACTAGACATTTGGCCGCTCGCTGTATTGTTAGCGTAGGGCGGGGAGATAGAGGATGGAGTACACTGTCGAACCACGCTTGCTTTCCCTGACTATGTTTACCCGTGATTCTGCATCTTCTTTCATATCACCATTCCTCTCTCCATCTTTGCTGATCAACTTGCTATTTGAACTTATTCTAAATTTATATTCCGGTACCCTTCGCTCGGATCGATTCTTGAATCTACTTTAAATCTGCATTCCGGTGTCTTCGCTCAGCTCGACTTTTGAACCAACGCTCAAAATACACGATGTCCGGTGTCCGCGGTTACCAGACCCATCCAACATGGGCGCCGATATTTTCCCGCCTCTTGAATAGATCCCGGATTTTATCGCTTACCTTAATTTCCGATGAACCGCTAGTACATCTTACACTACTCATCCAAGAGCAACAGACAGCTTGCACAACAGCCAAGTGCAACCCTGGCGATATGCTGTGCCTTGCGTCAACCAAAAAACAATTTCAGCTATTGTAGCCGAGGCATCTTTGCTCGATTCAACTTTTGAAGCCATTCTAAATCTACATTCCGCCACCTACTCTCGGCTCGACTTTTGAACCAACTCTGGAATCTGAAAATATCGCATCTGCCATCCACTCGGATAAAGCCACTTGGCTCTCTTCACCCAAAACAATGGGTGGAAGGTGATATGGAGGAACCTTTCGACCCGCAGCGGCCGCCGAGATAGTGGCTATTTATTTGCTGAGGTGCTTGAGGACAGTTGCAATAACCATTCTCTCCCGCAGTTGTCTGATGTGCTGAATCTTCTTGGGAACTTTAAGTTGTATCTGAGTAGATGCGGTAGCTGAAGTCTTACTGAATGTAGAGAGTGGTGCTTTACTTTTCGACGATGCGCTTGATCAAGTGGGCTAAATTGTGTTGGATCTGAGGCACATGCATCTGAGTGATTGGGCGAGCAAAAAATCTACGGTTTATCAACAAATCGAGTCTGGGAAGTATAATGGCAAAGAGATTAGAGACACACTGCAAAGAGTTGAAGTGTTTCTGGAACGGAAGTTGGAAGTATTCAATTGGGTCTGGAAAAACTGGAAGCTGATTGTTGCTAAAAAGGACGTTGAGGATGCGTTTATGGCAGACTGTGAGGTTCTAAGTGAAGTACAGTCTTTGAGAAGGTCCCTGAGTGGGAGGATTTGATTCTAGTATACACTGTATTTCTGCAATGCATGTTAACGTATGTTTGTCTTGTTTAGGTGTTGAATGTTTTTTATCTAACTTGTTATAACAGTGCTCTATACTCACTTGTCCTAGTTACTTATATTATTTTTTGATCCTCCTGGTTGTCGCAGTTTACGTTGATAAGACAAAGGAAGACCATAAAAAAAAAAAAAAAAAAAAAAACAAGAAGAAGGTATCGGCTAGGATGACTGAGTAGGAGTAGATGGGAATTAGATGTTGCTAGTGCATAGCTTTTGTTGCTTTTTTGTAGATGGATAATAAATTTATGACATCATTCTTTGAGATTCCTAGTCAATCATCCTAACCGATTTACATCACTCAATTTTAAACAAAGATAACTGTGAGGCCTTTAGACTTTTTCAAACACTATTATTTCTAAAACCATAGGTAACTACAATTCTAACAATAAGAACCAATGCCTTCATGCACCAGATAAGACATTGATCTCTATTATTCTCAATCAACGAGGGCTCAGGGTACTAGGCCCTGGGCGCAGCACGCTCACTCCTAGTATCGCTAGCGGCAACAACAATACACCCTTCTGATTCACGGCGGGTGACTCCTTCAGTATCGCTAGCCGCAACAGCAGTACACCCTTTGGACTCTCTTCGCTTTTGCTTTCGCAGAGGTTTCGAGGGCCCTGGCTGAGAGCCCGGTTATCATCATTCCGGTAACCTCATCTTCATCCTCCTCTTCAGGTTCCTTAGCGATGGCTTGTCCATCCTTCACGGCCACGTTCAAAGTATTCTTCATTACATCCTCAGCATCAGATATCACCCCGGCGCCGGGCCCCTGCTGGTTCGTTTCATTTAGACTCCAGACCCCAGAGTAGATGAAGGTCCCGAATGGGAACCAGAATTCTTAGAGAAGCCAGAGGAGCACAAAGAATGACTCCGCGACCTTCTCACATGGAGTTCGTGACGGATATTCGGATATCCGAGGACGACGTCTCTACTAACAGTAGCTCCGGATCTTGGAAGTGGAGGTCAGTCGGATAAATGGAGGAACTTCGGATCGCTGGGTGGATGGATTTGGCCAAAGATGCCAATACAAACCTGTAATTTTCCATAGCAATAAACTTCAAGTCACTCACTTCCTCCTCACGGAGTATTCCTTTTCCCCTTCGAAGAGTGTAGATTCTGTCAGTTCGGCGGAGTCCGAGTATATCAAGTTCCCGAGTGGGATTGCAGGGTGCTTAAAGCGAAAGCAACCGGAAATGGTTATTCGCTTGGTTCTTCAGCAGCAGATCGCTAGCTGCAACAACAATACACCCTTCAGATTCTCCGCGTGAGGTTTCGAGAGTCTGGATCATTCTGGCAACCTCGTCTTCCTCCTCTTCAGTCATCTTCCACGCTCAAATATTCTCCGGCAACCCGAGACTTCATCCTCTTCAGGCTCTTCAGAAATTGCCCGTCCATGTCAAAGAAGTTCCCGAGTGGGATTACAGGGTAAGCGAACTCGGAACACCACCTGATGGTTGTTCGTATGGTATGGTTCTTCAAAAGCAGAAAATGCCATTGTTGTAGTAGTGGAAGTGGTTGGTTTGTAAGGTAAAAGCGTAGATGATTGTTGTGGTCGGTAGGTATACGGTATTGAAAATCGAAAGGCGATGGCTAAATTTCGAAACGGTTGTCGTTATCAAATTTGATTCGAAGCCTTGTGGCTTGTTGCTTCTTCACACTTGAAGCCGTCACTATTGAGTAACACCCTCGCCGCCGCTTAAAACAGAGCATGTATGCACCATAGAACGCCGTTGCAGGCAGCAGCTGGTCTATGACTAAAGGGCATGTTAATATCGATCCTCATAACAAACATCGCAGACATAAGACTTACCGAAGCTTCAGTAGGAAAAAGATGCAGCCAGAACAGATCCATCGCGTTACAACAATGTCCAACACACTGAATCGAAATGCACCATGGTTCGCGGTCGCCAACGGTAATTTCGTGGGAATACCCCGGAGTTCTCCGAAATAGACGAGGAGATAGTTAGGATTGCGGTCTGTTTTTGTAACGTTCTAGGATCCAACCACAATTATCAGCGCATTAGACTTCGTGTAGACGTAATTATATCCAAATTGATTAAAGGCACTTATCTAAGAACTTTAGATAGAGCTGCAGAACTTACTTTATAATCCCGCTGATGTTGATGCACTTGTGTGAGTTGTTGGCGATGAAGTAGAGACAGGTGCCGGCGGGGAAATATGGCAGGGAAAGATCGCGTGCGTGGCGGGGATTGTGCCTGGGATGAGTTTGAGTCGTGCGGTTGTGCGGGCCCCCCATGAAGGGTTGAGGTTCCGGGGTTAAGGTTGGGTCATGGAAAGTCACCCGATTGATCTAGTCCGGGTGCCGAGTTCACGCCGAGAGGGACAAATGCTACTCTTTAGACAGCTATTCTCACTACACAGCCAATGAAAGTGTGTGAATCCTTCGTCTGTGCCATAATCTTTGTACTCTTGGCACATTTTCCCTCTTCGTTGGCTAGGTTTGGCTGTCATATGACATACCCATGGGTATCAAAGGAGAATCGGTAACCTCACCAAACTTTTATCCAGGTTCTCACTAGGACTCCACATAAACCACAACATCGAGCGAAGGAAGGTAACATAGGCTATCTCTATCATAATTTCGTTTCTAGTTTGTTTCTAATGGAAGATCTCTCTAGTTTTATCATGAATAGATTCATATATTACTAGCTCTGAACACTGGCACCGAAAAGCTTTACCAATCCCTCTCCTTAAGCAGCTGAGAGTACCAACATTCCAAACACAGCGACTGGACTGACTGCGATAAAAGCACATACTGAGCATCAATGAGCATTCATTAGAACACATCTTGTAGATTATCATTGGCACCCAATGTTCAGTCAAATGGCTCTTGATCAAGGTAGGTATCACTTTTTCAGCCGGAAAGGCAGGACAATCTGGTAAAACACGCGACTATATCTATGCACACCTACACCTTAATCACCTCCCAGACCGGTCCACCCCAAGAATAGCCACTGAACTTCACACAAACCATCTTCACTAAACACCTGTGAAATTATCGCCGATGATTATTGGAAATGCCATTTGTGTCGCACAATGACTAAACCTCAGTTGATCACTTGATCAGCATCGCGGTTTGAGCGTGTAGTGTAGATGTGATAAATATAGCCGGCTGAGCCAGTACTTGAGTTTCTAGTTGAGGAGAAAGATGTGAAAAAGATTGGGAAACCTTGAGGGTAGCCTTGGTTTATATATTGAAATCGCTACCGGGTAAGTATCGAAGATTGTGACTGCTTTGATAATCGTATTCTAGCTCCCGCTAGGCAGTAACGGCTACCGAAAGCGGTAGAAACAGCTCAGATGAGGTTACAGGTCGGCTGTAGCGCTTGAAAAGTGTAGCGGAAAACAATTCACGCTTTGTTCTTCGCGGCCAACGGGATGCGCATATCAGGTACCGCGCGCCCATGTAAAAAGCTCTCAATTTTATTGCAATCCGGTTGTGTACCGGAAGACATTCCCGGGCAATAAGAAATTAAACTACAGTATTGTCTATCTCATGTACAATTTACATGGGCAACGCTGATTGAGCTTTTCTCCGCAAGGTTCGTAAGCAGCAATAAAATGACATTATTCCGAGATGTTTGGAGAACGATAACTAGGGTTTTTTTCGTTGGGATAAAAACTAACGGTGCTGAAGACACTGGAGGTTTTAATCGGGGGTGCTAATGTGTTCTTCAGATCAAGTAGAAGGAAGGATTTTAATTCATATTCCCAGTTCTCCGGCAAATTGTAATACGATCATATATACTTTGTACAAATCGCAATCACGGCGGAATAGCGGCAATTATCGTATTGCGGTTACTTACTACGATTACAGCTCACATCGTTGCAAAAGCAGAAGACAGAGAAGCGAATTGATTATTGGAGTAACAGAACATCATTTCTACTCGCTGTATGCAGAGAGTTCAGGGCAACGCCGGCCTACTAAGAAAAAAAAACAGAACACAAAAACTCAGAAAAGCAACAACGGTAAAACTGCCACAATCCCCGAACATCGATCAACGAGAAACTGATAAGATGTTAGTCAATGAAGACAGAAAAGAACAGATCAACTTACAACACCTTACGCCGATTGCTTAACTGCCCAGGACACCAACAAAAACCAGAAACCTGAGAGGACTCCGAAAAAAGACACAAAAATGAAAAATAGTTGCCCATATTGGGATCATATCGCCAAGTGGCCTTTGTCGGTTGGTGACGGTACGCATATGAACCTGGGTCGTCGTTAAGAGGGGTTCAGGTTTGTCTTCTTCTCCTGTAACGATGTCCCATGCTAGGACGGATTAAAGGCATAGAGTCGCGTAGGTCTTCCAGTTGCTGTAATTAGAATCAATGCCGCCGCGGAGCAACTCCAAGGAGATGTCCTGGCCAGTGTAGATACTACCCTTCTCCATGTTTCGCTTAGCGTACGGGAAACGAGTAGGGAGGGAAGGAACCGATCGGCTGGCGTTTTCTTTGCTTTCTTGTCGTTGAGCGGTTAAGCGATAGCGCTCATAACCTGTGACAAAAGAGGGAACGAGGTTGGAACTGAGACAGCCTGCGAAGAGAGGTTGTACAGAGGAGAGACACACGAGATGTGGAGGAAGGTGAAGCGAGAGAATTAATTGGTTGATTAGAGCAAACATGAGCGAAAGAAACGAGCTATGGACATAGAGGTGGAGCTACTCCGCCACACAGTGGGGTCATGGCATGTCACTCGAGAGGCGCATAACCACCGCGCAACAGGATCATATCGCCAAGTGGCATTTGTCGGTTCTGAACTCGAGATTTACATCTCTCCAGTTCTTGCCAGTCCAGGCACCTTCTCCTCAATCGCTCCAGAAACTCCGTCCCAGAATTCCTGGTTCTCAGAAGGAAGTGGGGCCTCTTGCTGGGACTCAGCGCCAGCGCTTACCCCATTCGCAGCCATTACGAGAGGTACGGCAGTTGCCGCTGCGACAGTTCTTCCCTGGGAGCCGAGAAACAGACCTAGTTCAGCCAACCTAGAAACATCCAAGCGCGGAATAACCGCAGCAGAGACGTCTGGCACCTATGAGTTTCATCAGCACCTATCACCAAAACTCAACACGCCAAAGAAAGAGCTTACCATCGTCCCGTAACTGTCTACGAGGGCGGCCTGAACGCCAGGGTCGACATCTTCAGGCTGGGTGTTGTCTAGAGTGAGGGCAGGCGCAGTGGCGGGATCGGCGAAGGCGGACTATTCGAAATTAGTAACTATCGAGCAAAACATTGGCGTGACGAGGGAAGTTACCACGTTGCTGACGGAACGCAGTTCAGCAAAAGCAGCCTGCATTCTCGGTTCCCCTTGATCTACGACCATATCATCGTCGTCGTCGTCGGTCTCGTTGCCAAAATGGAGTGTCGGTATGGGCGGAGGTGAGGTTGGTGGTGGGAGCAACAGAAGCGACAACTGGAAGGGCGCCAACGGCGGCAGGTGTAGACTGTGCGATCTGACGTATTAGCACCTGAACCAAGAGCGATATAAAGACATTAATAACTTACCGTGGTGGCAGCAACAGGGGCCTTGGCCTTTCGGGCTCGCTTGGTTCTACCCGGGTTTTCTTTGTCAGAAGCCTGCCGCTTCTTTTCGGAAATCCACTTCCGCAATCTCTCTTCAAGATGCCTTATGGCCCTGTCATAATTCCACTGCATCCAGAAGAGAAGCCGGCGGATAGCTTGGGCTTGCTTGTCCGCAGGCACGGCGGACCTCTGGACTGGAGTTTTCCAATCCGACTTACCAGCGACCAAAGTTTGCTTCACGGATGGTCCTCCTTTTGTGGTCGAAGGCCCCCGAATCCACATGTCCCAATCAGGGCTTTCGGGTCCTACTGGAGAATCTAAGTCATCGTCGTCAGCGCTACCAGCGGCGCCAGAAGAAAGAGAAGACGGCGGAACGTCAATGTTAGTAGAGGTATTGGCCTTGCTTGCCCCTTTGTGTCTCTTTGGCGCAGTGGCAGAAGCAGCTCCAACGGCCAAAGCTTCGTTACCAGATGTGTTGGGGGCGAGAACGGAAGTGGGATCCTTTCTGCTCCGCTTGCGCTTCGGCTTCTCCTGGGTAGCCGTAGGGGCTCCAGACCAACCGGAAGCAACATAAGCTTGCCCAGGGGCCCGGAAAGCGGGCATGGGAGCGGGGACGGAAGCTGGGACGGACGCTGGAGCAGCCGATACTGGGGCGGGAGAAGGATAGAGGTTCAGAAGGGCGGGATCGATTGCCCAATGATGATGAATGTCGCGGGGGACTCCGACAACTTGCTGCGGGATGGAAGGGATTTCCAGAAAAGGAGTTCGGGTAGAGGGATACATGGTCCTGAGAAAGCCGGGCGGCACCTGCTGTAAGGGCAGGGTCACCGCGGGATACATACCGGCGGGTTGAGGACAGTACTGGAGGGTTTCCATACTTGGTGCCAGTGCCAGGGAAGGAAGACGATCCACCAGCGGCCTGCTAAAGTATTGAGGATACCTTGGCCGAAGGTGGATGGCATGAGCTGTGTCCATCGACTGTGTATGACATGTTAGCATCCCTCATCAACTACATCTCAGACATCAGAAGACTTACGGAATCCTCAATAGGAAAAAAACTGCAGTGAGAACTTATCCATCGCCGTCAGGACTCAGCCATAGTGGTTTAATCGCAGTAGATAAGTCACCGTCATGGGGCTAGAAAGCGGTATGCTATCTGAAATTAATTGGCCCAAGCTGATCATCATTATCATCACGGAGGTGCTCACGACTTTACGATACTTCATTAGTATATTAGGTAGTTAACACGAGAGCGACGCGTATGCCCGTTCTAGAGTGCAACCACAATTATTAGCGCGTTGAACTTCATATGAAGGCCTTATTATTAGAACTTTAGAGCTTTAGCACTGACTTTATGAACTCATTGATGCCCATTTGCCTCGGTAGGCTTACTCAAGTGAGTCGTTGGTGGTGATTTGTGAAGCAGAGAGGGGTGCGGGTGTGAAGAGATAGAGGGAAGGAATACTTGTGCCACGGGGCTTTGTGCCTGAGACGCGTTTGAGCGTTCCAGTTGTGTGGGGCTGAGGGGCTGAGGGGCCCATACCAATTCCCGGGTCGAGGTCGAATCATAGGGAGTCACCCGATCTATTCGTGTCCGAGTCATGCAGGGGTTGAGGTTGAATCATAGGCAATCACCCAACTGATTTGCGCTCAGCCGACTGCTTTATCGTGAGCCAAGACACCTGGCGAGCTAAGACGATTCTTTCCGTGTCAACTCGCTTGCAGAATTCCTTTCACTTCCTGTTGAAGCCTTCTGTTGCGCGGTGATTATGAACCTCGCGAGTGACATGCCATGGCCCTTTGTGTGGCGGAGTAGATCCTCCATCTCTATGTACTTAGCTCGGTTTCTTTCGTTCGTTCTTTCTCTATCATTCAATTCATTCTCTCGCTCCATCTTTCTCCACATCTCGTGTCTCTCTCCGCACAAATTCTCTTCGTTGGTTGTCTCAATAACAACCTCCTCTCGTTTGTCGCATATTCCTTCCACTTCCACTCCCTCAGAGCAGACAGCGAACGATAAAAACTGTCAACGCAAGGTTTCTCTCCTTTCTGCTCATCACAGACTACACCAGCAGTAGATAGAATCAAAGCGATAACAGCCTAACCAAAGATGTATCGACAACTGGCGCGGTACGTTGAACAGCAGTAGTCTAGAACGGCTGCGGCAAGGGTGCTGCGCTTGGTTCATAATCAACTTCGGTTGAGATAAGCCACCATGGCTCACGGCGATGGATGTACTTGAGTATTCCCGCTGCAGTTGGTTTTCCTACTAAGGATTTGGTAAGTTTCCTGATCCCTACGATGTCTGTTTTGAGGATTAATGTTAACATGTTATAGATCTCTCGTAATTCACCAATAGTCCCAAGAACCTTCAGATTACAGATGGCACAATTACAGTAACTGAATATCCAAACTATAGTCCAAGCCATTAAAGGCGTGGCAGATAATTATCGACAGATAGTGGATGAAGTAGCTCAGATCCCAAACGTTCCAGCATTTAATCAAGGGAACCAGATGCAGTTTCTTCGATATTTACAACAGAAGCTTGTGCACGGGCAACAGAGGCTTGCGCGAGCGCAAGATACGATTGCGCATGTGCAAGTGCGGATTATGCGACGGCTGGATCGGGTTGAGCAACGGGTAGGTCGGCTTGAGGGAGGTCAACAGCAGCTTCGAATCCAGTTTGCAGGATTCCAAGATGGGTATGTTTTTCCTATTATTGTTTGGTCCGGTAGTATAGTCAGACTGACAGTTCAACCAGCCAACAACTTTTGTAAATGAGGCACCACTACGTTATCCGGACGGAGTTCCCTTGGACAACCTCTCAAGGAACGAGTTTGAGCTCCAGGATTCACCGGTAAGTGCTCCCCTAGAAACCAGTGAATCTGGGATTAGCTAGGGTTGCTAATATCATGATTATCAGTTGCCCAACTCCAGAATGCTGCGGGCATTCTAGGACTCCCCAACCTGCCCGCTCATCCTGGATATCTGATGAGGGATAAGTATCTAACAAATATCTACATTTCAACTTATTCGCTGCGCTATGAGAGCCTTCCCCTATCATCATCAAGTCTTCTCACACAGGGCGTTAACTACTACTGCTCCAGTAAGCTAGAAATCCTAATAGCATACAAACTGTATACTAAATGCGTGACTCAGAGCCACATCTTCAGCATACCAACAGTAGTGGTACAAAAGCCAGTTTCCAGTCTTTTCAACTCCGGTCCCTCCTACGTCACCCTGGGAAGCTTTCTAGAGTACTATGGTAAACAAGGTGAGCTTAGAAACCATCTTCAGTTATAGAGTGTCATGCTGATACCTTAGTTAAGACGTGGGGGCGTGTCGGGTGTAGTACTGGGGATTGATCAGCTTGATCGTCTTGATGCATTCCTAAAAGATCCAAGATTGGAGGTGAATAGAAACCACGACAAGCTGGATAAGTTATATATGTTGACGACTTATTCATTATGCAATCCAGCACCGACCCTCACAGATGCTGACAATAAAATTCATACTCAGAAATGAGTGATAGTCGCGGAATAAAATTTGATACAAAACAAAAAAACCCGGAACCACCTGTTCAAAGAGTGTGCAAAGTGGAGCGCAGAGATAAAGTACCTATGGAGGAGGGCCGGGAAAGACGTCGGTTAGAGACGGGCAAAAGTTGAAGCCAGTGTCGAAGCTGTTCAGAGAGGAGAGAGCACAAGGTGCGATATTAGAGTTCATCAGGAGGACAGGAGTGGGCAAAAAGAATGGCGTGAGAGAGCCGAGACCAGACGATGAAATAAGTGAAGAGGAGAGTGAGGGCTGACCACCCGGGAACAGTAAATCAGTATGTGCTTTTGTTTGCTTTCACTTTGTTTTGTAATTCTTATAAATATGGCGGAAGTGGGGTAAGAGGGGAGCCACATATGATGCCCTAAGGGGCAGTGGACAGGATACAGGTTGGCAGAGGAAGGCGGTTTCATACTCAGGAATGAGTGAATAAGTCGCAGTAATAAAATTTGATTCAAAACAAACAAACAAGCCTAGGCGAAGTACAAGAATTTCTAGGATCCGGAGTCCTGAGAAGCACAGATGGCATCCAACCAAGTCTTAAGCCAGAATAAACACATTGACATCACAATTCGATGATATGGTATGGAAAGATCCGCCGCTGTACACACCTAACGTTCACCTGGACAACCCCGACTGCGAAGACAGGCTATTGTCTGATGACCAGGGTAACATATACTAATCTAGAATTGAGTCGCTAATTTTCATCCATGGGATCACAGCCGGATATCGCACACACCGTGTCCTACCTCAGCCGGTTCATTGTACGTCCTAACAACACTCAAATGGCCGCCGCAAACAGGGTCCTGCAATACCTAAAGATAATAAGAGAATTGAGCAATACCTATCGACATCAAAAAACTCGACAAAAGGGTGGGCACCAAGTTAGACCGTAGTTAGTGTATTCTGTACACAATTATCATTGGACTTGCCGGTCTTGGCGTCGTGTCATCAAAGGTGGTTACGATTATTATTACCGGAAGAACGAAGGAATGAAGACAACAAGCTACCCGAGTCCTGACTAAAAGTAACCAAACCGGACCCTGTAGAGTGGTATCGGTATGCATCGAAGACTGCAGGGTGGGCCTAAGAAATAGTTAGATTCACCATTCCGCTGCGAGCGAAACTTTTTTTTTTTTTTTTTTTTTTTTTTTTTTTTTTTTTGGGGGGCGGGGGTTCATGGTAACTGGCTGGAGAGAGGAGTTATAGGATAAGGTTTTTTTTTTTGCTTTCTTTTTCTTTTTCCTCTACTGTATAAAGACTAGCTTGGCTAGCTGTGGCGTTTGGCTTTCTTTTCTATCTGGCATAAATAGATGTTTGTTTGGGTCTTTGATTTTCTATGGCTATGGACTGTTATCGCTACAACGTTTGGAATTAATTAATTTTCTTTGTAAATTGTAAATAAATTGAATTAAGTAGCTAGCTTGTGGGATGGGTTGCGTTCAGAGTAGGAGTGAATATAATCAGAAGTATTACTATGACATGGGGATCCCTTGAGCCGAAGTGAATGCGAAGCCCGAAGCCTCAGTACCTTCGCTTCACTTTGCTTCACTTCACTTCACTCCGCTACAGTCACAAAGTCACTGATTAATAATCGAGCAAAGAGGCGAAGTGGCGAGCACCACACGGGCTCCCCGGATTCAGGGAGTCTGGATCCAGAGGCATAGTAACCACTTAGTGACCACAGGGTTCATTCAATCATCAATCATCAACCATCAATCATCAACCATCAATCATCAACCATCAATCATCAACCGTTAATCATCAATACGATTTTGGATAATCTATTAAATAATCAAGAGGAATTACACCAGTCCACAAGTAGCCATAAGTCTGATCAGAAGTTACAAACTTAATTAACTACTAAGCAATTCAAGGAAAAAAGGAACGCATTGAGGGGCAAAGCTGATTTTTCTTTTTTCTTCTCTCTGTAAATCGACTGCGATTCTGCGATAGAAAGCTAGTAACTTAGGATTGAGTAAAACTCTCATAATAGCAACGTACACCATGTCGTGGGGGTAAAGAAAGGAAAGTCATTCTGCCCAATCTGAATCAATTCCAACTCCCCGGAGAACTTATTTTAGAAGTATACAAATCAAAACCTCTTCAAAAATCCTCATCAAAAAGAAAATTCATCGTTAACTTTCCTAATCTTCTCATGTTCCTAGGTACATCTTCATCTCCCATCTCGCTCAATTTCCTTCAAAATCGCATCCCATCTTATCCAAGCCATCCCTCTCAAAAAATTCCCTTCTCAAAAAAGCCCCTCAAAAAAAACCCATCACAAAACCCCTCACAAAAAAATCCCCCACAAAGCAAGCAAGAAAAAAAAAACGGTAGGTATCATATAGTTAGCCCAACATGAAAAATCGCCCAAATATCGCCAAAAAAAAAAGAAAACAAAAAAAAAGAACGCCGCCTACCCCAACAAAATAACAATCCCAATGGAAACAAAAAAAAACTGATGATGACATAGCCGGGAGAAAAATGAAATTGCCGAAAAAAATACTGCGTACGGTGTAAAATGGTATATGATGGGTATATGGCTGTATATGGTTGTAAGTATTTCTGACTCTGGATTCTCGGGTTTCTCGGTTGTCGGGCTTCTCGGGTTTTGTCGCTTTGTCGCTTTGTTAAACTTTGCCAGCCTTCATCAAGCCCCGCCCCCCTTCGCCTCGCATCGCCTTGCTCCGTCACCTCATCTCCCCACCGCTCCAGCGCCCCACTTTCCCCCCCCCCCCCCCCCCCCCCTCCCCTAATGTCCATTACTCCTCGCCATCCTCGCCGCCCTAACCAGCGGCGCAAGACTATGCAGGGGATCAGCCTGTTTCAAAAACGGATGCTTAAGCAATTCTCCGGCGCTTGCTCTTCTATTCGGTTCCACCTCCAACGCACAAGCCAAAAAGTCCTTCAAGCACTCCGACAACAATTCCGGTTCCTTAAGATCCGGAGTACCATTAGTAGCAATCAAAAACAAAGCTCTTAAAGGAGATTCAGTAAGGTAAGGAGGTTCCCCTTCAATCATTTCAATAGCCATTATTCCAAGGGACCAGATATCAACTTTTCTTCCGTATTCTTTCCGAGTAACAACTTCCGGGGCCATCCAATAAGGTGTTCCGACCATCGTGGTTCGCTTCATCATTGATTCGTTGATTTGGGCACAGAAACCAAAGTCGGCTGGCAGGGGTTAGTGGGGGATGGAAAGAGAGCGAAGAGGGGGGGACGGACTAAGCTTGATGTTACCCTCCATGGAGAGGAGGATGTTGTCGGATTTGATGTCGCGGTGGATAACCCCCTTGGAGTGGAGATGTTGGAGTCCCTGTAGGGTCTGGTTTGCATGTTAGCGTGATCCCTGGCATCTGGCATCTAGCATCGCAGCATCGCGCATCCCAAAGCGCCCCCAACCCCACCAAGTAAGGAGAACCACATACCTCTCGACACACGGCAGCAATCTGGGGTTCACTCATGACGTTATAAGTAACGACATCCGTTAAACTCCCACCCTCCATATATTCCATAACCACCCAAAGATCACCTTTATGTAGAAAACTATCCATAAAATTGACGATATTTCTATGTTTCGAATCCTTCATGACCAAAATCTCATTAATAATAAGATCTTTCTTTGGTTGTTGTTCTAGGTTCATTTGTTTAATTGCCACTGATTGGTTTGTACCAACACGATATGCTGTGTAAACACCACCAGATGCTCCTTGACCAATCTTATTCAAACTTCTGTAAAGTCTTGTAGGATCCGCTTGGGTACAGATTGTGTTGAGTCTAGAGACAATGTCGATGTCTTTACTTGGCTTTGGTTTATGTCGACGAGTTGGAACAGGGCCTACACTTGCTTGGAGTTGCTGAATCTGTGCGACTTGGGCCTGTGCGACCTCCGCCATACCACCTGGGGATGGGGATCTTGGGTCACGCTCCTGGATAGGTTCGCTCTGGAAAGGTTGCGGGGTAAAGTAGCTCTGAGGAATAGTTGGAGTATTTCCAGAAGGCTTGTAAGGTTCAGGATGATGCTGTAGTTCGCGGGTGTTTCTAGATCCCTGGCGACTTAGTGAACCCTGGGCGAGTGATGGCGTAGAGACATAATCCGGTTCTGGTTGGTATGCTGTCTGTTGTAGGGTTTCCACAGGCGGGGTATGTTTCGGAGGGGCTAGGTTAGATCTTGGGGTGAGAAGAGTCGGAATCCGACCCGATTCTGAAGGAGGAGAAGCCGGAGGTCGAGGTGCTGGTCGCGTAGGAATCAATCCATGGCCATGGCGCTCCTCACGAAGAGATCGTGATTTATGTGGAGGGGGAGGTGGCGCGCGCGGATTTTCAAAGCTGGCCTCGTGGTTTCGTGGAAATAACGGACTTAGAGGAGGGCTCATCAAAGGCGCGCTGACCAGGGGTGTAGAGCTACCACTGGGTGTCAATAACGGCGTGTATGGAGTACCATCATGCTGTTGTGGAATCTTTTTCCAAACACCCTCATCATGACCTTCTCCTCGTACGTCATTGTAGAATGCTACAACATCCATAATGGCCTGGGGGTTCTGCTCCTGCTCATTTCTGGAGATTCCGCTTTCCTGTAACATGCGCTGCCATTCTTTTGGTAGTCCCTATACAATGCGATTAGTATCCTAGAGCTTCAAAGAAAAATTCCCGTGTAACGTACCGTAAACTCTCCAGTAACAAAGTTGAATCCAACGTGTGTCAGATGTACCGGGTTTGACGGACTTGAAATCTCAGGTTTCTTCTGGGATCCCAACACGCTATTCATAAACTTTGAGAAGCTTCCTTTCTTAACTGCATGTAGTTTTGACTCGTCAGAATTTCGTTTAGAGCTAGGGGAACTAGCTATCTGACCCTTCAAGTATGTAGCGCGATCACCTGCAGTGAAGCTATTCGATTGCCGCAGCTGCGGTCGTGATGTTGTTGTTACCGACATGCTACTCGTATGTTGGTGAGAGCTGTTGACTGAAGGCGGCGGTGGTGCACGGCGCAGGGTGTCTCTTCGGCTGCCGTCGTTGTTGTCAGACTCTTCGGATAACCGGCCTGACACGGGGCGTGAGCTGAAGCCAGCCAGTGGGGGTATCTGGTAGTCGGGGTTAAAGTTGTACAGATGATCCTGTTGCTCTCGGTGCGGCGACGGATACCTCTGGTGTTGGTAGGAGTGGTGTGGATTGTGGTTTCTCTGCTGGTAGTCTAGGGATGTGGAAGAGGACGAGAAAGAAGGTGAAGTGGGCGTTCTTTGGTGGCCGGCTGCACCGGGACCCCTCCCATGCGAAGACAATCGATCGCGAGGAAGTACGGGGGCAGACGGAGTTCGCTGAATGGAGCCAGATGAACGCTGAACGGACGAGTAGGAAGGATGGTGCTGCTGCAGCTGTGGTGATACAAAATGCGACGATGAGACACCGACACCGGGACGGGTTGGAGGAGGAGGTTGCTTGGTGAGGCGTCTGTGAGATTTCTCAGACCGCGACGACGGGGCGTTTGCCGAGTCCATGCTTTTTCGCACTACGATCAAGCTCAGTGATGAGCTATCCACGGGTAGATTAATTCAGACTGGACTGCCTCGGATGGCAGACTGGCGACGGAGTAGATCTTTGGGTTTGGGAGACACCTGTGCACGCACCGACGGGCGGAAGTTCGGGGAGGGAGGGGGCTGGGGTTGGTTGGACGGGCGACTCTCGGGAGTTGGTTGCTTGGTGATAGCGACTGTGGTATGCAATTGTGGGGGGGTAGGAGTGGCCGGGGCAAGCGTGGATGGTCGGGCGTGGATGGTCGGGCGTGGATGGTCGGGCGTGGATGGTCGGGCGGCTTGTGGTAGGATGTAGATTGCGGCAATTAGGTTTGAGTGCGGACGAATGAAGGGATGGGCAGCCAGGGTGGTTTAGGGGGGGGGTGGTGGGGGGGAGGGGGGGCAGCCAGCGGTGGGAGGGAGGCAGTGGGAGGGAGGCAGTGGGAGGGAGGCAGCGGTGGGAGGGAGGGAGCGGTGGGAGGGAGGGAGCGGTGGGAGGAAATGTGCTGCGGGTTTAGAATCTGGAGAAGATGAGTGGTGTTGGGCGCGACAGAGTTGCAGGTGTCTCTGTTTTTGGCAGCAGCGGCGGTGGTTGTGGTTGCTTTAGGATGGGCTTCAGGAACTGCTTGCTGGGATTCAACTGTGATGAAGGTGCAAGTGAGGCTACAAGTGATTATGCTTGGGTGCTCTGGGTGCAACTGTATGCAGCTTCATTGGCTGACTGGTGCACAACTGTCTGTCAGTCTGTCTGCCTGTCAGTCTGTCTATCTGTCTGTCTGTCTGTTGTCTGTCTGTCGCTGGCTTCACCCGGGTAGCCTGTCTCCTGCTGCTGCCGTCCTGCCCTTCTGCTTTGTCTCCTGCTGCTGCCCTCCTGCTCTTCTTATGCATGAATGGCATTCGGCGTGGATGCAGCAGTCGCAGAAGAGCTGTGGCAGCGGCGGCAGCAACTAGAGCGACGCGGCAGACCACCTTGTCTGTCAAGCATTAGCCACTGCTCGCAGGTAAGACGACTGTAGACCTCGTCTGTCAAGCATCAGCCACTGCTCGCAGGTAAGACTACTGTAGACCTTGTCTGTCAAGCATCAGCCACTGCTCGGCTGCCATGCACAACCAAATTTCTACTGTCATTCCTCAAAACACTACCTAATTCACCCATCGTCTGCTCTGGCCGGTCACTTTACGGAGCAGTAGAATAGGACCATCACGATGTTGCTGTCGCCCTGCCCACAAAAGTAGCCGTAACAGCGCGTAGTCTCGCGTAGATTGGCGATACTCCCGGCGGCAAGACAGAACAGAACGTGTCTGTCTGTACTCTAGCGTATGCAGCAGTGTGGGGAAGTGAAACACGAACGCTAGTTTCAAACAAAGACAGTCAGCGACAGCGGCAGCGACCGTGAAAACAGAACCAGAACAGACCAAGTAAGCACCAGATGCACAGGTGGGATACAGTAGATCGATTTGGGATGACGAAACATCTGCACCGACCGAGTCGCAATCCATAACGACATCGTCGGTGACGAGTATGTAGATAGGGCTCTGTATTTCTCCATCCCAAAAGAGCATCATTTCTTCATCTACCCTATGCGCTGGTTGAGATAGAGTACATAGATACTGACCGGTAAATTTCTTGGCTTGGCTTTGTATATCCATTAATTTCAATTGTCGTACCAAACCCAGCTGCAGTCGGTAATTTTGTTTTGATTAAAAAGACTGTGACACAAAGCATGAACGTGCATCCGGGCCGTATGTACCTCCAAAGTCGCCGGACGGTCGATTCTGTGTAAGTAGTCTTGTGGAAAATACCTAGAATATTCTGGATACCCTGGATATTCTTTCTATGCTATGTATCTAGAGTACCAGTAGATATGATTTGCATACTTTGCACTCGGGCCGTTCACATTATTGCTTCTCTGCCACCTTTTATTCCTTTGATGTGGCCTATCTACGGTCCCTTCCAGTCACCTTCCAACGAGCTGTAGACTCTCAAAGTCGGGTGATCTGTTGCTCTGTTGCTCTGTCAAACACGTGTTGGGTGTGACCTTCCTTGTCGCTTTGATGTATGATGCCACCCATCTAAGGGTCCGAACATCATCATCATCCATCCCCAAGTCCAAGCTCTGAAGGTCACGTGGATCCAACACGGGCCGCCTACAACACCAGAACTTCACAACACGGGCCGCGAACATAACCCATAACCCATAACCCATAACCACAACAATGACAAAGTTGCCAACTGATGTGAAAAACTTCATAGATAATCAATTGAACAAAAAAAAACCCCAATTACCCGTTCTACCATTCTCCTATTCCTCCCATACTTCTTCCAAATCTTCCCAAACTAAACTAGATCCACATCCCGATCTTCTTCAGATTGTTCCATCTCTTTTTCTGGTGTTCTGTTTCCAATCTCAGTAGTCTCCAAGTAGTTTAATAATAACTTGTATTGCGAACAGATGCATTTAGATTAGGTGCCAGTGAGTCAGTAACATCATTTGAGAGTTGAAGGTTGATAGAAGTTGAGAGATCATGACGCTGGTGCTGGGGTGCTGGTGCAGTTTCTACTTTCTGGAGAGAGGTTATTATAGTGAAGAGTCTGTGGAGGCGGCCGGAATTAGAGGTGGATAATGGAGTGGTGAGAGTGGTGAGAGTGGTGGGAGTGGTGAGAGTGGTGAGAGTGGTGAAAGTGGTGAGAGTGGTGAGAGTGGTGAGAGTGGTGAGAGTGGTGAGTGGTGAGTGGTGAGAATGGTGAGAGTGGTGAGAGTGGTGAGAGTGGTGAGAGTGGCGATTCCGAGTGGTGATCGTTCACTAGTAGAAGAGAAATTGTAGTTGTAGTTGTACAGCGGCCACCTGGCAAGGCGAATTGAGGAATGTTGTTGAAGGAATAGTACGCGGGACTGTGAGTTATTGTGATATGCATATTGCTGCGGCCCGCTAGATCAAGATAGACGATAGGTTAGACGAGAGCAAAGATATACCTATTTCAAATCCATAATCTCTGTTCGGCTGGTTTGGTTGAAACTTGAACTCGAAACTGTGAATCTGACGACATAATATATTGCCGCGCTCTCTGGCTTCCATCAAACTTCAAGATGGGGTAAAAGATTTAACCCAAATCAGCGAGTTAATCTCAGATGCTGTGAAAGGCGATGGTGATGGCGAAGCTGGTGGCGAAGGTGATGATGAAATCGAGGTGGAGGTGCGGGTGTAGAGGGTTGAAACTTAAGTGTTAATTGGATAGATTGTAACGTAGGGGTGATATTGTATAGAGCTACGGGTGGGCGCGGAGTCGATGATGCTGTGATAGTTAGCATAAAACGTCAGGCTTCGAGGGTGAGAAGGGAATGTTTACATCCTAGGTTTCGTCTCTTCGTATGTATTCCATACATAGTATCTGTTCCTTACCCAAAGTTTGCGGTGTATCATATTACAACCATAGCAGCGTTCCTCAATTTCACAATTACTTTATATTCTTTTTAACCTTCTATTCAACATCGAGGTAAGGGAATAACTCAATGGTATGATGGCTGTGGTTCATACCAGAGAGCCCTCTGAGACCGCCTCGACCCAAGTTCAAATCCCGGTATGGAAGTAGCTGTTTGCTCCCCCTGTAGTGGGGAGGACGGTGAACCATCTTTTGTCTCTTGACCCAGAACGGTCACGTGACTGGTCCCCAACCACTGCACTGTGCCGACTTTATCTTTTTGCTCGTAGACACATATCACGCGAATACATCCGTTGTATAGTTTATGAATATGCCGTTATGAATATCTTTTAGTTATCTTACAGATTGCTACAAACGTACTAATTAATTACTTATGGTCTACAACGATTTTGCTTGGTGCCCTTACAGGAAGAATAATATGAAGAACCTATGACCCAATACACATAGAAGAGGAGTACACGGTAGAGCATCGAGGTAGGCAAAGAACCAAGGGAATCACAACATGAATAGGGCATGGTGCGAGTACCACAAAGTAGACTTGAGATGAACGCAAACAAGAAGAATGATACAGTAATGCACGGTAAGGAACCTCAACCGGTAGCGAGATCACGAGATCTTGAGATCAAGAAAGATGCGTAACATCTAGAGCTAATAGGCTCTTCTGTACAGTCCGAGGAACGGATATTAAACACATTAGAAGGATAGAAAGCACGTCGGCACCATTAAATTAGATTATTGTACAGCAGAAGTCCGTTGGACAGCTTAATACATTTATTAAAAAAAAAAAAAAAAAAAAAAAACGGCCCAGAAACAACCTAGTGACGCCATTTGGTATGCATCTAAAAAAAAAACAGCCAGGAAACGCCAAGTGTGCTCTTAAAAAATAAGAAATGAACAAGAAAAAACCGTCCGACTACGTCCATCAGCCAATTTCTTCACGTCCGGCATTACCGGCCAGGTTAGAGAGCTCTAGAATCCCCGCAGAATTCTGGAGTTGAGTAAATGATAGACCTTAATCATGGTATTAGTAACTCTAGGTAATCCGATATTCACTGGTTTCTAGCGGAGCACTTGCCGGTAAAATCTCGGAGGTCAAACTCGTTCCTGGGGAGGTTGTCCAAGGGAACTCCGTCGGGGTAACGCAGCGGCAAGTCTATCGTGAAGCCTCATGGGCAAAAGTCATTGCCCATCCTTGACCCGACCGAGAACCCTATCCATCCGTTGCTCAACCCGCTCCAGCCGACGCTCAATCCGTGCCACACCATGCCTGACAGTCTCCAGAGTTCTCCCAAGCCTCTGCTGGCCATGTACACGCTCATTTCGCAACCCTTGAAGGTACTGCATTTGGTCCCCTTGATAAAAGACGGGAACGGTTGGCATCCGAGCCATTTCATCCGCTAGCTGTTGATAGTTATCTGCAACGCCTTGAATGGCTTGGACCATATTTTGCATATTTGGTTGCGGTGGTTGTGCCATATGTGCAATCTAAAGGTTCTTGGGATTGTTAGTGGCTTCCTTTTCAACTACTACTACTGTGAGTAGTGCTGTTGCTTGTCGACTGCTGTTTAACTTACCGTAAGTTTAACGAAGTTCATGTTCTGTGGAGGGCCCAGGCTCCCTCGACTCGCAAGAACTCGGAAAAGGGCTTTGAGTTCTGGTACAGCATATCGTGTGTTGAGCCGAGAACGGTGTATATATGGGATGTTCTGATCGAGTAGAATTAATCCTATGTAGGATTTATCAAGTCTTGTTCTGAAAAGAACATGATATGATGGTCGGCCACTTTTCACTTCTCGTGAAATTAGGAAAGGTCTGTTTTCAATACTCTACACTAGCCAGTAAGAGAGATAATATGACATCAAACGGACTCACCTTGTCGTTTGTGTGCTTTTGGTCGATTGCTGCTTCTCCCTGGTCAGTGGTTGCAGAGTGGCGGAAGCGGCAGTCACGCGGACACGACGAGCATCAGCGGCCTCCTTCTGGGCACAGTCGTTCTTCATGTGTCCCTCTGTGCCACAGTAGAGGCACAAACCCTGGGCGAGACGCTCTTCGCGAAGGCGTTGTTTGTTGGAAGGTCCTAGGTCGTCGGCAAATGGTTCGATCCAATATGCATCGCACGTCATAATGAAAGGCGTGAAGAAGTTTCTTGTTGATAGAGTAAGGTGACCGTGATTCCATGCCTGGATGACCGCCGTCGCAGATCTTTCGCTGGCGTTTGGTCTTTAGATGGAGCGTGGTCCCGAACAGGAGATGCAAAGTTGTATTCACAATTTTGTGCGGAGACGAGGGTTGTAAGTTCTGCTTTCGAGAGAAAGTGTCCAGGAGAAAAGAATGAGAAAAGAATGGTTGCAAAGGTTAAATGGAGCAGCGGGGTGCATTCTCGCAGATGGAGGTGGAGCTTCCTGTGTCCTCCTCCAAGAAAATTTTTGCCGCCATACCTTCGCAGCGTATGCTTCACAGCGAATCTTTAAATTCTTTCCTCAGTACATATGTAGCCAGTTTAAACCTAGGTTCCTAATCGCATCCGTGATCACTGTCCCGGCTTGTAAACATTTTCTGTGCTATTTGCAGCGTGTGGAAGCAGAAGCAGAGCTGGCCGGCCTAGTGGGAAACAAAACACACACAATTTTGTATTTGTGTACGTAGATATCTATAACTAAAATATCTTTCGAATTTTCTATGCATCCTCTACTCCAAGGCCCCGGAATTGAGAGTCTCAGTTATCAAAGCATGCGCATACAGTTCCGCAACGCCACAACACCCGCCACAACACGGCGGTGCCAACTCGTGCAACTCATCTGCATTGTGATGCAGGGTGATGCAAATCACGTGTCAAACTCCTCCATCCCTGTCACCTTCTCCTGGTCCCCTACCGCGACAGCCTAGTGGGACGAACCTGGTGGCGTTCCTGGCGTCCTCGACTTAGGTGTCTTTAGCTTACGTTCCCAACATTCACTCCAGCCACTTTGAACTTCGCAGTTTCCGTTACTTCACGACTGAAACCACCGCGACAAGCAACCGCGATACACGAGCGCAACAGAAAACAGAGCGAGAACAGGGAGAGAATAGAGGGTAGAGGCAATAGAGACAGCTAGGAGAAGATGGATATTATGGCTTATGAACGCGAACGGTTGGTGATTCTCGCTCCTTGATGCGATACTTGCGATGCTGGAGGTGATGCGCACAGGCGGGTTTATACGCGTCTTCGGGCTTCGAGCTTCGAGCTTCGAGCTTTGTCTTCCCTTTGGGCTTCGGACATCGGGTTTCGGGCGGAGCTCCTAGGCTTCCGTAACCACAGCTCACCACAGTTCACAGTATCACAAGCTAACCCCTCCTCTTGTTTCCAGGCAAAACAACGCTCTCCTCGAATCGCTACGAACAAAAGTCAACGCGCTCCACGAGGTGACCGTTGACATCAGAAACTCCGCCCAAGACCATTCGTTAATCGAAAATACCTCCAATGTGTTCGGGAACCTTGGATCTGGGTTACGTGGATCGCTAGGAAGGGTTCGGGTCATGGGGGCTAGTGGGACGAAGCTTTCGACTTTGAAGTTGGCTGGGATAATTGTGGGGAGTGTTATTGGGTTGTGGTGGATTTGGGGGTGGATGGCGGGGGGTGCGGCATAGGGGGGTGCGTGGAGGCTGCGTAGTAGAGCTGGGACATCAGGGTGGAGATGAGAGAGGGAGCGATATCACGGGTGAACTTTATTTTGGCTTTTTGGGCGTTTGAATTGCATATTGCATACTGCATTGCGTGCTTTGCTAGTTGTTTCAAGTTTGTTTTGGTGTACTATGATGATGTATTGCTGTATTATTGACCTACTGTATCTTGAAGATATACACGTTCTACGCTGTTCCTTCTCTTCCCCATCCTTCTCCTCCCTCCCTGCCATTAACCTATTCCTGTGCCTGGTGTGTAGGAAACAATCCCACCTTCTGTCCCAATCTATAACTTCCAATCTTTTGCCAATCAATCTTCTGTCTAGTGACCGGTAACTGTCTCCTCAAAGCTTTGAAAGCTCCCTGGTTCATCGTCTCAAACTCCTCGTTCAAAGACGCCTGGTAATCCTTCTCCTTCTTCGAAATCGCCTTGATGATCTCGCTGGCAGATCCTCCAGGAATCTCAATCTCGAGAGTGTTCTTGCTTAGTAGCCGTACGTTACCGTCTTCGTAGTAGTGGACATCAACCTTGATGTCTCCGGTGAGCATGTTTGAGGATGGGTCGAAGATGTACATGCTGCGCCATCGGCCGTTCCAGTAGTTGGCGGGGGAGAACTTTGCGCCGGTGAGGTTAATGGCAACCTTGGAGTCGTTTTCGATAGGAGCGACAGTAAAGGCGGGGTTGGAGGGGTAGTGCTCGGAGACGTGGGTGGAGGTGGCTTTAACGAGGGATTTGCTACGGTAGATATCATGTTAGTCGCGTTGGATTCGGATAATAGATAGGGTAGGTCGTAGGTAAACATACATCAAGTCAGCATTCTGGGACTCCAAAGTCCAGCTCTGAACATTGGAAGCTTTCTGGTTGAGATGGTCGAAGGCGAAAGAACTTGAGCTCTCGACATCGCAGAAACGCCCATCCTCAAGTTCGTTTGCATCGCTGACAGGAACCTGATAATAATCAGTCTAAGAAGCTTCGCGATAGGTGTTGTGTTGTCAGCATACGAGTACACTGCTTCCGGGAAGCTTCACGACTACTAGCTGCTCTTTGTTGTATTGCGCAACCGCGGGGATAAGCTCTTGAACAATCTCGTCGTCGTCGCCGATAAGTGCTTTAACGTCTATGGTGAAGGGTAAGCTCGGGATGAACTGGATGGTGGATGCTGGATGAAGGTACCGGACAAGACGTCCTTGAGCTATCGGGGGGTTAGTGGAGCCGGAGACTTGGATGCGATTATCTCACCTCTCCAGGAGGAGCATCGAGGATGAAGCCGGAAACGGTCTCAATGGCGTCGGTCGACATGATGGTTGTTGATATGGTTCTATGGAGTCGTGAATTAAGATTCGCGAGCCTGTGCTGGCACCCGGAGGAGGGGTGAGGCGGGAGGTTAGCAATGCTTGGCAAAGGGAGCTTGAAACAGGGATTATCGAAAACACGAGTCATAGACCATGAGGAAAAGAGAGCTCAACGTGTGTTGATTATTGGACTTTGTTCCCAAAAGATTATAAAATGGTTTTACTAATGGTTAGAATATAGCACTTGTTCAGGATTTTGAAAGTCTATTGTAATGCTCTCTCAAAAATTCGGAAAGGTGGGACCTTTGAATCCAAGGAGCGAGCATCGGCCAACACATCTAAGACTTTAGCACTCATATGAAATCTCAAGCTACACTGCTGTTCTTTACTCATATAAGCGGTATATATTGAGATAAAGACGCATCTTGCAGTCGCTAGACGTACTTGTATAACTATCGTCATGAAAACGTGTGCTTCACGACTCTGAGTGATATTCAGCTAAAGAGCTTTGGGTAAGTGCCTACCAAGGTGAGAGCAGAGACACCAGGATGCAAGCGAGCGCTTACGCGCCACAAAGCAGAGGAACCCACATTCAAACATCCGGCAAATCCCTCTCAAAAGTACTCCCAACACCAAAAATCCTCGCCGGTTGATATCAGCCAGTCTCGGCCGGTCGACGACCGCCATCATGTCCGAACCTTTGAGTGTCTGTGTCAGTGTCGCCGGAATCATCGGACCCACCCGAGAGGTTACTAGAGTCCATTTAACTGGCCATAAATTGGAGAATATTGGATGAAAATTGATAAACGGTGGTTTACTTCTGTAATGGTACGTCATCTCGAACGAATGAACTCACAAATCCTTACCACCGCCGATGATAACCCCGAGTAATCTTGTATGAAAATCCGCACTGAACGGCAGCCCGCTCATCATATTAATTCTCATTAAACTGTTCTCAGGGCGGGTTTAGCCTCCCAGCTATAAATATCCAGCCCTTCTTACATTTCTTTCCTTCACCTGTACACCTTCCTCCTAGCTCTATCCCATCGATACAAACACCACTTGGTACTGGCACTCACCCGAGTCTCAAACATCCACAACTCATCGAGGAGTATCAAAGCAACACTTAAATCGACAACGATGCTTAATTACTAATTAAATAACGCGTTATGATAAGTAAGTAACGCCTCTACCCGACGCGGCTACTACTCTAGTGATGCGTTCGTTGCTGACGTAGACCTCGGAATAGGTAGCATCATTTGATGGACCGCGTTCAGCTATTACATGAACCACTACCTGCAGATGCACTATCGGTCGCTGCCCGATCTCCATACATCTAGGGAACAACTGCACCAGCCTAGAAATCCGAGTACCCCACCGATACAATGTGCTTGGCTGGTTTAAAGTGACATATTCGTGGGCGGAAAAAGATTCCTACCCGATTTTGATCCGCTGGAAGTTCCGGTATGAAAAGCTGAACTTCCAGACAACCTGGTTAGACGAAACGAGAATAAAGGCCATGCACAACAACTTAGCGTACAAGTTTCCCATAGCAATCATAGTCGGTAAGCAGAATCTGAATATGGTTTGATAACGTTAATTGATTCTAATATGGTTGATAGGTGACAAGTGCTCGAGTATACAAACGCGAGTTCCTCACCGCTACAATGTGTTTGACTGGTTTAAAGTCACATATTCGTGGGCGGAGAGAGACTCGCACTCGAGCCTTATCTGATAGAAGTTCCGGTATGAAAAGCTGGACTTCCAGACGACAGGGTGGTGGGCCCGTGCAGAGGCCGCGCCTAACAATCTTCGCATCATGGACAACACCTGCCGAGCATGTGGGCAACAGTTCCCACATGTTTACCGAAACGGATTCATATGTTTCGACATAAAATTCCTACGATTTTTCAAGGTACATTATATTCCACTCTTAGGATTTAACCAAATGCTAATATTCTTGCCATAGTTGCGCGACCACGGTCACCAGGACGCTGGGACCGTCAACCTCGAATACACCGAGGAATTCTTGAACACCGAGACTCCTGGATTGGAGGACTACTCCAAGCCTTCCACCGACCTCAATCCACCAATTGTCTCCCTCCCCGTGGTTGATGGAAAGGTTGACCTAGACTTCGTCTCTCGGAAGGCATGGAAGGGGTCTTGCTGTGCAGTGTGCGGGTGGCTTAACAGCCAAAACTCCTGGGAAGTTTTCACCGCCAAGGTGACCCGCATCTTCACACCCATTGACCTTGCCGACGACCACAGACATCTTTATACAGGATATGCAATCATCGAGGACGAGTTTGCCCCGGAGATTTCAGCTAATGATCAACCAAGATCGATGGAAAGCATGGCGGTTGACTGTTATGGGGGATACTCTTGTGGGTGCTGTAAAGAAGGTCGCTGTCGAGGGTAAAGACGGTGGGATTGAATGGAACAAGCAAATAATGGTCTCTGGATCATTCGACCACCGGTTAGTACTCCCATTCTTCATTTACGATAGCCTCCACTGACCAAATTTAGTGCTGTCGACGGAGCTGTTGGCGGAGACTTCAAAGTTCATGCGTGAGATCAAGAAGGTGGTGGAAAACCCTCTTGAGCTCCTCGTAAGAGGTTCCGTTCCGTAAGAATGACACCACCTTTTAGAAAAAAACATGTTGTATAATCTGCGTTTAGTCTGTGTTTTGGTCTTTGGTGCCCGGTGAGCAGAGGAGGATCTGCTTCCGCTATGAAAACTTGTTGTATTTTGTAATTCTCTTCAGTCTACTTATCTCGTTACATTGTGATCTTTCGTATATTATTGTTGATACTCTTGTTTCATTCATTTCTTGCGCTCTAGGATTGCGTGACTGCTTTCGGTTTACTGTGCAGTAATCTCATATTCTCAGGGTCTACCAATAGCAGCGCATTCTTTACAACTCCTTCCAACCATCCTGACTAATCCTGGCCGATATCTTCGAAATCCCTCGGGATAGCCCGTCTCACAGCCCTCAAGTCTTTTTACCGCGACTGGCATGGGTTGAAGCGCGACTGTTCGCTTGAACAAAAGAATCAGCACAAGAAGAAACTCTACGAAGCGGGCTTTCCGTGCCTAGAAAACCCATAACCCCCTCATCCTCATCACCCACCGCCAATTCAACTCATCCTCCTCAATCGCAATCCCTCATCCCCGTCGCGCCAATCCCATTCTCTGAGCCGCATTTCAATCGCCGCCAAAATCCAAATCCAGATCCCATCCTGACCCGATCCCATCGTCCCCCATCCTAAACGCCAATCTCGAATCCCAGCTCTCAATCCCCATCCTCAATCCCATCCCATCCAAATCCTTTCTCAAATCCCTTATTAAAGTCCTAGGCCTAGACTCAAATCCAGTCCCGCGGGCCCGTACCCACTTTCGCTTTTAGTCCCATCCTCAATGCTATCCAGAATCCCACCCCTAATTCCGATCTCAAATCCCAATCTCAAATCCCAATCTCAAATCCCAATCTCAAATCCCAATCTCAAATCCCAATCCCGCCCAAAATCCCATCTCATCCAAAATGCGTCATCCCAGATCCTGTACCAAGGTCCCGAGCCTAATGCGGAACCCCGTCCCATACCCTGAGCCTGCCCATACCCACTTCCTCGATCAATCCCCTTCTCAATGCCATCCAAAATCCCATGCCTAATCCCAGTCACCAATCTCGATATCCTAATTCCCGATATCATTCCCGGTCCCATCGCTAATCCGAAATTCCAATCCCAATCCCATACCTCGCTTCCACACTCAACCTCATCCTCAATACCATCCTCAATACCATCCTCAATACCATCCTCAATACCATCCTCAATACCATCCGCAATACTACCTCAAATCCTAATCCCAGTTTCAGTTCCAATCCAATCTCAGTCCTTTACCCCAATCCACCCAAATATTATTTCCCTGATCCACGTTTTGCCGACTGAAGAATGTGCAAGAAAACATAATCGCGGATCACTCTCATCAAACAGCTGGCCCGTCGCTGCCCCCGAAACGCGATCATGGATCCTATATTCGTTAGCTTGTTCTAGACACTCCTAAATAGGTTCACTCACGATTTCCATATCATCAAGCTCCCGCTCTTCCTTCCATTCACTCAAACTTCCATCGAGTCCTTGGTATGTTGGTGTTCGCTACCGAGTATCCTAGACCAAAGAGTTGCTGCCTCCTCCACCATAGCGATGGCTTCGTTTATGCGATTCAAATTGTGGTATGTGTGTGCTAGATTATGCATACACATGAGCGTATCCTGGTGTTCCGTACCAAGGACTCTCCTGCTAGTATCGAGGATGCTTATCTTCATTTCCATCGCTTCTTCAAAACGGGCTTGTTTGCAAAACATGAGCGCTAGGTCTCCCATAGATATTAGGGTATGTGGGTGTTCTTCTCCGAGTAGTCTGATTCGAGCTTCTACCACCTTGGTGTACATATCTTCTGCTTCTTTCAGTCGGCCTTGATCTCCGAGAGTTCCGGCGATATTATACATGGCCGTCGGGGTACGTGGATGATCTTCTCCATGCCGTCTAGTTAATATCTCCAACATCCTAACCTGCAAAGTCTCAGCTTCTTTCAATTTTCCATGTATTGATAACAAGTTTGCAAATATCTCCATCGAGTCCAGGGTGACTAAATGCTCCTTGCTTAGAAGCTTAACCCGTATCATAAACGATCGTTGCGCCGGGGCCAGTTCATCTCGGTCACGATAATTGTGAAGGTATTTGGCCATCGAAAAACACACATGGGCTACTTCAATCGTCTGCAGATCTTCACTAGTGTTTTCGAAGAAAGCTGTAGTATGAGGCAGATAGACCCGCCAGGCTGGCCAGCTCTCATACTCGCCGTTGTCAGGGAGAACTTGCAAAAGTTTTTGAGCTGTGATTTTTAATGCTTCTATTTCTTCGTTGATCTGGGATAAAAACCAGCGAGCCGCAATATGAACCAGTGAGTGAACGGTGTAACTCTTGACAGTCTCGACGTTACTAGCTGACGCTGCTTCCAGGAGAGAAAGATTTCGGAGTTTCGAAATGGCTTCGCCAAGCTGGATTTCGTTATCGCTTAGCGTAGATAGGAGCCTATGAGGTATTGCTTGCGGATCAATACAGGCGATGGTTCGTAGAATCGAGCCTGCGAGAGATGATTGTTCCTGGATTTGGCGGAATGTGTTTGAGAATGTCGTCAGCACAGTTGCGGATACATCTTTGTTTGATCTCCATGTATTAAAGGCAGTCGTTGATAGTAGCCGGCGCTGATCGTCTTTCGTATTGCGGAATGACTGAAGATACTGCGAAGGTGTGATTATTCCATGATTCGTCTCTAAATATGAAGCAACCTGAGTAACGGCAAGTGGCAAACGTTTCAACTCCTCTAGAAGCTGGATATAGCCGGTATCTTGGTATGGCGCGCCACTTGGATAATGATATTTGAACAAAGCATCTGTATCAATCGGATCCATTGCTTCCTTCTTGGCCAACACATTCCTAGGCCCAGCCAACTGAACAGCGACAGTGTGGTCTCTTGTTGTTATCACAATGATTCCTTTGGCGCAACTTGGAATATATTTTGCCAATCCCGGACTTGAGTTTCCGGCCGAATCGGAGAAGAAATCATCTTTGTTATCAGCATTATCGAGAACCAATACCCAATTCCCGCTCGCTTCGCTTTCTAGCCAACTCTTGACGATCCCTTTGAAATCCTGACTAGAATTTTTTTTCTTTGATCTCTGGAATGCCAAATAGATTTGCCAGTTTATGGCAGTCTTCGTCGAACTGTATCACACTTCCAGAATGGATCCAGAAAAAATCGCATGTCCTATCTCTCGAATATACAAAGTCTAACGCATCCTGGGTCTTTCTGAAATAAATGGTCAGCCATGAGCCTGAGATCAAAAGGGCTTCACGGGGAACTCACCCTGCACCACCGAGACCACATAGTCCTACCCTGATGTGTTCCCGAATTTGCTGATGATTGTTGAAAGGCTTTCTTTTGCCATCGATTAATTCGCGAATCTGAGATTTTCCAATATAATCATCATTCTTCGGGAATGGCATCATGAAATGCGCTTTTCGTGTTGTAGTTTCCATTGGTGTAAATGAGGTTTTTGAAAGCTTTTCCTCGTAGTGCTCTATTATTTCTTGAATCTTTGAATACATGCGCTGGTATTGCGGATCTGTTCTGGATCTGAATTTAACCATCTTCAAATGGTCTTGTATTGCAATTTGATTGTAATCCTCCGATAGGGGGCATATGGCTGAATCTTGCGAGACCATACGGCTTGGATCGCCACAGCGTTTCATGTCTCCACCCTGCGTTCTCTTTATTATACGGGGTTCTTTTCAGTAACTCGTTCATGATTCAGACAGAATTCAGGCACTGACCATCACGGAATTAGTGTCTTTATCTCATAAAAAGATACAATGGTGCAATCTTTCATGTTTGTATGGCAATTCCGAAAATCGCGACGTAGGGAGACAAGAAATTCCGATTCCGTGCTGAGATCCCGCAGAAAGCGTGCATTCCTCTCTCCTTTTACCAATGCCTGGATGCTGGTGGAATTGAGCCCTAGATTGGGCACTCCAAAGAACAGAATACCGATACATGACCTTAGGAGTATTCCATTTTCTCCGTCGGTTTCTTTGCCAGCGTCTGTCAAGGCCTATCGTCTTAGCATGCACTTTCAATAAACTACACCATTCACTCGTTTGTAACGTTTTGAGGCTAGACATTGCTTGTCTACTTGGCATCAGTAGTCCCTGAAGTGACGCACGAAAAAACATCAACATCCACGCAAAATTGCGACCTGCCAAGATCTGTATGTAGCCAAAGAGAAAACCTTCGAAGTCCCTTTTATACTGCCCCTCCCGACCTTCAAGGAATCCAAACATTGACGCACTGTACCCTCTTCCATATCTAGAGGAATCTCGGATAATCGAAATGTGCGGCATCGCGACGGTAGGAGTATAGATGGATCGATCACGCGCGGGTCTAAGACAGGACTTTCATGATCGCCGGATTGATGATTTGGTCGTTCGGAGTCCATTGCAGACATTCGAAGACCGTAGGTACTGTACAGTACTGATGAAACCCTGATTGTATTTGACTGCGGAGCTGAAGAGTATCAAAGAGGTGCATTACTGTACGTTCGAGCCGCACAAGATGGTGTACAGCTGACTGTACTCTAGTTGGGCGCTTAACACCCAATGAGTATTGGTCCACAACGGTGCCATGCATTGCATGCACATGCGACACCGCACTCCGAGCATACTTTTGTGACAGCCGGCGACTTTCGGATATTTAGCCGAAAGATCTTCTTCTACTGTTTGTTCCCCTTTTGTCTTATTGACGCAAACTGTGTCAACTGGGAAGAGTAAGCCTAAGGTAGGTATCCCTTAATCCGGTAAGAAAAAGAGGCCAAAGATTTCCGATATGTAATGTTGCCCCTGTTTGATGGAATATCACGGAGGGACCGTAAGAGTACTGTCTGAAACAGGGATGGATATCGAATGTAGGAATCGATAAGATTGAACGGAACGTAAAAGGTTCCATCTAAGTTTGTTCGAGTGATATGTCGTGAATTCTCACACGGCTGCTGGCGAAGAAATCTGCGGATGAGGCCGTGGAGGTTATCCAAGAGAGGTTAGTTTGTGTGTTGTGTGTAGCGTCCATTTGTAAGTCAGAGATTTGTGATCACGAGTTCTAGATTATGAGATCAGCTTGTGTAGTAGGGGAGTAGATTGGAGTATTTACTCTGCTCTGATGAACGCAGACCAAGCGGGCGTGCAAAAACTTGCGCGTGATGGAGGTGGAGGAGGTGTCAAGCGACGGAGAGAGCTTTGGGAGCAAGCGAGCTACTTGTTAATGTAAACGCTACGTCATACATCACCTCTGTGTAACTTGAAATCTAAAACACCAACGTCACGGTACCAGTAGAATTTATATCACGCTATTCACATATCGAGTTCTGAATTTACAATTACAACTTGCGCACTACAACTTTTGCAGTCATGTATTTGTTGTATGCGCGTTTCGGCTCGCTTCAGCGCGGCAAGGCGCCTTGGCAGCATAGGAGACAGTATACTCCGGACCGGGGCGCCTGATTCCTCCCTTTGCGAAACCTACATAACCATGGGTCACTTCGGGATTTCTGCGGTAGTTATGCCACTCCCACCGTCACGTGACGCAACTCCCAGAGAAAACACGATTGATTTACCATGACCAATGTACCATGCTTCATGAACCCGCGGAGCCCGGGGAGCCCGGAGGGATTTAATTTTGATTTCATTGTATTAAGTATTATTTCCCCAAATTGGAGTACACTAATTACATATCCAGGAAGGGGGATAAAATATTCATGCCGAATAAGGGTCCGAGTGACTTAGTATGAACATCCACACTCATCTGCTGATAGCGGGCAAGGCAGCTAAGAGTTTCTTAAAGTCAAGACAGGGCGGGTTTTACCGTCTAGCCAAAGGCCTTTATCTTCTACTTTCTTCTTCCCCCTCTCTTCTTCCTTCTGCCTACACAACACAACAAGACATGACAAACACCACTTGGTGCCCTGACTAATGATGTCACAACTCACCAGAGCAACACTCAAACACGAGCACTACTCTGTTAGAGTAAGTAAGGGCATATTTCTCAAAGGATCCATGCTTCTCAAATCCAGTGGGCAATGAATGGGCCAGCTAAAAATCCCTACAGACGCGTCCACCGTCAACAGATATAGCATACAAACAGCGTGTCTGATGTCAAGATATCTTCCAACTTTGGAACGAGGAATGGAGACATCACAATGATACATGTTCTCATTATTTACAAATCTGTAAGTTTTGCCGGTTCATTATCACCTAATTAAGCTGCAACACGCTCACTGTTCACAGCGAGAATCTGTGTGCCAATTCCACAACGCACCTTTCCTCAGATCCAGAGATCAGGCTCTCAGAAGTTTTCACTGCCTACCTTTGACTCGTTCTTTGAACTTGATGGGAGATGGAAGGTCGAGGAGTCAAAATTCTGGAAGCGCGGTCTCGGCGAGGAGTTATGGGCCGGGGACGAAGAAGTCAAAGAAATTGGATGGTAGGTGATCCATGGGGGTTGGGAAGGGACAAGGCTAATAGGAAGCAGCTCTTTTGAGGGTTATTGAGAGGGATTGGAGCTTTATGCGGGATGAGAATTGTGTTCCGGACCTTCCGGTTCAGGTTGCATTGCAGTTGATGGATACTTCCTCTCTTGGATTGGGCGATTGGCGAAGCAGTACCCGAACTTTAAGGAGAGGTATGAAGGATTTACAACTGGCTAAGACCGGCTTCGCAGGCTATTGTTAACGGTAAGGTCTACTGGCTTAGTCTGGCTAAATAAGAGGGGGGTTGAAGACTTGAAGCTAATTGGAAGACAGATCACCATCAGGGCTTCAACAGTTCCATTGGAGCTTTCGACAGCATTATCCGTAGCATTCAGACGAATACATCGATTTCTTGTTGAAAGTAACGCACCTTTCCTCAAGTCCGGATATCAGGCTTGTAGAATTTTCAATTGCCTACCTTCGATCGCTCTTTGAACTTGGCAGCACTTCCCCAGAACACGTCCACTGCTGCCGACCGTGAGTCTGTGACGAAATTCTGCAGCACCGTCATTTCTGCATCCCAACAATCACAGATGTAAGAGTTAACTCTCGGTCACATTTCGAACGCCCAAAACAAGTCAAATAACTAACCGTGGTCCGTACCATCATCAGCACAGATAAAATCCATCAAGACAAGCTAGTGCGTCGCTCTGGATGCAACGTACAGCCTGCAAGTTCTAGAACTGGCAAGGGGCCTGCCAAACCAGCATGTTTCTTGCTGGTGTTAGGGCCCTTGTAGCCATCATGATGGGATATGAGTTACAAAGGATGTGTGATGATTTGAATTTCCTATGAAAGCCATATCAAGAAAAAGGGCAACAAAAGCTATGGTAATATTTAAACAGCATCTCAGTATTCTCAACTCCTTCCAACCATCTTGGCCGATATCTTCTTTTGGTTTTTTGGTCCTCTATTGTCTTATTGCCGACTGGGAAGACCAAAACCAAGGGTATACTCAAACTTACGAAAGCAGAAACACAACAATAATGGGATAGTAGAATGACAAGTTACACGCAGTAGTAAATGACAAAAATTTAGAACAGGACACCAACACTGAAAAAGACAAAACAACAAACAAAACCCATTGAAACTACCAACTAAAACCAGTAAAAAAAAACAAAAAGCAAATTCCCGTAAAACTAAGCACATCCATCTTCTATCCATATTGTTACTATTTCGCCGTGCTTCGCTCAAAATATGAAAGGGGTATTTTTTTTATGCTTAAGAGAGATGGAATGCACCAGCACCCTCGGTCATGGAGTATGCAAGCTTCTCGCGTAGGATATCAATCGTGGAGTAATCCGGCATCTTGAGGTAGTTGACGCAAGTCATGACACTAGGAAGGTAATCGTCGGAAGAGTAAGGAGGTTCTGCAGGCTTGCAGACTACGGTCAACATCGGGTGGAGAGCTTTGAAGCCTATTGAAGAGTTAGCTAATATCACGATTTGAAGAAGAGAGTGTACGAACCTCCAATAGGCAACTTGGGGCTACCGGTAACAAACTGCAAGAACTGGCGGCGCTCCGTAGAGGTGTATTCACTCATAACATGGAGCAGGTTACGAATGCTTGGGCTGTCCATATTGAAACCATGATCTGCCTTAATAGAATCCGTGATGTTTTCAAGCGACCAGTCCTCCTCAGACATACCAAATAGCATAACAAGCTCGCTTGGGGTAAACGACCGAAGTGCGTTATAAGGGAATACCTCTGTGAATCCAGCACGGAACGCCTCCACCTGACGCTTCACACCGCTACCAACAGTCATATCGATAACCCTCTCGATGTACTCGTCGACATTGAAGATTGTAACAGACGTATCGGCTCCATTGGGGATGAGCTCAATCTCATCATATCCAGGACAAACAAAATCAAGACACCAATCCTCGACACGTTCCCCATTAATCCGAAGCTCTCTCAAAGCTTGGTCTTTATCGAAAGTAGTGAGGGCTGGGTTATTTTCAATCTCCTTCTTCGCCGCCGCAAACTTACGAAGTGTCTTCAGCCGAGAACCAAGGTCAGAGTCGACGGAATTGACGGCTCCTAGGGAGGGGGGCACGGGCGCGTCGTTGGTGCCGGTACGAAAGAATGTCGGATTAAACCAAATATCGATTATGCGAGAATCGATCATCGACCGGGCAACAAATTTCCCGATAACCTTGAAATTTTTCAGTATCTGCTTGCCGGATTCTGACTCAGCAGACTTCTCGTCCATAGGTGCCGGGAACAAGCCATTGGCTTCATTAATATACTGATTAGGTCCCCTAGCGTCGCTACCCCGCCATAGTTTGAGATGCTTCTGTGCAAATGCCTTAGATACGTTGGCGTAAAACTCGAGAGTTGGTCCGAGACCCGTTCCGACTTCGTCAAAGTACTCAATCTCCAAGGTACTAGTAGATGCTCCATAAATATCCATCACTTTGAACGCCGAGTCTAGTAACCTATCCCTAGAGATCCTAACTTTCTGGCGCTGCAAGCGCCCTAAATAGGGTCTGCTGTCCTCACGACGATTTTGGCGGGCATCTCCAGCCTGGGACATGTGCTGCCATCGGGCCATTGATCTCGAATAGCCAAAAGACGTAGATTGTAGGTATAGATAGCGAGTCTCAAAGGGGAACAAAAACGGATAGACGCGTGACAAATCTTCCGACCAAGTAGGCAAACAATCAGAGCTTACAATAAGAGGCTCCTCCAGCTGCCGGTTAAGCTTGGCGGTTAACTTGGTGTTGACAAACTGGCTGAGGGGGTGGGGCGTTGGTCGTCCAGTCTCCATATCTTGATAGACGTCGTCAATGTTGGCATTAAGAGCGTGCAAAATGCTCAACAACTGAAGGATAGACGATGTGATCTTGTTGCCACCGAGTGAGGCAGGAATGGCGCCAAGGGGTGTTGCATTGTCCGAGCTTGAGGATACACCGGTATTGGCGGGTACCGGACCAGGGACTTTGCGGAACTTAACTTGGTGCGTGTGCGACCAAATATTCTTGGAAGTCGGTTCATCCATTGTCATATTGACAGCTTTGAAAACGGTCATGTCGTGTGAAACAGCGTGGCCGTTCATGCTAAATTCAATGTGCCAATCGTCCGAAGATGATGGGTTGGCAGGGGCATCAGCCGGCCTTGAAGCCGATCTGCTTGGAGATTGTGTTGCAGCGACAGTTGGCGTACCACTTTGGGATGGGGTCGCTACCTTAGTACCGTCCTCCCTGCGTGCTGTTAATCGTCCCTGGGCCATCTCCATATTTACGGTTGAAGCTGGTTCATCGTGCTCTTGTTCGTCCTGCTCGTGCTCGTCCTCTAATCCCCTTGCAAGGTCATCTAACACAGCCTCCATGCCCATACCAACCATGCCGTCATCATCTTCATCGTCCTCGTCATCGTCTTCATCGTCGTCATCGGGTATTGGTCTTTCGTCCATAACCTCAAGGTTCTCTTCATTCTGATTCTGAGGTGTGGGTGTCTTGGGGGCTTCCAACGGCTGTCGGGCAAACGTACGACCGGATCTGGAGGCTGCAGCTAAAGATGAAGCCCCGAATGCACCACCGATACCTGAAGGGAACCCGCCCGGAGGAAAGCTACGATCTAAACTGCTGCCGTGTTCGCGGGCCGCGGCAGCAGCAGCAAAAGCAGCCAGAGCGTTGTGAATACCAGCCACTCTATCACGACGTATTGTCGTTCGAGGCCTCTGATGTATAAGAATGCGTGGTTTCAAATAGTCATCGAGGGACTTGAATGTCGCAATGGCGTGAATAGACACCATTATGTTGCGAAATGATTTTGGGAGGTCATCATCGTCTCCGGCAACAAGCTTCAACCGTAACTGCTTAGCCAACATAGACGCACTGCTTCTGTTGGTTTCACTGTTAGCGTGATGCACAGTGAGAACCTCGAAGTGTTCGGAGCGGCTAAGCAGATCCTGCAATTTTTTAACCAATACTCCAAATGGCGAATCCTCTCCGCCTGAGGCCATGAAAACATCCAAGAACGCTCGTCGGGTTTCAGCTTTATCCATGTTGGGTTGACTCTGTAAAGCCGAAAGCAAAGACTCGACAATACCAGAATTCAACAACTCGAAGCTAGAAATGGATTGGATATTGTCCGAGTTGAAGTAACTGGCAAGCATCTCAAACGCTTTCGTAGGGACCTTTTCAGCCTTCAGTCCCTCTGCAACAGACGACAAAGTGTTCATGATTTCAATTGCTCGGCTCTTCATAGTATCGGTCTCCTCTGAGTTGTGGAAATCAACGAACTGTTTCGCCCGCATAATGAGGGTGCTATTTGTTTCGTTGATTGCTGATGCTGATGCGGAGGTCCTGGAACTGACAGGAGACGATCCGCCCATGTGTTCATCACCATCTTCAGAGTCCGAAACATCATCCTCGGGGGGTGGTGCTGAATGTTGTAGTGACGGTCCCCCTGAAACGGGTCCGGAAGTTTTTGATGCAAGCTTCTCAATTTCAGCGATAACGCCTTCTCTATAGAAATGATCACGGTAGATGCCGGGTAGGCGTCGTAGCAAAAGCTCGGCTGCCTCAATACTGCTATATACTAGCGTTGGATGATCCTGTTGGGTAAGGATGGTCGCCAAATGAGAGGCAAACTGGATTCCAGACAAAGCACCTTCGAGGATATCGGTATCCAGATTGGATATCATCTTGAGCTGCGCTGTCAATACCTTCTGCCGTACATCCAAGTTCACGGTGCTCGTATATGCATCTGTAAGAGTAGGCAAGAGGATCCAGGCAAATCTTTTTAGTGCTGGTTTGGCTCCTTGTAACATTCGGCGGCGAATATCGTCAGGGGTTTCCTCTTTAGATCCAGATGACTGTTCGAGTGGAGAAGATGCATCTAATATTGTCAGCAGTTAAAATAAGACAGAAAGGAGTGAAAATGTCGTACGTTCAGCAATGTTGGGCAATAATTCACAGATAACATTAAGAGTTTCGAAAATTTGTTCCCGAGGCTTATGTATAAGTGCTTGCATCGTCATCACAGAATCTGTCTTGAGCGTTGGGCTGTCACCCTCTGGAGGCGAAATTCCTGTCAAAATCTGATATAAAGTATCGACGATGTTCATCTTGAGCAACTCGACGGACAGTGTTGGACTGGCCTTCGCAGTGCTAGACAAGACTCGTAGAAATTGGGTGTGAATATGGGCGCCGACAATGTTGGTGCTACCAGGTAGCAAGAGCTGTAGAATGGTTTCTAACAACTCCTTGGACATCAACTCCTCAAGCCGTTGAGGAGAGTTACGGAAGCTCTCTGCGATGCGCGCCACACATTGGCATCCCTGTTCAACGACCTTTTGATCACTGCTCTTCAAGACACCGCGTAGGATGCCCATGACATCTCTTACAGTCGAGAAACTGTCCTCGGGAATGCGTCGACAACAGTTTGCAGCCGTTGTTACCGCTGTGCGCTGAACGTTGGTGGCGAAGAAATCCAGGTATGATAGGCATGCAGTTAAACCACCCTCACGAACAATAGACGTTCCAAACTCAACAGAGATTTTCTCCAGTGTCTAAATATAAGGTCTCAGTAAATGTCAGAATACAGACAATACATAGCTGGACTTACGCTCAAAGCTTGTTCTGCAACATCAATGTACTGTATCTCCATCAACTTGGCACACAACACAGGTACAGCACCACCGTAAACAACGTTGGACACAGAGGACGGTAAGGCTTCCATCATATTTGCAAGACAACGACAAGCTAGTAGCATCGTATTAGGATTCTCTCCGAACGGTCCCTGATCTTGCATCAAGTGGACCAACTCTCTGACAAACTGATCTGGGGAAAAGTGGCCGGAGAGATTGTCTTCCGTCGAGCAAAGCAGCAGCTCTGCAAGGTCGTTGAGAGCTTCGAACTGTTTATTTGGATCGTCTCTTTTTCGAAGCTTTTCAAGGAGATCCCGGAAACGTGGGGATGCTCCCACAAGGTATCCCGAGAGTGCACGTAGTTGAAGATGAGGGTCAACGGAAGAACCGAAATTTCCTTCGAAACCGTCTCCGTCGTCGTCGTCATCATCCTCGTCGTCGTCGTCTCGATCATAGTCCTCCTCTTCGTATCTTTCTTCATCGTCTACGTCATCTTCTACTTCGGTGGGGGGATAGGCCATCTCCTCGTCCTGTTCTGCATCATCGTTCGGTTGTTGGTTGGCAGAGCCAGCTTCGCCCATCACGACATCGTTATCGGTGGGGGGTTGGATAGACCGTTTAGGTTTCTGACCTGGTGTAGACTTGGATGCATCTGTTGGAGACATTGCAGGTTAGGTTGAGTGAATGATAACAAAGGATGGAAGGTGGAGGGGAGAACGAGGATAGAACACCCACCAGGTGGAGGTCTTTGCGTTTGGTTGCCTTTCCGTCGTGAGGAGGAGGACCCGTTGTGTCGATGTGGCGTAGGGTTGTTTGATTCGGGCGTTCTACAACACGCACGTAGGTCCAAGCTCAGCATCATACTCACTAACGGCAGACGGGAAAGTGGCAAGGAGAGACAGTAGTAGTTACATACCCTTGATCAGCCATCTTCGGTTTATCCTTCTTACTCTGACGACGCGGGGTAGCTTTAGACTTGTTGCTCGGGGGTTGTTTGCGGGTGGTCGTGGTAGAGGAGGTGTTGGCAGTGTTTGTGGCGGGGTTGGAGACGGTGTTGGAGGTTGAGGCTACGGTGCTTTTTATGCGTTTTGGAGATGGTGATGGAGCTCTTGCTTCGCCCGCGCTGGGTGCAGGGGATGCGATTGTGGTGTCTTTCGCTTTCCGCTTCCGAAGGCTTCTAGTAGGTGTTGCTGCTGCAGTCCCGCCCGAGGCCGGAAGGGTTGCTGGTGCTGGTGGGGAAGTGGAAGTGCTCTGGCCTGGGGCTGATGGTGGTAAGGCTGAGCCACTAATGTCACTCGCAGTGGAACGGGTGACTCTGCGAGGGGGCATGAATAAATGAACTATAGAAATGTTGCTTCAAGCTCGTAGGTGCGTGTCTTCGAGCGGGGCGGTGTTTGTGGGCACAGAGCAAAGGACGAGAGGAAATAGTAGATAACTACCTCAATGTCGTGCGGAGGCGAGGAGAAGTTTTTCAGAGAGTCGAGAGAAATCGAGAGGTTTGGCTTTGGCGGGAGCGCGCTGGGCCGCTATGAGATTGTTGCTAAAAGCTCTTCCTGGTTACTCTGACTGACGTGGTGGACTATTTTCCATGCGCAACAGCCATCAAGAACACGCAGAGCTTGCGTAGTTGAAGACAGTTGGGTGGAGTCGCGTTTTTTGCTGTAGCTGGACGTGTACCTTTGTCGAACGTGGTGTGGAGGAGGAAGGTGGGTAGGTGTTGCTGTCTGGAAGTTCGTTGCTGGTTGCTGGACTTTGACTGACAGCAATGACAGCGACTGCAGGCGTTAAGTTCGAAAGTGGTTCAATCTAGAGTAACATGGGGGTTCGTCCGGGATGTTTGGCGATAAGCTAAAACTAGAGCAAAGCGGGCTTAAATGTGCATCAAACATGAAAACTAGATCTGAGCGGGGTCAAATAAAAGTCTGCATAAAACCCCAGTTGCATGTGTTTCGTTTGGTCTCGCGATTAGCGTGTTTCTTCAACTTTCGATTTTGTGACGATTTGAGCAATAGACATCAGCCTCATTCATTACCCGGACATGAACCAAATCTTGACAGTGGAACCAATCCAAGTTCCAACAATGATTTCATTAGTCGTTTATATGCAAACTAATGGTTCTCGGTTAGCTTATCACGATCCGTTGAAACCGTCTACACAGCTTAACCTTGAAAACAACATTCCAATGGTTTCTGACTTTACGTCAAACCTCCTACACTAAACATTTCGCCGACCCGACAGCCACTTCCAACCAGCGGAGATCTCCACGTCATCCTCCGCCGGCGTTTAACCCCAACCGTTTCCCCCTCTCATATCCCTAAACCAGAACGCCCTCATATAACCCCATGAACTCCCCCCATGAACTCCAAACCCCATCTCAGCATCTCAGCTCTCCAAAGCTTGAGCCCTCTCCCAACCTCCATTACTTCCCTGTGATGACTTAACCAAGCCGAAGTTTTTGTTAAGCCATACCGTCCTAATTTCCGGAACGTCCTGCGAATCCCGCCCATCAGACCTCGTTCTAGTAGTTTACCCAGAACAATATTTCAGTCAACAATCGGTTGAAACCAAATCACCACCAACATCTCTCACCCCAATGTCACCAATCCACCACCACTCCCCCCTCGGTCTCCTTCTCACGGCCGATGGAGCCCCCAACAACCACCTCGATGTAGAACCCTCACCCCCTCCAAATTCCGGTACTACAACCCCATTTTTTAGGGATTATAACAATTTGTGGGTTGATCCGGATCTGGTATATAAAGCTGCTACTAGGGCTATTAGGAGCGGGGGTATTGGCGGGGGGCGGATTGGGGGGGTGAACGAGGGCTGGGTTGGTGGAGGGAATCAAGGTATAGGGGGGGATATGTGGGGAGTGGACGGAATTGGGGATGGTTATGAAAGCAAAGCAAGCAACGGGATGAGATTAGGGAGAGAAGTAAACGAAGCAGGAAAATTGCGGCGAGGAAGCCGAAGTCTCAATGGAAGTAGTGAATTATCTGGGTCAGATGTAAGTTCAACTATCCCAGTCGTTATTATCGTCGTTGATACGGGGTTAAGTTCGTAGTTCGGGAGTTTGGTAATGTCGGAATGATATCTAGTCCATCTGGGTATTGGGCTATGATGATATATCTATATGTACACCAACCGTAACCTAGCTCGGCCTCCCCCGAATGTCATAGTCTATCGCGGGATGGTCGAGAAAATAGATGGCTGGCTGATGGAATATGAGGGACAGAATGGACAGAGTGGACAGAGTTTTATAAGATGTAGACATCAGAGGAGGAGGTCTTTGGCGGTTACGCCGGTTAGGTTTGGGAGGTGAGGGAGTTGAATGCCAGCAGCCGGATATCCTCGCAAAGCCGCAGGATATGAGGTGATAAGAAGAGAATAAGGAGCCCGATCACCCAGAAACGTATTTGCATAGACAGCATTGGAATTCCGATTAAAAAAAGAATCACTTGGTAGGCAGTGGATGGCAAAAAAGCATGGAAAGGAAATCATTGACAATATCGTACAATATCATTTATTTAAGACTGTTATATAGACCCCTACAACACAAAAGCTATTATCAGGAGCCCGGGGGCTTGAATAGAAAACTCCAGGCTCCCAAAAAACCTACTCAGGCTCTCCTCCCCTCCCCAAAGTGAAAATAAAACAGCACCAACATCAACAGCAACAGCAACAGCAACAACGCCACTCTCACCTATCCCGCAGCATCGGATATTGCGAAGGAGTTGGTATGAGGCTAGATATCTTTTGGCTCCTATCTCTGGGTGGCGAGTAGCAACAGGGTAACGTCAGAATGACGCAAAGGGCGGGGTTAGGGAAGTTGAACCAGGTGAACAGAAGCGAGTGGCGGCAAAGGAAGGTAAAAGAAAGCATCATTAGGCGAACGGCATGGAACGGCATCAAAAGGCACCACCAGACACCATAGTCATTAGATAGTAGTCGCGGGAAGTGCCGATGGCAGAATGGTAGGGCTGAGCATATGTGGTCACTCGGATGGATGGGGTTGCTACATGGAATATCACTGGTTGAAGTCAGGCGTTTTGAGGTGAAAAAGTCTTGAAGGTTATTGGGATAGGCTTTTCCGTTATTAGGAGAAGCTGCGGGGATTCTTGTGTTGTTAAGGTGAGCCTTGTGTCAACCTTTAGGCTCTGTCTGTACCAAGGTACTTACACCTCCATAGACCACTAGGCACCGGGCAATCAACCACCTCAATAGTAAGCATGGTTATGGACATCAGATATACATAGACCCCATGTTGCGCTCTCACGATGGTTTACGTTATACCCTCTTTAACCAACTCTGACACAAAGATGACATAACATGGTGGAGAACGGCGCCAGCAAGTAAGATCCTGGATTCCTAGTTCCTTCCATCTCTAGTTTGAAGTTTCGCCTATTGAGCCTCAAGCTTAACTCTATCATTAATGACCTCTTTATATCAAAGTTGTTCAAGAAGATAATCCACATTATAAGCTCAAAAGGTAACTCTACATGCGTCAAGTAGTTGCCAAAGCTTCACTTGCAGTCGATACCTAGGTCCTAAAATATTACTCGCCTCGGTATCCATCCGCAAGTGTACTTTGCAGTTCTCCGTCGATGGACCATGTCCATTGTACACTTAGGCAACACTTCGACAACGCTGTGATTGTGCCTTACATTATACAACAGTCAACTACCCGTTCACCCTTCGCGATTTTGCTTCGCTAGGCAGCGTTAAACTTTGGTACAGGTTGATACCCTAAATATTCCAGCGGCCAGCTTTCGAGATACCCTGTGTACTCTAGGTAAGGTACACCCTATGGAGTTGTGCCAAAGTAAGTTGCGATTTATGGTTTGCTAGCTAAATAGACCTCTGTGTCATACGCGCGTTCTATTTAGTGAATTCTGGTTCATTTTTGGAAGACAGATTCTTCTAAGGTGGCCCGTGGTGGGTATCGATCATATGGAGGAAAGTCTCGGAATTGTACTCCGTTCACTCGTTCGTGTTACGATGCCTACAAGAGACTAAGTAAGCCAGCTTATTCAGGCCACTCAGAATATTGATCTGGATCAAGCTGTATCCAAGACTATCTTAGCTTAGCATTACTCTATATTCAGTCTTCACCAGCGTGGATTCCCTCTCATGAGTCATGAAAGGAACTAAACTACAAAGGTACCACTAGGTCCAATTGTCTCTATCAATAGAGATTTGGGGGTGAGAATTAGGTAGGGTTGTTTTGTGGAGCTCTGCTTTCGTAGGGGTTACGACCGTAGAGGGTCACATTGCGTGATATTGTATGATACTGCGTGATCCAAGGTGATTAAGGATAAGTGAAATATCACTCGGTTCGGACTCCGTGAGTACTTGATGTGATATTCTGTCTGATAGAAACTTGGAGTATGGATAGAAGGATACATAGTGGTGTTTATGAATTTATTGAGGACTTCGGCTTGGTTGGATACTTTTGGTTGCGTTGCTAAGGAGTACACTGTAGTTACGGGATTGGCTAACAACTCTCAGCCTACTATCTGGAATCCTGATTCGCTCAATAAGTGGACCATCACCCGAGCCAATCAAGTGGATAAGCTCTCGGGAATCAAATCCCTCGTGAAACTTTATGAATTTTATACGATGTCGAGTCTTGGCCCAGGTATCGGCCCCCTTCAGGCTTCAGCAATTCACGGTTAGTGATCCTGGGCCCCGTAGCCATATCCACTATAATCTCAAACTATCACAGTCCCATCGCCAAAAACACTGCACGAAAACAACGCTCTTTCTATTGCATTAGAGAGGATCCGCCCATCGAAACGGGAACAGGTTCAGTTCTTATTTCCCAGTCTTGGCAGCTGTACAGCTGGTGTACAGCTGCAGTATGTAGTATCAAAGAGAAGGTACGTGTTGAATCTGCATATCATCTTTGATGAATCAGCTCCTTCTTATACTCTGGTTGGATCAACAGAGCCATGGAGCATGCATCCTGCGATGCGGTGCAAGCCAAGACTGGGAAATAAGAACTGAACCTGTTCCCGTTTCGGTGGGCGGATCCTCTCTATTATCTCTCTGTGAGAAGAACTCTCAGTGCGGCTCTAAGAATCAAAGCCAAGCCACACAAATTGCATTGCGTCGTCCTCATCCGATCAGTAATCACTTTTAACCACCTCCCATTTCTAATCCCCATCACCAGCCACAGCGCTCACCTCCGGCATGCCATCAGACCCTTTCCCCGGCGATCCCCTAAAACATTTCGTATCTAATCACGACGATCATTTTCGTCGATCACAATACCGCCGTACTAGGCACTAGCCACGTTGTACAAGGCTGCAAGGATCACAAGATTCCTGGCGAACCAGTGCAAGCGCTGCAAACTTGGCCGGGATATGTAATTGGGGCATGCCGCATTCTTATTTTAACATCTTTGTTTATGTGTTCCCACTTTGCTAATGCTTGATACGAACCATAGGAAACCATAGATAGGGCAGGGGCCCATGATGGGGATGGGGGAACTTTGCCGTCGACGTCTGCAACGAAGTATGTTCCGCATGTAAAATCCTCCGATAACTGCTGCGTATCGCATGGCAGGCATCGTTTCTGTTTTCGTCTTCTGTATAATCCCTGAGCCGAGAATTATGCGAAAACAGGGCTGCAGAAAAAAAGGCTGCGAAACGAGAGGTTGCAGAAGCGAAATTTACCGCATGAAATTCATTATTCCGTTTGTTCGGCTCATGGAGTTTGAAACGAAGGGTTCGCCGCTGCAGAAACGTTCTTTCATGCCGCGCCGCATGCGTCGCCATCGGATAGAGACGAGAATTCGAAACTCAGGGCTGCAGATTGAGATTACCAAAAAAAAAACAACACAGGACAGGCAGAAACTCGTTACTGCAAAGAAGAACGCATGAATTTCGGTTCGGTGGGGACGAAACAAGGACAGCTGTATGTAGGGGTTCGGTAATCTGTGCCGACAAAACAAACGGTCGGTAGATAAAAATCTGTGGCTGGTAAGGTAACGTTAAGGAGAAACAAGATGTTGCTTGTGGCGTTTCAATGGGCGTAGGGCGTGACGTGTAGGGGAGTGCCGCTGCGAGGGGTAGGTACTTACTAGCCACACATCGTGAGTTTCGTTTACGCCCGTTTTCAGCTACGGATATCTGACCGGTCGATGATTATTATTGGATCTAAACGGTGTGGCGTTAAAGTGCCGAAATGTCATGTTCTTGAGAACACGGCTGGTTATGGACTAGACTCTAGCCACATATCGCAAGTTTAGTTTACATTCATCATGTGGCGGAAGTACCGGCGACATTGATTGTTTCAACGAAACTCAATACTCCCCTTCCTAGGACGTCGTGACCTGTGGCAATTCATGTACTAGCCACACATCATATGTTTCGTTTAAAGAGATTGAGTTACCTTCTGCGGAATAGGTGCCGATATCTGGTTTTCCTAAGAACACGGCTGGTAACTAGGCTCTAGGCTCTAGGCTCTAGGCTCTAGCCACATATCATAACATTTAGCATTTCAATGAAGCTTAAGATCCGTATGGCGTGACGTATCTAAACATGGGCACTAGCCACACATTGAGTGTTTCGTTTACACAATCTACAGGGAATATATCTACCGGTGACCTAGATCTCTGGAGTTGAACGTAGCGTAGAGAGACAGACACTAGCCACACATCACACACATCACATATTTCGTTTAAAAGGGTCGATACACTTATTCCGGCGAAAGTACCGAGATCTTATTCCGGAGAACACGGCCTGATCAAGATATCCCTACTAGCCACATATTGCGAGTTTCGTTTACTGTAAGTAGTATTCCTTGTGGCGTCATGGAGGAATTGGAGGAATCGGAGGAAGCGGAGGAATTGCACTAGCCAAAGGCAGCCGCAGACTACAGTACAGCACTCTAGTGTCACATGTCACGGGAAAATTTTTATGCGGATACAGTAACTGTATACAGCTTAGGTCCTGAGCTCGAAGGATTTGAAATTTGGAGGACATGAGGCCGGTACTGGTGAAGCTGGTAAGTTGTAACAGCTCTAGCCACACTAGTTTAAAGTATTCTAATCACGTGAGCTTGAAAATGGCAATAAGTATGCGACTGTTGGTAAAGGTTTTACTTAGCTAGTTGGTAGATTTCAGGGTCTCCAGTCGTGTGGTATTATGGGGTATCGATAGGTGTAATTGTGTGGAAGTCTCCGAAGGATGCCGAAGAATTCCGAAGAAAGGGATGTTTATGATAGTCTAGTTAACCTTCTGGAATGTTTGTATATTAAGAAAGTGTGATTAGTATGTCCAAAAGCAAGGGATGAGGTATGGAGTCTATGACAGCTTCTGGAAGATGACATGATTACAGTCAGCATATATCGTAAATGAAAGTGTTGAAGAGGCCGACACCACGGCTATCAGCAACGAAGATTGGATAATGTTTGGTCAAGCGTGGAAGTCAAACGTTTCGTTAAAGTTGAGATAACTGAGTGTGCGCACGGACGAATTTGGTATGCGCCTCAAGCGCGCAATCAACAGGATCGGACCGCGAAAATCACAGAATAGTAATCAAATCACGCGCACCAAGAACGTCAAAGATGAAAGTCAAAGAATTTCAATTCACCATACTCCCGACTCCATATCAGTACATATAGCGCATCGTATCGGCTACTATACATGCCTTCAGATTACGACTATTGTTTAAAAATTACGCCTTTTCCCATAAACCTCATAAAAATCCCTTCTTTAACACATGAAAATCGCAGCCATAGCAGCAACACCCGCACCCAAAATGGAAACCGCGTTAACTCCAGCACCACCAGTGGCGGAAGCAGACGCAGCAGCAGATCCAGAAGCAGTGGCATCCTCAGCCTTAGTCTTGGAAGCAACAGCCTTGATGGCATCGCTGGTGTAGATATCGAACTCGTAACCAGTACCAGGGATATCATTGTCATCGTTCTCCTCAACGACGAGAGTGGACTCCTTGGCTCCGAAAGCCTTGAGAGTAACAGAGTTCATCTTGAAGCTGGAGACGTCGATATTGGGGCAGTTCTTGGGGTCGTAGATCTTGGTCTTGGAACCGGCATCCTTGGCGATCTGGGTGATGAGCTGAGCCTGCTGGGTACGGCAGCTGGATCCGCAGAAGTCGGGGACCTCCTTGGGGTCCTCGGGGAAGGCAGGGAGATTATTGCGGAGGATACAGAAGTCGGACTTGGCCCTGGGATTTTTAGCGGGTTGGAACTGAGACTACGGAGGGTAGCAAAACGTACTCATCCTGGAGACAGAAAGTCCAGTACAGGTTCTTCTGGATCTGATGGGCTCCGTTCAAGGCGAGCTGGAGGTAGTCGGCGTTGTCGTCCTCGAGCATGATGGCCTTCTTGTCCTCAGAAGTACAAGCCTTGTTGACGGCCTTGTCCCAGGCGTTCAAGGAATCAATGCAGTCGGTGGTGCACATGTCCTTGAGGTTCTTGGGGTTGAGGAGAGCGGGTCCCTTGTCGTCGTCGCGGAGTTGGAGGAGGAGAGGAGAGCACGAGACCTTCTGGGAGTAGGCGGCGGCACAGTCCTTGGAGAGAGTAGCCTTGACCTCTCCCTTGAAGTCGTAGTCCTTGTCAGCGGAGCTGAAGGAAACCTCAGCGAAGGTGGAGCCAGCCATGAGGGCGGCGCAAAGGATAGCAGTGGTGGAGCGCATATTGATTGCTGCTTGGTGATTTTCGCGGAAAATGTAAATATGTTCTTTTTGTTTTATGACGCTTGTTCAAAACCAGCTGCAGTACCCAGTACCGTAAAAATGAACGACTCAGTGAGCGTGAAAGAGCGAATGTAGAAAAGAGCGAGAGTCTGGAGACACGAGTGTATGAAGTATTTCAACTTGGGGGTGAACGGGGTTTTTGAGGCATGGTGAAATTCTTAGTCTCGGTCATTCCAACCCCCTTCCTAACGATGCAGGAGATTTCTTGACCCCACCATGTGAGGTTCATGTCCCATTTCGTTAAATGATCTAGCTGAAACGCCGGGGAGACGTTTTCGGAGCGAAGCAGTGTTGGGTAATGAGAACATCGCTAAAATGAGGCCAAGAGTACTTCGTGACTTCTGCACCGCGAATAAGCAGCCATGCTAGCAACACCCGGTTAGTTCGCTTGCATGAAAGAAGGTCGAGATGAAGCTTCTAGCAGCATCGGAGGAGGGTGCACTTGGTTCATTTAGTACAAGACAGCAACCAACACATCGCGCTGTCACGATACCAAGACCGCCGGGCAATATTGGCCCTGCATTAGACTAGCATTGGCGTCTACGAGTATTGGCTTCAGATCATAGGCGCAGGGAAGAGCTGCTAGCGAGGGCGGTATGTAGGGAACCTCCATGCTCCTAAGGCATCGCTTTTCATGATCGTGAAACGCTCAGCTTCATTCAGTGGCGGCGGCACCAACGAGATTCTTTGGGATGAGAGAAATGAAGTTTGAATATGGTGGGTGGAGTTCGCATAGACTGGAGCGAGATTGCTCAGGAGGAGAAGAGGTTCGCATCGTAGGAGACGAGATCGTATGCGGGCAGTTCTTGTCCGATGGGGTTTCTCACGGAGCTACTGTGGCGCTCGGGAGGGGAGTCAGCCAACCGCCCCTTGCATTGCTCGACTAGAGTAGGGTAGAGGCTTCCGACCCTCGGACCGATGATATCACACGCTCAGTTCGGACCCTTCTTCCTCAGCCCATCCATTTTGAACGCGGTTTCCCCACGTGCCACTGCCCTAACCTTCCGGTGATATGGGAACCCCCCGTTATCGCGAGTGTCTCTGGCCAGTGAAATTTGCTTTGTTATGTGAAACTCGATCGTATTTCTCCATGGTTTGACAAGTTGTGGTGCTCGGACATCGTTTGCTGAGAACTCTACAGAAGTCTGGATATATGACGCTGTGCAGGAAACTTCCTGGCGGTTTCATGGACGCTATGGTGTCGCACACGACAGCTTCCTATCAGGCTGCACAACCCCGGATTGGGATGCCACTTCAACTTCAAGAGCTCAACACACAGACTGCCCAGCACAGAGAGTTTCTCCTCCTGACCGCAGTATTTTTACCGGACCATCCATGGCACGGGATCTTTTTCTCGGCGTTCGGGCTTCTCCAGAGTGATAAACATCGTCGGCTTTGGCTTCAGCACGAATTCGTGGGGAAGGATCCGAAAGGATTGACGATTGTCGGTTTGGTCGTGTGCTACTGGGTGATCAGCAAAGAACGGCGTTGTGATTGTCTTTAAACTCAGAGATACCATCTGTGCTTTCCCGATGATTTGCAATCGGAGCCAGCAGTGCACGGGAGACGATCGGCAACCAGTGTTAAACCCCTGCGGAAGCGTTGAAGAATCACAAAGAAGGATCGTGAACTCAAGGAGCAGAGAAAGAGGTGGAGGATGATGAAAGTTCAAGCTGACGTTTACTTACGGCGAGTGGGCACGCTTCAACTGATTCGAGCTCCACCTTTACGGGCGCTAAGCCTACCAAACACCCTTATTATCCACAGGTCTCCCTCTGTCTTTGCAGTTTCACCCATAAAACTTCCGCCGAACTTAGTCCGGTTACGGAATCCAGATTCCACAATATTTACCAACCGAAAGAACAAACTTTACAGTTTTCAGGAGAATCCCACGGATGTTGCATGGGTAATCTGTGCACGCATCAACTGACAGCAATCCCGCATTCATCACACGGCGATGTGTCCTGAAGGCCTGAAGAATTTATGATGCAGTGTTTCCCTGCATTCTTAACTGGCTGATGGAAGCAATTACTGTCCGTATGCATAACCCATATATCTCCAGGGTCTTTTTGACCTAATAAAAAGGCACGGGGCCGTTTCTGCTGTTAAAAAAACCTGGATTCGGACTGCATTTTCGGACGTTGCTCGTTTATTATCCGATCTTGGGAAATTTTGCAATATTTCCGTCATCAACTGACCGACCATACCAGGGAATGGATGTATTATACCATTTGGAGATTACACGTCGGCCAATCACAGCACGATAACACCGATTTTCAAATTCATGCCAAAATAACACTGCACTTTGGCGGAGCGATAGACGAAGAAAAGCTGCAATATTCATTTATCTACCCTGGATGATCGACGTATATTTCACAAATTGGCAAGAGGTATCCACATGTAGATTTCAAAGATCGAAGGGATTGGACTTCATTGCTCGAGAATAAAGCGCTGTGCTGTATGTAGGGGAAGAGTTGTTCGTGTAAATTTGAACACGTTTACTTAGGCCTTGCGCCGATGACAACAAAGAAAACGTGTCGACAACAGAATATAGCCGTCTCTTTTGATTGATAATTATAAGGGTGTCTTCCCCCAGAAGATACAGAATTCTTCTCGCCTTTTTATTGATGCTGATTATTGTTGAATTGGATTTGGTTGCGATGTTGCATGCAGTCACGTACGAAAGCGCATGCCACCCCCGTCCGAGCCTCACTCAGCTCGGTTCCGCCTCACAACCACCAAGCCGCAACATCACCATCGCCCACCGCTGCCACTACCCCGCCCCGCCTTGCCCTAACCACAAACATCGTCATTGTTACTTCATACCTTCTCCAGATGTTCCTCTCTTCTGTTCCTCACGGTCTGTCGCCGCTTACTCACCGCTGCACGGAGTCGGGGCGGGGTTTCTAACCGATCGCTGCCTTCGTGATCACAATCTCACGCAACTTTACCGCCGCCATTACCCTGTTATTCATTTCAGCCTCTAGGCGCCCTATTCACACCCAACCATATCGAGAGGTTAACAGTTGGACTGCTTTGACCAACATTAAGCACGATACGCAGACTCCTGCAGTGCAAAGGAGGGGCGGAGCGTTATGGCATTGTTGAGAGACATCATGCTCGTGACCGGTGGAGTTGGTAACTGCTCATAACACCTTGTCTTCCCCATCTTCCTTCATCGTTCGAATCTTCGCCTGTACCGGTTGCACTGCCAGCTATCGTTATCCTCCGTGAACAGAGTGTACTATCCGAGGAACCATTTGGGTACGTACTCTTCTTTATCTGTGTTTTTCAAGTTGCATCCTCTCTTTCGAGAAGACATCCGTTTCCTTTCAAGCCTTTCCTTTGGTCAAACCAGACGGCTGGACCAAACTTATACAATGGCAGCCTGCTACCCCTTGGGAAACGGGAAAACACTGGCTCTAAAGAAAAACGTTCCAGGCTCTCTCTCTTTTCCTGCTGATCGCGCTTCACAGACTCGCGCCCGGATACTCGAGCGGAGGTTGTTTTGGGAGTCGCCCGGTTTCTATTTTTAGAAACTTCCCCGCCCTACCACGTGAACCAGAATATCACCAAACGCGCTCCAACTTTTCGAAACATTTTCATCAATTAGCACGGCGGCTCTGCAAAGTTTATTGCTATTGCTTAATACATTCAACGTTGCACAATCATCAATTCTCAAACAAGAGAAACTATGAAAATGATTGAAAGTTTTCCTTCCCGAACCCCATCCTCACCAGCCACTCACTCGGCGTGTCTTGGAACCGATCTCCGACATCCGATCTCAACCTCACCCAAACAGCCGCCCGCCCTAAACTAGCCACCCGCCACACAAAAAATAGGACCTCATCCAGACCAAACCTGCTCCTCACAATACAAAACAGTCCAAAGGAAAGACGAGACAATATTCAAAACTAGTCGCTAAAAAATGCGGAAATAAAAAAAGAAAACTCCTGAAACACAAAACACAAAATACCCCGGATCCATCGCCGCCTATATCGTCCGCATCTTGGTCTGGCGGGCAACCTCGATATCCTTCAACTCGCGCTGCCATTGGACAATGCTGGCCCACTCCTTATCGGTCGACACGGGATTGATCCCCTCCGCTTGCCATCGGGCGACTCGCTCCTTGGCGGAGGCTATCTTGCGCCAGATGACTTCGTATTTCTTGCACATCGGACACTTGGTTGCAACATGAGACGCCTCGAAGATGAGCTTCATGCCGCAGGTTTCGCCCGTTCGGTACTCCTTGTTGCAGTGAGCACGGAAGCGCCCCCACTTGTGGTCGCCGCAGTTGAAGATTTGCTGTTCATAGAAGCACATGGTTGATTTGTGTTTCAAGGAGGGAGATATGTTTCGACGATTGATGGTCTGTGAAGAGGATGCAGAAGCAAGAGTACGAAGAGGAGGAAGCTATTGAGCTTGAGGCGGCAAAGGAATCAAGATGTGTTTGAGGATTGGATTCTTCTGCTTCTGTGTTCTCGAACTGGAAGAGGCGCTTGATGAGGAGAATTTGATACGATGCTGGTGGGGGGTATTTATCTTTTCTACTGAAGAGTGCTGATAGCTGAGTGCGCAATTGGTATGTCGTCTCTCCTAGACTGAAGGGTTTGATACACACTGCAGGAATTGAGTTGACCTGTTCCGAGGAAGCTAGTCGAACCATGAACACCCTCCTACTGAACCCCAGTCATGGACAGCACATCTCTCGATGAAGCAGAATCGGGGCACAAAACGACAGACCGACAACGATCGTCGTTCATGCTGGCTACGACCCCTGTCGACTCCCCCACCCCTCCGTGCCTTCACATTCGTCAATGGGGCATCTCCAGTGGCTCCCCGGACCCTCATCGCACAGAAACAATGCCCCTTGGTGCTACACGATGGGGTAAGGTTACTGGTGGCCTATCCCGTGGTTTACCCCTCATCGAGGCACCGAAGACCCGCTTTTCACCTTGTCTCACTCGCCTATGTTTTTTTCGGAGGAATTGTGAGCCTGTTGACCCGATCTTTTGCCCCCCCCCCTGTTGGCACACTTCGTGTTGCAGGAGGTGATAGATTGGATGCCAACTTTCTATCACGTGTGTATGTGATGAACGGGATGGCTTTGCATGGCTTGTGTGGAGAACCCATGGCGGCTGTTCAATGGTGGATATTTTCAGCATCTGTTCGGCTTTCCGTCTGTTCAGTGGCACGAGATATTGTTTCAAGGATTGAAGCCGGAGGAATTGGCTTCGTAACGGACTAGGACTTGGGAGCTGCGTTCATTCAATGCACGTTGTGTGGCTTCTTGCCCCCCGAATCCCGGCCATCAGAACGATCAGACATTCGATGCTCCAAATCAGCACACCAACACAAGTCCAAGAAACCACGCTTTCGAAATCCCTCATCCTTCCTCCAGCACACCCCCTTACAACGACATCATCCTAGAGCCGGTTCCTTTTGCCCCGTTTGTCGTCCAGACACCCCACCCCCATTCAGCTCCTAGCCTCGCCCTACACTTACCTCCGGAGAGGGCCTACCTTACAGATTGTTAGGATGAACGGAGGGTCTGGTGCAATTGATGTTTTACACAAAGTTTCTTGTCAAATTCCTTGGGGTTTGGCAAGAAAACAAATGCTCATTGCATTAGTTACGTTTCGACAAGAAAATCCACTCCGTGGGATATGCGGTCTAAGTCACAGGACTATAGGTGCCCCAGCGTCGAACTTTGGGTTCTGGTCGTTTGTCAATCCGGATTGGCTTCCACCGAATACGCACTTTTAGTTCGGGACTCGGATTGTTCAGCTGATTTTATCGAAGACGCACCCCTCCGCTTCATCTACAGATGGTGGCATGCTATCTGAAATCCGGCCCGGCGGCGTTACCTCTTCTGTTTTCCGCTCACATTGCAGATAAGGACTATTATTTGCATAAATTTCGACCATCCGTGCAGCCGTCCTCCATGGTCATCACTTTTTACTTTCTATATCCCGGCCAATTCCAACAGCATCATCTTGTGTAAACGAGCTGACGCTAGAGGAAAGGTTATTCTCCTCATCTGACGTGGCAAGCTTTAGGGTGTGGTTCACAGAAAAGATGATTTGATAAAAAGGAGGTTATACTCAATGTGTTTCAGAGCAAGACGTAGCTGCCTGGATCCAGCCATTCCATTTTTCATCTTTTTGTTTGGCAAGGTTTGCTGATAGTGTTTTACAGGCCATCGAGATGAACTTCTAACATGAGCACATTACGACAATGCATCTCTTCAGTGGTGTCAGACTTTTTAGAAATTCAAGCGAGCGAGGTTTCGGCAACGACATCCTAGGACCTGTTACGACATGCACGGGGGAAACATGGGGACTACTTCTTCGTTTATGATTCCTGCCAGGCAGCAGTTCATGGATCATGCTTCTTTTATACCGTGACTACCGACATTATCATATTGCCTTACCTTGCCTGGTCTACTTCTGCAACCCGTTGTGCTTCTCGGATACTACGACTACCTCTTGTTGCATTAATGGAGAACACGGTCTGGGTCATAGTGGGGCTCGATGTTAAACGATACTGTGTTCCCCTGTGGCCATCACAACACATGATATTTGTCCATGGAAGAGCATAGATTACGTCTGCGAGAAATTTGGTTTTGGGAAACTAATTGTCAGGGGCTAGGGAACTATGGAAACAGCTGATCTGAGAGCATATGATCGCAGTTATGCTTAATTGCTTACAGAAGGATAGGTTTGAAATTGAATTGATAATCAATTCGAGAGTTTCACGACAGATGGGAGACGTAACTTGGATAAACGGATGAGAGCAGAATGAGGCAAGGCAGACTTTGAGATATTGAGGTTGATCGGGTGGATATTGCTAGATTTTCGATCACATCAAGGCTCTGAATATTGAGCCCCTGAGTTGATGGCTGTTCGCCGATGGAGGCAGTTCACGTGGGTGGCGTTGTAAGCTTAACCTAGCTTAGACACTTCTCGGTATTTTTCAGATAGATGCAAATAAATCTTTATCGATAATCAATGGCCCTCAATCGACATCTGAGACATTGCATTACCGAGGAAAGACAACTTTGGCGTAAATAAAGAAGCATTGATCTTTGACGTGTATCAGAGACCTACATCCAGGGCGTTTGATATGTTGTTGCACGTTCTTGCGCAATGCAAACCTAAGACAATCGCTAAACCCCGTGATGTGCTATTATTATGGAACCACCTGCACGTTATTGCGTCGTTTGCAGCTACACAAGCAGATGAAGCAACAGAGATGCATACCGTGCGTACACATGCAGTTACGGCGGATATAGTAGCTAGCCTACTTATGCTTGCGTTCTTGCTTCCTAATGTCAACGTCCCGTACCACAGCAGGAATATGACGGGGGAGTCCGCCTAACAGTAACGAGAAAAATAGCCTTGCTACAGATATATTACGATTCCTTCAAGAGATCAGGAGTAACGTACCTCTCCGCCACGATCCTGCGGGGGGTCAAGTGCTTTGGCTGATTTGAAGTGAGGTGCGTATTCCGCATTGATGGTTAATTGTTCCACATTGGGACATTTTTTGAAGTTTCTACAAAACAACGAACTCCTAGGAAAAGCCTCGGGGTGTGTTGTCAATGTGTCTTTGACAGAACTTGGAAGGCAAGAAGATCGTACCAAACCCAACCTGTGACCTGGAAGCCAACTTTCGCCACGCCGATCTTGAAATTCATAGAATGGGAAGTTCCAGACATGCCACTACATAAACACCCCAGGCATGGTCGGAAAGACACATCATCATGCTTTTTACGGGGACTTGAACTAGAGAGGGAGCTAGTGGAAGAAACTAAATTCCCGAAAGTTTGGGCCACGATTGTTAAGTTTTTATGCGAAGTTACGGTTACGCTATGGGAACTAAGTTCGAAGAAGGAGCTGGGGCAAATTATGTAGGATTTATTGAAGATAGTTTGTCGCCAACTCAACGGCTCTTCTTCGGTTGAAATGGGGGTGTTCAAGCTAGCTACCTAGGGGATGGTCATTGCATTGACTCAATCGCTAATATCGACAAGGCAAGGTATGAAGAGCTACTAGGTACCCCCATTGTCTTCCCCTTACCCATAACCACGATACAGAAAATAGGTACCCTGAATTAACCTTCTAGAAGGTCAAAAGAATGTTATGCTTTTCTTTTGGTCTGGATGGGGGTATTTATCCTAGGGCTGGGCTAGCCACTTTTTATTTCGCGAGGATAAATCGGCGTACAAGTGCCCTGTCGATGATATCAATGCAGAACTGCAGCACTGCCAAAATTCGGCCTGGTTAGTTGTTTCTAGCCATGTACCGGATGGGATGGGATGGACTATCTATCTGCAATCACCATCCCGCCATCCGGTGGGTGTGCTGTGTTACTAGCCTCTAGTACAATTTTGCCAGGTTATGCCAGGCTGCGCCAGAGTTGGCGAGCCACATTCAGTGCTGCAGCTAAGTTCGTTATTTGGGCGTCCCAATATCGTTGCGTTTACATTGCCCACGGACCCAGCCATGTTTCTTTTCCATCGGTTCATCCGGTGCAAGGTAGCCCTCCGCAGCCCTCGCCACCATGTTATGTATGTTGTCGTGGCTTTTTTGCTTCTGATCCATACTGCATGTATACTTTCTGCGGGGAAACATTTTGAGGGGAGGGAGGGATGGGTGGAACACAAAACGAACCAGCAGGATGATCCGAACTTTCGGGTGTTGTTGGATAGAAACGCTGGCAATGGCTTGCCATGGCCGATCCAGTTCCAGAATTGAAAATGGGGCGTACGAAACTGCGAGGGCTTTATGGCTTTCGGGCTGGGAGGGGGTTATGGATACTAGCATAGCAGGAGAGTGGGAGCCAAGTAAGTAAGATCAGATCAGGATCAGGATCAGGATCAGGATTCAGGCCGAGAATTTGAACAGCGCAGCTGCAGTGACTAGGTATGTTCCTTCCCCGCCGTTCCCCACTGTCGTCTAGGGAGTCACCTTACCGTGCTGTCTGCTCCCTTTCCATCCCCTTCTTTCATTTGCAGCATAGAATCTGTATTCCGGAAATCTATTTTTGATATCCGGCCCATAATCTAAGTATCAGCGCAATTATAACGCAAAAAAAATGGCAGCTGGAATCCTTCACTGCAGAGTTTCTCCAGCTGCAGAACTGCAGGTCTCCCAATACAGTACACCGGGAACTTTTAGAAATTGATTGGAGGCGTAACAGGCCGCGCTGTTTCCCCATGATAGTCTGGGCACTGCCTGTGAGGGCGTACACCAAGTGGTAATATACTACCCCCTCCACAAGACCTGCGAGACAAGCTGCGTGAGGAGGCGAGGTTGATGTAAGACCTTCGCAGGTATTCGCACGCAAAGAGACCCCGCTTTTGGTTTCAGCGGCAGAAAAGACGATGCCAGGTGTTTAGCTGGCCAATGGCTGGATGAACAAACTTTTTCCAGCGGCAGTGAAACAAGCCGCAATGAACAACTCACCATTCAAGTGAGATTCCTATTCTGTGTAGTAGGAAATAGTAGTTGGAAAAAGTCTCTTGGATTCGGTTTCCGCCGAGTCCGAAGCTATGGCGAAGACATAGCAAAGCCGTAGCAAGGCTTTGTTTGATAAGGTCGTAGCAAGCCTGCGGCAAAACTCCAAGTTGGGAGTTTCCAGGGCAAAAGTATCCGAAGTTAGTATATTAGCTACCATTTTCTATGACGTTTGTTTGTAAAGTTGGTACGGTATACTGCTTTTAGAAACCGGCTGAGAGAAATTCTTCCTACCCTGGTAAAGATAAGAGCCATACACCTAGGGTATGTACGGCAACGACTGAGTATCGCCCGGTAACACATGCATATCTTCTCCGTCACGGGAAACATCTGCATGCGGAACCTACACAAAGCTTTAGAGGCGTGACTCTGTAATGGTGTGGAGATTGCAGGATGTGGTGGGTGGATAGATTGATGAGTGATATGGTACTTGGATGAAGCTGAGGCTGTTGGGTGCAGAGTCTTTGGTCTAGATAGAGTTTCAACCCGGTCAGGGGGGAGAAGATGGATGCTTAGTGGCCAGTGTCAGGACGCAGTCATAGAGAGGGAAATACTGAGGAGTCGAGACAGTGGGGGGCTAAGGAAACGCATACCAAATATGTGATATTGACACTGCTTTGTGATCCTAGATACCACCTGGACGGTAGTCCTTCTTCCATGAATAGGCGATATGCACCTCAAAATTCCGCCTACAGCCAATGTCAACCAGTCTTCAAGAATTTTCGACAGTGGGGCTACCTGAAGATCATTCATGATGGATGGTATGTTCGTTCCTTTGGTGTTAACTCCGAGATTTCACTCCAATCAGTATGGCCTGCGTCAATTTCTGGTCGATTAACGGTCTTCCCTAGCCGAAGGAATTGGTCCGTTCTTTAATTGCTCGAAGCACAACGTCAATGTAGAAATGAGTGCAGATGCCCATGCACTGTGGCGACTTCTAAGAAACAAATTGTAAGTCCCGTGATGTAAAATAGTGTATAGGGCAGCAGCAGTCGTCTGCAGAGTATCATCGATTGTCCCACGCTATGGAATGTTGGTGACCTTGATCCAGGGTCCATGGAAGTTTTAGATACCAACATATCCCTTGATATATGTCTTTAACAGCGCCTCCAAACGATACAAACGCATCATAAAGTCCTCCCCACTTCCCGTTTCGGAGCTTGCATCTAGAACTCGTATTCGTTATGCAGAGAAGAAATTTGCAATTACGCTAGCAAAATCATTAGCTGGATGCCTGAATGCATGTTCCTTTTGGATTGTTGGAAACTTTTAAGAGCGGTTTGATTCAATAGAGTGTATGATGCAGTGCTGAGTTGGTTGATAAGAAGTTGGGATGGCATTAGAAGCCGGAACACAGCATTGTGGTGGGGTGTAAGCATTGTTCAGCCTTCATCCCGGCAAATTGATGAAGACGATGTGGCTAGGCGTTTCGGTCATGACAGTTGTTTGTTGGTATTGTTTCGTGGATTCCTCGGTGAAGAAGATTGATCTCATCTATGACGTATATCAAGTTTGTTGAAGATGGTACTCTGTTGCTTCACTGAGAGTTCTATTGCGGTCAATCATGAATGTTATTGTGAGGAATTCTCGTGCGCAGTCCGTGGATCATTTCAAACCCACTTTGTAAACCAGTGTTCATTCATATAGCTTCCTTCAGGACTACACCAACTCTATATGCCATTGATAGCGTTCGTATCAAAAGTGAACATTCCAGGAAAGGAGTGATTTACAAAAACCAAACAGAAAGCGGACGAGTGACTATGTATGAACCAACACTTTTTCTTCGCCCCCATGAAATATCCCTCATAGCGATGGCCTCATCTCAGGATTCCTCTCGCTAAAGCAGCTAAATGCTGTGAGCGATCAGATATTCGCTTGGTAACCACGAAGACTGGACGGATTCCTGCGAAGCCGCTGCAGAAAGCAAAGCCTAGTACGTAAACTGCCACGATGACGGTTACATTTGGCTGAACGATCTCTGGGTCTCTTGTGCAAGACTCTATAAGATACCTCAGATATAGCGCTTTGTATTTTGCCTAGCCCATCTCGGTAACCTTCTAGAAACCACCCAGTAATGTAACAATCCCAGAAGAACCACGCTCTCGGAACCACGCAGAAAAGCCTTAGTACAGAATAGACTCCATATGTTGGGTAGTCTTCTAGATTAACAGGTACGTCATTTTGCATTTTCTACTATGGCTGAAATCTTGAACTGTAAAAACAGAAAGCTAGTCTGAGAGCTACCTAGGCTTTCCCAGGCACCAGCGTAGGATAACTAGCTGCAAGTGAGATACTTTTGGAATAACCATTGTCTAGATAGATACTCTGACATCATATATGGCAGCGGGTTACCCCGGAGTATCAGTCTTACGGCACGATATAATGGGACAAGATGTCCATCTGACGCGTCGGAAGATTGCACGCTGGCTGGAGACGATAGAAATGAGACTGCTCTGTACAGGGTTGGGTTTGTAAGCTAGTAATCCTAAAAAATTTTGTATAGAAATTTTCAGCTGACGATACCGACCCTCTGTGCCGTAGAAGCTGCTTGTCGTATTTTTTCCCGTTTCTTCATGACTTTTCACTCGCTGTAGACGGTGATTCGACCTGCTGTCACTTGCTTCGCAACCGTTGTAGGGTAAACATGGGAGGGTAGCCGGCGAAACGTCAATAGATAGACATGAGGCTTCGCTCTATTGACGAGTACTGCAGCGGATCCTTGGTACCCATCAGTCCCTCACGACTCAACACACGGTTACACACCTATCCTCCACCTCCCTTCCTCATTGGAAATTTCAGCTGGCGATAGTATTCAGTCTTCGCCGTCGTTATTCTTCAGATTACATCAAGCCTTTGGTACCATACCTTCATGCTACGTACGTTTCTGTTGCGACACTCCACCACACTATCCCGTGAGCCCTCGATTACCGCCATCCAGGAATTGGAATACCGCCACCAAACATGAAAACGAGTCGACGTCACAGCTTCGATGGATTTCTGAACTTGGATCGGCGAATCTCACAGACTCGCCTAGCGCTTTCATGTCTACGTCATCATCATTCGACATTCGTGACTGTTGTTTCGTGACTGTTGTTTACCATCAGTTTTACTACCGTCTACCGTTCAAGTTCAAATATCTTACTTCCTCCAGAAACCGCGTAAGTCTTTCTTCTTCCCCGTTATCCCAAAGCCAGATACTCCTTGAACCAACCATCGTGGACCAGCCTCAAACAAATATACCGCACCTCGAAATGGATCCGGAGCGCCCAGAATCTCGTCAATTACGCGTCAACCTCCCCCCAGCACCACCGTTGACCGACGAAGACCGCAAACTCTCCGGATTTCCATTCCCTAGTTTTCTTGAACCTGTTCCTGCGCAGAAAACCCCTGAGGCTGGTCCTATGATGCAATATCAGCCATCTCCGCCAGAATCTCAGCCATCACAGCCATCGCCGGAATCTCAGCAATCACGGCCAACTCAGCAACATGAGATATGCCTAGTGAACCAAAGAGCCCAAGGAGCCCAAGGAGTCCAGGGAGTCGAGTTAATCCACCCAGCCCAGAAATCCCAACTCACTTCCTCCCCCTCCTCCCCCGCTTCCACCACCTTTTCTCAAAGGTCCACCACCTCTTCCGACTGGTCCACCACCTCCTCCCACTGGTCCACCACCTCCTCCCACTGGTCCACCACCTCCTTCCACTGCTACATCTCCCCCCCGGGTATGCCACCTCCAGCTCCTCTCCCCGCTCCAACACGCCCCAAAGCCATCCGCGGCCCCTCCCACCTAAACTACCTTCCCATCCGCATCACCAATTTCCTGGAATCCGACTCCGGTTTCCTAAATATAATCGAAACCCTCCGCGAGCAATTACGACAATTTATGGAGTTAGCATCTACGGATAGATGTCTAGTTCGAAACCCCGGGATAACGTTTGATATACCACCTACCTATGGAGATCCGTTAAGGATACGGAGAACTAGGAGGAATCTTGCGAGTGCTATAAGGGCTGTGCAGATTATTCAGGGTACGAGGGATATGATTATGAGGAGGGGAATAAAGATGAAGAAGGTTATGCAGACAGAGAAGAAGAAGAAGAAGAAGAAGAAGAAGAAGAAGAATACTGATGGGCAAACGGATTGGCCGGGGGTTTGGTATGCGAAAATTAGGGATTTGGAGGGAAAGAAATTTTTAAAAAGATTGGAACAGGAGCGGAAAAGAAAGAGCAAAACGTCTACTGAGAATCTTGAGGATATTTCCGGAAGTGAGAAGAAAAAGAATATGGCCATAGATTTAGAAAGAAAAGAAAAGGAGGAAAAGTTCCTGCAAGACTTTAAGGCGGGCCCGGAGAAAGAGTGGAAGATTATTATGGACATCTCATCGCATGTCGGCAAGAAGAAGGAGGAGATTTCACGGTCTGTAAAGTCTGCAAGAGGGTTGACAAGATATGAAATGGAGAAACAGCTACTCCTATTAAAAACTCTTCAAAACTCTCTTAGCTCCATACAGCTTAATCAACCGAAGAAACCCACCCCCATCACCTCCCTCCCCTCCGAAATTCTCCTCTCCATAGTCCCACACCTTGACTACCCCGACCTCATCTCCCTATCTCGTACCTGTCACCACCTCCGCTATATATCCCTCGATCATGTACAACTTAAGAAACGTTTCCAACAAGCTCAAGCCGTTGTTTCTAATTATCTTAAAAAACTTTTAAGACATGATGTTTGTATATCCGAACGATACATTATTACCAGAAGAAATTTCCAATCGAAAGCTCGAGAGAAGGAATTGGGAATTATGTGTTTGAATAGGGCGCTTATGAATAGGATGGGTTTTAATGAATGTGTTGCTAAGAACGTTTTTAGAGAGCCACCGAAGATGTTGGCTCGTTATTATTGAATTATGAGTCGACGGAGATGGTTATTTTGTAATGTAATTTATAACGGATCACAATTGTATCGATTGTTTGAAATATTGAACGTCATCATTGCCTAGCGTCTAGCGTGTCACAGGAGTCGGATCGGCTTTTAAAACCTCATGGGTTTTTGAGCTGATCCAAACTTCAGCGAATCCACTGTGGTCTGGTGGTTAGGCGTTAGTGCTTATAATTTGGTACGCTGAGTTCAACCTTCGTTATCCTCCTCTTTTTTTTTTCATAGACTATTCTATTCCTTCACTTGTTGTCTGTGGTCAAGATATACAGTTTTACTGTACTATGTTAAGTTCAATGAGAGGTTGAATAAACGGTATTTATTTTTCCATTCGGCCGGTTATTAAGGTTACCTGTTGTATACTGTACCGAGCGCTGAGGAAAAAGCGTCACCGGTCGCCGCATGCGCTTTGCATGCGCTACCACCACCAAGTGTCACTGTCACTTTGGATTTGCATCCGCTATTAAAACCTGTCACTGAAGCGCTGAATCTTTTAAAAAACCTGATGACTAAGTACAAAATGAAGAAAAGGAAACACCAGAGTCACTCTAGGGAGCTTGGCAAGCATCGGCAAGATGTTCCAAGGCTATTTATCATGACTGAGTGCAATAGTAACATGCAGGAAGCGCAGTTCTGCAAAGTTGCGGTCACCTATTATTTACTTGTAAAACCTTGCTTCTTTACGCAATACCTGTCTCTTTAGGAAACTGCTTTTTCCTCAGCGCTCGGTACAGTATTAATGTTTTATTTTTACGTCTGTTATTAAATTGTAAAGCTATGGTGATTCAGTAAAATTGTTCGTCTTTACTAAAAAAATGATAAGAATAGTTACCGTAATTTGGTAGAGGTCACGGTTGTCTTTACTGTCAAGTGAATACGAATAATTACTGTTGCTTAAGAAAACTGTTAGTCTCTGCCACAAAGACAATAAAATAAAAGTAGGTCCACATCGCGGGTTGAACGCAGTTCACCAGAACATGAAGCAAAAAAAGCTCGAGCCTGAGCTCGGTTCCTGAAGAGATTGGCTCGAGCGCTCCAACTCGTGGGCGTGCATACTCTGCATTGTCCGAGCCCACGAGCCGAGCCGGAAACTCGAGCAGCTTCGACTCGTGTGACATCGCTTAGCAGTCTAGCAGCCTGGCAACGTGGTCACGTCATCACATCGAACTCTATTGGTGAATTATTGAGGGAATCCAAGGATTCTTGGGGGGGTCATAATATCATATTCTATGACCAGCCATGTGCGAATTTTCATTAGGTATTTCCCTTCCAGTCTCCGTCACCATCTACGACTCTTCTTCGGAAGTCTTGGCGAGCCCGTGCTCCTTCAATAGGGTATTGATCTCCTCTGCACTCCATAGGTGGTGGTACACCTTTCCGTCTGCGTCCTTCCCTACTGTAGCGAACTCAACTGTTGGGTTGTTAGCTTTTGTACGATCTTAAGAACTTTGTGGAGCTTGGAAAATAGGTCCAGCATGTTCAAAATTAGGATGTTAAACGTGTAAACCCGTTCAACAAGTTGTAAAGGAAACATACTCTTCTCGCTGCTGAGGTTGGTGCTGTCCATAGTCTTGCTTAGCACCTTAACGGCAATTCCACATGCCTCCTTCAAATCACAATCCTCCTTGTAATCCTGCTTCAATAAACTTTGTGCAGACGCGTTGTTGGCTCCGACTGAGGTGGCTTTCCAACCTCCGTAGTTTCCTGAAGGGTTGGATTGGTAGAGCTGGAATTGACGGCGGGAGTCGTAACCGGCGTAGATGAAGGAGACACCGAAGGGACGGAGACCTGGTGGGGTTAGTTAGCTACTGGACTGAAACCACGACCACGATGACGAGTAGCTATGGAGGGACATGGACTGACCTCCGTGCTGTGTGTATCCCTGCTTCAAATCACATAACCTCCGAACAAGCTGTTCGCAAGGAATATCCTCGTTGTAGGTAAGAAGGTAGTTCTGAGCAGCCTGGCGAGCATAGTTGATGAGGATGTTTGCGTCGGCAGTCATTCCAGCGACGGCGCAGATCATGTTGCTTGGTTCCTATTAGCTTCTTCAAGCTTCAACTTCCACGCGGGGTACCCACTCGTTGAGAATGTAAAGCTTCTCAGCGCTTGTGTCCTGCTCCAAGAGCTTGCTTGTAACCTTCCTTTCCGCAGCAAGGACAATTCCATCGTTTGCGAGGACACCTAGAGCAGTTCCGGCGTGGGAGATCGCCTCGAGCGCATATTCGACTTGGTACAAACGACCCTCGGGAGAGAAGATGGTAGTCTATTTGGCGGTATCTTCATTAGCTTTGGCCCCTCTTGTGGTTCGATGGCATGGGAAGGACGACGGACTCTGGAATCGTAGCGGCGAGACATGGTGAAGTCGTTTCAACTGCTCTTTCGGGGATGGATGAAGATGAAGTTGATGGAGAATCGATGGCGGCAGTGATGCTGGGTAAGAGCAATAGCTGGTGAGGTAGAGCAGCAGCAGCACAGAGCAGTTTAGGGTTGCTGGATTGGGCTAGCGTTGGTGGGGCGGCTCTGAAGCGTGAAGACGCACGCCAAGCGAACCAATAACGCAGCAAAGCGCGTCGCCCTGGGAACCTGTGGACGTGCATCAGAGCGCCGACTTGACTTGACGACTTGACACCTTCAACATCTTCAACAATGGCATCACTACCCCCCAAACCTCCGCCATCAAACAACTCCGGAGCTCCTCTTCCCCCAGGGTGGACTGAACACAAAGCCCCCACGGGCCACTCCTACTACTACAACGCCTCAACAAAGACCTCCACCTACACGCGTCCAGTCGCCGCTCCTCTCCCTCCCGCAATCCCCACCGGTCCACGACACCCACTCCCTGTGAATCCCGCATACGGTCAATACCCACCATACGGAGGTCAACTCGCACCCTACGCCGCACCCTATGGAGCTCTCTACTCTGGTCCTCCCGGTCAATTTCCCACCGGACCCTTCCCCGCCCCCGGTCACCACCTTCCCCAGCGCCCTCACAACAACTTTGGCCGGGGAGGCCACCACGGCGGACGCGGCGGCCACCATAACAATCGACCCCGCCACCCTCCAAAACCTGTAAAGCCCGCCGACAAGCCTAAACGCAAAGCCGTCATCCCCGGTGCAGAGCCCTGGGTATTGGTAACCACTAAAATGGGGCGTACATTCGTTCACAACCTTGAAACCAAAGAGTCTCTTTGGGCTGCGCCGAAGGAAGTGCAGGAGAAGATTGAGGTTATGCCGCCGAGGGATAAAGAGGCGGAGAGAGCGGCGAGGCAGGAGAGGAGACGGAGGAGGGCGGAGGAGGAGGGGGTTAGGGAGAGGATGAGGGAGGCGGAGAGGAGACAGAAGGAGGCGGCGGAGAAGAGGGAGAAGGAGGGTGCTGCGGGGGTTGGGGCTGCGCCCGGAGAGGAAGAAGGGATGGGGGAGCCGAGTTTGAAAAAGTTGAGGTTGGAGGGAGAGCAAGAGGCGGCTGATACTACGATGGCCGAGGCAGCGGAGGAGGAGGAAGAGGAAGAAGAAGAGGAGGAGGAGGACGAGGAGGACGAGCAACCATCCAATCGTCCCCCCGCCGCCCAAGAATTCACCGAAGACGATATCGCCTGGCAACTCGAAGCAATTGCTGAGAGCAATACGGCTTAGAGGAGGAAGATTTTGACGAAGACGACGACAAGTTAGCCCCTGAAGAATCTACCGCCGTATTCCGCGACATGTTAACTGACTATAAAATCTCCCCCTTCTCGACCTGGGACGACTCCCTTCCCAAATTCGTCGAAGATAACCGCTACACTGTTCTCCCGACCACCAAGCAGCGGAAAGAGGTGTTCAAACTTTGGTGCACCGATGAAGCCGCTAGGTTACGGGAAGAAAAGGAGAAAGCGAAGAAAATTGATCCTCGAATTCCATTTTGGGCGTTCCTGAAGGAGAGACCTACGGCTAAACTTTATTGGGCGGAGTTTAAAAGGAAGTGGAGGAAAGAGGATTTGATGAATAATACTAAGTTGACGGATAAGGAGAGGGAAAAAATGTTCAGAGATTTCGTTGCCCGTATGTAGCCCCAAGACATCGCACGAGGATAAAATGCTGACTAGATAATAGGGAATAAGTCCAGTGCGGCTATTAGGGAGAATGATCTTCACCTTCTCCTAAAATCTATTCCCTCCCTATCCCGCCAAACCACCCTTCTCACGCTCCCTGACGCCGTTCTCGCAGACGTCCGCTACGTTACAGCGCCTGAGCATACACGGGATAAAATCATCACCGATTACCTAGCGACCTGTCCAGATGCTCCCATGTCCGAAGCGGAGAGGAAGGAAAAGGAAGATAGGGAACGAAGGGAAAAGGCGCTGAGAGAAAGAGAGTGGAAGGTTAGGAAGGAGAGACAAAGGAATGCTTTTGAGGAAGAGCAGGCGAAGATGCTGTTGAAGGAGGAAGAGGCAGCGTTGGAGAGAGCGAAGAGGGTGGACAAGAAGGGGTTGATGTCTCATTTTAAGAAACAGGATGGTGAGGAGGGTAAGGTTTATGAGGAGGTTTAGATGAGGCATAGAAGGATGTAGGGGATAAAGGGATACCCATGAAGTAGTTAATGAAGTTTTGGATTACCATCAATGGCGAAGAACCGTTATCGTACACATAACTAAATGGCAGGGATCCCTATGGTACAAGCGTTCACTTGAGTAAGCCAAGAGATGCTCCTTAGGCTAGGGCTAGACCCTAGATACATTAGCTTCGTTTTCTGTAAACATTGCAGGTCCTTCACTGCTGCATGAAACATCACCGATGCCGAACTTAGCAACCCAGTGATTTTCGATGATGAGTATAGTATCGCAGTATTATGAAGTATTAATAGCGTCACTGTCGTATCAACCAGTGATTCTCCATGATCATCATAGCTCCTCCATTCTGGATTAATAATGCCATTGCTATCAATTCCCGCGCTGTGTAACAGTCGCGATTCGCCAGATTCGGTCTAATCGGGACCGAACGACGTCATAACAAGATGATCATATAGACCTACTGCGATATCTACTTGCTTGAAGTATTGTTGCCGTATTTACAGATGAATGCCCCTTCTCCTTAGATCTTGCCGAGGCGAAGTACCGCGACGCAAGCAGCCATGATTATTTGGTAAAACGGGAGCGGCCCGCGCAGCCCGTGCAGTCGTTGATATATTATCTCTCGATACCTACGCTGCTGCGTTTCTCAGCTCCATCGTCGGTCGTGTCGTGAAACAAAATGGCTTTAATTTCGACATCTTTCATCCACTGTCATCCAAGCTGGGACGCCTTAGGTCTTTGCCCAGCCCAGTCATCCCAGTTTCCGTTTCATCTCTTTGGGTCTATGTGCTGGTGTCCTAAGACTACTCCTAAATACTCCTCATTCAGCCCAGAAGTATGAACCCGTACTCTAATCTCATCTTCAGTTAAGATATGTTAACAGGACACAGAAAGAACAGGATTACGACTACGACTATGATTACATCGTCGTCGGTAGCGGGGCAGGCGGTTTAGTCCTTGCTGACCGCCTCTCTGAAACTGGGGCGCGCACGCTACTGTTGGAACGTGGTCCGGAAAGTACTTGGAAATCGGGTGGTCGTGAGTGATGGTTTCTGTATTCCCTCTGTTTGCCTACTAAAGTTCTACGGACGGACTGGGACGGCCTCTCATAGGCCTTACAAAGAGCTGTCATTTTCCCACCTCCAATCATCCCCAATCACCCCAAATCCCAAGCACTCCACTCCCCTCTACCCTCCCCATAACACTAACCTCCCACAGGCTCCGGTCCCTCCTGGGCCAACCCCCTTAACCTCACCCGCCACGACCTCCCAAGCGCCAGCAACAGCATCTGGGTCTCCTCGCCCATATCCCGCTGCGATGACTACTCAGAACTCGCCGCCTGCCTTCTTGGTGGGGGGACGGCCATTAACGCTGGACTATTCCTTGCGCCACCGGATGGGGATTGGATAGGATGGCCGAAGGGTTGGGGTATGGAGGATATGGGAAATGCAAGGGAACGGGTTCTGGGGAGAGTACCAGGCTGGAAAACGGACACCTTTGGAGAAGGGTGGGAAGTGCTGAAGGAGGTGATGGGAAGAGAGGGGTGGAAGGAGGTGGACGCTAATGGGGAGAGGAATAGAAAAGATAGGGCGGTTTCGAGGGGAATTTTTATGGTTGGTTCTTGGCTTTGATAATTCTCGTCGTTCTGCGTGGGCTTTGTTTGCCGGGTTAAATGAGATTTGATGACGTTGGGAATATAAACTGATGTGGAATAGTTCACCAACGGCACTCGCCATGGCCCCTTAGGTTCATATTTCCTCTCCTCCCTCACCCGTCACAATTTCCATCTTCAACTCAACACCCCCGCCCTTCGTCTCCTCCGCTCGGTGGGTTATAGTCGCAGCCGTATCAATGGCGTCGTCACCCCGCGCGGCACCATCACCGCCAAAAAAGTAATCCTCGCCTCGGGAACCTTCGGAACCGCCAAGATCTTATTACAAAGCGGTATTGGCCCTTTGCCACAGCTTCAGACAATCCTCAGCTCTTCCAATGGCAGATACCTCCCACCAAAAGATGATTGGATTCTCCTCCCTGTCGGTAAGAATTTAATGGACCATTATAATCTAGATATGACAATCTCCCATCCGAAGTTTAGGGGGTATGATTTTCAAGCAGCTTACTCGGATCCACCACTACAGGACTTGAAGTTGTATTTAGCTAATCGCACCGGCCCACTTGCTGAGAGTGTACCGGCACCAAATGTCATTATGTGGCTTGAAACTACCGTTGGTAACCATACTATGAATGGTCAATTCACTACCCGTATCAGTTCACATCCCAATGACACTTCTCTTGGTATCTCTTTCTTCCTCGGCCGTGGGTCTACATCTAGGGGAGAGGTCGAAATAACACAAGATGGCCGCATGGTGGTGACGAAATACCCATGGGCGGTGACGGAGGAAGATAAAGAGGCGACAGAAAAGATGATGGAGGAGTTTTTGGGGGTGATGGAGAGGGCGAAGGGGCTGGGGGTTGAAACGGTGAAACCGGCTAAGGGACAGGATTTTAGGAGTTTTGTGGGAGAGGAGAGAGAGGGGCGGGGGAGTAATCATTGGATGGGGACGGCGAGGATTGGGGAGGATGATGGGAGGAAGTATAAGGGAGAGGAAGGGGATGTTGTGGATCCGAGGGGAAGAGTGTGGGGGACGGAGAACTTGGTATGTTTTCCTGGATTGGTAGGGTGCGGGTAAGATTAACACTAATCGTGAGAGATAGTTTGTTGCTGATGCGAGTTTATTTCCTGTGCAGACTACGGGGAATCCTACTGCTGCGATTATAGTTGTTGCTGAGAGGATTGCGGAGTTGGTTTTGGGGGCAGAAATAAGGACTCATGCTACATGAGGTGACAGCGTGGTATGAGTGATAAGATAAGTTGTGTCCGTGTAGTGAATCAAATTAAAGCGTTTGCATTGTTACATGTACTTGGTTGAATTTCATAGCTCTAAGATATGATCTGTCACGAAGGTTACGAAGAGAAGAAGGGAGGAGAGATGCGAAAGAGTGACTAGTTGATCTATCATCTATCTAGAGCTGGAAATAATAATGTCTTATCCTCCCAACTCCGATTGACATTCACGCTGAACCTCTGAAAGTTAGAGTGCGCTACTGTAACTCAAGGCCATTCCATGTTTGATTAGGTATAAATATAGTCGCGATAATGTAGGCGCTAGCCCTCTGCTTTACATAGGCAATGCCTACGCAGAGGTCTACATAGCGTCAAGTTGATTTTTTCGGGGGCCTGAGACTCGAAACCTATCCTGTTCACTTTTTGTGCATTTTCTCAATCCCCAACTCAAATAGGATTGCAACCACTCGCGCAAAAAGGCCAAATTTATTCCACTTAAGCGATAGTAACATGATAGCAACATACAAAACAGGAATAAAACTGAAGTTAAATACAAGCATCTCGAACACCACTTAAGCAATATTAACATAGTGGCAAAACATGAAACAGGAATAACAAATCTTCGTACACATCATAACCCAATTTCCCAAAGCCTTAATCCAATTTCCCAAAACCGTAATCCTATCAATCCAATCTTTGCAACCTTAATCAACGTCAATATGTCCGCCTTCACTAACAACGTCCCATTCCTCTGGTATGGCCAAACATTGCTCGCCATCTGGCAGTAGTTCACTTTTACCAGGTTGGCTATCATCTATGGATGCAGACGGTGGCAAGTCCACGCCACCCGATTGAAGTTGAGGATCGGTGGTTTTCGTTCCAGTCATCAATGATATAAACTTCTGGGGATTGCACGGCACTCTCGATGTAGAGAGTGCTGTCGGTTTGGGTCGCCGTGTCAATCATTCTACTGAGCCCTGGCCAACTTGATCTCAGGAATATAAGAGACTGGAACATCCCTTTCTCTCAGGAATTTGCATAAAGACTCAACTTTCAACTGAAACAAGCACTTCGGAAAGGGGAAGCTTGGGCGCGCATAGACTCCTTCAAAAGAGCACCGTATGCTGATATGCTCTCGTTTATATCAGTGGCGATGTCGGCCTGCCTCCTTTTGACGATACTTATTAACATTCTCCTCGGCGGTTTCCGAAGCGCCATCTCCTTCTCTCGGGCAGTCCTTCGTTCGACTTCTTCGTACGCCGAGATCGTTCGCTTGTAGACCGTCTCAATATATCGTAGAGTCTTTTCACCGAGTTGATTGCCTGTGTAACGCAGAGTCTTAGCGTCTAGACTATGGTCGCGAGTGATATCAAAAGCACCTGCCTGGCACAACACAGAGCTCAGTCAGGCTGTGAATTCGCAAACTTTGATTCTTAGTTAAAGTTCAAACACAATATATTTCTCAAGTAATCAAGCTGCAACATATTAAACTGTCATATATCTGATACAGGACCTTTTCCTATCGGAATTTCCATCATAATCTGAGTCCACCTGTCCTTGTTCGCCTCCGTCTTGGCTATCCATCCAAAGTGAGCACGCAGGCCAAGGTTCCAAAGTCTCTCCGTCTGCTGTAAGTGCTCTGAGCTTCCTGGTGCAGGAAAGCAAACTCGTTCTGCTCTAGGATCTTTCGCATTAAGCTTTTAAAAGCTTCTACATTGCGAACACTTGGCTTGGGAGGTGTTTCTTCGATTATCTTTCGGTATTCGGCATTGATCTTTTCTGCCTCCCTTTGGATTGTAGTGATGAGAGACCTTTCTGCATCGGTATTCAATGACTTATCGGTGGTTCTGAGAATTTCACTGACCATGGTCGAACGCTTGTGATTGCTGAACCCCCTTGGGCGCTTCCTCTGACGACCTCGATTGCTGCGTCAGTTAGTATGAAGAATAGGCACCACTGTAAGTGGGCCGGCGTTTGTGTGCATATAAATCCGCCGTACTCTATTGAGGTCTGAGATCTTGAAACGTGCTTACAACTCGCTGATAATTCGTTCCGTTTCCTGTTTCTGGGCTTGGCCATTGATTATTATCATATCGTCAACGCACAGCAGAAGGAAGAGTTCGTCGTCCTGGTAGAGGCTCGGATCAAAAAGCGAGGGGGTGAAGCCTAGACTTAGGAGGAACGTATTAATCTCCGAGTACCAGAGGCGAGGTGCCTGTTCGAGGCCATATAAAGCTTTCCGGAGACGTAGTGATCCTCCTTTAAGAGCTAGATCGACGTTTGCTATTCCGGCTGGTAATGTCATCCATATGTCTTCGCGATAGATCATAGGATCAAGAAACGCTGTTACGACGTCAAGATGTCGGATGTCGTAGTTTATATCGCAGTCGGCCGGGATGGACTATTGGTACCATGATGAAGACACTCTCCGGGTCTTTTGGGTCAGACATCGATCGAGTCACTTCCTCAAGCGATTTGAACGCGTCGAATAATCCAATCATGCTATCTTCCGGGATAGAGCCACCAGAGCCCCTAGCTAAGTCAAAATAGATTTTGAAACATCGCTGAACGGCCATCTTATAAGGTTTTCCCACCAGCCCTGTAAGGTCATCTGACTCCAACCTGCACACAATGTAGCAGTCGGTGGTGGTGGTGGTGGTAGGTCTGACATGGCGAAAACTCCCTTGGCATGCGAGTGCAGCGTTGTTACCCAAGGCTGCAACGCATAACGGCTCCATGATCTCCATGTACTGGTGACAGAATGGTAGACATTCCGGCACATCAACCTTTGGCCAACTGATGACATCCCAAAATGGAAGAGTTAGTGGCGTATCACTGACTTGCAAAACGTTTGAAAATATCGTTTGCAGTGCTCTACCAGATCGGGAGTCTCCGGTGATGAATATCTGGCCGGAGTTGAACGCTGTCTTCGATGGCTCATCTCCAAGGATGGCGCAGATCGTCATACCCATGTACTCGGCACCTTGGCCGCCTTGTACTACCATAGTATTGGCCAGCTCCTCCGTAATTCGGTTGTACTTAGTCCCTTCTTGGTCGGTATCGGCAAACTCCTGGATACTGCGAACCAAATCCTGGAGGCGCCTCAACTTTGATGGACAAGCTCCAGGCAGGCATTCGGTGGCTGCACTCCTCAATGGCGGTAATTCCTTTAGTAGAGATTGCGTTTGGTCGCCAGATTTGAACTCGGCGAACTTCCCCCTTGCCTCCATGTTCAGGCAACCAGCAGTCTGGGCCCCACAGATGGCGATTATTGTGCGCTCCACTGCGTCGATGTCCCTGTAGTTCGAGCTGCCCGAGAACTCCAACTCTGGGAATACAAAGAGCTTCCAAGAGGACTCTGAGGCCTCAAATCTCAAGCCTTCTCATTCTTTTAAAAGCCGTTCGAGCTTTGTGAACCTCGGTACCGCGATAGTGACTCGGAGTAGACCGGATATCGTCCCGAAGTCTGGTCACAGGGCATCGGCTGGTTTGCCCTGTAGCAATGGTTAGTACAGTTCTATAATGATCGAATAGTAAGTAAACCTACCCAGGTAAAGCTCTATCTCCCGTCTTCCCTTAACTTTCTGATTACGCCCAAGCACTCGGAATACCACCTTGTCGATCTCCCACCAGTGTACATTCTCTCAAAGACTTGAATAACCTCCTCGGCGAGGTCTACATCCACCTCGTTGGCTCGTATATACATGAGCACTCTATCATGATCCATTTCTGATGCTTCCGCCGAAGCGAGACATAGTCCAATCCTTAAAACACTTTGCATTACTTGAATGCCATATTTGTAGTGTGCTTGGAGGAAATCGTACTGATCATTGTCAAGGTTCGCACGGAAGATCTTTGGCAAAAGCTTGGCGACATTTGCCCGAAATTCGGCCAATTGTAGTCGGCCCTGGATGATGGTTTCCAATCTATCCATATTTGTCTGCTACAATTTCGTTAGTAAGGACAGGAGCGAAGCATTCAGTGGTTGGACTCCTCAATGGCGGTAATTCCTCCAATAAAAATCGCATTTGCTCATCCAATCCAAAGTCGACGAACTTACCTCCTGCTTCCACGTTCAGGCGTGAATGATCCGTTCTCCGGCACCGTGAATCTTCTGAGGATATGTGATGTTAGAAGCCTTTTTCCACGGATGAACACAAAACACAGGCAAACCTTTTTAACCTGCACATCATAAATCTCGATGTGCACTTCAAAGATCCACAAAATATAACTAGCCATGGAATGGAAGATAGGGCCAAAAGCTTGGTCTCCACGGGTTCTGCGTCCGGCTTTGCGGAAGGCTGGAGTCCCTCGTTGCTGGCGGTAGGGTCCCACTTCTCAACCGAGACCCCCAACTTGACGCGGAAGGCAGCCTCTATCACCGCCCGCTTGGCGGGATCCTTCTTGGTGCGCAGTGCCAGCAAAACCATCTCCGGCATGGCTTGATGGGCAGCCTCGTTGCGGGCTGGGATAAGTTGAGGCAGAGAGCTTACCCAGTTCTCGACGAAGCCTGGATCGATTCCGAAAAGCTTGCCGATCGTATCTTTATGCTTGCGAAGGACGACCAGGAAGTCTCTGTCAACGGTGCTAGGCGCCTTCCTGGTTGCAGTGTTCTTGTCTCTGTAGAACAGCGCGCCGAGGATCGGTCGGGTTCTCAGCGGAGGACGAGAGTCCCGCATGTGCCCCATCGAGACTCAGAGCGCCGAAGCCGAAGTACGACAATGATGGTGATAGGTTTCAAGGTTGAATACCTTTCGAAATCGGGGTTGTTTGTTCCAGCTGTAGGATATCATTCATTGTCGAATTAGGTTGAAAGACCGGCGTCGTCGCCCGTCATATCGTTGTGTTTCGTGAAGAATGAACCGTGGCGGCTAGCGAAGGTCGAGGATGCTATCGAATTCATGGTTTTTGATGCCTCAAAATGAATTCGGGCTTATAGTGTTGTAATTGCTCATCGGTAGAGTATCGAAGCTTGCTTTGTTAGCTGTGGTCACTCTAAATAGCTCTCGAGTCTCGACTCAACCCGTCGGCGTCGTTGGGAGTCTTACCAGCTGAAGTGGCGAGAGTCTTTGGAGTTAATTCCACCATGATTGTAAATCATGCGTGAGGGCTTCCATCTCAGGCTTGAGTTGGAGCTTTCTGTTTGGCGTGAGGCATCGTGTAGCCGATCGAGGAATAGATGACGCGGCTAGATACAATGATCACGGGGGATGGAGGTAAGGAGTCATGTTGAAAATGTGGGGAGAGGACATGTTGACTGTGTTGTGTAAGAGTTTGACAAACCTTCCGACGGAAGTGGAGGTGGAGGGAGGAAGATTGAGGAAGGTCTTGGCGAACTTCGGGGCTAGCGTTGAGCACACGGCAGCACGCGACACCATGACGTCGTCGTTACCCCGCCTATTATCTATGTTTCAGACCCAAAGTGCGAACAGCGCTGGAAACGGCATTGGGGGAACAAAGCCAGTTAAATTAAGATTATTTCTCTAGCGTAAGTCACTCGCATAAACAGTCGAGAAAGCCTTGAGCAAACTACTCATACATAGATAGCTTCATTTAGACTTCGCTTCAGTACGTTTGGTTCGTCAGGCAGATTGTTTACACGCGATGGTAAACGGTTTTGAGTGGGATCTGTTTGTGCGTTGACGTTTGCTGTAAGAACAGAAGCTGCAGGGCGAAGTCGACGGGCACTGGCTACTGTGTCAATGCTCCAACATTAATGTCGACGACCATCACATTCAACTTCTGTACAGTGATTTAAATACAGTGTCTTTAATTTTTTTGCATGGTTTGGATATACATCGCAGTATCATCGACAATCACAGTCTTGCGCTCAAAGCATCCGGAGCATCAATCACGGGGTGTTGAATTATGCAACCACTTCATATTTTAGTACTTGTATTTAAACACCCAATTACCACACAACAACTGGTTGTATAGTGTAATGGTTAGCACATCGGATTTTGATTCCGGTAATCCCGGTTCGATCCCGGGTACGACCTTCAGTTTTTTTTCTCATGCACTTCATCTGCATCGCTCTTTTGTGCACAACCCCATGACACAATTTTTGATTCTAAAATTTTTAGAAAAGTAGTTTTATGATTAGTAATGCAAAGCCAGTTACATCAAATCCGTTATGGTGTAGTGGCTAGCATCGGCCGCTCTCATGTAGAGAACTAATCCGGCCAGACCGGGGTTCAATTCCCCGTAACGGAATATCTTTTTCTTTCTTCATCTTTGGAACATCTTTTTACGAGATCAAATTTTTTGTGATGTATGGGACGTGTTTCCTCTATTTTTGACTGAGTCCGGCTGCTGGACTGTATCTAGACGATTAATGTGGTCTTCTGCGCGTGAATTTTAGCAGTCCTATCACGATTCTTGGCACCAGATGATCACCGAGCTCTTTTGGACTTCATTACTCGACAGCTTCCCCTCCGTGTCATCTACTACCTTTCCACTGTTCACTACACCTCTTAAATATACAAACCCTTATCTGCAGAGGATTTGGACCGAGTAAAACAGGGCTTCACCAACATCCCCACGTCACCACGTCACCGCGATCGCCGTAGACCGTGTCACTAGCGCGGCGCGTCGTCGTCGGAAGTGCACCTGCCCCGCAGCTTCCGAACCAGAATTCAGACAAACCGAACCCACAACCTACCCGTTGATACCCCGCATCAATCTCAGCTCCTCCGGGGAACCATCCTTTCCAAATGACCGATACTGTCCGCATTGTCGTTTGCGGTGACGAAGGTACGCTGTGACCAGAACCTAGCTCCCCCGCAACTTCACAGCTTCCCCGCTACCTAGAGCTCCCTCTCCGCGGTTCTCCAGAGCTCTATAGCTCCCCCTTAGCTTCTTGCGGCTATCTCCTTCTCCACGGCACAAACTTGGTATATAACTTCAAAGCTAATTGTTCACCTTGGGATACTATAGGAGTCGGCAAATCCTCCCTAATAACATGCCTAGTAAAAGACCGTTTCCGATCTACGAAGATACAGCCTACATTACCGCCGCTTACGATTGGTGCACCGGATGGTGTACAGACTACTATTGTTGATACTTCTGGTGGGTCTCTGGAGCTCTGCTGCTGGAATCGCCTGAGATTCTACCTCCTTTCATTTCGGTTGGGATTACAGTATGCTGAGGATAGGAATAGCGCTGCCACAAGAACGGAATTCTTTGAGGAAGGAGATAAGGAGGAGTAATGTTATTTGTTTGGTGTATTCGGATCACTACGTAGGTTCTGCTTTGCCAGACTTCGTGACATGCAGCTAACAGGAATTATAGAGTTATGAGCGAGTTTCGTTATTCTGGCTACCATTTTTCCGAAGCTTAGGAGTTAACCTCCCGGTGATTCTTTGCGCCAACAAAAGCGATCTCTACCTCGACGTAGAAGCCGAGAAAGAAATGATGCCAATAATGCTGGAGTTCAAAGAAATCGACAGCTGTATCCGAGCTAGTGGGAAAGAGCTCAAGAATATCAATGAGTTGTTCTATTTGTGTCAGCGGGCTGTTACGCATCCTATTGCGCCGCTATATGATAGTAAGGAACAGAATCTTAAGACTCCGGCTATTTTGGCGTTGCAGAGGATTTTTTGTATGCCTCCTCTAACCTCCCCTTGACAACTCTGCTAATAAATATAGTTCTCTGTGATCGCGATCAAGACGGCTTCCTCAACGATAAAGAAATTCAAGACCTCCAAACAAAGTGCTTCGGCAAACTAATCTCCCCTCCGGAGCTTGAAGAAATCAAAGCGTTGATCCGAAAAACCTCACCCTCCTCTGCCTCTGAGAGCGGACTCGACCTCCGCGGCTTCATCCTCCTCAACAAAATCTTCGCCGAGAAAGGGCGCCACGAGACAATCTGGACCATATTACGAACCTTCCACTACACTGATTCTCTGTCCCTGAAAGATTCGTTTCTACATCCTAAATTCGAAGTTCCACCAAACAGCTCAGCAGAACTTTCACCTATTGGATATCGATTCTTCGTGGATCTTTTCTTGCTGTTTGATCAGGATAATGACGGAGGCTTGAATGAGAATGAGTTAGCGGCCCTATTTGCACCAACTCCGGGGTTGCCGGCGAGTTGGAATGAGGTCGGATTTCCGAGTTCCACAGTGAAGAGTGAGGCGGGTCATATTACCCTCCAAGGGTGGTTGGCGCAATGGAGTATGACCACCTTCCAGGACCCAAAGACGACGCTGGAATACTTGGCATACCTCGGTTTCGAAACTGCGGACAAGGCGGGGACTACGACTGCTTTAAAGATTACGAAACCCCGACGAAGGAAGCGGAGACAAGCAAAGGTGGAGCGGAATGTGGTGCTCTGTTACGTACTAGGAAGCTCCGGGTGCGGCAAGAGTACAATCCTAGACGCGCTGTTGGCTAAACCCTTCAACCCTATGTACCACCCCACGATCAAGCCGCGGACAGCGGTAAACAGTGTCGAGTTACAAGGCGGAAAACAATGCTACCTAATCCTTGAAGAGCTAGGAGACCGAGAACCCGCCATCTTGGAAAACAAAGAAAAACTCGAACAATGCGATGTAGTTTGCTACACCTACGATTCTTCGGATCCTGATTCGTTTGCTCATATAGATGAGATTAGGAGGAGGTATAAACAGCTGGATGAATTACCTGCTGTGTTTTGTGCTCTCAAAGCGGATCTTGATAAGACGATGCAGAGATGTGATGCGCAGCCGGAGGAATATACTAGGGAGTTGGGCATGAGTGCTCCGTTACATGTTTCCGCGGCCTGGGGAAGTGTTACTGAGCTTTTTGCGAATGTGGCTGAAGCGGCTCTCTTCCCTGGAAGTGCGAGCTTGAAGATGGAGGATGATGGGACGGAGAGGAAGGGATTGTGGATTGCGGGAGTGGCAGCGGGAGTGGCCGCGGTGGTTATTGCGGGGATGGTTATGACGAGGAGGACTACGTAGATTGGCATGCGGGGGCGTTGGCGTTTTCACAGTTTTTTGTAAAAATTTTCTGTACCTAGTCTTTGCTTTTGGATGGATTTGAAGTTTGACGAGATGGGTTTTTTTTTTGTTGAAAATTTCTCGCATTTTTGCTATTGTTTTACCGATAGCGAAGAGAAAGATTGATGATAAAACAACAGATATGACATGAGCCCATGTAGATACACACGTTCAAAGCTGCTGTCCAATTTCAAATCCATCTGGCGGTATCTCAGATCGGCTGTTATTTGAATATCTATGTCATGCCTACAGATGGTCAAAACTGCATTTCTATGGGAATATCCGATGGTAATTGAAGCTCTGACGATCCAAGCTCTCAAGCGAGTGAGCTTGAGTTCAACACCATCTCGGTTTTTTCCGCAAGTCTCGAACATCTCAACAGGACACCCCTGCGGTGCCAAGCACGTGCTGCATATCTCTAACCCCATCTTCTCTGGTGGCCCGTGCATCGATTACGCGGGGTTCGCGACGTCATCCTAGGAGTATTATAAGCTCATCTCGTGCGATCTCAGACCCCCTCCAATCTTCAACCCAACGTCCACCGTCCATCAGTCCGCAAAGTCAAGAACTTCGAATCATTCCATCGCTTCAACAACGTCCGCCTCAGCCCAGTCCGCCTCAGCCCAGTCCGCCTCAGCATCATGGCACCCCCACTACCTACTCTCCTCCAACCCCTCCCTACAGCTGGCCTCGAATTCATAACCCCCGTCAAACGTATCCAAACAGCTGTGGACCTTCCAAGCTTCCATTCTTCCCCGGCTTATGCACTGATAACCACCTTCATTGGCCACCTCAACTCATGCATCTCTCCTTTGGACCCATCCACCAACCAGCTCTCCCCCGCCACAGAATTGGAAACCAACGCCCCCTCCATCTCTCCCTCCATTGCGGTTACGGGGATCGTCGATTTAATCTCAGCCTTATCAGACCTTACTAACTCCGCACCTCCTGACCAAGGACCTAGACGCTTCGGGAATATCGCTTTTCGGCGATGGTTGGAGCTTGTTAACACTCAGCTCCAGGAACCTAGGTTCTTGGATCAGTTTCTTCCTGCGTCAGTGTTGGAAGCTAAGACGGAGCTTATTCACTACCTACTTGGATCTTTCGGGTCAGGAGAGAGGTTGGATTATGGTACTGGTCATGAGCTTAGCTTTGCAGCTTTCTTGTGTGGAATTTGGAGATTGGGAGGTTTCAAAGAAGGGGATGAAAAAGCACTTGTAGTAAAGGGATTTGATGCGTATTTCAAGCTAGTTCGGAGGTTGGTGATAACGTATTCCCTGGAGCCTGCTGGATCACACGGAGTTTGGGGGTTGGATGATCATGTGTTTTTGCCTTACATATTTGGGTCAAGTCAGTTGACGACTTTTAAGAGTGGTGGGGAGACGGGGTTGGAGGATGCAGATTCCGCCGCCGAGATAGCAGGAGTACCGAAACCCGCAGAGGTTTATAAAGTGGATGTTATTAAAGAGTGGAGGGAACGGAATTTGTATTTCGGAGCCGTTGGGTTTGTGATGGATGTTAAGAAGGGACCTTTTTGGGAGCATTCGCCGATTCTTTATGATATTAGTGGGGTTCAGAAAGGGTGGGGAAAGATCAACGAGGTAGGTCACCATTTCATCATTGATCCTCCTTCAGTCATCAACGATGGAGATATAGAAAAATGGCTGGACTGGAGAAGACAAATCGCTAACAACCCCAGGGAATGATCAAAATGTACCTCAACGAAGTCCTCAACAAGTTCCCAGTAGTCCAACACTTCCCCTTTGGAACCATCTTTCCATGGTCCGATAACCCAGACGATAACCGCGCTCCCCCGCCATCATCCGAAGCTCACGAGACCCGAGCTCCCTGGGCCGGAACCCGGCCTACAACCACCGCAACCACCGGAGTACCCACCACCCGAGCCCCCTGGGCCACCGGCGGAGCACCAGCAACAGCAGCATCAGCCATGCCACCGACAACCCGAGCTCCCTGGGCGTCCGCACCCCCCAGCTCCGACCCTGTAACAAGATCCCCCTGGGCACCTACCAACCCCGGAACCACCCGCGCCCCCTGGGCATCACAATCCAGCAGCGGCATGCCACCTCCCAGCGGTCCCGGTGGTATGGAGACCACCCGTGCTCCCTGGGCTTCCGCAAATTCCGCAACCCCTGCTTCACCTCCCGCCGCCTCTTTGTCCGCTATATATATCAAAGGCTCCTCTACTATTCCCTCCCCAGGCACCCACCACTCTACATCCCCTAGTACCCACCTCCCCCCCATCTCCCCCTCCTTGTCATCTCATACATCTCCCTCCACGGAATCACTCCCCTGGGAGCGTCCCCAGGCAGAAGAAGAGAAAGAAGAGTCCGGAGCGAATTTAAGGAATGTGGCGTATGTTGGACCGGCTAGGACTAGTTCTCCGGATTCTGCGATGGCGCAGGAGGGGAGGAAGAGTAGAAGGGGATCTGCCACGGGGGGTGTAAGGGTGGCGGAGACGGGGGATTTGAGTGGAAGAAGGGTATCGAGGAATATAGAGGGGTAGCAGGGGGAGTAGGAGACGGGTGAAAGAGTGGGGGGGGGAGGTGGAAGGAGGGGAATTGATACTGAGGGATTTGGGAAGGGGAAATCAGTGAGTCCAATGGCTCAGATGCATAAAGAGGAATTGAATGCTGATGTTATACCTTTGTTACTTTTGCTGGTTAACCGGTTTTGATTCAAATTTCGGATTTCAAGTTACCATGCATGGATTGTAATTTGAAATATTGCTGGGAGCTATCTGTTATCTGGTTTGCTAGTTGTGTTAAATAAGACATTTTTAATGCTCGTAGAAATTGTTTAAGCATACTTTTTACCTTCACTTCGAATCAATGATGCTATGTATTCCCACCCAATCTTGTATCTGCGAGTACTTCAATTCAGAAGGACAGCTGCTGCAGTTGTAGTCTTACTAAGTCCCACTACGTAAGTCCTGTTGATGGTGGAGGGCAAGTCACTCTAAAGGGCTAAAGGGCTAAACGACCTAATGCAAAGAAGGCCCTGGGAGCCTGGGGAGCCCTCTGTGGTTTTCTCTCGATAGAGGCGAAAATGATGTTTGAGGGAAAACTACAGCGTGTCTTCTTAGCCTTTTTTTGCGTCAGGTGGTCCAAGGTAACTTGACCCGTCGTGACCTGCTTTCTAATAATGCTTCAAAGTTCACGCCAATCAAGACTAGTTAAGTACACAGCGACTTCTGGAATCAACACTTGGACCAGATAAGAATTGGCTATCTACTCAGATAACGTTGCGTAAGTACTTACCACAATATCTAAACCCAAACCCTCTATAGACAGGATTCGCCCTCCGAAAAGGGAACAGGTTCAGTTCTTATTTCCCAGTCTTGGCTTGCACTGCATCATAGGATGCATGCTTCGCGGCTCTGTTGATCCAACCAGAGGAGAAGAAGGAGCTCATTCATCAAATATGATATGTATATTTAGAACCCACCTTCCTTTTGATGCTGTGTGGATTACTCATGCTAGGCTTCGTATTTCATGCACATCTGCGGACCATCTCCCCGTATTTCAATACGGGCCGATCCACGACCTTTCGTGGGGCCATCGTCGCATCTAAAGTATGTCTATCAACCCATGAACATCGGCCCTGAGTAACTACAGTGAAAGCTCTCTGTAAGCATACGTTGGGCCGACCAACTCGTAGTCTTGTATGCTGTGTATGCTTAAGGTAAATGAGCTTGGCACTTAAGGGGGTCCCACATCTGCTGCAAAACCATTTTCAGTATAGTGGGCTAGCTCGAAATATGGGGATACTCCCCCATGCTAATCTCTATTTGGCAGTACCAAGGCTCTTTTTATAAGACTACCCCGCAAAAAACATTTTGTGATCCTAAGGATATCCATGTAGGGAATTATTCTTATTTTCCCACACAAAATCGGTGTGTGCATGCTTATATGCAATGTATGCTTATACGCGGTATGCTTGTAGGGAACTTTTTCTGTATAAGTTTTCTGTCTCCGTTCCATTTTGCGGGGGCCGAAACAGCCGCTATGTAGGCGAATACGGAGTTATCCGGCGCTCGGTAGATCTCAACCCTTGGAATGCGCACGGGTTTGTGTAACCAACATAACACATACCAACGATTTACAATCCAAAAAGAGTGATGTACTTAAGTGAGCTTAAAGGTGAAAAGAGTTGGCCGCGTCGCTTCGATGTTCTTATTGAAACTACCGAGATGCATTTGTAAGAGAGCTACACAGGACTTCAGTGTGCACAACTTTCCCAACCGGTCATCATCGGCCAGCTGCCCGAGACTTGGGCTTTTGTGTGGGGTGAAGATGAACTCTAAGCTGCCGTCCGAGACGAAACCCTGCATAATTAAACTACTTACCACCATCAGCCCTGTAATCAATTTATATAATCGAACGTGATCGTTATCGATACATATCCTACAAAAATATCTAGAAATATGTATTTGCCTCATTCTCACCCGTTTATGTTCCGAACGCCAATCATCGTTAGATTATCCGAGCCTTGTAAAGTATGCTTATCATCGGTGGCACAACTCCTACCCTACCCCGCAAATTAAGCTTACTCCTGTGCAATTAAACGTCACACAAAATGGATAAGACTTAGGGTACATATGTTGTTGGTGGTTTGGCTTTATCCAGAACGTCTTGTTTTTCAGGGGCCCGGTCTCATGTACCTAGGTCCTAGGAACTCGTATGTATCTGCAGCTGCTAAACCGCGGAAGATATGCTTACTTTGGCTGTCTTAGACCCTACAAGGCTTCGTATCACTACACAACACTCGGTTGGGGGCATGGATAGCCTCCGAAGCTCGGGCTGATTCATGTAAGTCGCCGAAGCGGAGGGCAGCTGAATGGAAGAATAAATACGCCCATGATTCCTCACTCAAGAATTCAACGAAACAACGAATTTACTTTCAGAAATTAACTCATCAGATCGAAAATTGTAACAACCATGGCTAGCACTGACATCGATAACTTTGAACCCGATGTCATCATCTGCGGTGGTAAGCATGTATTCCTATCAATTCCGCCAGCACTCTAAGCAACCCCTCATTTCCCTTTTCTCTCCAACTTTACTTTCTTTCTTGGTCCCTTTCTAACACCCAACAAGGTGGTACAGCGGCCTGCATAATTGCCGGCCGTCTCGCCCGCGGAAACCCGACACTGAACGTCCTCCTAATCGAAGCCGGTGAAAACTCCTACCTCGTCCCAGAAGTTATCCAACCCGGTAGCTACCTCCACCAGCAATCCGGTTCTCGGCTTAAGAACTACCCATCAATTCCTTCTGAACATCTACGTGGGAAGTCCATTGTAGTTCCTCAGGGCCATGGATTAGGTGGTGGGAGTGCGGTGAACTTTTTAATGTGAGTCTCCATCACAAATCACGACATTTCATGAGCATTCGATGTGGGTTTGATGTCATTGAATTTCTCGGGCTTCGAGCTTTGGGGAAATCACAAAATACTAGAGAAAAGCTTGCTAGAATTCATTAGACTCTCCTTCTAGCTCTAGCCTTCGCTTTCATTTTTTTTTCCACCTGGCTTCATTCAACTCGCTTAGTTCTCGCTAACAAAAATGAGGTACACCCGTGCCTCAGCCTCCGATTTTGACGACTGGCAAACCCCGGGGTGGACATATTCCGACCTCCTTCCTTTGCTCAAAAAGCTCGAAACATGCTACTTCTCCTCCGGACTAACTCACGGAACCTGGGGTCCCATCGCCGTTAGTTACGGTGGTGAATCAGAAGCAAACATTGTCCGTGATTCAAAGGCTGCTGTCAAAGCTATCGGATATGATTATGTTCAAGACGCCCAGGATATGAACACTGGTAATGCTTATAGTGTATGTCTATTTCCCTCGCTATCTTCTTATCTCCTAAGTACCTCATCTGTCCTCTTGTTGTCTGCTGCACTACGAAACGACGTGAAATAAGATGAGTGACGGGTAGAGATTCGCAATGAAACACAAAGCTAACGACTTCTCAACAACAGCGCTGGGCTAAATACGTCGACCCCGTCTCTGGCCACCGTCAAGACACCTCTCACCGGTATCTTCACCCCTTATTGGCCTCCGGTAAACCAAACATAAAGGTCCTCTACTCCACCCAAGTAACCCGTATCCTCCTCGACTCCTCCAACACCGCTGTGGGCGTTGAGTGTGTCCCCTCCCACTCCAACGCCTTCAGTAGCTCCACCCCCCCTCCTCCCAAAACCATCCCAGCCAAAAAACTCGTCATCGCTTCCTGTGGCTCCATAGCAACTCCCGGCTTGCTCGAACGCTCCGGAATCGGCAGAAAGGAGGTGCTTGAAAAAGCGGGGATTGAACATTTGGTTGATCTCCCCGGAGTTGGCGAAAATTATCAGGATCACAATTTGATTTTCAACACTTATGAGGTTGAGGAGAAGGTTGATACCCACGATGCCTTCTTTCTTAAAACCTCTAGCATCCTTTGTTCTGCCGAGTCGGATTTTAAGCAAGGCAAAGGGAAGTATGCTACCAACTTTGTCGACTTCGCGGGTAAAATCCGACCTACTGAAGAAGCCGTGTCGAAGATGGGAGCGTTTAAACACCAATGGGAGAGCTACTATAAAAACAAGCCAGATAAGCCGGTGGTGTTGCAGGCAATTGTTAATTGCCTCTTGGGAGATCATAGTAAGTTTCCACAGGGGATGAAGTTTATTTCCTACGGGAACTATACTGCCTATGCCGCCAGCAGGGGATCGGTGCACGTTATGGGAAAGAATGTTTATGAAGCGCCGAGATTTGATTCGGGGTACTTATCCGCACCTGAAGACCTTCCTATGCTGGTGTGGGGTTACAAGCAGGGCAGAGAGGTTTGTCGCCGGATGCGATGTATCGTGGGGGAGATACCGGAGCTTAACCCCCCCTTTGATTCCCAATCCAAGGCGGCGGCGCAGAGACACTTTGAGAGGGGTGACGGATGGGATGTGGATAAGGTGCAGAATATTGAGTACTCGGAGGAGGATGAGAAGGTCATTGAGGAGTGGATTAGGGAGAACGTTAGGACGGCTTGGCATCCGTTGGGGACTTGTGCTATGAGGGCAAAAGAGCAAGGAGGGGTTGTTGATAAAGATTTGAGGGTTTATGGGACGAGCAACTTGATGGTGGCTGATATGAGTATTTGTCCGGAGAATGTGGGGTCTAATACAAACAATACTGCGATGCTTGTGGGGGAGAAGGCAGCGGTACTAGCAGCGAGATTTCTTGGAGTGGAGATTGATTAGGCTATGATTACACGGGGTTGCTTGGGTACATAACTGGATTCTGGTAAGTACTGTACCGGTACAGTAGTTGGAAAATGTATTTTTTGAGAATAGTGATTTTTTGTTATCAGATGCTGTCGTTTTGGAATAATGAGGTCTTGTGTTGTTGATTTTGATTAAATCATTCATTATTCTGTCCAGAAATTAGCACTTTGTGAGTTGCGCTTGCATTTCAACGGTCCAGAAAGGCTTGGCAACGGCTGATTAAAGTACAATTTTATTTAATTTCATAGTCTACATAATATCTGCATTAAACCCTGTGGTAAATGGTGCACGGATTTCAGCTTTACCAAAATAAACATGGGTTAATTGCAACTTATATTTCGATTGAACTCGAAATAAACCTTCCTATTTCCATCTTTTTCGAAATACTCAAAGTTGCTATCAACTTGTGATTTCGAAATGAATAAGAAGATGCGTGCTCGCGCCCTTTATTTCAAGATTCCTGGAATCTGACCTACGCCAAATGTAAAATACATATGCCTGTGACTGGTAGGTATATAACGGTGCGAGAAGCCAGCGGTTGGAAGAATACTAAGTCGTGTTAAAGATGTTGTGTAACGGTCACTGGTTAATCCTTGTGCTTACAGATGATAGCATAAGGCGGGGTATCCATCTTACCCGACGATCTGTTTTCCTTGTTTATTGCCCAAAGAAAATCGTATCCTGCGTTTCCCTATACTTACTACATGAAAAGTCCTCCCAAATCGTTAAAACTACTGTCTATTACCGTAAGTACTTCAATATCTTACACACTCCATAATACACATCCTCTCCCCAGCATTTTGATTCCAACTTTCCTGCTCAATCGCGATATGACTAGGCCGTGGCTGCCATTAAAGGCCCTTTATGCCCCGTTGACAGGCCCCGCTGCGTACCGAATCCCGTACTGCATTCTTCGCCTGGGTTTCCCCATGAGAGCCATAGAGTATGTGAATTATGATCGAATCTCTGTGGGAATAACTTGGTCATTCTTTACATATGGTTAGGACACAATCATTAGAAACGTAGAATTTATGACGACATATTCTCAATGATTTCGCGGAGCTCGGTTTGGAGTGCAAATTCGACGGTTCACAAAATGTATTCACCGTCAGTAAGGCAGGATCAATCATCCTGGCGAATTTGATGGGTGACCTGCAGACTCAGAAGTTACAAGTTTAGTGGATCGACCAATATGCAGTCAGCAGTAATTAGATGTGTGACTCATCGCGAACATGACACGTCGGATACGCGCTGCGTCGCGTCGTGCGCGTCGCAATTAAAAGGCCCCACCAACGCGTCTTTCTCAATAATCCGGCGTCCTTACCATCCAGCTCTCCCCACGGTATCTTCAACCATGGCCTCCGGTTCCATGCGCATGCCGCTCCTCCAACCTATAATTGATGCAGTATCCGCCGCTCATCCCAATAAGCCTCCCACAGCCGGTGAATTCTGCATTGCCTACCTCGAAGCTCAGTCTTCTCGTTATCAACATCCTGCTCCGATCGAAAAGCAACCGCCATCCCTCGTCTCTGCAACAGTCGATCGGCTTATTACTTCCCTTGTCGAAGACCTACACCCCACTGGCGAGAACGTCAAGGTTGTTCGCGAGACTTGTGACAAGAATGAGAATGTCCGTAGACATGTTCTGAGCTCGCCGAAACTTCCGTATGCTGCGTGCCGTCTCCTGGCACAGGATAGAGCTGTGGATAACTGGATTTTGAAGAATGAAGCGGATATTAGGAAGATGAATGCTGAGGAACAGCTCAACTCTTTGGTGAAGCTGAGCCAGGGAGATGTAGTGTGGCCGGGATCAAAGATTGTGGAGGGGGAAAGGGTTATTACCAGGAAGCTACCACCGAGAGAAGTCATTACGGTGTTGGATGAGTGCAGAAAGAAGACAGTAAGGCTATTGCCGGATGATGCGGCGTTCGCTGCTGCATGGAAGGACGCAACTGGCGGGTTGCTCGACGGGATGGATTGGAGTAATATCCTGGTCGCTGGTGGTATTTGTCTGGGTGTCTTGACCGGTGTTGTTGAAACATCGAGTGATGTTGACATTTATGTCTACGGGCTCACAGCACGTCAAGCGAACAAGAAGATTGAGCAGATTTATGAGACATGGTGGAGGAACTTGGGGCCTTCTGGTAAGCCATTTGTTTTTCGGAATGCCAAAACGATTACCTTCCTCAGCCGATATCCGGAGAGGCGAATCCAGGTATTTACGCACCCTCTACATAAATTTTCACTTTCTAATAATTCTAGATCGTCCTCAAATTATGCCCCACCCTCGCCCATGTCTTGCTGAACTTTGACCTCGACCCATGTGCCATTGGCTGGAATGGTAGCGAGGTCTTCATGCTCCCCCGGGCAGCCCGTGCCCTGGAAACCGGTTACTCTGTATTCACCACCAACCTAATCCACGGCCACTATCTTTCCACTCGCCGAGCAACACAGGAGATGCGGGTTTTCAAATACGCTGAACGGGGTTACGGCCTGCTTTTTACTTCAGACGTACTGAAGTCTTCCGATGTCGACTTTTCCAATCGTAGCCCTCATAGACTTCCCTACGCATCTTACCGCGGCAATTCGAAATGGAAACAAATTCCCAAGGACGTTCCCAACGTATCTCGTCTGACTGGAAAAAAGGCCTTCAAAAAGATTCAATGGAACGCCAGTGACCAAGTCCAGCGTCTGTACTTTGGCAAGTCAGAAGGATATGATTATATTGAAGATTTGAGGAAGAAAGTGAAAGAGGTTGGGTTATGTGTTCGAGATTCTGAGGAGGAAAGTGATCGGTATTACGATGCGCAAAATAATACGAATACTATCCCGAACGCGTTCTTTTACGAAGTTAGTGGGACTCAACAGGGCACTGGACAGCCCGGTGGACATAGCGGTTTAAAGACGGCTGAAAATTTTCTACGGATGTGTGCGTTATGGAAACTTGATAAAACAGGCGAAATACACACTGATATTCGTACTTTCCAAGCTTATGATACGTCTTACGGGTCAAACGCTTACGCGGATATGCCAAGATATGATTGGAACCCTAGTTTTGAAGCGACGAAACTTTGTCGAGATATGGAAGGCCACAACAGCCAGTTATTCCATGCTGTAAGAAGATCAATCGAGACTTATCTGAATAGACCTCCGACGTATGTTGGCTATTTCAATCGACGATTCCGACGTTTCATGGGGAATTCAAATTTCCAAGACGCAATGGAGAAACAAATTACCCTTCCCCTTTGGGTCCCCCTCCAACTCGAACGATACATTGGGACAATCGCCGCTAAGACCTCTCAGAAGATCCTTATTCATGCCACCAACAAGATGTATGCTATTCACGGGCGTACTGAGACCGAAGACTGGAACCTCCGCGTCTGGATCATCAGTCACGAAACGATGTGGGCTCATTCCGTTAGCCGGGAAATCGACGAAATTTTTGAAGTTCTCTGGGCTATCTTCTACTTTAGCTGGGACATTGGTCGCACGGGGCCTGGTATTTCCCTAGCTCAGCCAGTCCATGAGAGAGAAATGGTAGCTTTGCAATATATCTCGGCCTTGTTGGAGAGAAGACCAATACTGGATGAGGGGTTAACAGAGGAGCAGATCGATAGGAAAAAATGGAATGATTGGTTGATGGATGCCCCTCAACAGATGAAGCGGAGACATCGCTCGCTCATTGATGGTTACATGCATCCATTGTATTCGGAAATGAAGTATGGAATTCATCCTCCTGAGTCCTTCTTTTGGGGTGAGGAGGATGAGATGGATGATAAGGGTGTTTGGAGAGATTGGGAAGACGCTAAGAAGGATGAGACAACTATTATGCAAACCGGTAAAAGGAAGCGAGAGGGCTCGCTGGACACGATGTGAGACAAGTGCCTTAATGAAGTTAAGCTAGAAAGCTAGTATTCTCTTCATGTTTTTATTTAAGTCTGTAAATGGTTACTTCATACGTCATACACAAGCTCTGGTGGCTTAGCGGTAAAGCGCATCACTAGTAATGATGAGATCCCCGGTTCAAGTCCGGGTCGGAGCTCTTTCTTTTTAAATTTTCATCTTTCCATCCTAGCTTTGCAAGATCCATGCTATTCCTTTCAAAGAATCCATTCATGATGTAGATATCCTATATTTTTTAAAAAAAAAAAACGAACTGTCGTAGATTATGACACCGGCCGCGGCCTTTTAACAGAACTGATAAAAGTGACGAGAGTTTGGTCTGCGAGGCTTATTCTCACAGTACTCGTGTCTAATACTTATTTCAATTGAAGTGATACTAATTGCTACTGTCAGAACACCCTCAGTGTCGTTTCCCACCAAAAATACAGGGTAGACCAACACTAGTGCTCCTGCTAAACGCCTGCGTACATAGGAAAGCAACACTGAGGGAAGATTCAACAACGACACTGAGGGCGTAACGCGTTCTGATAGCACACTTTAAAAGCTCCCGGGCTGTTATTAACATGTACCTAACAGCCATAGCCAAAAGGTTCTAAGTTCAATCGTCTCAGTAATAGTATTCTAGATTCCAATTACTCCGGTAAAGAACCGGGTGAGTCTCAAAAAAAAAACTCAGAGACCCAAGAAAAGAATTACAAAACTGAAAAAAAAAAGACATCAAAAAATATTGGAGCAGTAGGGGATCGAACCCTAGGCCTTTCGCATGATTGAATCATGGATGCAAAGCGAACGCGCTACCACTGCGCCACAACCCCAGATACTTGACGGTGGTAAAATTTTGTAGCTGAATTTTAATTATAGTAGGTGATATTTTGTGAGGAAGCTCCCGGTGCGCGTTTGATCACTGTCGGATGGGATGGCAACGGCGACGGCCGATGATCAGAGGCTTGGTAATTACTTTTCTTTCGTTCTCTGCTAGTAAGTAGATATTGTCCTCTATCTATGAGAAATCATGAGACTTTGCTATCGAAGTTACGAACTAGGAACTAGGCTAGGAATATGAACTATGAATTCGGAGCTGGCAACATCATAACATACTTAAGAATGATATGACCAGCAGCCAGCTCTCTTTAAATACAACATTTTAACACTACGAATCGAACTCCACAAAAGCATTACATAAAACCCCCCAGTGGCACAGTGCGCAGCTTGTACAATTTACAATGTACACGCCGAATCAAACTGAAGGCACTTCGGATGCAAATTACTGTAGCGAAATCAATGGATCGTACATCATCGCGTGACATCTAAAGGTACAATACAATACGGTAAACGTGGATTGAAGATTCGTCATCGCGCATCGTTCATCAGGGCCTTTAAGATTGTACGAATTGGTACTTCTGGCTCCATCATACCGATACGCCGAAATTATGGCCAGAGCCCTCAAACCAGTGCAAATTTATTATCTAGCGAACAGTTAAACCCCGACTAAAAATGCTAAGATCTCGTGAGTCGTGATACGGAATACCACGGTCTAACCCGTCATCAATCACTCGTACCAGGATCAACGCTATCTGGAACACCAAAGATGACCGTACGATCCACGAATTCGGAACCGTTAATTTCGCTACAACAAAATGTATATCACAGCTCTGAGCAGACTGAGCTAGCTAGATATCGAATGCTTACATCTTCGGTTATTGACTACGATGCGAAGCGAAATTAGAATAAGTAAGCATAAACTTTACAAATATTGCACATTCGCCGGGCTGGCGCAATGGTAGCGCGTCAGACTTCTAATCTGAAGGTTGCGGGTTCGATCCCCGCGTTCGGTTTATCTTCTTTGTAATCTCCTTTTTTGCACTCTGATTTTTTGCCCTCTTGATCATACAAGCTCTTATTTTACATTCTGCTTTTTTGGCCCTTTTTATATCTCTTTAGGCTCTTTTTGTTTTCCCTCTTCAGGTAGTTAGGCTCTGATAGTTTGATTCTTGGAATGATTTTAGTGTGATTTGTTCCTGATTCCTATGTTCTTCTATATGGCTATATCGGTCTATCTATGGAACTATACCAAGAAGCCTTTGGAGCTTGCCGAACCACTAGAGTATGGCCACATTCCCGATAGGTTGATATAAGTATTGCAATTTTGGAAACACTGCTCTTGAGCTGTAAGTCACCTGTTTTGTTAATACATATCAAACATCATAGAGTCGAAACTGCTTCATCTGGGCCGGGGAGCCCGCAACGTTTAATTTTTCTGACATCGGTATATCTATATCTAGTACAAGATAGGGGCCCTGGCCTCCGGCCGGGGAGCGTTCTGCGGTGTCACAGTGAACGATTTATCACCAATGAGAGTTGCAGGATTCGGTCGACTTTTATCCAATGAGAGTTGCAAGATCGAGTTGGAATCATCTTATATAGTTTAGATAGATCTGCAACACCCACCCACAGCACAGTAATCTCCACCGTCGACATCGCCATCTCTACGGGAGTTCGAACTTTCCTCGCTTTCCGTGAGTCCGTGACAAAAGTGAAGGAGGTTGTGAGTGAGAGATGAGTAAAAAAATACTCCTCGGCGGGGAATTGAACCCCGGTCTCCCGCGAACTATCAGTCATGACAGGCGGAAATACTAACCACTATACTACCGGGGATTATATTTCGGTAATTAGGCTAAGTAATATAAAGAAAATATACAAACGTTATCGGGAGCTTCTTCGAAATGGGGTTGGTGGTTATAGTTATGGTTGTCTTGGGGCCCAGGCCCAGAATAAGAAGGATGCACTGGTAACAGTGATGGTGAAGGATGTGATTAAAAAAAAAAAAGCTCAGTGAGAGGTAAGACTGGCTTCAAACACTTGTCAGGACGTAGAGAAAAACCCTTTCAAGATGCTAAAAAAAAGGCACAAAACTCCATAATATTCCCTTAATACTTTAGATTTTTATAAATCCTAAATTTCCAATGATCATTGGTATCATACATAGTATATAGTTCCGCCTAAATAATCCCACTTATTTCCCCTTTCCCCTTTGTCCTCGTCTGACATCAATAGTTGGATAATTACGCCCTGGTATCTACATCCCCTACATCTTCCTGCGTATCCCACCTACCTCCCCCCATTCATCCCTCCTAACCACCTATACCGCCTAACCTCAACCACCCACGCTCGCTCAATAAAAAACCTCGCTTCAAAGAAAAAAAAAAAACATCCGCTTAAAAAGGATATATATACTCCGCACATAAAAACAAGATACAAATCACCCATAAAACTCCATCCCACGAAAAAAGAAAAACAGCCCTCATCACCTAAATCCCCCGCCAAATACACCACAACCACTCCCTCACCGTCCATCACTCATCCCACTCCTCGTCACTCAACTACGTCACCCGACCCAACTCATCGTCAACCGTCGTTACTGCCCGTACTTCGTCCATTGCCCCATAGATAGTTGCAGCCGCTCGCAGACGATTTCGCGTAGCCACTTCCTCCGCTCATGGCAGGCGTTACCACATATCCCCCCTCTCCCCTCCGCGGTCGTCGGCGTAATCATCAACATAATCACCTCCCTATTCCAATATTAATTAGCCTCAATTCCTCAATCCATCATCACCCAATCCACCCCCAAAAACGCACCTTCCCATCAAAACCCCCCGCAAAAAGAAACCCAATCAAAAAAAAACCCCGTCACCCCATCAAGAAAAACATGGAGCACATCAAAAAAACATGGACCCCGTAGAAAACCCCGACCATCAAAAAAAACAACCCCATAACCTCATAACAACCCGTGAAAAATCAGAGTAAGTAAATAATCTGCAATCAACTTACATCATCATACCCCTGCCCAGAATACTCCTCCTGTCTCTGTATCCACCTCTGATCCCTCTCCCTATCTCTCTCCTGTCCCGTATCCCCTGCACCTGCTGCTACTCCTGCACCTCCTCCTCCTCCTGCTGATCGGTTGTTATTATTTGAACCGGATTGCGAAGACCCCCTTGTCCCCCCTGCTTGTGAGATAAGTTGTGGTTGCGTTTGTTGAACCTTAGCTAGATAGGAGTACATAAAGTTACTTAAGAGAACCTAAATTATCATAGTATTAGCCATCATTCACCATGCACACCATATCACACCCTCTTCCTTGCAATTACCCCCTCCCATAGAATGACAAAACATACCTGCTGCTGCAGAGGCCTCCTCGGATTCGCCAATTTCAAATGACTAAGCCTATAAATCGCTCTCTCAATATGTATCGGAAACCTGGTATAATAAAACGCCGGCTGTTGTTGTTTTTGTTCCGGTGTTGTTGCTCTCTTAGCTGTACCCTTATCCGTACCCTTATCCGAACCTTGACCCGAACTTTGATTAGATGCATGATGTTCAGAACTCTTCTTTCTACTTCCACCGAAGAAGGAGAGGAATGAGTTAGTCGTAGAAGAAGAGGTTGTGGGCTCTTTAGCGGCGGCTTTGACGGGGGGCTCGTCAGATGACGAAGAAGAAGAGGAAGAGAAGCTGCTGGATGAGGGGGATACAACGGATACTGAGGAGGAGGTTTCAATGGATTTTTGGAGGAGGTCTAGGCGGGTTCCCCGGGCTCTGTCTTCCTTCTCCTGTTTTTCCTTAGAGATCTTTTCTTTATCAAACCTCTCCCTCTCCGCTGCCTTATCCCTATCAACTTTATCTCTATCCCTATCTTTCGTCAATTTCTCGGAACTCTTGGGGCGCTTTTTCTTTCCCGATCCTGCTCCAGGGGATTGTGATGATGATGATTTAGAGGCGGTATCTTCTTTGTTGGTATCTTCTGCCTTGCTACTCTTGGAATCAGATCCTAACAACCATCCCCAAGAGGTTTTCCGGTCTTTAACAGAACCTGATGAAGTGGGTTTAAGTTTCTTTGCATCCTTCTCTTTCTCCTTATCTTTATCCCCCACTGATGGTTTCGGTTCCAATTCCTCCGATTTCCGTCCTTTCGCAGAAGATATCCCACTAGGTAACGAAGCCTTCCTCTCCGGCAGCTCTATAACCGGCGGCGGTGGCGTCTCAACAATCACCGGCACCACCGGCGTCTCACTTGATCGCTGTTTAGCAACCACAATGCCCCCCTCCTGCTGCCCCCCCACCGGTTTCGGTTCACTCCCCCCTCTCTTCCTTCCCCCCGCAGCGGGCGCAGCCGGTGCACTCCTACACCTCTCCTTCTCCTCAACCTTTTCCACCGCCTCCAGCACCTTATTCGAAGCCGGCAAAGAACCTCTCAATGGTCGGACCTGATCTTTCGCCTCCGCTTGCTCCGCCTGTTCCTCCGAAACTAGTGACACTCCCGGCGGCAGTGGTTCCGTGTTGGATCTTTGTAACCTAAACCCAGGTGGCATAGGGTCTTCATCTTCCGGTCTACTGCTTCGTTTGCTTCCGATTCGTTCTCCACGGCGTAGGGACCCTCGGCGGTAGTGGGTTGCGGTGCTGCGTTTGAGACCTACTTTGGGGGCGAAGATAATGGGTGTGTCATCGAAGTCTCCTGCCGCCGGTGTCGTAGGTCCAGCTCCCCCGGTGGTAGTGGGTCCTTCTATCGGACTCCCCGCAGCAGCAGCTTCCGTCAACTTCGCCATCAACGCCACGGGATCCTTCATCAAATCCTCGACCCTAATGCCAGGATCTCTAACACTCCTCCTCTTCTCCAATCTCTCAGCCCCATCCCTATAAGCCGCCGGATTATCCACCCTTTGACTTAACATAGATTTCTTCCTTCTTAACGCAGGTCCTTGATCCGGTGATAACGAAGCACTACTACTTCTTCTTGATATCTCTGCTTTTTTTTTCTCTAAATAAGCGGAGAATTCTTGTGGTGCTAGCTCGGGGTGGAGTCGTGCTGGAACCCAAAATACGGCGGCTTCGTCGGCGGAGTCTGGGGGCGTGTTGATACCGGCTGCAGGCGGGCTGTTGCTGGGGGAGAAATGCGGTAGGTCGGGGTCGGCGGAGGTTACATCCATGCTCATGCGCCGAAGGGCTTGGAGGTTACTGATTTCCATGGCTACGGCGTGAGGAGAGGTTTCGTAGTCGATTGTGGTGAGCGGGTAGTGGTGGGAGGCGGGGGATGTGGGGGATGTTGGCGCTGTACCTCCGCTTGCTGCTACTCCTGCTCCGCTTGCTCCTGCTGATGCGCCGGCTCCAGTCGTTGATGCGCTCCCCGTTTGGGGGGATCGTTTCCGTGGCGGCGATCGCGGGTTATTAGTAGCTGTTATAGGATTCCTGGGATTCGTTGTCGCGCGCGGAGGACTGGTTGGTAATCTTGGATCTACGTATGAGTTTTGACTTCGGGGGGACGTAGGGCTCGTTGGACTCGTTGCGCTGGTGGTGACCGTATTTCGTGATCTAGAGTTGGGAGGTGACCGTGGGTTCGTCGCACCGGCACTAGGGGGTGACGAAGGCGGGGTCCTTGCGTTTACGCTTGGGTTGGAGGTTCCTGTACGTATATTCGGTACCGAAAGTGTAGTCTGTCTCTTTTTTGATCTTGGGGTCATACCCCCATATCCTCCGCCGGCGAGTTCTTCATCTGTTGGTGAAGGCAGGAAGGAGTAACGGTTGCTTGTCAAGGTGTTCACGGCGCTTGTGTTGATGTCTGATGGAGAAGAGTATAGGTCGCCGATTTCTTCGGTGACGTGGTGTGGGTCGCTCATAGGTGCGCGAGCGCGTTCGTGACGAGGCTATAGGTGATGTCAGCGATGATGAGGATGAGAGCTGTGGCTTTTGGTTAGGGGATCAACAGCCCCGCATGAGAGCAGGGGCGCGGGGTAGGGGAGAGAGGGAGCGAGACGGATGGAGGCCTGGACGGAGGATGAGGATGGGTAGCTCTGTCTGCTGCCTCCGCCGAAGTCCAGACATTGTCCAGCCAGGCAGCTATGGTAGCGAGGGTATCGAAGCTCGTCGCAGGGGGATAGTACACACCTTTACACTCATCCTCCTCTCTCTTGTTCTCCTCGTTCAGTTCCTAAGATTCTCGTATATAGCAGTAGTTGATGGTGTCTAGTATACAGCAGCGGTGCGGGCTGAAGACAAAGTTCAGGCCTGGATGGGAGTCGTGAGGTACATGGGCGTGGGTTGTGCTCTGATCTGGGTTCGTGGGTCGTTACTGCTGTGGTCGTTTGTAGATGGTGGACGAGCTGAGCTTTGGTGTGCGTTGTAAGGCTTCGCGGGGCTGTCGTTGGCGATGATGTAGGAGGGCGATGCGATGTTTCGACGCAGTCCCGAGGGCGTGGTGTACCCTTCCTTTTGTCGGAGCAAGTCGATCTCGATGGTGGCGGGGTGGGGTTCGAAGGAAGGTTTCGCGGTGGTTGGGTTAAAACTCGGTGTCTGAGTAGCGATGGTTGATGGTTGATGGTCGATGGTGTACCGAACTGTAGATCCTTCTCTTACTTTCCAGGTGATGTCGAGTGAGGTGATTTCTTCAGGATAAGGGGGTCGCCAGGATAAATCTTCTGCTTCTTTCTCACGGGGCGGATCTATTTTTTGTCTCTGGTCCGGTTGTATTCAAGTCGTCTTTCGTAGCCTGTCTTTCGTTGCCTGTCTTTCGTCGCCTTACTACAATCCTGTAGAGTAGATCCTTCTTTGTGGCGGCTCGCTCGATGACTGATTGGGAAGATGCAAGATGGCGGGGAGCAGGTTCTAACGCTGGCTGTATGTAACGTTAAAGGTAGAAGCCCGAATTCAAAATGCCCTTTCTTCTTAGGGCTTGAGGAAGCTGCGTAGGCGCGCGAATAGATATTCGATCTCGCTATTTTGCTGCGGCGGCTGGAGAAGCAGAATTATTGGATTGTTATTCAGTTAGTTAAGCTTGGAAGATCTGGAGGATCGTGAATAGGTGAAGAAACAGCCGAGAAAAGCAGCAGCAGCAAAGAAAGTACTGAAAGTGAAGAAACAGCCGAGAAAAGCAGCAGCAGCAGCAGCAAGCAGCAAAGAAAGTACTGAAAGTGAAGAAACAGCACAACTTCCAACAGGACAGGCAAAGAACACGAACTTCGTTCCGAGATTGAAGCGTACAGTCAGCTCATACCTCACTCCACAGTGGGGTAGTCCAAGTACTTCTTCGTTACAGAGAAATGAGACTCGTACAAAATTGTAGCAAAGCAAGCAAAACAGGAGAAGTCGTTGACCAGGTCAAGGATTTTTAGAGTATCTCCGACGGCGTGGGATATCTAAAAATACCTCACCAGCGACACAAGAACACAGGAAAAGCAACAACAATTGAATTCAATTCTACCCGGTACCGCTGATGCGGCTGCAAGGGGCACCTGGGGTGACGAGGTACAAGGACGGTATTATTCAAGCACGCTGCCGAGCGTTAGACTGTTTGGCGAAGTTCAAAGTTCGAACGGTGGTGAAGTAATGCTGGAAACGATGCAAGTCACGGGGGTGAAGTGAAGTAATGCTGGAAACGATGCAAGTCACGGGGGTGAAGTGAAGTAATGCTGGAAACGATGCAAGTCACGGGGGTGAAGTGAAGTAATGCTGGAAACGATGCAAGTCACGGGGTTGAAGTGAATTAATGCTGGAAACGATGCAAGTCACGGAGGTGTCATGACGGAGTCACTCTGCTCCCTGGATTCCGAGCCGGGCGATCAAGTCCCCGACCCACAGGAGCTCCTTTCAGGGAAGCTGAATGCCGAATTATGACAGCTACCGGTCGGCAGTGGCGTCGACGGCACTGAACAGCAGTTATGACAGCTACCGGTCGGCAGTGACGTCGACGGCACTGAACAGCAGTTATGACAGCTACCGGTCGGCAGTGGCGTCGACGGCTCCGAACAGCTCGGGAAGCTCGCAAGGTCCGCAAAGCTCACAGCTGAGGTCCAAAGCACCAGGTCATTTTGCTTCTTTCGAAAAAGTAAGCTGTCACCATCCGCTGTGCCTCCCGTACATAGATAATGACATCAACAGCTACCTTAAAAGCTTGTCATACGTAGCTTCCCAGTCCCTTCATCAGCTCTTCATACATCCCACCCTAAGCTCTAGAAGCTACGAAACAACGGCTCCGTTTCTACTGGCTTTGCATCTTAAGGTCCCGCATCATAAGACCCTAAGTTACCAAAGTTGTTTTCTCAGCTCGCTCGGGCTGAAGCGAAATTACGAACAAACTCAATTTTTCATCATAGCTCCTAATGCCAAGCCAAGCCTAAGGTGCTTAGCTTCGCTGAACTAGAACCCTTTACACGTCGAGTCGCATCCATCCCATCCCGATAAAAAGCTTCCTTCTACAACTTTCATCACCACCAACAGCCCCCCACCCGAAGCAAAGTCGTTTGCAATGCCCCCCCCAACTATCCTCGCAATCAAAACCTCCGCCGTAAAAAGGTTTATAAACGATGAAGCAGGGTATCATCAAGAGCTTGCGGTTGAACAGGCTCGCTTGGAAAAGATGGAGAAGGATGGGGAGAGTGATGAGTATGCTATTGCTCAGCAGGTATGTGCGGCGAGTTTGCGTTGCTTCGTCCTACCTTCTATTCAAACATCGGCCTCATGTGCGGAGGAGCTTTGCGCGGACACCTCGCCAACACGAATGTGTGAAGCTTCATCGCCCGTAGACTCAAATCTCCATACCTCTTTTCTTCTACCTTCTCCCCAAAGCAAATGGCTAACAAACCGTGCCCCAAACAGAAGAAAGTAGTCGAAGAAACCAAAGCCGCCATCCCAGTTGTCCGCGGGAAGCTTGAACTAGCGGTTAAGGAGCTTGAGTCCCAGCTTGTACGTCCCCTCTTATACTCCTGCATCCCCTACATTGGCATCCGCGCCCGCATCGGCATCTGCATACCTCCACCCTCCTGCCAAAGGATCATACACTATCAAGATCGATTCTATGGCGTTTACCCTTTCGGGCGCTGTCAAATGATCCTGCACTTTTCGCAATTGTTCGAAGTTCTGTTCGAAGTGCTGTTCCTACTGTTTGTCCGAGCTATTGCACCTGCACTTGCGCATTTCGCATTTAGCATGCTGTATCCCCGCAGTGCAGTTCCTATTCCTGCACTTGGAACCGAAATTACCTTCCGTCCAATTCCCTCCACTCCCCGTTCCCCCCTCCGTTCACCTTCCTTCCGTCCACTTCCCCACTCCTGCACCTTTCCTCTATCCCTCTATTCCACCGTCTTAGAAGTTTTTCAAGAAAGAAGTTAAGCTAAAATTCCCCAGCAAGCCGCAACCAACGAAACCGACCTCGTAAAGGAGAACGCACGGAACGCTATTTCGAATGGAGAGAAGGTTTTGGCGACTGTTGTTTAAGCCGGTGGTGGGTGGATAGTGGATAGGAAGGGTGCATAATACGCAGTTATACGGATTAAAAGATTATTAATGATACCAAGCTTCTATGATAAATAAAGCCAAAAGCCAGTGGCAAAACTATATTCCATCCTTCGAATGGAGCGCCGCCTCTTTGACTACCCCATAATGATCAAAAGAGAAGAGGGCTATTATTATTGATATCAGTCAAAGGCTAAAGAACAAGCACATAAACGTGGTGGGTGGGGAGTCTCATGAGCTATGGACGATCGCTTTCATTTTAGAAAATAAACACTTGTATTTCCGCGCAAAACCAGAGTCATCTTTTTGCACCAAAATAATTAATATAATATACAACAACCGCAAAGATATAATCCCCGGTAGTATAGTGGTTAGTATTTCCGCCTGTCATCACTTGATAGTTTCGCGGGAGACCGGGGTTCAATTCCCCGCCGAGGAGTATTTTTTTCTTTGGACTTTTTACTTCCCCTTCATCAAGTATCATCCGTTGAACTTCACTTTTACTCGAATGAGTTCGGCTGTTGTTCTTCCATGTGCAGTGATTCAACTTTCTGCCAAAAATGGTCATCAGGAACATTTACATCTTTAACAGATAGGGAAGGTGGAGGCTGTGGTCTTTTTACGTCCTGACTTCTGGTAGGCTGTGGGTCTTGGTCGTTTTGTTTCACGGTACCCGCTGACGATTCCTCTCATGGTCCTGGATACGGGGTTCCTCCATGCTCTACCTCCTTCTATTTGTACCGCATTGCGAGCCTGGAACAAGCTCTCTCGCTATTTTACCCCACGCTCCACCTTGTTCCACTTCAATCTCAATTTCCTGTATTCTCAATTTATTGAAACGAATCATCAAGTCGATTATCCAGCCGAGTTTGTTGATGGCGCTTACGCTTACCAGGTGCTTACGTTACCCATGTATGATGCAGCTCAACACCTGAGCGCTTAACTGCGGGGAAGCTCTGTAGATGCCAGAATTGTCCCCCCTCCCAGTTACTATTATTCTTTGAGTGCTGCCATCGAGAACTTCCGCGCACATTTTAACAGACCGTCATATAAAGCACTGTCGCCATCACACGAACCAGACACTTAGCTACTCTGGTACAGCCTGGAGCTTTTACTTCGCAATGGATCCCTTTACCATCTCCACAGGGCTGGCCGGGTGTCTCAGTTTTGCTTTCGAAATCACCAAGATCTTGACTGCTTATGTTAGCGATGTTAAATCCGCCCCAAAAGAAGCTAGAGGTCTTCTGAGTGAGGTCTCGGCTCTATGCAACGTCCTGGATCAGCTCGTCAACTTCCTTCGAAAACTATGTCACAGGAAACTTCACTCTTAGCTCTGCCCTCTACGTCGCGATCATGGCATGTCAGACACACATCGGGGAGCTACACAAGAAAGTTGAAAAGCTACAGTTTCGGGGCTCCGATCATCCGTTCTCTCGTGGAAATAGCTTCTAATAATAAGCCTCAAACGATAAAGCTATTTTTCACCGCTCGGCCTCAAATAGAAGACTACATGGCCACCGTCTCTCTGAGTCCGCTGTCAATGCAGTTGGCAGCGAACACTGATGACATTGCTGCATACATCACTCATAAGCTGAAAGAAGATATAATGGTAACAATGACAGCGGACTTTAAGAAACAAATAGTGGAGGAGATTGTTACGACAGCCCAGGGAATGTCAGTTTGCATCACTTAATATCACCACATGTTATTCAAGTTAACTTTGTTAATTGATACAGGTTTTTACTACCTGCTCTCCAGATAGAAGCCATACTAGAGAAACCTACGGTTCGAAAAAGGCGGCAGGCTCTTAAGGAAATGCCCAGAGCTTTTTATAGCGCATTCGGAGTTACGTTGGACAGGATACGAGATCAAAAGCCAGATATGTCGAAACAGGCTACAGATGTTCTCCAATGGGTTTTTCTTTCACAGCGACCACTCACCATTAAACAGTTGCGTCATGCTCTTGCGGTTGAACCAGATGACACCGACCTCGATTGGGATAAATTTGTGGATTCACAACTTCTGCTGAGTTGCTGCCTTGGTTTAGTTATTGTTGATGAATCAACCTCGACCGTTCGTCTGGTTCACAAGTCTCTTCAGGACTATTTCAGGATTCTATACGACAGAGGCACAATCTTCATCGATGGGCATCACCGCATAGCTCATATCTGCCTGACCTACATGTCTTTCGATAGCTACGATAAAGAAGTATTAACAATGGAGGACCAAATCTTCGAAAAATACGTACTTCTCAAGTATGCAACATCTTGTTGGGCGACCACTTTTGCAGCTCGAAAACAACTCAAGAAACGGAAGACATGGCGTTTTATCTACCTCATGAGAAGTTCGAGTCTCGTTTGTTCTTTCGAATGCTTGTTTCAATGTCCTCATGGCACGATGTCGCCAATGCCGGGATATTTCAACATCCCCTCGAACATACTATGGAAAGAGCAAGGACTAAAAGTTCTTTGGAGCATGTGGCTGTATCTTCGGGTATGGTTGGTCTTCTTCATTGGACTCTTGCATTTTCTGAAGCAGATATAAATATGCTGGATTGGTACGCCGAGTCCACACCAATGATCATAGCTGCTGGGATGGAAACTCCATATGCGGAGAAGATGTTGGAGATTCTTCTAAAAACAGGCAATGCCGATATGAACCTCCGGGACTCAATGGGTTACCAACCGCTGCACCTAGCAGCTTGCAAGGGGAATCTTGTGGCTATAAAGTTACTTCTCGAGAATGGTGCTGAAGTGAACTCAGGAAGAAACGGGGATCGCCATAGGGCGCTGCATATAGCAGCCAGTCACGGCGATGTGGAAATAGCCAGACTTGTTTTAGAGAAAGGTGCTGATGTGAATGTAAAGGTTGGAGGTTATGGATATACCCCACTTTTACTGGCTGTTGGGGACGGTAGCATAGGGGTGTTGAAGGTACTCTTAGAGCATGGTGTTGATATTAACGCGAAAGGTTACGATCAGACTGCGCTAGTATGCGCAGCTCAACATGAGGAATGGGAGACGGTAAGGATGTTGTTGCAAGAAGATGGTATCGACATTAACCTGAAGGGCACTGATGGCAAGACTGCTATCATCGGTGGTTGAAAATGGCGAGATGGAGGTATTGGAAATATTCTTGGAAAGAGATGATGTGGAATTGACTCAAAAGAAGATGATGGTTCTACTCCCCTATTGTTAGCGGCATATGAAGCCCGCAAAGATATGGTAGAGCGTCTATTAGAAAAATGCGCCGATGCCAATATACAAGATAAGTTGGGCCGGACACCACTGATGCGGTCTATTCTCAGCAACAGCAGCACACCGGATAAATACAATCTTGCTTTCGAGATTATGAAACTTCTATTGGCCCAACCAAATATTCACGTCAACATGAAAGATAAGTTCGGACATTCAGCACTCTCTTTAGCTATGGATCATGAGTTTTCTGAATTTGAGGAGATTCTAAGAGCGCACGGAGAAGTGTAGGGCTAGTATCTGTTTCTTTTTTCTTTCTTTTTTTTTCTATTCTTTTCTGATATTTATCCGATTTGTATTTCCTTGAGTTATTGTTTGGAGAGTTAAAAGAGGAGCCCGGAGGATTTTTTTATCGCGCCATACCTATTCTCGGTGGAATAAGGCCGTGGAGGGGGTAGGGGGTTATTGCTTGACTTGGTGCGGGCGAGGAAGGAATGGGCGAGGAATGAATGGAAGATGCTACAGGAAAGGAGGGAACGTGGAGAGGCGGATGCGGAGTAGGAGGATGGCGTGGACTCAGATGAGTGTGAGTTGTTTTAATGGCGATGATTAGCAACAACGGCGTACCCAATACTGGCTATCCAACTGCTGCTGAGGGAATGGCCGAAACCATCGAGACGTAAGTTATTCTTTAATCCTTCATCCTCGTGGACGTTTTGTAATGGCGGTGATTAGCGAGAATGGAGTCTCCGCTAGCGGCTATGAAACATTCGAGTAAAGCGAGCACGATCCAGCTTTGGTCGCAATGCAGGGAATTCAGAACTCCACATAGTAAGTTATCATTTCATTCCTGATGATCATGAATGGCTTTAACAGTTGTGATTAGTGTACCATACCATCAGCATTACATGTATCCGGCTTTCGGTCCCCCCACCGCTTCTCCTCCCCAGTTTGGTCCCGCCGCCGGTCAGCACATGCCCTCCCGCCCCGACGACGGCTACAGTAACCATACCGTCGCATCAGGCCCAACTCACACCAAGACCTGTTCGGGCGGCATATCCGCCAATCCAGCAGCTCGTCCCGGTCGTGAACCGTGGGCAGCAGCATCCTTCGATCCCTTCCCTCGGACAGCAAGTATTGGGCCAGTACCGCTTCATTAGGGTCGAGGGAAAACTCCACTTTCTTCGCCCTCCTCAGGAACCTCCCCGGCTCCTCCAAGCCCCCCTTCAAACCCCTCAGGCACATCAAACGCTCCTATATTTCCGCACCCATTGAGATCGCTAAACCAAAGGAAGGTGTTACACCTTGGATCAGCCTGGAGAACGCCGAGAGTCTCCCTCTTTCCGCCATTCCCTCGGGAGCTGTCATGAGGAGCCTGCTTTTCTTTTCGCTGTAAATCCTACTTGAGAATCGGGAATTTGTCTTTAACCATCTCTCGAGAAGGTGATCAGCTTATACTCTACACGACGTACCAAAATGATGGGAATGGGGATGGCGTTTGTGGGATATGTATGAATGGTCTTTTAAGATTGTGTTTCTTGTAGTCTGGGCTCGGTTATTATTGAGGAATAAATCTTCTTCCCCGTAATTTACTCTCTCTATCTATCTAATCTAAACTATAGTTCATGACAGTTGATCCGGTATTCCTGTAGACCGTTGCTCCCCTACTCGAGATTTCACCCTACGCGAGACAAGGCATGGCTTTCGATATGTTGGGCATGTCAGTCAAGGAATGACACTAGTCATGTCGGCGACAACCAAGGTCACCCCACCAAATTCCGACCGTGAACAACATTACAACACAACACCGCGAAATTCATTAAACATCTATGATGCATCACCAACATGTAAGTAGATGAGATGTGAAGGTGTTTCATCATGATTTGTGTTGCTCAGTTTGAGCAGTGTCGGCTGGATAGCGAGGCGGGCTGTAGCGCGGCTGGTTGCCTTGCTGATGACTACCCGAGTAGCGCATCTTAACACATATAAAGTCTAGCCTTCTGCCCAGGCGTTGTACGGATTGGGACGGGTTGTGCGTACAAGCGCCTAGAATATAACTTGTTAGCGTAAAACATGATCCGATAATTAGCGTCAGATTGATAATTAACGTACGCGCTAATAACGAACAACTCGAGATCTCAACCACAACAAACAAAAAATGAGATTCGAACGGAATATAGCAAATGATTCAGCTGGCTAAGAAGTGCTCAGAAAGATGAAAAACGAAATATGGCAGACGATTCAACTCGCTAAGAAGTGCTCAGAATGATGAAAAAATGAAATACGGTTTTGGTAGGTGCGCATACACAAAAAAGATTGAGCTTCAAATGGAATACGGCGAATGATTTAGCTTGCTAAGAAGTGCCCAGAAAGAAATGATTAGGCTCGCGTAGAGGTGCTCAGAATGGAGTACTTCCCGTAACGCTATTCGGGCCTATAGCAACACACATGATTCCCTCAGTGCACCACCTACCGAGCGATCCAAGATTTGTAGCTTTCGAAGTACACAGGCGAGGGGGTCAGGACCATTATAAAGATGGAAAAAAATTTGACACGATTAATGGTGCCGTTCTACGGCAAAATGATATAGCAAAACCGCGCTATAGCTCTTACGGGAAGTCCTCCAATGATCAAAAAACGAAATACGGTTTGCAAAAGGGCAAACAATGTGGTAGCAAAAACTTAGAAAACGTAAATCAGATTGGTATGTCAACAATGAGATTGGACAACAAACGAAACAATCGATTGTTGAACCATCAACAGTCAGGATGAAAGAATTCCTTTTTGACCTCCATCTTCAGCCTATGGACCTAACAACGACGGTGCCTCTCACGCTGAGATGCACCAGTTACCATTGCGGTTCGCTTGGGGCAGCCAGGGCGGCATGTGAGGGTTGGGGGAGGTGATGATGATGGCGGGAGGTTTGATTGCGGAGGAGGTGAGGGGGAAGTCTCCAGTTTGCAGAGATTGAAGTCGCGTTTGAGATTGGAGATCTTGGGGGATGCATCCGTGTCGAATTTTGTAGCAAGTTGGAAGTGCTCCTGGCTGTCAGAACTATCTAGCAATATACCACCACCGCTAACATGATGCCCGGGCTGATATTTCCAAGTTTTCACAACTCTTCTTGCAGCATCACCGTTAACCGACAGGCTAACTCTACAGCGACATCACACATAAGGAGCTCGCTAGCTTGATACGAGACACCATGATAGGCACTAGACATAAAAGACAAGAGAAGGAAGCAGAAATGGCAGGTGCGGCACTGGTGGCTGATGGAGAAGAAGAGGATACGGAGGATGAAGATGGCGATGACGATGATGGAGAAGTGGAGGCAGACAGGGAGTGCGAAGCATTTGGCATGGCATGGCTAGAAGAGCACGTAAATGAGATATTTAGACAAATTGACTGCGATCATATGGAATGAGAAATACCGCGCCGTACATCATTGCAATTATCTATAGCATCCTTGTAATTAGCCATCACTATCACGCGAGGCCAGTAGGCCTGAGAAGCGTAGTAATAATAAATATGGAAAGAGGCGCTTAACGATGATTCTTATTACTATTATTATTGTTTTCTTTTGTTATTTGGGCACGGATAGAATAGGGGAGAGACGGAGGAAGTGGCACACCGATCATTAAGACATATTAGACACATAAAAATCACGTTAGACGTACTAGATTAGACCTTTGTAAAGCAGAAACCCATAGGTTAGCTAATAGACTTATTAAAATAAAAAAAAAGACAGGCTAACTCACAGAAGGAGACAATTTTCCACCGCATAACTGATGCATTTTTGCATAGACCCCTTGCAACAGCCAATTTTCCACCGCATAACTGTTGCATTTTTATGTTTGGACCAAATTACAACAGTTGCATCAAGCATTTCTGAGGATGTTTGTTGTTGTCGCTTAATTTGTATGGGCCGAAGGGACCACAGAGCATTAGTATTAGCGCGCCTGATCAGGCAACTTCCACTTACATTCCTCAGCCGGGTCACCTCCTTCAGACCCCTGCTTCCCATACAAAAAGAACGCTAAGTCCAATCTGAACGTTTTTTGGCATGGTCGCTGTTAGCAGGGATACGATGAGCGCGTTAACATAAGCATAACGGCGCTTCGCCACCAGCGCGGCGAAATAGCGAGTGCCTGATTGTGGGTCGATCACTAAAATCACAAAACATACACACCAAAACCAGTCAAAAAGGAGCACGATTCGCGAAGATTGCAGACATTATTAATATACGTATTTTCTCTAACCCAAAACCCCCGCACAGCCTATGACATGATGCCAAGCCTCTGCAAAATTATGATGCACACCATTCTTCTGTAAGTTACAACCGAAAATTATTGACAAATTATCCAATCCAAACCCATGGAATATCGCTTTTGAATATTCCCAATACGCCGGGTACCAACCCGCCCCATGCCAATCAACCAATGCAAGTATCTCGGGCCGTCCAAACGACGGAACTATTATGTTACTAGGATCAAAGTCCGCGTGTGTAAACACTATCGGTGCATCATCTGGAACATCCCTACGATAAGGTTCGTTTTTCCATCTCAATAATCCGAAAAACCAGTCGTGGAATTCTTTTACACTACGAAACGGACCGGCTGTGTTCAGCGAGAAGGTGGGAAGTGTTTTATCCAGCAACTTTTGCCGCCCAATATGTCCTATTCAGCCGCAGTTAGCTTACCGATTCGCTATTGACAAGACCTGGAGAACTTCAAAGCGGGGTTAGCCTCACCTATGAATACATCACTCGGATCCTGCTGCAGTAATCGTAAGCCATGAACCATATCCTTCAATTTCTGAACAATATGTTTCTTCTCTTCATCTTCAAGCCCATTCCAGCGATCTGCAAGCGTTACACCAGTAACAAGCTCTTGGTATATAAACACCTGATCCCCATCGGTCCTCCACCCATAAATCTCCGGTACAGGTACGCAGTATGGTCCATTTGACAATAACTTTCTCAAAGCCCATAAACATTGTCCCTCGGCAATTGTTACTTCGCTGCCAAACTTGACCACGAGATTGAGCTGTGTGTATCTAACCAGTGGAGGGTTTCGTGTCTCGTATTTCTTTAACCCCGGCGTTCGTAGATGTTCCGCGCGAACGTCGTGAGGAAGTGGTAATGTGCCACGGTCTGGAAACCTAGAAAAGAAAGTAGAGTCGTGAAAGATGACCGAATCCCCAATCGGCAACATCTCGGGTGTCAACCTAATCCTCTCGGTAGATGGAGGGAGATGAAAAAGCGGCGCGTCGGATCTTTCATCATCGTTTGAGTTGATTAACGCGGTAAAATCTGGCGTTTTTTCCGGTTTGCGAAACGTAGGGAGAGATGGCAACTTCATCGAATTTGTTGTAGATGCTGACGACGCGAATAACTGTTGACTCGGTACACTTCCGGTTTAAGCGAGAGAAGCTGTAAGAAATTGCTATATATACCCGCATGACACGTATTATGGCGCTTATGTAGCGCCATGCGCCTTGCGCCGTGATGTGCCATGATCCAGATGGATGCCTAGGATCATAAGAGCTTGGCAAGGTTAGGGCTTAGGGCTGGTTTTATGCATTGGCCCTGGATGTGCATACATAGAGCCCAAGGCTCTTTGTCAAATGTGTTTCACGTAGCATAACAACCCAACTGTAGTGAGTATTCAAAGAATGATATATCAAATCATTAGGTACTTAATTGCCCTTTTACCGCACATTCTTCATTCGAAGTTGCCCACCCGCGTGCCCAGGAACGATCCCTCGGTCTTTTGTCGAAGAAAAAAGGCCCCAGAATTGAGGAATAAACGGACCTCAACAATAAGGTCAACTAAAGATCATCACTCGATCAAATTTTGTTCTCCTGAACGCATTTGGTACGACGATGATGCATCTCTAGGAAGTGATCCGGTCCATCCGTGTAAAAGATGAAAATAATGCATCGGTAATGCACATGCCAGCCCATCAATACAGTCTTAAAAATCAAGCGATTGATGGCCGGTGAAATGCCAATACGCAGAATTTGTGCAAATGACAAGGGTGCAACAAAATGAATGGAGGAGCGGCGAATCGAACGCCGGACCGCCTCTATGCTAAAGAGGAATTATACCACTAAACCACACCCCCATCGTATGATAACGGTGTGCAAAAGCAAATATAAAAATAATTAATAATGCAAGATGTGATGAACGAGTTACTAAAAAAGCAGGTAGCAGCTAGATCACATTTCAGACACCGGTACACTTCTTGAGTAGTAAATCCCACAAGGAATGTCACGGGTGATCGAAAATCTTCTAGAATAGGCCGCTATCTAGTGCAAGATGCACTTTGAACCTATTCAAACCTTGTTTTTCATTCCATACTTGTCTTCGCGACGTCATGTGAACCCCTTGCTGATATTGCACTCTGATAATGAAACCACGATCATTGAGCTGTCAGCTTCTATGGGCGCGAATCAAAGCTTTGAAACTGCCATCGTACCTCCTTGATCCTTGCTCCATTCACCTTCATCTCCATTCCAAACGTCACCCAGATTATCAATGTAACTCAGCGACATTGACAGATGGGCATCTTCATACCTTAACAAAGTACACTTGAGAGGGCGAATGATGTATGCACTTAGATAGCGTAAAGTTCCGGAAGTTCCGGAAGTTCTAGAACTCTTAAACTTTATATTTTGCACTGGGTATCAGCGGTCAATCAGAATGACTCGAATGGCATGCCTACGCAAATAATCGTTCAACGATGATACTTAGTTCTACGTATTCTTCGATCGGTAGTAATTACAAACCCCATCTGAATTCTGCATTTCGTTCATCATTCACGACACCATACTATAGAAGCCAATCAAAGATTACGAGTGCTGTGGCATCATACACTATTCTCCACAGCAATCATTTGCTATCGACCGATCTAGAGCTGTCGGCCACCCATGTAATACTTGGCAGTGATGTTAGGGTTACATTCTATTCTAGGATGAAGAGCGCTTCTGTGTCTTGAGTGTTACACCGTCAATCAATCTCTTGTTTCCACTTTAGACCTCCACCTTTCAGACCAAGATCTTTCATATAACCCAAATTCCTCAACTTTCATACCAATATCGTCAAACGCTTCCATGGACGAGTTTGAGGCTAAACGATCGAAGTAATAATGGTGAATTGGTTCCACGTTGGCACATGTAATGAGTCCAGCCCAGCTGTGCCCTGCGCGACGCCCCGACAACTTCACTTTTTCTTCCTCTACCCACTGCTCCACCTCAACCTTTTCGATGGCAAACGACATTATTTCTCAATTTCAGAGCCCATGACAGTTATCTCTAGGCTCTAGATTTCCTATAATTTAAGGGCATTATACTCTGGGATAAAAAGCTAAAAGATCCTTGTGAGGTCTAATAGTTATCTCATTTGTTTTGATCCATAGAACTTTAGAATTCTAATACACGACTCACATGAGGTTTTGCTCTTCTATACTGATTCTTGGTTGTTGCTAACCAAAATGTTACAGGGGTTCAACTATCGTTTTATTGATGTGAGCGGAGTTGGAATTTGGAATCATGATTCATGATCTAGAGATGTCGTCTACCTGAGCTCTGTGACGTGTCCAACCGACTGGCCTTATCTCCTCTTCGGCTTCGGTTTTTTCCCTCCGCCTCCACCTGCGCCTTCACCTTCGTCATCGTGCGTCACCTATAGAAAATGAACTGTTCATTTATCAGTTTCATGATAAATAAACTTGGCACTGCATCATACCGCAAAATGCGTGTTGGATATACTAGTTGGTATTATTTCTGACCGTCACGGTGTTAGTTGCTGACACGTAACTTGAGTTAGAACTCCCGACTTTCGATGTCTTTACCACTCAAGTCAATGAATCTCACTCAGAACATTACAAGCCAGTGCATCTACTGACATTATATCTGGACTTAGAGCCTAAAGCTACTTCATTTCCTTACATATGGAACAACCGCCAACCTCCATCACACTCAGTCACCCAGTTACCGCAATGGTACACCGTCGTTTGATTAACCTCGGGAGCTCCGACCTCTTGAAACGGACAGACCCCCACCGATAAACAAACCTTATCTGTTTCCCCACTTTATCAAACTTTATCTACCCGTTTTATCAAAACGCCGACCGCAGGGAACCCACTTATTGACCACAGCCCACCACTTGTTTCAACGTTTAACCAGAGAACTGGTAACCGGGACATGAGTGATGTTACATGACGCAAAAACCCGTTGCCATGCTACGCGCAGCCAGGTTTCACTGCATCGCTCCGACTCTGACAGCTCCCTATGCGAGCTCCCTATGCACGTCGCGTCACTGCATCATTGCATCGGTTCACCACGGCCACGATATCGTCTTGCATCTCCTATTCGCTGCTGATATAACACTAAATTGTTCACTTGACATGACCACCTGCTTCTTAAGTTCCCGACCCCGCACCTTGCACCACGCAGTCTTCAAGCAGCAGCTCATCAAGCGACCGAGATTTTCAGACTTAAAGGCCAGTCGGAATTGCTCCCTAGTGATGCCCGAGAGATACTGCGATTTTAGATGCTTCTCTAAGATGCTTAGATGCGGTTTAACCTACGTCAAGAACGTTTTTTTGAGGGGGATTTGGATGCACGAGATGCACGAGGTGGCAGATGACCTACGACGCGCGATAGGCGAGTGTCATGATGCTTGATGCAGCAGGCGATGGGTGCATTTCTAGCTCTTCAGACTGATGTATGTGAAGTGACAGCAGCAGATCATATGGGCGATGACGATCAACGGTTGTGGACGGGTATGTACGAGCAGAGAAACTCAGACAAACAACAAGATGAAATATCGTAGGGATAGAATGAGAATAAGGAATGTAAAATGAAACGCCGACACGGCGCGCGTACGAAAACAAAGAAAACACGATAGGTCTGACTACTACTTACTTCCAAGATAGGGGACGGCGAACTGAGGGATGTGAAAGGGTGAAGGGGCGGTCTTGGGTGTTGAGTGAGGCTCTTAGCGGCTTTAGACAATTCGATGCGTCGGCTCGGCTACTGCAAATGCGGGCTTTGAGTAGTGGCGATTAGCATAATTAAGCGGGGATGGACGATGCAACCAGGAGGTGAGAGGCGGACCGCGGGCGCCTTAGCGGAGAGCTCAGGGTCCGCTAATACGGGTTGGCACCTGGCTTTACCCGCCTTCGTTAAGCTGCATAAATCGACCGGGGGACTCATTTCCGCATGGAGCAGAGAGTTCTAGAAAAACGCGTGCGGGGGTGTATACGAGTGAGAGCAGCATGATGGCTGCTGTGAATGCATACGGAGGTCACGGCGGTGATGCCCGCTCCCGCTCCAGGTCAGACCTCCAATCGGTTGACACAGAGGCACGGGTTGAGCTCGATTGCCGCCATGCCCCAATCATGTCACATTTGGCAGGGATTGATCGCTTGGGAGCTGCATCATTGGTGGCTGCAATCCCGGCTGTCAGTGAGCAGTTGGGTTTGGGTGTTCGGCCGTACACCAACACTCCCCTCCCCCCCCTGACTCGCAGAACAAACCCGACCGGACACACCAAAAATAATAATTCCAGGGACGAAGCAGAAAACAGAAGAGGTTCCAACGAACGTCTCCACCTCCTGAGAGATCTCCTCCACTTCCATCTCTCCTCTGACTTTTCCCTCGACACCCCTCGACTCCTCTTCGACCTATTCCTCCCCCTCTTCGACCTATTCCTCCCCCTCTTCGACCTGTCGTCCCTGATACCTGCCCCCCCCGATCCCCGACAGCTGATACCAAAGCTGAACCCTCCATTTACTTACCCTGGTTTCCCCCTCTACGACCTCTCGGACGACCATCTTCAGGGGCCCTCTTACACGTTCATTATATCTGTCTGCAAACACCCCAAACACGCAATCCTCAGCTACTGGGTTGCCTGTCTGTAATTCGCGTCGCCATTGGGAAAAAGTGTTAATAGCTCAACACATACGCCCTGCGCAGTCAAGGACAAAAAAAGTTCTTTTCCGTTCTCACATTTCTTCTTCTTCATCCCTTACGTACGTAAGGCACGCTTTGTTGTTCAGAAGTGAGTTTATCCAATCATTTGTTCCCCCCGCTGCATAGAGCTGCTCATCACATACACCCCTCCCCCCTTCCTGCACTGTATATCAATCCCGGCATCACACCGCCCAAAGTGCAACAACAGCAGCGAAGGACAGGGCATCCGTTTGTCTACGTGCAGAAACTGAGTAGAAAGGTCTTATAGCTGACATTCAATATTTTTTTGGGCTTCACAGCATTCGATAATCCCCTTTATCTTAATACAAATTACTGTTTTTTTCCGCGACACGACCCCCTTTTTTTACGTCCGCAATAATGGAAGACGCCAAACGACCGACCACCACCGCTACGAAAGCAAAAGACGCCGCAGCTGCGAAAGATGTTCCCCCGAAGAGAACCCCCGGAACTCTGAGCAGCACTGCCGCAAAACGTCCCGGTACCACGACCACCACAAGCACAAGACCCAGTGCGACCTCTTCAACTACCCGCACGGCAACCGGGCTCTCGAAGCCTACAACCAGGCCCAGTGTAACCGCCGCCTCTACGCGGCCAACACGCCCAACCACCACCGCTTCCTCCGCCGCGAAAACGACCCCGACAGCAGTAAAACGGACGTCCACTGCAACCCCCGCTCCTGCAAGCGGCCGAGAGACCCCTGCGACTGGCCGAGGAACCCCCTCCACTCCTGACCGCCGACCCCCTTCCACCACTCTCGACCGCCGCTCCTCCACTATCGGTTCCTCCGCCACTACCTCCTCTCCCAAGGCTACAACCCCCGCATCTGGCACCTCGGCTCACAAATCCCGCCCCTCAATCTCTTCCACCACCAGCGCCGCAAGTAGATTATCAGGCGGAGCCTCCTCCTCCCTCGGAACCCGCTCAGATGTCATTTCCCCCGGGGGGCTTCGTAGCACGCGCCTCTCCGGCGGCTCAACCGTCAGCACCACTAGTGCGACCGCCAAGAAGCCGATTATCCCTGCCCCCACCCCCACGCGGACTGGATTCGGACCCGCTGCTGTGAAGGAGCTTGAACAGTTGAGGGTTAAACATGCTGCTGCTGAGACTCAGATTGAGGAGCTCCGAAGCACCGTAGCCAAGTTGAAGGGAGAGGCGAATGGAGATATTCCTGAGTCAATCGGAGACCGTGGTGCGGAGCTGGAGGAGCTTGAGAAGCTTCAGGCGGAGAAGGCTGAGATTGCTGCGGACCTTAAAAAGGCTATGCATGAGCTTGAGGAGAAGGGAAAGAGCGTGGCTGAGCTTCAGGACATGATTATGACCTTGAAGGCGGATAATGAGCGGTTGGCCGCTAACCCTGCACAGCTAAAGGAAGCTGAAGAGTCTGCGGAAGACTCAGCTGCGGCTGCTGAGATTATTGCTAAGCAGGCTGAGGAGATTGAACAGCTTAAGGCGGAGTTTGCAGCCAAGGAATCAGAGCTCGTGGAGAAGATTAGGCAGTTTGAGACTAAGCTTGAGGAGCTTACTGCGTCTCATTCTGACGAGATCGAGAAGCTTAGATCTGAGCTTTCTGAGGTAATTTACGGACTCCGAGTGATTTGATGTGGTTACTAACAAGGATACAGGCCAAGGAGACCCAGGCCAAGTTCGCCGCCGAAGGTGCCAACCACGAAGACGCCCTCAAAGCTATCAATGACGCCCTTGCCGCCGAGAAGGCGGCCGCCGAAGACCTCAAGAAGAGACTCGAGGAGAACGAAGAGAAGCATGCTCAGCTTCTTGACAGCCGCGAGAGTGAGATTGGAGCACTTCAGGGAGTTGTTGCAAGTCTTAAAGATGAGCTCCAGATATTCTCTGACGAGGCACAAAAGGACTTTGATGAGAAGACTGCCAAGATCAAGGAGGAGCATGATGCTGAGATTAAGGAGGTTACTGAGAAGCTCGAGAAGCTTAAAGAAACTCACCAGTCGGAGCTCGCTCAGGGATCCGAGACCCTTGCTAAGCAGGTTGCTGATATTACTGAGCAGCTTCAGGCTAAGGAGAAGGAGTTCGAGACCGCTGTTGAGGAGGCTAAGAAGGAACATGCTGCCAAGATTCAGGAACTCCAGGAGAACCGGGATGTTGAGCTTGCCAAGATTCAGCAGGAGCATGAAGCCGCCCAGGCCGCTTTCAACGAGCAGCTCGAGGCCCTTAAGCGTGATGCCGCCGAGGCCGAGGAGAAAGAGAAGGTCTGGTCTCAGAAGCTTGCCGATGTTCAGGCTGCCAGTGACAAGGAGATCCAAGCTCTCAACGCTCAGCTTACCAGCCTTAAGACGGATACCGAGAAGGGATCAGAGGAAGTTGGAACTCTTAAAGCTACTCTCGCCGCGCTAAACGGTGATATCACGGTACTTCCGTTCATTCGTTGGCATTGCAACAGATACTAAATGGTTGTGTAGACCAAAGACAGTGAGTTAACCGAGCTTCAACAGAAGCTTGAGAAAGCTTCGGAGGACTTGACTGCGAAAGCTCAGGTTCGTTAGGACTTCATTTTTTATCAGACTATTTTACTGATTTGATTCCAATAGGAAATTTCTGCTCTTAATGATAAGCACACCGATGCTCTTGAGGCTCTCACTAAGACTCACGATGAGGAAATTGCCGGTTTGACCGCAAACCTTAACTCCAGCTCCGAGGAGAAATACGCCGCTCTTCACGCCAAGAACCAGGAGCTTTCTTCCCAGATAGATTCGCTCAAGAAGGAGCACTCGGAGGCCATCGCCGCTGTCGAGGCCGAGCTCGCATCCGAGAAGGCCGCTAAGGCCACTCTTGAGGCTTCCCTCGCCGCTGCCCCCAAGACAGAGGAGGTTGAAGCTCTTCAGAGTGCCCACAATGCTCTCCAGAAGGCTCTCGAAGACGTCCAGGCCTCCAGCACTGAGGAGGTTACCAAGCTCACCAAGGAGCGCGACGAGTTCGCCGCCACCATCCCTACCTTGAAGGAGTCTATTGCCGCCGCCGAGGCTGCCGCCAAGGAAGCTTCTGAGGCCAAGGCCAAGCTCGAGGCAGAGAAGGCCGAGTTCATCGAGGAGCTCGCCGAATCTAAGACCAACTCCGACCGCAAGGTTCAGGATCTCGAGGGAGTTTACGCCGCCCAGATTAAGGCTCTTGAGGCCACCATCGATGGACAGAAGGAGAAGATTGCGGACTTTGAGAAGCGCTCTGTTGAGGGTGACTCCAACTCTGCTCAGCTTCTTGAGGACCTTAACAAGGAGCGTGCTGCCCATGATGCCGCTACCAAGGATCTTGCTGAAACCAAGGAGCAGCTTGAGTCTTTGAAGGAGGCTAAAGATGCTGCTTCTAAGAACATTGATGAGCTCACCCAGCAGCTTTCTACTGTTAAGGAGTCCTACGCCAAGGAACTTGCCGACTCCCAGACTGAGCTGGAGAAGCTCGCTGAGCTCAAGGCCACCGTCGAGAAGGATCTTGCCGAGGCCCTTGCTGCCGCTTCCGAGGTCGCTATTCTTCAGGCCAAGATCGCTGAAGTCCAGGCTGCCAAGGAGAAGGAGGTCTCAGAGGTCAAGGCTGCGAACGAGGCCGCAACCGAGAGCTTCATGGCCCAGATCTCCGCTGTCAACGAGAAGCTTGAGCACGCCGAGACAAAGGCCAAGGCCGATCTCGAGGCTTCGAAGGAGGAGGCGGATGCTGGGATTAAGCAGTTGCAGGAGAAGATTAAGGCTATCTCTGAGGACCAGGACGCTGCCGCTGCTAAGGAGATCCAGGAGCTCCAGTCTCAGGTCGCTGCTCTCAAGGCTGCTAAGGAGGGAGCTGAGAAGGATGCCGAAGCCGCTATCGCCGCTGCTAAGGCTACTGCTGAGGCCGAGTCCCAGGCTGCTGTCAAGGCTGCTAAGGAGGAGGCGGATGCCGAGATCGCTACTCTTCAGCAGAAGATCAAGGACATCTCTGAGGACCAGGATGCTGCTACCAGCAAGGAGATTGCAGACCTCGAGTCCCAGGTCGCTGCTCTCAAGGCCGCCAAGGATGAAGCCGAGAAGGATGCCGAGGCTGCTATCGCCGCTGCTAAGGCTACTGCTGAGGCCGATTCACAGGCTGCTGTCAAGGCTGCTAAGGAGGAGGCGGATGCCGAGATCGCTACTCTTCAGCAGAAGATCAAGGACATCTCTGAGGACCAGGATGCTGCTACCAGCAAGGAGATTGCAGACCTTGAGTCCCAGGTCGCTGCTCTCAAGGCCGCCAAGGAGGAAGCCGAGAAGGATGCCGAGGCTGCTATCGCCGCTGCTAAGGCTACTGCTGAAGCTGAGTCCCAAGCTGCTGTTAAGGCTGCTAAGGAGGAGGCTGATGCTGAGATGGCTACTCTCGAGCAGAAGATCAAGGACATCTCTGAGAACCAGGACGCTGCCGCTGCTAAGGAGATCCAGGAGCTCCAGTCTCAGGTCGCTGCTCTCAAGGCTGCTAAGGAGGGAGCTGAGAAGGATGCCGAAGCCGCTATCGCCGCTGCTAAGGCTACTGCTGAGGCCGAGTCCCAAGCTGCTGTCAAGGCTACCAAGGACGCTGCTGAGGCTGAGATCGCTGCTCTCGAGGCTAAGATCAAGGCTATCAACGAGAACCAGGATGCTGCCGCTGCCCAGGAAATCGAGGAGCTTAAGCAGAAGCTTGCTGCTGTTGAAGCTGCTAAGGAGACTGCGGAGAAGCACGCTGAGGCTGCTGTTAAGGCCGCGAAGGAGGAGGCCGAGCAGGAGGCCGATGCTGCTGTTAAGGCTACCAAGGACGCTGCTGAGGCTGAGATTTCTGTTCTTCGGGCTAAGATTGCTGCTTTGTCGGAGTCTTCTGCTGCTGCTGAGTCTCAGGAGATTGAGGTCCTCAACCAGGAACTTGCTACTCTCAAGGCTGAGGTTGCTAAGGCCAAGGACTCCGAGGCTACTCATAAGGCTGCTCAGGATGCTGCTGAGGCCCAGATTCTCGCTCTCCAGACCAAGATTGCTGATCTCACCGAGTCTTCCGCGGCTGCTGAGTCCGAGCAGATCGAGCTCTACAAGAAGCAGCTTGCCGCTCTTCAGGCCGAGGTTGAAGACGCAAAGGAGGAGGCTTCAAACAACAAAATCGCCAAAGACCACACCACTGAGGAGCTCCTCTTCCTTTCTGAGGAACTTGCGAAGATCAAGGCCGAGAAAGACACCGCTGTTCAGGCTGCTAAGGACGCCATGGCTGCCTCTATGGCCGCATCTTCCAACAACGACGCCGCAGTGAAAGAACTCGAGTCTGAGTTAGCCACCAAGCTCGCCGCAGCAGACAAGGAGAAGGAAGCCGCCGTTGCCGCTGCCCTTGCTCAGGCTCACGCTGCCGCTGAACAAGCCAACGCCCAACTCGCCGCCCAGCAAGAGGAGCTCGAAAAATTCCGTCTTCAGATGCAGGCAGAGAAGGAGGCCGCTATCGAAGCCGCCATCGCCGCCGCTGTTGACGCTGAGCGCAAAGCCATGGCTGCTGAACTCGAAGCCGCCCGCGGTTCCGAGGCCGAGAAGCTTGCTGCTGCTCACACCGAGCAGAAAGCTATCGAGGCTCATCTTGTTGAGCAGAATGCCGAGCTTGCTGCATCTGTTAAGGCCCTTGAGAATAAGCTTCATGCTCAGGAAACTGAGTTTGCTCAGCAACAGGCGGAACTTTCCACTTCCCTCGATGTTGCCATTGCGGAGACGAAGCAGAAGGCTATTGAGGAGGCGAAGGCTGAGGCTGCTAAGGCCCACCAAGCTGAGCTAGATGAGGCTCAGGATGCGATTTCTTCTTTGGCTACCAAGAATGCTGATTACGCTATGGAGCTCGCTGAGTTACCTGAAATCAAGAGGGCGCTTGCAATTTCTGAGGCGGCGGTTAAGGAGAAGACTGCGGCGCTTGAACAGGCTAGAATCAACCATGAGAATGAGAGGAAGATTCTTTTGGCTGAGCTTGCGGAGGCGAAGTTGGCGAATGGAGATGATACCGATACTTTGTGTGAGAGTGCAAGTGGAGAAGATGGGGAGGGAAAGAATTCTGGCGGTGTGATGGCTTATGTAAGTCCTAATGGGGAGAAGGTGCATGTTGTCACCGCTGGTGGAGGAGGAGTTGGAAAGGAGAGCCCGAGTAGGGAGAAAGGATGGTGGAAATGGTAGTCGAAGCGACATGATGGATTAGCTTCAGCTTAGCCGCGTTGCTTGGCTTTTGCCGGGCGAGGTCGCGGCTTTGTTGAAGCTGGTCAGAGTGGATGCATAGCAACGGGGGTGGGTCAGGGGGATTTTACCAGATGATGATTGATAATATTACGGGGGCTAATGGTGGATTTTGAAAAATTAGATGTCAAGGATTTCAAATGATCTCAATGCTATGGGTCAACTTAATGAGGAAATGGAGGCGGATGCGCAACGGTATGAGTTTTCTTTTTCTTTTTCTTTTCCTATTTCTTTATTTCCTTTTCCTTTTCCTATTTCTTCATTTCCTTTTCTTCCGATTCCATAAATTCCTTTCATCCGATAGATATACTCGATCTTTTTTTCAGAGTCGAGGGTTTTCTATGGTTATTTCTTACTTTTCTATGATCTTTTTTTCTTGATATGAGATAGACATTGGGATGAAATGTACTAATTAGTTGAAACAAATAGAGCTCTTGATGCGTTACATAAATTACCTACGGCAACAAAGGCGAATGGTACCACGGTTGAGGGTCATGAATAGGAAAGTATCTGCAATCGTCAGGAGGGGTTGAAGAAGAGGAAGTCGAGGCGGATGTTAAGCGGTGAGTTTTGAGCGAGGTGTAACAAAGTTGGCGAAGTCGATAAAGTTAAGCCGAGCGGGAGGGGAACGAAAAGGCAAGTAATGCAAGATGGTGAAGAAGGATGAGATTTAATGTGGGATCGATGTTTATGTTTCATGTAATTATTTTCTTTTCGACTTCGATGTTTATTGTGGTTTTTGTTTTTCTGCGTTGTTTTGTACTGCGGGTGTTAGGGATCTCGAGTTTTTTATGATAGGTTATCTAGGACATAGGCAATAGTATATGTGAATGTGTATGGGTTTTGAGTTGTCGAAAACTAGATTGCGAGGGATATCGATTATGTGAATCGTGTGATTTCTGCGATTTCTGTTGCTCTCGGAATTCGATGACTTTTGTACCCGTCATCACTCGCTACTCGTGACCCCGCAGGCTGGCGCTTGCAACGTTAGCGTTTTTGGCGTTGGAGTCATGTACAGCCATCGAATGGAAAAACATACCGTCTTTGCCAAACTATTGGACTTGTGTTGTGTACTCTAGTTGCAATGTATGGCGAAGAGACCATCGTCCATGAAAAGCATACAACTAGTAATTATTCTTCCTCCCTTATCTTGGTTATAATAACCGCGCTAATATCGGGAATTATGTAGATATCATGTGCATAGAGAAACTGAGCAAAGTTAGGTGTACTATATGTGTATTATATCTTTTTCTCAAAGAGTCAGGAGAGCCGGGCTTGAGATAGACATGGATCGGGGAAGTTTTTACAGCGCTGCAAAATTCCTGTCCAAAGCGATTCAAAGCAGGTAGGATTATTACTAGATACTTAATGAATAATATAACCGCAATACCCTGGCCTGGCATAAATCCCGATTGATGGTAGACACATGACATCAAGTCTTTTCCACTTGTCGCTGCTATGTGGATAACATGAGCGGCACCGGACGCTAGCACGCCAATGTCGACCCCTGCAGCCACGGCCCCGCGCAGACGCGCGTAATTGCACCATATGAATAAAAATGTCCGCATCATACATTATTGCGTTTGGTCAAAACAACAAAACAACAAAACGATCAAACGACCAAACGGCCAAAGGAAAGAAAAAAGAAACCTCCTGTTCAATGCCAGGATTCCACTACCAAGCCAGCAATTCCCATTGTACAACTCTTCGAAGCGTCATAAAACATCGAAAAAGTAACAATCCTCCATCAAGAAAAAAGTCTACTTCAAAATCCCTTCAATATCCCTAACTCATAAGAAAAACATTGTCGATATATAACTGAAATATTGAAGAAGGCCGAGAATCACAGTATTGTGAAGATCCGCTGGGATATCCACGGCTTTGGTTTGACGTTTGGTGTTTTTGTTGGCACTTTGTTCAGTACTTGTGGTGCTTCAAGTTGATAAAATGAGACTTACGAAACTTTGATCGATTTCTGCGGCTTTTAGAGTAATTCCATGCTTGCAATGAATTACCGTATAATCCTCCCTCGGCATTGACGTCCATGCCTTTTCCGAAGAGTAATTTAACAATATTCTCGTGGCCATTCGCCGCTGCTGCTTGCAAGGCGTTACCGTAGTGTCCTCCCTTGGTATTGACTTTGATGCCTTTTTCTAAGAGAAGCTGAAAAACATTGATATATCTTGCGCTTGCCGATGATGCCAGTAATGTTTCGCCGTATACGTTTCTGAAGTTGATGTCGGCACCTTTTTTGATAAGAAAACGCGCAATAGTTCCATGGCCGCAACATATCGCAATTGAAGGTGCGGTCTGTTTAGACCCATTGGAGCCCACGATTTGAAAGTCGATGTCGTGTATTAAGTTGACATTTACTAGTCGGAAAACAAAATCTCGAAGATCAAAGAATGTTGCTATTATCAGTGCGTTCATTTCTCCCGCATCAAAGTACCCTTGATTATAAATGTAAATACTAGACAATGACTGCACCAAATGACACTATAAATATATGAATTGCAACAGCGAGTTGAACAGCGACATAGCAGAAAACGCTTTCCATAGTTCATCGCCCTCTGAAGAGTCCCCCGTATTTGTATCATGCATAAATTGCGACCTGTATTTCGCTGCAGATCGAAGCAGAGGAAACCGCCTAGCTATTTCCGTCATATGATCTGCTGAATGTTCGTCGTCGAAGTTGATTTGCATCACCAAGCCATCTATGAGTGATTGTTGTGCAAATTCTTCGAAAGCAAGGTAAGTCAGGCATGTCAATGCAAAATGGTAGTGACAAGAGTGTAGCGGGAGTGGTATTATTGGAGAAGCCAAAGACGAAACATTCTGCTGCTGTAAATAATCTTTCCTAATGATATTGTAGCATGTCAGTAAATAATAAAAGCAACGAAAGACATGTTTAATACTTACGCGGACTGATGAACTAGTTTCACGATACCTCCATTATCTAACTTGAGTATCGGTCCACGAAGTCCTATACTCTGTGAAAATCCGTTTATAACTGAGATATCAACCGAAGAAGCCGATCTATGGCTATCATTGACAGTACATGCCCATGCAAGTTCGTCTATGTGCATTGGTCGTGGCACATTTAAGACCCACATCAGGATTTTTGATAACAGTTTTGAAATCGATGGACCCCAGGAACATATTTGAACGAGTAATTGCTGGTACAAACAATCCAGTCCGGAAGGGATACTCCTAAGCTTATCTCGAATCTCCTCTATCGGGGTGTATCTCAGATCCTGAATGATTAGGGATACCCAGAGAAACATTCTGTCTGCCCTTGCCGTTAAACTTTCCACAATTTCTTGGGAAATCAAGTCGTCGAAGTAGCACTCAGTTTCCAGTCTTCCAACCTCATGTAATATAAAGGCTCGTATGTCTTGATTGATATTGTCTTCATTTTCCTCGGTTCTGAGACGGATGCAGAATGATGGATGCAGAAGACTCTCAATCCTGGAATACGGTCGACTGGTTGCCAAGCCTTTGAGAAAGGTAGGATTTTGGCAATTAGATTCCCGGGAGGCAAAACACTGTTCGAAACGCTCTATGAGTTTCTTTCTCGATGTTTCTTCGCATTCATCCAAGGCATCTACGACAAGATAGACCCCATCCAAGTATCGGTGATCTGTTGTAATACCGCAGAAAAATTTCCGCAATATGTCCAGTGAATCGACAATTTTTTCCTGGCAGCTGGCGTAGTAGGGCATTGCATGCTGAATAAGATCAGGTACAAGCTCTATGAGTTGATGTATGAGAGAGCGAAGAAGCGACTCTGTCGACTTTAGCGTGTCATATTTGTCGTCGAAAAAGAAGTACAAAACATGACGTCTCTGCCTTGAGCTCTGGTTCAGCGGCTTGAGGGATTGCTCGATTGTATCTAATGAGAACCTTGAAAGGACGGTTTTTCCACAGCCAGGATTTCCGGATATCCATAGAAATTGTGAATCATTGGTTTCTCCGAGCCAAATAACATACAATTCGTGACGGAGAATTCACTGTAAAGTCTCTCGGTAGTGCATAGTGACATTGGTCCTATAGCTTGAATTGTCCTTGTCGTATAGATTCTGTAGGCATTTCCTTTCGTCTTTGTCAAAATCGGTACTGATAGACTAGTCAGTAAAAAAATTACTAAGAGTAAAATATTGCACTTCTTTACACTTTTCTAGCCTTTGGGGAGCTTGGAGCCTCGAAGGAATCGCCAATACTATGAGGGACCGCATCTAGACGTAACGGATCAGAATTAGGGCTCAGAATTATCTTCCCGTTGTTGAACAAAGGCAAATTCACATACCACTAGAAAATCCATTCTCTAGCTTCTGTACAGATTCCTTCAACTTAGTTACGACTATGATAAATCTGTCGTCGAATAAATGATCATATTTGACCATATTTGAATGGTCCGAATCGATTGATATCTGATTGTGAAAATCTTCATTTGGAACTGCGCATGTAGCAGACTCCATCGTCACAAATCTCAAAGGTTTGCTCATTCGATTCCCAGTTCCATCTTGATCTTCCTATGTTGTATTCAGCGCAAATCAATGCACTATGTGATAGAGAGGAGAAACAAACCTCCATAGCATTGCTGTCAAGCGCTTCGTAGAAGGAGATGATACGACAACTGGGCATGCTCTCAAACACCCGAGCAAAGTTTTCATGGATATCCCGTAAAAGAGGTGAGCTTTCTCCTAGGTCCCGCACCAACTGAGAGTTTTTTTGCTCTCCAACCAATTTTAGCTGATCACCATTGTTCATTCCCTGATTGGGAACTCCGAAGAATAGAAGTGCTGCACAGCACTTGAATATAGCTTGGTCAGGCTCGGAGGGTTTCGCTAGCGCCGCATCAGCAAGTGCTTACAAGACTATGAGTTAGCGATAAACTGCTGCACAATTGCATGGTTTCTCCGGTCTTTCCTTCACCGCTAATGCATACCTTCTTGACCAAAAGTCCGCCGAAACAGTGGCTTATGAATATGATCGGTCGGTGCCTTTCCTGGACGACAGTGAGACTATATATATCTCATCGTTTTCTGGGATCTGTGGTTACCTTTATTTCGGACCGACAGTGTTGTAATTGGATCAGGAGTCGCCTTGCGTATTCTTTTATAGAATCCCGGGATGAATTGTCTTTCAGGTCTAAGCGGTATCCAAATAGTAGTATTCTGGTATTTTGCAAGGCTTTGTCCTTAGGCAGGAAGTCCCTTAACCACATCTTGTAACCATACCGGCTCTTCCAGGTACCGAAAGCGTGTGACCCGAGCCCGGTAACTGCGATAATACTACAGGCCAAGACATTATTAGTAACGTTAGATAGATACACCAAAAATCATATATTATGTGACGGAGGAGATGAATGTCGGCGGCATACTCTATTAAAGGGTCTGTCCCACTGTAAAGTGGTGTAATACCGTGAAAGTGGCTGTCTATGGTAACAACTTTGATTTCCATACCCTCGATGTTTGCCTTGAAATCCTCCAAATTCTTCTTTCCGGAGCTCACTGATTCGAATTCTGGCGGTACATGCTGGAACGTGACAGTCGCAGTTTTATGGCCGTTGTGTGGTGCTAGCGATAACGCCAGAATGTTAACAGTTGATGGCGATAGTTGCGTTAATCAGGCATTAAGCTGTTCCTCGTTGATAGATCCATCTATGGATTGAATGCGAAAAGTGTAGTAGTGTTGCTCGGGATTACTCGAGCCTGAGGTTAACCTGGTGACGAATGTCGAATACGCTAATCCCATCGTATAACTCTTTAATCCTATCTTCCCGGAAGGCTTCTAGATGCTGTTCGTTGCGGAGGGCTTGTGATGAAATAGTACACAATTCAAGCGAAGTATCAGGAGCCAGAGGGCGAGATGGAGTGCGTGTATGTATTCCAGGTGGAGTCCCACGAAGTCGGCTACCCCTCTCTATTTGTTTCCCCGCACGTTTCGAGCTGGATAATTATCCTGGGGTTGCACGGAAGTTTCACTGGTGCAATATGCATTGGCAAGGATAAGCTTCTCGTCAGAGTACATCGCAGTGGACCAACTAGGCGACACTGGACAGGCCACGCGCGGTTTCAGGCTGCGAATAATGTAAGGTTTGTGGCTGTGCTCAAGCAGAAGATAGGGGGATATACGGCCCTAATCAATCCGGGCAGGCGCCTCAGCTATAAGGGTAGGTTCACTGCGGGATACATATGAGCGGGATGACGAGAGGACTGCCAGCTGGTACCAGATTTCTGACTCGCAACGGCACTGGGGCCATCAAAATAAGAAGAAGGAATACGGGGTGCAGACCCAGCGGGATCCCCGGGATCCCCGGGACGGAACGATTGGTTGTGTTAGAGGTGAGACGGGCGTGGTGCACTAATCACAAGAATTAAAATTGTTCACGACATCAATGATTAAGGAATGACGTACTTCGCTAGGTTCTGGTTGTCCTCCATGGCGGCGAGGGAATCCATAGGCCCATACAACAGCCTGTAAAGTAAGAAGCGAGCAGAAAGACAGCGACCAAGCAACCCCCCTAACGTAGTAACGCCATGAAATTAATACTTAGTACTCAAAAAGAAATACAGCCGATAAACAAATGGTATTCCAGAGCCTTCAGATCCCAAACCCGCGGGCTGCAAAATTCCATCACCAGCTCGGCAACGGCATTCTCACGATGCAATCATGCAAGTCCCTTCCCCATCGACCCCCGGCCAAGCGATTTCTCACCGCCCGCCAATATTTACTCGTACACACGATCACTTCCTAAATCCCGTGTGTTAATCCCTTATCATTAAAAGGAAAGAGATGCAGTACTCACAGCACTAGCCTACCAGTTAACGCCTACACTGAACCCGACTGAAAAAGCGGCGGCGAGCACGAGAATTAGGTGTATCGGTCCCTGCCTACGGCCAGAACCACGCTCGTGCCTAAGCGCCTCATAGATGCAGGCAAGTTCACCCATGATTTCCGCGCCTGATACAGCCCTGTATACTTAATGAATCGTGATTTACGTACCATTAGGTTAATCTGGGCATAATTAACCTAACAGGATGCGGTGCGTACCCTCCCACAATTAACAGTGTAGGAGCTGTAGCCGCGAGGTTGTTCAACCTGACGGCGGTGGGGGGAGTTCTGGTAGGGGGAGTAAGGTCTGCGAACGGGATGAGTAATAAGTAGGGGGAATAGTAGGAAAGGCATGAGTGAGAAGAGTGAGAGGGCTGGGACAAACGGGGAACATACTGGAGTAACTCGGCAACGAGTGGCGATACACCGGTAAAAGATGAAGGAGACTTAGTCAAGTCGGGAGTGGGCATTTGTGGCGAGTGATGTCGGATGTCGCTCGAAAGTTGAATGAGGACGAACAAAGAAGGATCCTGTGACGATGTGACGATGTAAGGATGTGAGGATGTGAGGATATCAGAAGAAAGGGAAGGATGAAGCGAGAGTATTGCGAGGATATAGAAAGGGAGAGTCTGAAGGGTCAATGAGGGATGTGTAATGGGGTTTAGTTGACGAGCAACGGAGAGCTGGGTCAATGGAACAGGACATCAAGCAGAGAGGCTGGCTGGAGGAGGTCGCTAATCCCAACTATTAATACCGTTCACAAGCATCAGGAATTAAAGAATGACTTACTGGTCGAGGTGCTGACTGACATCCAGGGCGCCATAGCCAGGACCGCCATCGATAGACGCAACAGCTCTGTGGGCCGTCAGATCAGAGGGAGTAGGGACGTCAATTTGACTAATCACCACCATTAAAACACTTCACCAGATTCTTAGCACGCAGTTGAGAGGTGGCAGTGGGAAGAACTCGGCGGTCGATATAGCTAAAGTTGGTTCGGCTGCGGATTTGCGGGTAGTGGGAGGGGACATGTCGTTGGTGCTAATCATCGCCATTAAAACAACATACGATTATCTCGGATTAAGCAACAACTTACTTGGATTGGTTGCCGGAGTTCTCCACTGTGTATGAATGCTTTGGGAGATGCGCGTTGGTGTTGACGGTGGTGACGAAAGATGTGCTGTAAGATTTCGTTCTGTAGTAGGATGTGAGGGACGATGTCACAAAAACGAGTGGACGGGGTCAGAATGAGGCAATCGCTGGAGTTCCGAGTTCGTTAGTTTCCATCAATGATCAACCTAAAGTCTAAAAAAGCAATCAGAGACTTACTGTGTCATTCTAGTATTGTCGAAGGGACTGGAAGTCGTGCTGATGCTTCAACTTGATGATGATACGTAGGTGTCTATGTTGATTTCATGATTGTTATTCGAAGTCGAATTTGTTATAAAAAGCGGGAAAAGGAAAGTGAAAAGAATCCGGTGGATTTGGCCATAGCGTTGTTGGTGCTGATCCACCGGCCAAGTGGCCTGATGATCCAATGGATTGTGGTGGGTGAGTGAGAAGTGGGATGAAAAAGAGGAATGAGGAAGATTTCACTGGTTGAAATAGCTGAGAGCTTCGATGGGCTTCGCGTAGCTCATTAGCGTCTTGGCCGTTCTTAAGCGAAGCAAAATTTGGTTAGCGTAGATAATTTACATCCACACCTGAGGGCCGGCTCTGGTTGAAGACCCCAGCTGAATTGGAGAACGAACAACTGGATCTCGACAATGGACACCGTCATGTGCTAGATGTTATACACACAAGGATGATGAGTTTCCATATTGATCGACGATAATAACGTGCAAGGTACTCGCAACGAAATTGCTAATCAAAAATCAACAAGTCCGTTGCATGCTAACTTCTCCGCGTGAAATCACATGACGGATGCAGCAAAATCTACAAATATTCAACCTCCTTTGTCTCCTTTGGCTGCGTTGGCCTTGAGGAGGATGAGATTTGGGAGCGACAGATCGCAAAGAAGCCTGACATCTCGGAAGACCCGGAATACGACGTAGCCTACGAGATCACCCGCCTAGAACTTGGCCTGGAGAACCTGGCTAAGGCTGCTGACCTTACTTACTTTGATGCATGCGAACGGGAGGACTGCAAAGACAAGTTCGATAATGATACCCGTGCTCGTGATATTATTGAGGCAGCCAAAGAATTGGCTCTACATACCTGGTAATGGTTATCTAAATTGCCGTTAGTTCTCGAGCGGATTTTTAGTCACTCGCGATTGCCCGAGTGATACATCCTGACGCCAGACGCATCGTCAATCAGGAATCAGGTTAGTAGGCTCTGGATCCAGGCTGGCGTTGCAATGTCGAAGGGCTTATCAATACTACCGGATTGGAATATCAGACTAGCTTCATATCCTTTTGACGGCATGTATTCGAGCCAGACGCTACCGTAACGGTTGCTGGCGTACAGCTCAAGTCCCGCCGCTAACAGGATTACTCAGAGTCTTCTTACTATTAAGGCGGCAAATGGGGGTGTGACACTGATGGGCTACATTTTGCGGTTCCGCGGACGGGTTGGATGCTCTGGTTTCTTGAAGCATACCCCCTATTGCAAGATTTTCCGGGGTGATAATCCTCCGCTAGGCAGTCTACGTATCAGTCTAATTACGTATGACGGCATATATCAATCTACCGTTATCAGAATTCCTACCGTTAAAGCAGTAACCGCCATCCGTTTTTCAAGCGTTACCTTGATACGACTAGCTTATAACCCTTTAGTAAGTTTTTATTCGCCGCGGTGAGTATATAGTTACATGTTTCCCCCGTACTTGACAGTTTTTTCTTCGTCACATTTCGCCAAATACACCTTACACGACTGGGTTATCCCCTTCACGGCTGGGAACTCGGGAGAAGCCCGGCCCGAGCCGGTTAAAGCCCGAACAACATTATCTTCTTTTTGCAATCAAGGCCCGCCTTCTCTCGTTGGGAGAAAGCGGGCCTTTTTTGCGTTCACTCGTTTACATTATAATGCTACTGAAGGTCCTCTCCTTCTCAGAACAGGACTAACCACTCGGGTATTCACCGTATCCTGTTTTGAGAGGGAGAGGGCCTTTTTACGCAACTTACGTTCTTTTATCATTACTTCGAAGGAAAAAAACCTAAGTAGTACTATAACGATGTAATATTGTAAGAAATATGCTACATATAAAATGAAAAGTATTGAGCATCAAACAACCAATATAACAAGCTGTTACAGTAAGTAATCCGACAACGCGCCTCCTAGCGCATATCCCGCACCTTAGCGAGTTCCAATCTTGACCCAATACAACTGCCCCACAACGAGACTCTCTTCAAGCGCAATGACTGCGCTCTGGTTCTATATGAAGCGTTGGCATCTGCTTCACGTTCAACCAACATAGTTATCCATGGTCCCCGAATTTCGAAGTCTTTGGAGTTCGGATCAAACACAGTGCAATGCAAAGATGTACGACCCTTACTGTCCTTATAATCCACTTCCGCTCCTTAATCGAGTAACAACTTTATGATAGAGTTTTCGGTGTAGGCTCGGCACTCTTGTCGAAAAAAACTGATACGTGGAGTAAGGAAATATCCATTGTTAGTTGCTTAGATCGTTGTTCTAAGTCGAATTTGTTTTGTTCTGATCCATCTAACCAACTCGTATCCCTAATTTTGAGTACATGTTATGGTACCATTACCCCGATGAACGCTCGCGGTCCAGTCTTCTATGACTGTAACACGGCATCCAACAATTGTCTTCCTTGGAACCCTCTTCGGAATCGTCGTCTGTCGATGCCGCGAAATCGCACAACATACGTGTACGTCTCAATTGGATCAAAACTTCCATCATGCTCACTCTGGGATTCCGATGCCGATGCCCATACCTTTGAGTAGCATCAAGAGGAATCTGAACAATGCTGCGGACATGTAGCAGATAGCGGTGGAACTCCTCCGCTGTTTCAAAATCGCCCGCGCCACGCAAATAATCTCTCGGCGGGTTGCAGGGATTGTCGTTTGGACTGGCGTCGCCATCGCTATCGTCATGGGAAGAGCTCTCGTCGACATCGCTACCGTCATGGTAAGCGCTCTCGTCGCCCTCGGAGTTATAGGAGTGGTTGGAGTGGTCGTCGATATCAGCAGCGTTATTTTGAGTGGGCTTCATGGCCATTAGAACCACTCACACTTATCTCGTATTAAACGACAACTTACTTGGAATGGTTATGGGAGATCTGCATTGTTTATTAATGCTAAAGACGATAGCAGATGTACGTTAAGATGCGCGGTAGTCGGTGATGAGGATTCGGGTAAAGCAATGTTGATTCCACAACCGTTATTCGAAGTCGAATTTGTTGTAAAAAGCCGGAAAAGGAAAGGATCCTATGGATTTGGGCCCGGCGTTGTTAGTGGTGATACACCTGCCAAGTGGCATGATGATCCAACTTTGGATTTTGGTGGATGAGTGCGAGGTGCAGTGGGATGGAGAGGTGCAAGAGGGAAAGATTGGGTTGGTTTAAATAGGCACGGAGGGGCTTAGTTGATAGATTCAACGAGCTTCGCGTAGCTTGTTAGCGCCTTGGCTGTGCTAGTTATACTTAAGCGAAGCAAAACTTGGTTAGCGTAAATAGTTTCACGACCATTCATGAGGGCCGGCTTTGTTCATTGACCCCTGGTTGAATTGATGAATGAACAACTGGAGCTTCCGACATCATCATCTGCCAGGCATCATGATGAGTTTTCGCATCGCTCGACGATAAAAACGTTCAAATTACTCGCAACGACATTGGTAATCAGAGGGTGTATCGTGTTGCATTGTCAACGTCCCAGACGGGCCTTGTCGGGCCCGGTCGCTAGTATCCAGGGATCACGGCCATTTAGAGTGTAGCCAGAAAAGGGGTGCATTCACAGTGAAAGATTAAAAATCTACATAAGGTTCAGTGTGATGATACATTGGTTGAAGAAAATGGTATATTAAAATCTAGCTAGCAATCAAAGAACCTCTGCGATAAGACAATAAAAGAAAATCTGAACCCAAACAAACAAACGAAACCCGTTCCCGCCTCTGGAACAAGTGCAATTAAGCTGGTCAAGTTGAAAAAACCAGCAGATCACAAGATAGTTCCCATCGAGCCCACCGAGATCATTCTGTATAAATCCCCTGTCACAATCGCAACCATATTAGCCCATAATCCTTCGTAGTGTCTCTTACCTCAAAGAAGAAAAACCCTAAAGGTACTTACCAGGACTCGTTTCTCTATTCAAAGGCAGATGATCCAACGAGAATCTATACTGCGGATGAGCCACCAGTGGTTGCCCACTATTCCAACTCTCCAAATTATCCCTAGCCATATCACACAGTTCATCCCAATTCTCCTCATCCAAAACCACAATCCCCTTCAATGCGTGGTTTTCCTTAACATATCCCAACATCCTTTCCAAATCCCTTCTTTCCTGCAATCTCACAGTTTTTGCTTTGTCCTGAACTTTCGCTGTCTGTACTTCCCTAAGATACCTACACCAATTACTCTGTACAAAGGACAAACATTCCTCAAGCTCAAAGAACCCTATCTTCTCCTTCTTCCCGAAGAAAAACTCCGAAATAACATCCACAGCTTCTGTAGGATCAGTATGTCCCAAGTTAACTCCGTCTGCGATTAAATCATAATCATCAACCCCGGCAATGAAGAATGCCGCGGCGTAAAACCTCTTGATGTCAGCACACCAGGTGGGATCTTCGTATTTAGGGTTTTCTAAAGCTACCCGTAAAGGGCCGGCTACGAAACGGAAGAGGGAGCGAATCTCCCAGCCGAAGGCTCGGGAGCTTTTGAGGAGCATGTAGGGTTCTTCGGTTTGGAAGTTGCGAGGGTAGTCGGGAAAGAGGGGGAAGTGGAGGGTTACGTCCTCGAGTTCCGTGGAGATGATCATGGTACTGGTTAGTGGAGGGAACCAGGAAAGCTGGCAAGATGTTAGCTTGTGGGATGATTAAATGTTCGCCGTTGTTCGGATTTAGTTCGCTTGGAAGTTGGAGAGAAGCTGTTGAAGAGATCTGAGGATGTGAAGTCTGAAGATGTTGCAAGATGATCCGAATCTTGAATTTGATGACCGTTTACACCGGAAATTTGAGCTGCTTTATAGATGTACCTCCTCACTCATAGCGACCACCAGTGAAATAGATATTTGAGGCTCCTCTCTATACTATTCACGTAGCGAGTGCTAACTGGCCTTTCAAGTTTCAAACAATAAGTGATGGAATACTTCTCGAATGGCAGTGGCGGTGCATGAATGCGTAATTGTACGTTCGGCTACTAGCATATTTTAATTGCCTGTCTGATAGCTCTGGAACTCGATGGAAAATCTGGTACATAGAACAGTTCAACGTTGTTTTGTAGGTTAAAAACATAGCGCCCTACCAAGAAACATCTAGAGTTTGAACATTCAAGGGTCGACTCCGGTAACATTCATCTGTTCGAGCGGCCTATTAAATGTCCCATAACCACCGACTGACGGAGTACCTGACCAGTGTCGATACCAACTTCTCCTTGCATCATGAACCATCATCCCTGCCGCAGTGAAGCGAGTGATGTGTAGCGCACTAAACGTGTCGTTCAGACATAAACTTCTTCACTTTGCGGGCCCTTGCAGTTCAACCCGTTACCCACTGGCTTGTCACGAGCCAATTATAACTGGCTTCCTGCATCTATTTTATGTAATCGATAGTCCTTGCGTTATGGTTCATCACATAAAAATTCCGAGGCGCATGCAATTTGCACTCATGAGTAACACTGAACAGCTAGTCCACAAAACTTTGGTCGCACTCTCAAAGGGCATTGCTAACTGAAAAACAGGTTGCATGTTTGTTGGCATTTTTGGTCATGGTATTTGTCTATATAAGTTATTTTTGTTTCCATTAGATGGTTGGAAGCTATTGGATATGATAATTATGCGCAGTGGTATCTTGAATTTGCGGGCAAAGCGAGTGCGATGGCGTGATCTTATCGAGTGCTCGTCGATGAACAAATCAAGGATGCATTCAAATGGAAGAAAAGCGTATGGATATGGTGACTCTACAATTCTAAAAATACAACTTTGCATAAGTATCACTTCTTATATGTAGCTTCTTCTAACCATCCTGTGGAACAAAAACAACTTGAACAAACAGCATAACAACTCCTACAAGCGGAGCAACATGGCCCTGTTTAGCTTCACTCCCATGCAATATCAGATTTCGTCGGAGCTGTAGAATAGCTGTTAGCAGCTGCGACTCTGTAGTTAATACCATTGGTCAATCTCCTTGCCCACTACTGAGCATCCAGCTGTTGTAGTTGAAGGGGAGGAAGACTTACAATGCATCTATTGTGTGGATGGTTCCTATACCAAGGCCGGGGTCAATGCCCTTATCGATGCTTAATTATTGATGCATACTGCACATAGAGTATGTTGAAGCCCTGCGCCTTCTTGCAAATCTCGAGCCAGGCCTCGTAGTCATGTAAAACCGTGTGTTGGATATGCGCATGAGAGGTCCCCGGATTGAGTACCAAACTCATTAACAAGTTGAAGTCAAGTTCTTCTTGGGAAACCATCCATATCGTATGTTGCAGGCCTTTGAGATTCACATGTGAGCGGAAGTAGTGATATACCCCATTCACTCGTTCCTATGGAAAAGTGACTAGATGTTGCTAGTCTACTTGGCAGCAGTACCGCATCTACTCGGATACAAGGCAAAATTACTAAGGAGGTTCAGCATATGAGGCTACCACGGGAGATAAGGATTATTACAACATCAAGCATCTTAGGAAAGAAAAGGCTACTGTCTTGTAGGTTGGTGTAGGCCTGGCGCAGGCTCGAAGGGTACCTTTGCATAGTTGAGAATTGATAATATCGGAAATGAGGAGTATGGGGGAGTGTTGAGTGAGTAGGTACAGACATGGCAGAAAGAGCCCTACATATACCTTGGGAAATACACCAACTAATTAACCGCTGCTCCTATCTTGGCCGATGCTGTTGTGCAAGCGACGGCTGCAGTTGCAAGTGATACATGCCGATGACGCACGTCCTTGATGCATGTTTTCAACAGCAACTTGATAAAGACAACAGTGGCTACACTCTACGGAGGCCTGTTAGTCCCTTACCGCCATATTCGCATTGTCCAACGTCTGACCTCGTTTTCGTGCGTGGCAACCACAACCCCCCACCAAATTCACAACTGCGCGAACATCTACCCAGCACCCATCGCGACACCTACCAAATTTGCATCACCATAGTTTGAACATATCACACTCCGTGCTTTTCATATCACCAGAGGTGAACACCTCCATATGTAGGCATGGATTGACATTTTACTTATCAGTGTGATTTAGTATCCAACACATTTTTTTTACTAGTAACAAAATGTCAAGCGCTCCATATTGGGTGTTCCAAGTGATCAAGATGTGATTCAACTGCGGCACACCACTAAGAGAACGAAAAAAAAAACAAAAACCGAGAAAAACATGCTCAGAATCTCATGGAGACTTTACGTGCCTTTTACATCCCACAGCGCATGCGCAGGCGCGAGAGGAGTGCAAATTTGCATATTCATAAAATGATTAAAAAATGTGGACTGTAGCATCACAGGGCTACACAAAGTAAGAGAAGTGATATTGGAAAGCGTGCATTAATTTTTGGTTCTAGTACGCGAGGGGGGTTGCTGGTTGTCATGCATAAAAACGAGGTCGGACGTTGGACAATATGGCTGTAAGGGACTAACGGGCCTCCGTATACACTCCTCGACAGAAACACTACTCTAGTTCCAAGTGGATGGAAAACCAAACATACCCATCCACGTTTGCATTTCGAGGTGCACACTCCACACCACACAACATACAATGCAAGAAACCAAATCTAACTTTTATTATCATCTGCAGCATCATATGGAAGTTACCAACACATCCCTTCATTACACTTCCATCTGCATCATTACCCAATTTTACAAAACCATCAACAAAGCGCCCATCGCCACAGCAATAACCGATCCGGCAACAACCACCTTTCCACCCGCATTCTTTCCCGGTTCCGCCGATGCCGAAGCCGAAGCCGCCGCAGCACCCGACGAAGAACCCCCCGCCGCAGTAGTAGTCTGCACCGCCGCCGTAACAATCTGAGTACCAGTTCCCGTAAACCGAACCTCCCCATCATCCGCCGTATCCGTCGCCGTCTTCAAAACCGCCGGATCAGTCGGCCACAAAGAATTAGAGGGTCCAATAGCAACCGTCGCCGTAACCGCCGGGAAAACCGAGTTTGTAACATAAGTAGTTCCACCATTATCCAAGCTCAAGCTTTTGGGAATAGATTTTCCCCCCATATCGATTCCCAAGGCAGCAATAAAGCGCTCAGGTGTGGGAAAGTTGGTGGAACCAACGGCATTACAGAGTTCATAAAGCATGGTCATAATGGCGGCAATGTCTTTGTCGTCGCAGGATTTGACGGAACAGCCGACGAGCGTGCGGAGGTAGGTCTTGTCCGTGCAGAGGCAGGAATAAGAGTTTTGGGCTGCCGCATTTACGGCTTCGTCGGTGTCTTTTTCGAGCTTGTCTAAGTCGGGGATACCGCAGAGGGGGACTGTCTTTAGGAACTGGAAAGAGGATTGGGAACAGCTGTCCAAACATTTCGGGGGTGATGCAATCTGGAAGTCGTTGGAGGGGGATTCGGTGCTGGAACTGACATCTGCGGAGAGGGTTGCGGTGGGGTGCTGATGCTTTTGTTAAAAGATGGGTTAAAGTCATAGAATGCGGGCACATACCGAACCGCTAGAGATGGCAGAAGCCGATGAAAGGAAAAGCGCAGCAGTGAGAGAGCGTGAGAAGAACATTTTTCTTAACGAGTGTGAGTGTGACTGTGAGTTGTTCAGTGAGTGAAAAGAAAGGATAGACGATCAATGGGATGGATTTAAATGATGAACGAAGCTCAAGAGGATTCGGGGGCTATAAAGAACCAATATATGTTTTACGATAATTACAACCCGACTTGTGTCGGCGGTTAAACGGCATAACCCCCGGATAACGAAATCCGACACAGAGTCGACATACGACTGTTGCTTGACTTGACTTGTCTGGAACAGCCGGGGTAAATGCTTGCATGCTTGCAGATTTCTAGGGGTTCGGAGGCGAAGTAATAAGCTTCTTTAGCCCCCCCCCGATAGTTACAAGGTTTTGTGGAGTCATCACGGAAAGCTGCTGACATGGCACAATAGATTAACCTCGCAGTGTAGGACAAACTGAATAGGAAGGCTGACCGCATCGGCTAGCCACTAATTATCCGCGTAAATCCGGGTGCAGACATAGAAGAAACTCAATTGACCCCTTAAAAATTTACCATATCTCCCCCGAAAAGGAAGTTACGGTTTTTGAACGAGGTGACACGACGCCCCGGTGAATCGGTTAATGCTTGTGAGTCACTGACAAGTAGTAATCCGGTGGCGCCCTTGTTATTGGTAGATCAACTCTAGCGTCAATGGCGTTAAGATGAACTACTACATTTTCGGCCATCACCGAGCCGTCTATTTTGGTACCATACACCAAGCATTCTCTTCAGGCTCCAGAAGAAATCCGTAAGCCACAGAGAATTCAGTGGATAAGCATATATAATCTCAACCCCCGTACCACCAGTCTCTTATTGTAATCCATCATCTTCGTCACTCATTACCCAAACCAACTTTCATACACCCTTTTTTACACAATTTCACACTCGTTTTGTACAACTTCGATAATCAGTCAACATGAATCTCCTCACCACCCTCCTATTCTCGTCCCTTCTCCTCGGCTCCGCAACCGCCAACATGGGCCCCCCCAAACCCGCCAAAACCATCTCCCCCTCCGTGTTAAACGACTGCGGCTGCAACTCCTTCATCACCATGGCAACCCGCTGCCAGGAGCTCTCCCCGACGGCTTTCTCCACCCACAATAGCTGCATCTGCACTCGCTCCTGGTACTCCACCGGAATGGCCTGTCGTGACTGCCTAATGCTAGCCGACGGCCAAGGCGATCTCCCTACCTCTGTATCAGATTTTTATACCAATCTTAAAACCGCTATTGGAAACACATTTGTTGCTTGCACAAACGCCGGTGCAAGTGTTAAAGTTGTTGATGAGACTCATGAAAACGACATACCCGGAAACCCGGGCAAGGGAATCTGTGGTTGGAATTCTTATGGTGGATACGCTTGTGCGGGGTTTGATTGGGAGAATGGAACGGCGTGGGCGTCAAGTGCTGGGAGGGATAGGAAGACGGTTGTGGTGGGAAAGACGGAGGTTGAGGGACTTAAGGAAATGGTAGATAAGGATGTTGTTAGCATGGTGGAGAATAATAAGGATGCGGGAACGAAGGTGTTGAGCAGCTCGGCTGAGACTGCTACTGCTACGGCTACGGGGGCTGCTTCTAGTTCTAGTGGAGCTGCTTCTGCGGTTGTAACGGGAGAGGGGACAGGTACTCAGGCTTCTGCTTCTGCTTCGGCTTCGGCGGAAGTTTCAGGCGCTCTGCCGTCGAGTGGTGCGAAGAAGCAGGCTGTGGGTGGGTTGGTTGGGCTGGTTGGGGTTGCGACTTTGTTTATTTCTGCTTGAGATGCCAGAGGGATTCCTGCTACGGTACATAGTTCGATGGTTACATACTTGTCAAGTACATAAAATAGTTTAATGCTGAATGATAGGCCGGAATAATGAATTCACTTCTTGAAAATTATAATTTGATCGTTACCGTGGACCACAAGTTAACTTCCATAACGTAAAATTTCAAAGCCACCAATCCATTCGGCCCGGATCTACACATTCCCGAACTCCTACTCTAAGCGAGGTGGCAACTCGGGCTTCCAGGGAAGCTTGTGTTTCAACAGGGTTGTAGATACGTATCTACGCTAGCGGCGATTTTGTGGAGATTTTATATCGGGGCCGCCGGGAAGGCCGTGCCGGCGATCACTACCGGTGATGTTTAGGGCTACGCTAGTATGGTGGCTTGATGATGGGTCGGGGATGAGCGAGATCGCCGAGGTTGGATTTTTTTTTACTTCGAATAAGCAAAGCAACCGTTCTTGAGAGCTAAGCTATCGGTATCGTGTGAAATTAAAAGTAGAATTAGAAAATATTGAATTAAAAGTTACTAAAAAGCAAAAGTACAGATTATCCAAGAAACCAGAAGTTCCACCGCCCATGTTCAAGATTTCTTCACAGAAGAGCACTCGATATCCACCATATTTTCAAAATCACGTAGCCTCCATCGACCTTACCTTCCCTCCGCGTGGTGTTTTACCACCCCAAAATAGCCTGAACCTCATCAAAATCCTCCAAGTAATAAACCCCTCTCTCACCATTTCCAGGTCCCTTCCACCCCTCCCCCAGCCTCCAAAGCTCTACAGAATCATCCCCATCAACCAACTCCACAATCCTCTCCTCCTTCCCCCAAATCCTCGCCGCGACCCCCAGAACAGCCGGCTCCATAAGCACCGGTGGCAGATCACTATTCGCATCCCCCACAAACACCACCTCCGTCCCTTTCTCCTTCATCTCCCTAATAACATTCCTCTTATCATCCCCACTATGCATATCCAACCTCGGTCTATCCATTCCTTGTTTCCCTGGTTTCAGTAACCCATCCGGTAGCACCTCAAGCGCATAAATCGGCATCTCCTCCGACAAATCCTCCGGATCATGAACCCTCAGCACATGTCTGAGCCACCTTGTCGACAAATTTCTCGACATAACAGAAACCTTAACCCCTCTCCTCTTGGCCTCTTTTGCCAACTCCCAGAACCCCTTTCTGAACCGAATCCCCTCAGCATGCTCCAACAACATTGGTTCCTCGATGGTATCAAACATCCCACTCTCTTTTATCCTATTAAAATGATCCTCCTCAGCTTTCCGTAATAACAAATCATGTTGGAATGCAAGTTCTTCAGCTACAGTACGGTTAGCAGGATGGAAACCGGAGGCGAAGTCGTAGGATTGGTGGTAGAGGAATTTGTAGTGATCCCAGCCCGGCAGGAATGGGTTGATACGAGGGGAGGCATATGCGGCGGTTGGTAAAATGCGGAAGGCGTCGGAAATCGCGATGGTGGAGTCGAAGTCGAGGAAGAGTTCGGGGTTGGTGATGGGGGCGAGGACGATGGGGGTGTCGGAGGAAGAGGAAGAGGAAGAGTTGCTGGCGAGGATGATGTTGTGGATTGGACCTGCGGAGACGGTGCATAGGAAGTGGCTGACCGCTCCGAAGAGGTAGAGGTGGAGCTGCATGCTGGTGCGCTGAGTGTTGTATAAAGCAAGGCCTGGGTGGTTTCGGGTGTTTGTAACTTGGTGGTTGATAGTTGTCGTGGGCCTCAGAAGGGTGGGAGATAAGGTAAAGATGTGGTGGTGATGAGAGGGAAGTCTAAGACTCCGTTGCTAACGGGAAGTAAAGATGTGTGTCATAATTGAAGGTTGCCATGGCAGGATCACGGAATACAACGACACAAAATCCGTGAATATGCGAAGAATCCATGGCGTCATAGAAAACTAATGATGGAGGCATTGAAATTTTGATGCACTTTAAGAATATTCTATCTACGAAACTTTATATTCTGATCCCGTTTGCACTTAGGGTACTACCCTTATTCTAGTTCGATGCATACGTAATTAAGCAGCAAGCTTCACGAGCGGTCATCCTCGATGATTCACGACAGCCGCCAATAATTGGAATCTCAAGTTTAATTTACGATGTTTTTCCGTCTTAATCAACTTTGTGCAAAAGGGGGAAAAAAATACAAGCACCTTTATGTTCCATCCCATCCAACAAAGCCTTCACCACTAGGTCCTTGTTAACATCTGGATATCACCGGGCTGTCCCTTACCATCATACAGAACCATTAACTCATGTCAAACCCCCGCCTAATCCAAAAACAATATATGTAAATAATATCCCCCCCTTCATCCACTACCTCTCCACTTCTTCTCCGACTTTTCATTTTCTGCCGCCTTTCTCTACCCTCCGCTTCTCTACTTTTCCACAGCCCCCATCGGCTGCGGCGTCGACCCCTCAGATCTCGGCACCCCACTCTCAGCCAACTGTAACCTCTCCACATCCTTAATGGGAGCATTCGGTGGCGTAGGTGGTTTATAGTTATACCGTATACCCTCATTAAAGATCCTCTGCATCATCTGCTCAAACACTCCCGCCTCCTCAAACTCAAGGTATTTCTTATATAACCTTAAAGCAGTGTTGGCATCTTCAATCGAGTCGTGGGTTTCGGTTTGAATAAGGTCGCTGAGCACAACCCAGGCTAAGAATCGCAAGGATAGCTTCCGGCTGGTTGCCCGTAACGCGTAGAGGTTAACGGTGTCGATTACTTGGTCTTTGGGGATGTGGATATCTATTGCAATTGTGTCAGATCATGATACAGTAAAGAGAAAAGTAAAAGTGGGACCAGGCAGGAACATACTGATTATGCGGAAATCTTTCAGCAAACCGTGGCCAACAAAAGTACAACCAAGGTTAAGTAGAATCCACATTCGTTTATACGCAACCTTCAATGAAACCAGTGCTCGTCTGGAGGTATGAGGATCCAGATCGCCGGGGTGAATTCCGGAGTACGCCGTTAAGTAATCCACCACAGGTACCTTAATCGCGATATAATCATCGATAAACGGCACCCCCTCAAGTTCCCCAGCTCCTCGCAACACCGATACTCTTGCCAACCCTTGTCTTCCGGGTGTGATGATCTCCTTTGTACCATCCGCCTTAATCTCTGATTCTTCTTTGTGAAGCTCAACGAATTCCGCATCGAGTGCAACAAGGGTTCCCGCTTTCGGTACCTCGGATTCGCGGTTAAGAAGGATAGTTTGTTCTTCTTGCCGGGTTTCACCAAGGTACAATGAGTCGTTGTAAAGAAGGGAGGTGTCGAGGAGGTCTTTCCATCTGTTGTCGATTTTACTGCGCTCGTGCTTGAGCTGGAAACATAGCACTAGGGGCATCTTCCATTTTGGTGTGAAGTCCAGTGCGGTAGCTTTGGGAATTTCGTCGACCCGGAAGTCGTTGAAGACATGCCACTTGCTTTCGCCTTCTACACGGTTCTCGTCGGACAACGCAACTAATAGCTGTTAGACGGTAGCTTTCGATAATTCCTAAAAGGGAAAATACCGTTGATGAAAGAGACCATGTGTTTCTTCGACCCCTCTTCCTTAATCTGCGCAACGAATCCAACAAGTTCGTACATTCTAAGATCGACTTGGTCATTGTTGTTACGCTTCGCGACCCGCTTCAAGTCATCGCCTTGCCACACATTAAGCATCTTATTCGTAATGGAGAGCCCAATCTCGTCTGGTAACCAGCCAGGTTGTGAGCAGTAATCTCTTGCGTGGGTTAGGTTCTTGTCGGAGGAAGTAACATTGAAGGTGAGGACATCGGGCAGTTTGGTAATCGTTTTCCGAGTATGCTGGCTCTGGTAACGTTTGCATCTGTCACACCATCCCTTCTGAGTACTTTCTAGTTGGATGCTTTGTCGAACGATTTGTGCGAAGGACGGGAGAGATTTGTGGCCCGGCGGCTGTGAAAGTTAGCTTGACATAACATCAGATTATGAAAAATATCAAACCTTTAATGGATAGATCAAGTCGGTGGTAACCGTGTCACCCATAGGTCGTGTCTCCTTATGACAGATCATACATTGCTGCCGCTTAACAGCCCTGATCAACAATACTTGTGGTAGCTCAGACTCTTCACTTGCTATTGGCGGCTGAGGTGTGTTCTTCAGCTCAAATATTGTCTGATCCAGAAGGAACCTGTTAAGACTCTGTATCATCATCGGTGCCGGATTAGTGGTGGTGTTTGATTCGTCGTCCAATACTCCATGTCTGGCAGCTGTATTCTTGTCAGAGGGTGCCTTAACACCAATGCTGGAGTACATACCATTGGGTAAGGCACTAAATGTGCTTAGTAAATTAGTTGCTTGACAGTTCAAACCATTCGCCTTCTCTAGCATGTCGAAGAGGAATCCCATCTGACATAACAAGCACATCTCAATCGTGCAGGCTGTGGCAGTATGGAACAACGCCACATTTCGTAGTCGAGGTGTGTACTTGTACAGTTGTAATAGCGGATTCATGTAGCAATTGGGAATATTAGTCTCCAACCCGGAGTATTTTGTCTTGTTGAAATAACTGCCAAAATTAGTACTTGGGAATGACATCGAACAGTAAACCTTACCCAAAATTGAAATCATCGATACCAAATTTACTGTACTTGATATTATGCTTTCTGTACAGCGCCGGAACTTCGAATCTTCCATTCGCTTCGTCACCATGGCCACTATTGGTATCGCTAGGGGCGCTATCGGGTGCGAATCCGGAGTTCGATCGTCCTTGCTGACTCAAGAACATGGGAGCCGTAACCAAGCCGCCATTACCGTTGGCTCTAGTCCTGCTAGCTACGTAATTGCGGGGATATCTTTTGTTGAAAGGTGCATAACCAATACCGGCTGTAGCAGCAATGGTTTCTGGGTCAATCTTCTGGTGAGGCTGGTTGGGAACTTCGAATATCATATTCGGATCCCAGTTGGAGAGTAATGGGTCACTGAAATAAGGCATGCCGATCGAGTTAAGAGGTCTTATCACTAATTAGCATGCGTAACAGGCTCCCAACATGTAAGGGAACATACGTCGTATCTGTCATTACAATACTCGGTCTAGTGGGCGGTTCTGGCCACTCAACCGGGGCTCCAAACTCAGTAAAATTTCTCTTTCCAAACGCACTCCACATCTGTACCACTCCGTCGCTGTCCATCATTGCGAGGACATCGCCGCTGGGTGATAGTTCTATCTGTGTTAAAACTGTGCCCTGGTTGTGGGCAGTGTGGGCGGTATGTGTGTAGTGGGATGTTTGGAACGATTTGGTTGCGCCGGGATTATTGACGTCGACAATATCAACTTTACCCTGGCGGTTGGCAATGATGGCGGTACCAGATAATTTGGGGTGCATTTTGATGAAGGTAGCATTGATGAAAGAGATTGGAGGTAAGGATTTTTGAACTCGAATATCAAACACTCTGACTAGCGGGTCGAGGATGAAAGAATTATGTCTAAAAATCAGTCAGCAGATATTCGTTCGAAATACGAGAACATTCCCACCTGAAACTATATCCGCAAGTGACCAAGTAGTTATCGTGGGTATCCATATCCATAATACCGGAACTATGCACGTGCTCAAAGTGCTTGACGACTTGGAAAGAGTTCATATCCAGTAACCTCACATCACCCCCCGAAGAACCAACCGCGATATGCCGTGCCGTGCGCTTCATGATATTCACATCATAATCCGTCGGAATCTATTTGTGGCAGAAAACTATTAGTAACGCTTCCCTTAAGCTCCAATAAAGCTTAGGCACAGCACCAACCTCAGCCCCAATCGTCCCCTTATCCAAGTTGACCGTAAACATCGACGACTGTGTTATATGTGGCGATACTTGTGCACCTCCGACCAACATTTCCGATGTTCCTCTACTAGTGAATGCCATACTCGTCAAGTTCTTGAAGCGATCATCACTATTTACGTCCTCGTATTAGCCTGAAGCTCCTCGGGGGTGAATGTAGCACCTACAAGACATTCCACAGCGCAGGTCCACCTCGCTTAGACATGTGGACGCTCTTTGCGGAAATCGAAACCACTCCATCTCTATTCGTCAAGATCTGTCTGACATGCTTGTCGGTCGGTGGTGTAAGCGGCGGAGCAGTATGTGCTCTAAAGCTCGTATATTTCCGTAGCTCGCATCCTTCGAAGGATTGAATGTAGCCCTATCCATCCGCTCAATAAACCATTCTCTCTCATAGGTACAGCTCGTGGTATCGTGGGTAGTGGTGTACCTCATCTGTTCCGACGTATAGGAGCTCGGAGGTCGTGTCGAATGCTATTGCCGTTGGCCTGAGGGGCAAAGACACGGCATGCTGCTGAAGCGGGGCAACCCGGTAAACCTACGCGTGTGAAGCTGTTGGTTAGCCATCTGCGTAAAGCGGGTGAGTGTGGTGAGGAAGATATACCTCCTTCCAGTCGGATTCCATAAATTTCGTCACCGCCGTGCTGCTTCCATTAAGTTTGGGCAGAGAGGCGCGCGATGTGGGGTGTAATTGAGCCTCACCACGGGGATCCATGGGTTAGGGGTAGGATGGAGGCACGCGTGGCTTGAGCTCTAAAGTAGCTCCGTCAAGACTCAAGAATCAGAAATCACGGCATTGGTGCTACGTACGGATATCTACAAAATAATCGAATGGATATTTTGCAACTATCTATGTCCAGCACTTTTAATCTACAGCTTTCTTAAGAAGCCAGGGTATTTTTACAAAGAAGCCTTGCTGAGCTCGGCCATGACAGCATCCAACACCTGCTGGTGGACATCCTTCTCAGCAGCAACAACTCCCTTGTTGTCTCTCAATGTCCGTCCAATGCTGAAGTCCAAAGTCTTTCCAACACTGTCGGTAACAACTCCACCGGCCTCCTCAACGAGGAGCTTTCCAGCGGCGTGGTCCTACTCAAGTCAGAGCTATCCTCCACACCACGAATACGGTAGAACAAATACCCAGATCTTCTCCTGGTACGACTTGGAGGTAGGAAGACGGAGGTAGATATCACCATCACCACGAGCGATAGATCCGTACTTGGCCTGAGAGTCCATGCGAACAGAGTCCTTGGTAATTCCAAGGGCCTTAGCGATGGCAGCCTGCTGTCCGTGGGAGGAGTGACCAGCCTCAACACTCTCACAGAAGGAAGCCTGGGAAAGGTCGGTGACCTTGTTCATGGCGATGGGGGTTCCCTCAACGTCGAGGGAAGAGTTAAGGGGTTTCTAATTGCATCAGCATAGAACCTAAAGACTCATAAGAATCTCCAACCTGGATGGCTCCGGCTCCCTTGGCGGTAGAGAAGAGAACACCACGCTCTCCGTCGGGGTTGGCAGGGTCGACGGGAAGGTTGGGGCATCCCATAGCACCGACAACGACCTCTCCGTCGACCATCAAGGCGAGACAGACGGCGTACTGGCCTCCACGGAGGAATCCCTTGGTACCGTCGATGGGGTCAAGAGCCCAGATACCTTCTCAATATCAGCTTTATGCACAGCTCCACGAGACACGGATACTCACGGCCCTTGGGTCCTCCCTCGGAGTTACCACGGTCAATGAGGTCCATCATCTCCTCAGCAGTCTGGATAGTTCCGATCTCTCCGTTAAGAGCAGCGCTTTCCTCAACAGCTCCCTTAACGAGGTCCCAGACCAAAGTCCTGGTGTTCTCATCCTGACGAAGGACATCGGCATCCTCCTCACCAACAACGGCGTCACCGGGGAAGGCGTGAAGAACGGCGCCGATGACAGCGGACTGTGCGCCAAAGTCACCAACTGGTAGGTAGTGGTCAACTTTGCGCGTCGTAATACGTCGGATTAAGGTACGGTACTCGTGACAGGAGACTTGTCCTCCTTAGATACGGTTCCCTTTACGAGCGAGTGGAAGGTTTTGTTTGTAAGGATGGAAGCGCGACGAACAGCCAATTCAGCGACCTTGCGCTCGACAGCGTAGTTTGCGGCCATTTTTAGAATCTTAGGAAACGTTGAAGAATATAAAATCTTTGAGTAAAACGTGGTTGCGGTTGGCTGGTAATTTCGTGAAATTTGCGGGGTTTTTCGTTTTTGGCGGGGTATGTACTGCAGGAAACCGCGAAAGGTTTCATGACACAACGGTTCGATCATCCCATCTCCTGATTAGATCCGCTGATAATCTTATCTTGATAATCTCATCACACCCACATCTCATCTCGCGGGCGCGTAAGCGAATAAACAACGGCATCTGCCGATCATAACAACCAAACGAAGCCAGCAATAATCCCTCTTTCACACGACACATCCAACGCCTCAACTTACACTCCTTACACATTTCGGCTGTTCAAGCCCAAGAAATTTCAACCATGCTCTACTCAACAAAGAGAAAATGGGACAAGCTTATGAGCAGTACCACTGGAACGACCAAATCTACACCAGCAGAGCCTTTGGAAACTACAACCACCATCACCATAACCCCGGCTCCTGAAGCTCCCGAAGCTCCTGAAGCTAGAAACTCTACCGAAACCACAGAATCCCGCGAATCCCGCGAATCCCGCCTTCAATCCCCCGACGACTCCAAAAAACGCCGTTTCGACGCGACCCCCCGAAGTGCTGGAAACGGCAAACCTTCTATCCGTGCTGTCTCACCCTCTGGCTCAATCGGCTCAGTCAGAAGCACTGTCACCACCTTATCCTCCCTCCACCACGACGGAAAGAGCAAAGCCACCTACGCACCATGGGATCGTGACGCCTTTCTTAACCGGCTAGGAACCTTCAGATTCGTCGATAAGTGGAGCGCGAAGCCAGCAGCGGTTAACGAAGTCGCGTGGAGTAAGCGCGGCTGGATATGCGTAGACAAGAATCGGGTACGGTGTGTAACGTGTAAAAATGAACTACTAGTGAAAGTTGAAAGCGATGACGAAGTAACCGAAGCCGGTCGGGACTTGGTAGAGAAATATGAGGATATGGTTATCGATGCACATGATGAAAGCTGCCTTTGGAGGAAGAGGGGGAGTGATGGTTAGTTGCTTCCGTTCTGCTCGCGTGCTCCTTAGTCCCCACCCCGCTCGGACAGTCGGACTCGATTAGAGGCCGCACTTAGAGGCCGGACGTCATATTGGTGATCCAATTTGAGTAAATGCTAACTCAACCTCTTCTCTTTCTTCTCTAGACACCATCTACCGTCTCCCCCTCCAAAACTCCTCCCAAGCCCGCCCCGCTTTTTCAGCCCGCTACAACTCCCTCCTCAAAATCCGCACCTCCATTCCCCCCAAGCTTTCCTACCCCGCCGAGGTTGAACCAGCCGCCCTCCACTACCCCTCAGAATGCACCGACCATGGCCCCGTCGACGAAACTGCAGCAATGCTAGCATTATTCGGTTGGCAGAATATGGACCCCGGAATCCCTAGCTTAGTAACTTGCTCTGCTTGCTTCCGACGATTGGGATTGTGGTTGTTCCAGGAAAAAGAAGGAGAGGCTAGTGTTTGTCGCCTTGACCTGGTCGAGGAACATAGAGATGTAAGTTACTCTCCGTTGTGGGCGTCTTTGGCGTGCCGTCTTTGGCATCCCAAATAAATGAATAGAAGCTAACACAAACCAGTACTGTCCCTGGATCAACGCCTCCTCACAAGGCAAAGAAGAAGCCTGGAAAACGCTCCATCGAGTATTACAACAAGCCCCCAAGAACCTTTCATCATCTGCCTCAGTCTACAGTGTAGCCTCGATAGCAACCCAACACTCTGTTTTATCTAATGCAGAACGTGACGCAGAAGATAATAGTAAGCTACAAAAGTTGAGGAGATTAAAGACTATGTATTTTGGTAAGGGGAAAAAGAAGGAGAAGGGTAAGGATATGCCAGCGGAGGTTTAGGTTAGGGATAAAAGTTTAGGAGAATTGCGGGGACGCCCCGAACAAAGGGCATGGGAAAGGAGTTTTTTCGTATGCAAAATTTAGTATCAAATGGATATACTACAAGGCGTTTTTTTATTTTTATTTTTTGTTGGACAAGAATAAGCAAGCAAGAAAGCAGGGAGGGAATTGTATTTTATTATTTGTTATTCGTTAATGGTACCTAAGATTTGAGCTGTGGAGTTGATAATTGCATCCTTATGGGCTTGGAGTGAAATTATGATGTGCTGAGTGAGGATTTGCTTGGCTTCAATTAACTATGGCGCCATACGTCATTTCCCCGGATTGACCCTGCGTCATAAAAAGAAGCTAGGATAACCTTAACACCACCTCCTTGTTCCTGGTAATGCGGCCGTTCCTGGTCGCTGACCCGCTTTTTACCACGTGGGATTCGGGTTATCGGGGATATTAACATGAAACACGGATTAAGATTATCAGGTCACGATACAGGTCAGTAAAAAGGATGCGGTTCAAAGTCAAACATTTCAATTCCTAACTACATGTAAAAGCAAAGAAAATTTTTACAATCGCCGAGCCAAACATAACCTTCCAGACATATTTTCATGAAAAACAGCAAATATACGGGTATCCCCACAAAAAGTAGCAAAAACGATATCCTCTACCACAGCGGTAGGTGCATGTGATGCAAAAACAAAAAAGATAGTAAGAGAGAATTCTGCCACTCATGGGCCAATCCCAACATAGACGTAGAAACATCGACCAGAAACAATCCACCTCCAAGACGTTGAAAACATTTCCGAAAACCAAACATTATCGAATATATCCGGTGCGCCTATGACCTATGCTCCAGTGTAGAAACAGCGCCGAAAAACAAAACATCGTTGACCCTAAAACTCCCTTTCAAATGCAAGTATCGGTAAACATCCGTGTCAAATGAACGCCAACCATGTAGTATTAGTTGTATCTTTAAATGATACACTTCTTTCTCTTCTTGATGGAGGGGCAGTCAAGCGCAGGATCGTAGGCCGCGTTGCCAATCATGAAGCCGTAGGAGCTCAATCGCTCGGTGTAGGTAGCGTTTTCTTTCATAAGACGAGTATTCTCCTCGATAAGAACGTCGATTTGAGCACGAAGTCTCATGTTCTCCTCGTTGGCGTGGTTAGCCTCCTCCTTGAAGGACTCGGCGAGAGCGAGGTACTCCTTGACAGATGCAGAGGGGCGAGAGTTCTTTGCCGCGCGAGGGGCCTTTACCTCCATAGGAGGACGGTTGATGGTGTGAGCATTGCGGAGGTGACGTTCAATGTTCTGGACTCCAGAACGACGAAAGACAGCGTTGCCTGGTAATTGTTAGCAAGAGATGAATCAACTGTAATAGACTTGGGGTACTACAGTAGTTACACTCGAAACGTTCGGCACCATCGATGGTAAGCCTGTTGCCATGGTCCCAAATCCAGGATGACAATGGCTTAACGAAGCGACGAGTGGGAGACTCGGCACCAAGAAGGTCTTGAACACCGTACAATCCAGTGAGCTGAGGATCAAGGGTAGGCTCCGAGGAGGTAGGAGATTCGGATGCATCGTGCTCATAGCATTGAGCGTAGTACTCGTAAGAAAGGTCGTTCTGCATTGTTATGTTTGGCAGAAAACTGGTTGAACTTAGAAAGGGTTGAATTTGAAAAGGGTGAATGAAGGCTGGATGCGTCTGACAGAGACGGGTCAAAGAAAAAAAGAGTGTTTGTGGTCGGATCGGGGGCCTCGAGCGGGGTTTGCTGCTTGTTGATTGTCTCGAGGTTCGGGTCGAAGTCTCGGAGGATGAGCTCAGTAGAGATGCCCTTTTTATGGCTGTTAGGGTTGAAGTAGACTGCCGTGCCGCCGTTTCTTGTGCGTCGACCCCCCTGTCGGGTCCAAATTTGCCGCCGGCGGTCAAACTTTCGAGTCCGTATCTTCAACATCGAGTCGTAAACAAACTGATGAAGTATTTCGAATATCTCTGGAGGTTTTGCAATGGAGATGGACATGTTTGAGAAGAAGATATTTGGAAAGGGCTGTGCATCTTGATAGCTCCATGTATATTGTGCTTTTTCTCGATCTTCTTTCCATCACTCTCAATCTCCACCATACCCCCATTCTCCACTTCCATCTTTTCTGTCACCGCCACCACGAGTTGACAACCATGGCTCCACAGAAAAAGCCTCAGAAACTTGCTGCAAAATCAGCCAAATCAGCCAAATCAGCTCCAAAGAATGCTCCAGTTGTATCCGGCCCAAATTCTGTGACAAACCACTGGCCTCTCCAGAAATATGCCTTTTGCATGCCAAATCCCGGGGAGTCCGAGTCCTGGTACGAATTTTGATGCAAACATCTTCGAGAGCTGCAGCTAACTAACTCCATAGGTCACACTTCCCTCAGCGTGATAATCTCGACCTGGTGATTCAGCAGCATCGACCTCTAGATGGCTTCCTTGCTGAGATTGTGATTGTCAAGATCATCTGGAGCATGCAAACATTGGTTGGAGACAGAACTGCAACTCAAAAGCCAACGCTAACGTGACAATAGATGGAGATCAACATTACTGAGTTACTTATGCGGAATACATCAGTCCAAATTCTTTGCCGTCCACCATCACTCGGTGTCAAATACCAGTCACCTGGTGGATGCACTCACAGGTTCCAAGTTACTTTCAAGTCAGAGAATGACATGGAGACAGTGAAGAACCGTTTCCAAGATACGGGATGTCAAGTTAGCGAATCACCGGCCAAGTCAGATTCGATGCTAGGCCAATCTCACTCTCAACAGCCACAACAACAGTCTCAGCAGTCTCAGTTTCAACAACCACAGATACCATCACAGCAGTGGTACGGGTCTTCGCAGACATCGGGACCAGTCCCCGCCTACAGTACTCCACCGGCAAGTCAGCAGGTCACGGTTGACCCATTCGGTAACAGTCATGTGCAGCAGCTAGGCATGGTTACCCGTGCCTTGACCGATGTTCTCCAGCTTCAGCAAAATCAACTTCACTCCCAGCAGCAGCAAGTGGTCCAACAGCAAAGTCAGCAGCATCAGTACATACTTCCACAGACACAATTCCCACAGATGCTGATGCCCCCGAGGATGAACAATCCATTCAGTGTAGCACCACAACATACGCCAGATGGAATGAATATGTTTGATCCCATAGAACAATCTGATGGGCCTAACAATCGTTTTGCACCCATACCGGAACCGTCTCAGAGGGTTAGCACTCCAAGTACTACAGCCTTTCAAAGAGAGTCGTCCTATCGTGGCCCAACACCTGCTATACATAGGAACAACACCCCTCTAGCCGGCAGCTTCCAACGAGAGTCATCCCACCGGAGCAAATCACCGACAAAGAATAGATATCCACCTGTTCATCAAGCCAGAGAAACAGCGTCAAAAGTGAGAGAACGAAGATGGGAAAACATACACTCCAAATTATCGGGAGTGATCGCAGGACAGTTTTCTGCCGATGGACTCCCTCCTCCTCAGATGCCTAAATCTGAAGCCATAGCACTGGAGGACGAAATTTACAAAATCCTCGCCGACCCCGAGTTCATGGACATGGTCGAGATGATGGACCAGGCAGTCGGCGACAAGATCCGAGGAAACCCTGAAGACAGTGCCTTCTCACAACCCTCATCCGAGTCAAATATGATGGAGGAATTAGCCCTAGAGGTTCTCGAGGACCCAAGGTTCCCTGAGATTCACCGGTTCATCAATCAGGTGTTTTTTAAGAAGGGTTGAAACCTGAGTAGACGATAGCCGCTTACTGGGAAGTGGCAACAATATTCAAAGCAATTTATGGTAATCTCACTCTAGATACTTAATGTAAAAATGTAAAATAATCTACAGATCGATAGGGAATCAATTGAGTCACAAATTTACATCATGATATTATCTATGCCATAGGGCATTTACATCGTGTACTGCTTCTTCATGTTCATTTACACCTCTATGCACTCTTACTTCCTCCACTAGGCTTTCTGTTACCACCCTTTGTCGCACTATTGTCTTGTTTCTGATGTGATACCTCCGGGGTCGCCGGAGAGAACTCTAGAGGGTTCTGTGCGCCATGACGTCCTTCCTAACCAGTTGATATAATGTCAGATTCGATTCCCCAAAGTTAACGCTGCAAAAAAGACAAAGCTGCCAACAACAAACAAAAAGACAACCCATGTAAGTCCCATCCCTATCCCCGAAAACAAAAACTCCAGCAGATAATCTATCCCAGCCACTCATCTAAAGATCAGACGAAAGCGCTCCCAAAAAACAATTTAGTACAACCATAACGCCTTCTACATCACCTTTTCGCAGCAAATAAGCACCCTACAACCAAAACCCACACAACAACCCCGTCTGAACATCCACCTCCGCGCCGCCCGCGGGTAACTGTTCCGCCGCCACTGCCGCCATCCCCGCATATACATTACAGTAACTACTACTGCTACTACTACTCGGAAACGCTGAGAAATTAAAATTACTGCATACCTCCTGTCCAACAGACTGCTTCTGTGATTGCGGGTTGGTGTCGCTATTGTATGCTGTGCTGTCTTGTGCGATCTCCTCGTGGGTGGCAGAGCGGGTCTGTTCCTTGGATCGTGGAGAGAGTTCGTCTTTAGAAGGGACCTTGGAGGACATGAGGCGGGCAATTGAGGGCATAGCGGATGCGCGGGTGGTGGTCGGCAGACGGGTGCTGAGGCGGAAGAGAGACATGGCTATGATTAGGGGACGGATGTCAGTTGAGGGATCAATTTGAGGTGAGCAGTCGCAGTCTATGCTCGAGGAGTCCAGTGACAGGAGGTTTACGAGTAGATGGCGGGAAAGAAAGACGTACTGATTTTCGTTGCTTTTATGATGGGATTATGCTAATGGTTAGACTTAAAGGTATCGGGAGTTCTCGGTGGGTCGGAATGTGATGAACCGTTTCTATGGAGAGTTTCGTTGCGGTGAGTTCGGATGCTTGCGTATCGTGTGCGTTGATGTTGTGGTCAAAGTTTACAGAGGACACGAGGGGTTTATGAGGCCTCTATGAACCTGCACGAAAACCTATGAAAGCACGCGATAACCCCTGCGAAAGTTTTGCCAAAACTCGACAAAGATCTGAGAAGATCCACGAAAGTCTGCAAATAGAGTGTGGATACCCCTGCGAAAACGACTGCAAAGCCTTGTCAAACTTGTCAAACTTGAGAAAAGCTGCGAAAGTCAGTAAAATTGGGTGCTCATCTTGGTGATAACGAACCGGATCTGGATCACAGCATGCTGATCCTGATTTCAGGAACCATCAAGAAAGACCTTGATGGGACAACTTGTGACGTCATTGAATGCGACGCGCGAACCTGTGGGAACTTGTTGCGTTGTTGTGGGAAACGGGCCGGGATCGGGATTTAACGCGTGCTGGGTTTGCGGCGATCGACGCGATGGACTGCCAAGTTCGCAATAGAGACCAAGGAAAAGAGGACCAGTGAGGCGACGACGGTACGCGTGTGAACCCTAACCGGAGGTTGGACTTCAGATAAAGCTTTTCAAACCATTTAGCTACACGACAAACCTGGATTAGCGTGAATTTCGCTAACGATAGATCGGTTGGAATATCTGCTATGCATGGGCCAAGTCACTTTGGGTTTCTCGACTTTACAGACTTCTACTGCTTTATCCAGAAGTGTTCAAAGTCCGCTGATGAATATCTTATCCCACTTACATCTATTTCCGTAGACTGCTGTCTGACTGGTATCCCCCAGTGTCCTATCAACAAAGGTTACAGCGCAAGCGAAAAGGATGTCATATTTTGAAGGACTCCGATTTTATACGCGGCAGAATCAACAGTAGAGTATACAGGGAATCGACATCAACTCGAGGTATGAAAATGGGTATACGCCTCTGGTACTAGCTGTGTGTAAAGAGCACAATGGAATTTATACTTAATCCCAAAAAGGTGAGTCCGTTATTGCAGTTGCAGCTGCAGCGGCCTGTTGTAGGCCGGCAATATCCTTACATAACCTTTGCGCGGTTCTCGAGTATGTAGATGTGGTATACATTCCGCACCCTGAAGTAGACAGAACCCCTTGCATCTACATACCAGTGACTAGCCTACATTTAGAAGTACATAAATACACAAGCGACGCCTGTCTCTATCCAGGCTGTCGTTCACTCCTATTACCACCAGATATCCATAGGCTCTACAGCTTCATCAACCGTCTCATCCGATCTCTCTCTCACACAACATCACTTTTACCTCGAAGCACCAATGGAATCTCAACTCTTGTCGCGCACTAAAATCTTCATACCTCCGGAGTTGATTGTCCAAATCGGCCAACACGCCACACTCGACACTCTCGCCTCAATGTGTCGTGCCAATACCCAATGGAACAGTTTTCTGACAAGCGTTCTATACAAGGAAGGAGTCAAAGCCTCCGAAACCCATTCAACTTCCCAAAACCCGGCATGGCTTGCATTATTGAATTACCAAGTGTTAACATTTCGGAAATTCCTTCAACATGGTTTATGTGTCACCAAAAACAGCTGGTGCTTCTGCCCACACAAATGCACTAAAGAAACCACATTCGAATGGAATCGCAGTACTATTTTCGAAATACGAGGTCCTTTGATGAGCCCCCCCCCCCTTCATGTAGCGTTAATGCTAGATGTCATCGCACGTTACCCCTACGAAAATGATTGGCACTGGTTTGCTGTTTATTTAAGGGATAGATACAATAAACCCCCTATAGATTTTCTTCGATCCAGGGGATCAAATATCTACCTAATCTTACAGGATATTATGGATACACCAATGACCAGATCACTTTTGGATTATGGCGCTAATCCAAATACTATTTTCCGTTCGGGGCCTTATAGATTGACACCGCTACAGATGGTGCTTGGATATCTCGAAGATCAAGATACCGTTGCACATGTCGGACTTGTCGGTAGACCTATCCCGAAGGAGGTTATTACAAATTGCGTTTCGACTCTATTAAAGGCTGGTGCTGATTTCAGTTACGTCTGGACTGAAAAGGATGTCAATAACCCGATATTGCTTCCCAATCATTATCCACGTTCACAACCTTCTATATACCCGCTTACATGGCTCTACCCTTATCTCTATCCCCACCATCCCCAGCCCCATTGCGATCGACAGCCTATTCATATGGCAGCGTCAGGAGGTTATACTGAGGCGCTGATGATGCTTCTGGTATATGGTGTTGATGTACATGCTAAATCTAAATATAATCAGACTCCGTTGATGTTGGCTGAGTGGAAACAGCATGGTGGGAAACGGTATATGGATACTGCAAATGCTATTCGGTTGCATATTATTCAGAAGGAGGCTATTGAAAGCTACACAAGATTTATGTCTCAGCAGTCGTTAATTTCGTAGGGATAAAAGAAATTGGCGCTGGATACTTTGGGGAGCAGATGATAGGGACACAGAGAGGGAAAATCGCGATCTTTAATGTTTAATTATTCTATGTTATTTTCTGATGGTTTTAAGTGTTCTGGTACGGCGTTATTGACTTGTTTGCATGGGATTTCCTTAGCATTTGGTTTACACATTTCCGTATGAGATTGGTTTTGTTATTTTCAAGTTTCAATTGCAACATTAACTCTACTAGCTATCTCCCTAAATCATTCAAAAACAAGTCCATCAAAAAGCAAAAAATCATGCCCCTCTCCCGGTCAACCCCACGCATTCAGCAAAATCTAAGCCATATCCATCAAAGTCAAAGGTATTCAAGTAAAACGCAAAACAAAAACAGCAACAAATTTCAAGCGCAAAAGCAAAGATCAAGGGTATCGGATATCCGTCTATTTTTCCACCAATGTCTTCTCCAATTTCGACTCCGTACTCCGCTTAGTATCGATGGTTTTCCAAGTCCTGCTACGATGACCGACATATACAGACAAGAAGAACAAGGTCCAGAGGAACCCAACCCAATAAACGTCAGTCGTGACGGGGATGGAGTAAACGGACGTTTCGTTTACCACAGACTCAACAGGTGGACTGAGTGCAGGACTAACTACACGATAAATCGCAAGCGCCTCTTTTAGCATTGCATGCAGTTCCAAGTCTTTGGCGAGAATCCATAATCCAAAGAGGACACCAACCACGCCCGTAGCTGAGCGCCAGTTATCTCGTCCCAACCAAACAGCTAAAGAAACAGCGAGGATTCCAACCGCCATAGTCCTCTTATTCCCCTTTCCACTGATTGAATTGATCCATACCTCAGCGTTTTCAAGGGACTTTTCTAGTCTATCGGTTTTGACGGAGAGGGTAAACAACATCTTTTCAATCTGCGGGCCGAGACTTTCGAGGGAGTGAATTACGCGCTGTTGGCGCTCGGCTAACTCGGCCTGAGAGTCGGCTATCGAGGACTGGGTGGCGGCGAGGCTGCTGTAGACTTCGGAGAGGGAAGACAATTTGTTGGTGTTCAGAGCTGCCATTTCGATTTTGGAGGAAAGAGATAGGGTGGTGGTGTCTAATCGCTCTGAGAGTCCGGCGGCCGAGGAAAGGGCGGAGTTTATCTGAAGTCCCAATTAGTACGGGCAATTGAAGGAGAAGCTGCGTTTAGCAAACCGATTCTATGCCTTGCTGTGCCTCCAACATCTTCTCAATTTGCGCGGTTGATAGTTTCGTAAGAGTGGTCATCACTGCCTCGCCGATTTCCCCAACCTTTGACGTTAAAGACAGGCTAGTTTCGTCGGTTGATCGCAAAACCTACAACAATCAATTCCAAACTCAAAAACCAAAAGCGGCATTTGCATGACTACCACTCACCAAAGCCAATTCCTCCAATCTCTCTGAATACTCCTGATGCCCATTGATCACCCTTTGAAGCAACCCATCAAACATCCTTTTCAACGCCTCTCCATCCTCCCTAGCCCGTATCTTCGCATCCACCTGCAATTCAATCATCTCCATTTTCACGCCCTCGAAGATTCCCCTCCACCCCTCCCCAAACTCCCTCTTCTCCAGCTCCTCCCTATCCTGCTGAGCTCTCATAATCTGCAAAGCCCCATTTGCAACCTTAACCAACATTTCCTGCGCCCTCGTCGCATTTCTATGCAACTCCAGAATCCTTCCCTCCTCAACCTCATGTCTAACCGCCGAACAAATAACTAGGACATTTTGAATATTGTTCGAAAGCGTAGTCCACCATTGAGGTCGCTCTTCAAGACGTTTGATACATTTTTCATGTCTTCCGTTGCGGCATTCAGAGGGGTAGTTGACGCCGGTTGCTTCGAATTCACAGACGGCTAGACGGGAGGCATAGCGGTAGCGGAGATCGGAATGTGAGGCTTCGAGGATGCTGCAGTCGGAGATCAAGGAGGTGGTGGCTTCCCGGTGGCATGAGGGAGCTGTTTCAAGGGTGGAGAGATATTGTAGGACGGTTGAGTAGGAGGGGGCAAGGCGCGCATTAGGCGGGAAGGCGCCGGCGAGGAGGTCGGTGGGCGGTTGGGAGGGGCTGCGGAAGGAGAAGGCGAGAGAGGGGAGGGCGAGTGAGAGGAGGAGGAGAGCTTTTGGGAGAGGAGCCATTGGTGAGGATATTGAGAGGCCGACGGAATGGAGAGAGATGCTAGAAAGATGGAACAAAGGTGGAGCGAGTGCGTATCCGTGAAGAGTTATTGGGCGGAGTTGTGGCTGGTCTCCATCTATATCCTCGTCTTCTCCATGTTGGCTCGACTTCCACCTCCATATTTTGAAATCTCTGTTTCTATCTACATTTCTGATGATAAAGTGAGTAATCCGAGGCAGAATGAAGTGCAGATGCTGATCCAATGTTCAGGCCATACGAATTCGGGCATCAATCGATAAAGAAGCCTCCGACTTCATCTGATAGGCTTGTTTTGAACGAAGAAAAACCTTCCCATCCTTACAGGCTTTGTTAAACCGTTATTTAAAGAGACCACCTTCATCTGTTGCACGCCCAGCGGTTCGTTGCTACGGGTGTTTACGGTGTCTTGCTGAATAAGCGTTTGGCCAACCAAGGCAGCTTGACGTCACGTGTCGCAAATTGGTGCGTCATCGACAGCCGTCGCGTCTTCCCGGCTTGCGCATGAGGGGCAACCCCTCGGGGAATCTCACCCACCTTCTACAACACCCAATCGCAATGCCACCGAAACGGAGAGGGAACGACACATACCAAGACCCGGATCCCGCAAATACACCAAATACACCTCGTCGCAACGCAACGGCAGGACCATCACGCTCACGCTCAACTACTACTCGAAAGCGCGCAGCACCTGCACCTGCGGAGGAAGAACTCGTACCAGATGTTTTTAAGGAGATGGTTAGGGAGGATGTGAGAAGGGAAAGAAAGAATAAAATTAAGGAGGAGGAGAAGAGCTCTACGAAGCGTAGAAAGCTTGAGGAGGAGGCTGCGGTAGAGGATGAGACGGAGGAATTACAGGAGGTGTCGAGCGAGAAGACTAGCCCACAATCGGCTTCGAAGACAAGCGCGCCAATACCCACGACTGAAGATAATGACGGAGGAGAGGGGGAAGATGAGGATTCCGATGAGGACATTGATTGGGAGAATGTAGATTTAAGCGCAAAGCGTGAGTTGCATATCCCAGCTAGCAATCTTCGGCGCTGACAGTTGGATTCTCCGTAGCTTTGAACATTGTCGATATTTTCCAAGCACAGGCACAAGCTCCAGTAAAAGAGCCCGAACCCGCGAAACCTGCAGCCCTAAATCTCGTCTTACACGATACGGCAGCAGCTAAGAAAGAAGGACCAAAGAGGCGGCAGATAACCGCGGTCGATCGCAAGATACGGCTTGAGGTCCACAAGCTTAATTTAATATGCCTAATATCCCACGTGCGACTAAGAAACCGATGGTGTAATGATGCCGAAGTTCAGGTAAACCTTAGTATCTATTCGTCTACATATTGGCTTTTGACCTATCTACTAGGAAAACCTCCGCCCGATACTCCCCCAAAAAGTCGTCGACAAACTCCACGACAATGTCAAAGACAAGCAGTTCCGCCGCTCGGTATTCTTCATGGAAGGGCTCAACGAAGCCTGTGAAGCCTTTCGGAAGCAATTTAAGATTACCCACCGCGGCCTAACAACCCCCCAATGGCTCGAACCCGAAGAAATTAAGAACTTTAAAGCTCCTATCGGTAGCGAAATAATCTCTAAAGAAGCTTTCGTTAAAGCCTCTAAAACAATGAAGGGCTCCCGCGATCTGGGCGCACAAGTCTTCTGTGCCCTCCTCCGCGCCCACGGCATCACCACCCGTCTCGTCTCCTCCCTTCAAGTCCTTAGTTTCTCGTTCACTACCAAGAAGGTTGTCGCTCCCCTAATGTCACAGAAACGCATCACAGTCTCCGTCGACGCACCCGAAGCCGAAGCTGACACCAAAGCCCCTACCGGTACACCAACTCGCCGTGGTAACCTCCGGCGTCCCGGCCGTCCTCCTCCGCCGAAAGCACCCAAACCCACACCCCTATCTAAGAAAACCGTTGAGATCGTTGAAAGCCTACGCCCAATATACTGGGTAGAAGCCTGGAATATCCCAGCCCAGAAATGGATCTGCGTTGATCCATTAGTTACTAACTCTGTCGGTAAACCGAAGATGTTTGAGCCTGCTATGTCGGATCATCTCAACACCATGAGTTACGTCCTTGCATTTGAGGAGACAGGGCATACAGTTGATGTCACTAGACGGTATGCGAAGTGGCTACTAGCTAAAACTCGGAGGCTACGGATCGGCTCCACGAAGGGCGGAGAGAGATGGTGGAAGATCCTGTTGAGGCGGTTTGAGAGGAAATTTGAACTGGATCGAGACCAGATCGAAGAAGCAGAGTTTGCAAAAGAGAATCTGCATGAAGAGATGCCGAATAATATAGAGGATTTCAAGGATCATCCGATATTTGCTTTAAAGCGACATTTGAAGAGAGGGGAGGTGATATATCCCGAGAGAAGCAGTGGGACGGTTTCTTCAGGAAAAGGGAAGGTGGAAAAGGTTTATAGAAGGGAGGATGTAAAGGTGGTGAAAACTAGAGAGCAGTGGTATAAACTTGGTCGAACTGTTGCGGAGGATCAGATGCCGAGGAAGTTTACGAAGACAAAGACTATGGCGAGGAAGGAGGATGATCCGGGAAGGATACAAGAGGAGGAAGAAGAGGATGATGAGAGGCCACATCAACCTATGTTTGAATACAACCAAACGGAGCTTTACGTACCTCCACCCGTGGAGGATGGAATGGTTCCTAAGAATAGGTTCGGAAATATCGATTTGTATGTACCGAGTATGGTGCCGAAGGGAGGTGTTCATATTCCTCTACAACATGCGGCAAAAGCGGCTCAGTTGATAGGGGTGGATTACACTGCCGCTGTTACGGGGTTTGAGTTTCGGAATCGAGCGGCCACTGCTAAGGTTCAGGGAGTTGTGGTAGCGGAGGAGTATGGAGATGCGATACGAGCGGTAGTGGAAGCGTTTGAATGGGAGGCAGAAAAGGAGGAGATTAGGAAGAAGGCCAGCGCGTCGTTGAAATTGTGGAAAAGGTTCCTATTTAGGCTGCAGATTCGACAGACGCTGGGAGTGGGGACGGATGAGATGCCGCAGATTGCGTTGATGGAGAAGAGGATAAAGAATAAGAAGGCTGAGGGGAAGAAACAGAAGAAGCAAAAGAAGCAGAAAAAGATGGAGTCCGAGGATGGGTTCGATGATGAGGACGAGGATGAGAATGAGGGTGGGTTTATTGTGGATAATGAAGAGGAGGAGGATATTGGTGATAGAGGGTTCTTAGTAGATGGGGAAGATGAGGGAGATGGGCTAGAGGAGGAGGTGATAGTGAAAAGGACATCGAGGAGAAGGGATAAAGGGAAACAGAAAAAGGGCGAGGACCTAGAGGATGACGAAATGCTGATGGCTGATAATGGACCCTTCGTAACAGGTGGTGGATTAGTGGTTGACATTGTGGGTGAAGAGCCAGGCGGTGGGTTTATGGTTGAAGATACAGAGACTGATGATGGGGTTGTTATTCCAAATGAAGACGCTGGTGGTGGGTTTGTGGTCGAAGAAGAAGAGGTCGGCGGCGGATTTGTAGTTGAGGATGGCGGCGAAAGTACCGAGCCTATCCAGAACGAGGCGAAGAAGCAGACCGAAATCGAGCCAGAAGCCAATACAGACGGCGAAATCGATGTTGGTGGTGATGGCGATGGTGGTGGGTTTGTTGCTCATGACGATGAGCAAGGAGGCGGGTTCCTCCCGGACGCAGAATCAACGGCTGATGTTGAAGCCGAAGATTCGGAAGGTTACGACTTTGATTATGAAGAAGATTAACGACATTATGAACGATGATAGGCGCGAGTTTGTGTGATACCTAAGAGTAATTTTAGAAATCAGTAGCATTGAAACCCTACAATTAGTCTCACGTGGTTCTACTCTACTAAAGAACTTCTATCTGCCGTGCTCTTTGGTCACCTGCTCTCAGCTCGCTCTCCGACAATTGCACCTCAACTCCACTCACTTTCACCTTTCAACAACACAACGTATTCCAAAATAGACACAAATACAAATTCCCTCTTTTTTAGCCCTGGATTATGACTGATGTTACTCTCACGATGTGTCTCCGTGTAGGTTTCGTCGCTTCCCGAACGCTTCAAGACGCGCAGATTCAGCACACGTGATCGGCGACTTTGCAGAAAAGTAAGAATCATGAGTTCTTGGATTCAACATGTGCATCCTAATTTTCATTTACATCAAATATCATTCCCAGGCGTATGGATCGTTCCGATAATTTTGAATTAATGATCCAAATTAAGGACCTTGCAGCGGGATGACGTTTGGCGGCGGATTTTGCCGCAATCGTCTAGAATCAAACGAATCAAACATGGACACTTATAGGGCTCCCCATCAGCTCTTCTCAAACGTACCTGCATCTCAACATCATCCACGCCTATTACGCTCTGATATTTCGAATCCACCGGACATCCGAAGACCAATTACGCATCGATATCACGGCGGAACGTTCTGCCGTTAATGCAGGCACGATAGCGGCCACTTTCACTAACGCGCCATCCGCGCCATGATACCCAGGCTCACTCCTGGCTTACGCCTTCATGGAGTCCTGCGCACGTCAATGCGACCCGCGTTGTTCTGTTGCCATCCAGAGACACCAATCAAAGCCACGTTTGTACGGAAACTTGCGACGCGACGTAAGACGGCTACCGCAAAGGATCCTGCAACGGCTACCACGAAACCCCAGTCCACGAGGAAAACAACCACCTCAAGGACGAGAGCGGCGGGAACGAGTACCAAGTCACCCAGCCTAGTACCAGAAACACCAACCGATATCGATCCAATACCACCAGATCATACCTTATCGCAATCTCCAACTGAACCGCTATGGTTTCTACTCGCGGATGTCCATATCTCAGATCGAACGATACCCCGACTCGAAAAGTTTTTCGACTATTTCTTTACTGAATTTAATACTCAAAAGCCCTCACAAGTGATATTTCTAGGCGATATATTCCACGTACGAGGCGGAACGGATCCTACACATCACCGAGTTTTTACAGACCTACTCGAGCGGATACTACAAGCACCATGGCATCCCAAGGTTCATCTACTGGTTGGAAATCAGTGAGTGTCAGCAATCCCTTCCCGACCTCCCCAAGCTATTGTTTTGAGTAATCACACTAACAACTTCTTTCTACAGTGACATGAAGAACCGCTACAACCGACAAGACAACTCTCTACATCCCTTCAGCCTCAATTCCGGCAAGGTGTACGTCTACTCAGAAAACAAGAGCGTGGTTCTGGACGGACATCCGGTCACGTTTATTCCCTTTCATGCCGACGATGTCATCGTACGAGACTTTGTCAAAACCGATGTTACGCCAGATAAAATTGCCTTCTACCATGGCCCCGTCCTGGGTGCTATCATGAACACCAAACAGATCTGCTACGAGGCCGGTGTAATACCCGACAATCTGGCTGGATACAAGCGCACGTTCCTTGGACATTTCCATACCCATGGCCCGGTGGGAGATCCAGAGTCAAGCGTTTTGTATGTCGGTGCGCCGATTCAGTCAAATATGGGGGATGCGAACGATCTGAACAAAGGGTTCGTCAGCTATCGCCCTGACCAAAACGAATGGATACTACATCGGAATCCGTATGCAGAATACTTTGTCAAAATCCCATGGAGTGGCATGGATAGCGTTACACCTGAAATGGTGGCCGGGAAGAAAGTTCAGGTTCGGATGGCAAAGGAGCCGGAAGTTGAACAAAGCCAGATCGAAGAAGCTCGCGAAAGGTTGTTTGACATGGGTGCCGATATGGTTGAAGTACGATATAAGGCGAGAGATGTTAAGAAGGTCTCTACGGCTCAGTTGGCTTCTGGGGAAATTACGGCTGTTAGTCTTCAGGACACTATCCCGGATATGGTGAACGGCTTTATGGGGGTCAGGAAGGGAGACCAACCTTGGGGCATCAATCTTGATTTGGAAGAAAAACGGAGGGAGTTTTTCTTGGAGTTTATTAAACCGTATCAACAGAATGCACCACGGGTCGAGAATACGGGCAAAGTCTTCCAGGGAGACTTGGCTTCTATTACTATGCATAACTTTCGTGGTGTTAGGGACACATGCAAGTTCGATCTCGACGCTCTTCCCGGTTCCGATGTATTTCTAGTTGCCGGTGCGAATGGATCCGGGAAATCAACTTTGATTGAAGCAGTCGTTTGGTGCCTTTTTGGCGAGTTTGTGGGAAAGAGAATTCCTGCAGACGAAATCGCGTACAAGGACGCGACAGATTGCTATGTCCGGCTTGATTTTCGGAATGGATACTCATTCATTCGCCAACGGAAAGGAAGGAAGACGAAGAAGCTTACGTTCACTATTATCGATCCTTTGGGACAAACCGAAGAGCATGGACATGATGCTACGTCTACTACGAAATACTTAATTGAGAATATTTTACATATGGATATCTCTATGTTCAAGCAAACAGTTGTGATCGGTGATAACGCTGAGTATTTCGTCAGAGCAGCGGGTGAACAGGAAAGAACTCAGACCCTAGATATGATGTTTGGATTAGACTTCTTGGGTCAGATTCGTGAAGAATTGGGGTTCATGATAAAGGTAACACATCTAATGAAAGGCCGGTTGAGCATTTTTTTGACTTTTGTAGGATCTGGAAAGGCAAATCTGTCAGCTTGAGAACACAGGGCGTGGACTGAAAAACCAAATTCACGAGAACGGATATCACCGGCACACCAGAGCTACAGAAGCAAGTGACGAAGAAATAAGGGTCAAGGCCCTCAACAAAGAACTCGACGAACTAAATTCGAGGCTAGACCCGTTACGAGCAAAACTCAAGATCCACGAATCTGAAATTAAACAGTATCGGGAGGCTCTAAACGATGTTGAAATGAAAAGAGAACCCATTTCCAAGATCATCAATACCCTTTCAGAACGACTACAAACCTATCGTATGGTAGAACGACAACACGAGAATCTCAGAGCAGAACGAGATCGACAGCTAGAAATAGAGAGAGAGCTCATGATGCAAGAGCAAGAACGACGACAGAAAGAATACGAGCACTCTTTGACACTCCAAGGAATGTTCTGGTCCTTCTTCAACCAAGCTGTTGAGTCTCTGCGAGACTACTTCGGCATCATCCCCGACCCGATCCCAGAACCCCCCAAAGAAAAGCCAGCCCACATCGACCTTACCAAAATCTACGACCCTATCCTCCAAGAATACAACCGCCTCAAAGTCAACGCCCTAACCAATAACATCTCCTATCACCAAAAGCGTTTATCAGATCAAATGCGTGAGCAGCGCATAGCTGCGGAAGCATTACGAGCGCCCAAATATGAGCACCGGCGTCTCGAAAACATCATCAACACCTCCAACCACCGGCGATCTCAGATCGAGGGGCAATTATCCTACATATCCTCTCAACGCAACCAACGAGCGCGCCACATATCCGAACTTGAATCGCGAGCAAAGCAGCTCTCCGCCTCTCTAGAAACAAACTCTGCCACACTTTTGGCCAGAAACCAAAAGCTTTCCCTTGCAGGATTCTGGCAGTTACAGCTTCAAGATGCGGCAACGAAAAAGGGCGCTTTTATAACTCATTGTCGTTCAAGTTATGTCAGTCATATTAATACACTTATCCCACCGATTTTATCATCGCTATGTGATGATGCCGAGGGTCTCTTGTCGACACAGCAGTTGTTGTTGTTTCAGCTTACACCGGATTTTCAGCTGAGACCGGTGGATGGTGCGTTATCACTCGCTAAGCGTAGTAGAGGGCAACTTACAAGGACTTATTTGGCGCTGTTTTTGGGGATGTTTATTGTTGCTAGAGCTAGGATGCAGTTTAGACCGAACTTTTTGTGGATGGATGAGGTGATTGATGCGTTGGATGTGACTGGGATTGAAGGGTTGCAGACGTGGTTGAGGGAGTATTGTGGTGCTATTGGGGCTAGGGCGTTTTTGTTGACGCATAGAGAGGTTAGTGGTGCGAGAGTGATCAGAGTGGAGAAGGATATGGCGGGGAGGACGCAGTATAAGCTTGTTAAGTAACTTGTTAAGTAAAGAGGGGAAGATGGATACCTAGTTGTAAGATAGTGGAGAACGAATATGAACTCTAATCATGGGTTGGTTTTGAAGCTAACGTCGAAATCCTCTCGCAACCCGGGAACGCTTGAAGACTGAAGCAATGAAAATATACGGAACTACCAATGAGAGAAACTCAAAAATTTTAATTACACATCTGCGGCGAGAGGGAAGTGTGACAAGTGTACAACCCAAAGTAGTAGGGAAAGTAGCAGGGAACGGCGCTGTTTATCAAGCTCCTAGCAACACTACTGCTAGCAGCGGGGAACGGAGACTCGCCTCTCTTTCCAAGGTTTGACCTGACATAGATTTTGATTGTCTCATTCAATTAGCTGTCCCCAGTCCGGGGCACGATAGTATACATCTTAAATCAAATAACGCAACATACATCGCTTTCTTACATGCTTTCTCGTCGTGACAGTCTCTTCGTGTCGCCTTTCAGACAGCTTCTCGCTTCCTCCAGGCATTATGCCAATCGCAAATACGTCCCCTTTGCGTCAACCACACTTATTACATAACATGCCTACTTTCAAACTTTACAAAATAAAACACCTATCCGCAACCCTTTTCATTTATTACATGACCTTGGCTCTCACCATCCCAGGCCAATAATTCCTCCTCGTCAAATTCAATCTCCAACACTTCTTCTTCCTCCCAAGGGTGCTCCATCCGTTCTACCCATCCATTCAGCTCATCTCTCTCCTCGTCTCTCTGCTCTCGTTTCTTCTCATTCATCCTATTCCCTACTTCTGTGGTTCGTAGGAATTTGCCAATTTATTTATTTTCTTTTGAGCGTTTATCGGATCCAAAGTAGTAATGAGGTCGGTTGATGGACATGTCATCCTTGATACTGAGGGTATCAATGGACTGTAGCTTTGCTTTGTCTACTCCCAATTCCACCATTAGCTCCGTTGCTTGTAAAAATTGGTTTCGAACAAAAGCCTTCCACTTAGGGATAAGGAGGCGTTCCCCACGTATCATCAATGCCTGACCATCAAGGGACCAACACACAACCGGCTTGAAAACCGAAGCAATCGCGGAGAGCTCGAATCGTCCAACCAACAGGTGTCGTGCCTTCAGGAACAAGGTACATTTTGCGGAGTTCCAAGAATCTGTCCAATGCAGTGTCGTTACTGTTTCCCTGGCTTATCTCGTAGCACTGGAGGACTTCCCGTCAGGCTATAGCAACTCTACAGCAACGCTTTTGCTATTGCGTTTTACAGCAAAACGCAACCATAATTTGTTTCGAATTTTTTTATCTTAATTGAAGGTGTACCTGACCCCCTTGCCTATGTAATTTGAGAGTTACAACTCTTAATCGATCGGTTGGTGTTGCGTTTTGCTGTGAAACGCAATAGCAAAAGCGTTGCTGTAGAGTTGCTATAGCCTGACGGGAAGTCCTCCACTGCCTCATTGTCAAGAGGCGCGACTTGTAGACTATACCAGCCAGACATTGCGGACGGCAGTCTGAAGTTGTAGTTCCGTGGATCGACACTGAGAATGGCGACGGTGTGAACAAGTGGGCTTTCGAATTCTCCTTGGTATCCAGATTGCTGTTGCACAAGAGATTGCCAGAAGTTTCCCACACTGCTGTCGATTATATCCAGCATTCGTGCCGCAAAAAGAGGCTACTATTTTTTGGTTTTGTGATTTAACATATTTTGTATTTTAACTGTTGTCGAATATAAGTGCATATGTTCTGACTAGATATATTTCCACACGACACAGATCTTGCAGAGAGGCAGATTATAACTCTTTTTATGGAGATTTCTTCTTGACCTTCCTCCCCGCATTATGTCATGAGAGTAGTTTTGCTGTCTGTAACTCTTTAACAAACCTCTCTCGCGGATGACAGCGACAGAGCCACGGTCAGAACAGGAGTTAGAGTAGACTATGTAATGAGCTCGGAGACTGGGACAGTGGTGTCACCAGAATCGGCACTGTAGATAGGTGGAGTCCGGAGGTAAGGTTGGCGATAGGGATGGCGGTAGGTAGTTTCGGAAGTGGAGTTGGAAATCGCTGATCGGGATAGCATAACGTTGCAGAGTTCCTCTCCCACATACTACGAGGTTATTTTTGGGCCCACCAGAAATAAGACGCCACAATTCTGACCCGGGATATTTGGATCCATCTTGTGACTTGTTGAGTAAAAGTAAGCCTTATTGGCGGTATTTGCCTAGTTATCTCCAGCTCATCAATGGTCGCAAGCTCCCTCTTTCAGCATTGAGTGATAATGGTAATGCGAAGACGGCGTAAGTGGGATGGATTGCGCTGTTTTAGACGTCGACTTGGATGAAGGTGTCAGGTAACCTGACAGGAACGACCGAATTCCGCAGGGACTGATGTAAAGGTATCCATATATCCGTCGACAATCCTGCCTCCGCTACATAGCCTAACCATATATCCAGCGAGGGTTCACCATGTCGCCACCATCTGCTATCTCGGTCCGTTTTTGTTTATAGCGTTGGGCATCAAAGGAGGGGCGGCAACATCGGGGGAGAAGTGTTGGCGTCGGAGTTAACCATGGTGAAAAGGTCCTTGATGGTCCAAAGTCCAAAAGATGTATCCTCTAGAACTTGTACCACCTGGGCTTCCACTCGTCTTGGGCGATCAACTGCGATGTAGGTATGTCTCCTGCGAAAGAATCTATTCATAATTATCAGCCCAAATCATCGACAAAGAAACGATAGGTAAAGCTGGGAGATGCGGAGCAAAGTAAAGCACAAGCAGCCCGTACCGACGGTACCGTAGGACATCTCAGGCGACATTTTACCTGTAAACGGCCAATTATTCCTCTATCCTCCCCGCGAAACCCTTACTGTTTAGATTTTCCTCTAAAAGTCGCATGCATCATACCCAGAACACGCCTTCGGGAGCTAGACGAACTTCTGTGGTGCTCTGGGGAGCAACACTGACGATGGTGTGTGCTGCCGACTTCAAAAAGTACCAAGAAACATGGCGGTACTTATAGGATCAGAGTACTCCTTGCTGAAATGACGCGAGAAAGCTATCGCGTCATCAGAAGATTGGAGCGGAAGCGCGGGTATCCCCTGGATTACGACAGCTTGCAAGGTTGGACACACGACTTTTTTTTTAGCGCTGGATAGATAAGATAACATGGTGGATAAGGCACGGATAAAAGTTAAACATGGCCGAGGTTGTTAACCAAGGATTGAAGAGTCGGAGAACATTAGCGTGCTAGAAACGAGGAAAGAGGTTGTTTGTAACGTAGCCTGTATTTTATGATGTCAGAAGAACACGGAGAGAATCTCTAAGCAAGATTCGCCGCTTCATGAGATATCACTAGTATTCAGTTAAACACTCCTTCCCCGGCTGTGGCGTCGAGAAATTCGCCGATTGTGACTGCGAAAACCCCCGGAGATCGCGAATGATGAATCCGTTTTCCGGAGCGGAATGGAAGGCTGAATCGTGGACTAGAAGTTGGCAACCCTGAAGCTACTAGAGCGCCGCAGATTATATTGGTTTGGTTTTGCGAGGGTCATGACACCTTTTAGTGAAGTATGAGCAAGAAACTTTTACAGAGTGCAAATTCCAAAAGCATAAGGAGACTTTGAAGGATAACTAAAAGTTGATTCGATACAAGTAGTACAGCAATAATTTGATCAACGTAGTGATCAGCACAAATAAACATGTCTAGTCCAAAACGTTAGCATCCCATAACAAAATTCAATACCCAGTACAAGTCCCTGATAATCATGGGGGTAGATATTCTCTAACTTGATTCGTGGCTTGCTTCTTTACTCGGCCTTTCGCTTGCCTTCTCTGCGTTCTTTTTTATACGCTCTTCTGATCGAGTTATTGCTCGAGTCACTGCCCCATTCATTGTTCAATCCCTCCTTACTCGCTTCGTTAGTCTCTTCCTTGGACGCTTCCTTGGACGCTTCCTTAGTCGCTTCCTTGGTCACTTTCTTGGTTACTTCCTTGGTCACTTCCTTGATCACTTCCTTGGTCACTTCACCGCTCGATCCAGTACTTAATTCAAGGTCTTTCATTTGTTCCGTCATCATAGCTTCTTCCTTGAACCCGCGGATGTATCCCAGAAACTCAGCCCAGCGCTTGATGAACTCAACTTCGTCTTTTCTTACACTAGTTCTGAGATTCTTTCTGATAGTCTTCATGATAACCGTGCTCCGTTCATCTTTAAGGCCGAAAGCTTCGTTCTCTGGCATACCGTGACGGAGGTGGCCATGTAAAATGCTGAGACTCACACAGAGCATGAGATTAATGGAAAAGAAACAATTATGCTGACATATAGGCGTGATACCATTTTCTTCATCATAATCCACATGATCGTTCTTTCCAAGTTTATCGAAAGCCTTTAGCAAGATTTCAAAATCCTTATCAGAGCACAGGAGTCGTGGAAACCTGGCCGGATCACCACCATTCTTTTGTCTGAGATTCGAAATGGTCGTTTCTGGGTTTGCGAAAATGTAGTCCAGCCAAGCCGTACCGTCCTCCTTCTTTTCGTCCGCTTTCGGGTCCTCCTCGTCGTACTCCTCTTCGTACTCCTCTTCGTTCTCCTCTTTCTCCCCCTTTTGGACCTTCTTTGCCTCCTTCCTCCTCCTAATCATCACAACCTTAAGGCGCTCCACAAACTCATACCAACACAGGTCGTATGTGCTCGCTTCCAGTTTGGTGGCACCGGGAGTATCATTGATGGAATTTATTATCTGTCTAGCCCTTATAGCCACATACTTGGCTACAGTTTCCTCCTTCATAGACTCTCTGAGTTGTTGCTTTTCAATACTCTTATGCACAAGATATAAGAGATCGCGGTTATAGACAGAGGTAAATGCGGGCTCTATTATGCCATAACGGTTGATCTTTCTTCTCTCCCTGAAGGCTTGAAGGAGATGATCCCAATCCTTAGGGGGGCATCGGAGATTAGGAGGAAAGCTTTCTCCCTTCTTCGTTGCAGTATCGCCTCTACGTAGCGCTTGTAGAATTTTGTAGCTGTGGCATGGTCTTTTGATAATAAATTCCACCCAGGTCCAGTCTTCGAAGTCTTCATAGTCGCATTCCCGGCATAAGCATTTGTTGTCTTTAGTATCCTTGGTATCCATTTAGGAAGAGCTGTGTAGATTGTTCTGTGATTCGCTGGGTAGTGATAAATGACTTCTCGCTTCAATCTAACGGCGTGCTGTGTCCTACTTTCTTCCTGGATTAGTATATCCAAACTACGACAATAGTGCTGTAGAGCTTACCTTGATGAAAGTAGTAGCGGTCAAATACTTATGCGTGACTTAACAGCGATAAGAAACGTGTCGATTCAGTCTTCGATTCTTGTAGAAACTGTGACTACAGCACGGAGTATTTGGTTGTAGATGTGGAGTTTGTGGAGTTTTTTTGTGGTGGAGGCGGTAGAGGCGGTGGATAAGAAGAGGAAACTCAATGAGAGCTCTTCGGGCTAGGTTTATGGTGCGAAGACAGATTTCTTCCATCTCCATTGAAGCTTGTTATGTTACAGGTGCCGCTATATGCCTATTCAGCTAGCTTAGTGGTGGCATAATAGCCCGAGTGACTCGGTATGAACATCCATACTCATCTGCTGATATAGCAGGCAAGGCAGCTGAGAGTTTCTTAAAGGCCAGACAGGGCGGTTTACACCGCCTATTTATAGGCCTTTTACCTCTACTGAATTCTTCCCTTCTCTCTTCTTCTTCTTCACTCTCCTCTTCCTCCTAACTACACAAGACAGCAACGCGACACGATAAACACCGCTTGGTGCCCCGACTGATGATGCCACAACTCACCAGAGTAACACTCAAACATGGGTACCACTATTTTAGAGTAAGTAGGCGCAACCTTCTTAAATGAACTACCGCTCCTCGAATCCAGTAGGCAATGGGCCAGCTAACAACTCCCACAGGCGCGTCTACCGTCAACATGATACAAATAGCGTGTCAACAACATCCATCTTCCAACTTTGGAATGCGGAATGGAGATATCACGATAGTACACGTTCTCCTTCTTTGTACGTCTGTAAGTTTCATTGCCGATGCTCTCTTGCAAGTTGTAATACGCTCACTATTCACAGCGAGATGTGCCAATTCCACACCGACTAGTACATCGATTTCTTGTCGAAGGTTACGCACCTTCTTCAGGTTCCTGATCAGGCTCACCGAAGTTTCCACTGCCTACCTTCGACTCGCTATGTCAACTTGACAGCACTTCCCCAGCACGCGTCCACTGCTCCTGACCGTGACACTTCTACACGGTCATTTCTGCATCACTACAACCAACAATCATCTATGTAAGAGCTAATTCTCGGTCACATTTAGAACGCCCCAAACTAACCTTACTAACATCAGCACAGTTAAGGATATTCATCAAGACAATATGGTGCGTCGTTCCGGACACAAATTCCAGCCTGCAAGTTCTAGAAATGGCCCTCCGGAAGGCATTCTACATGCTCGTATTGGGACTCTTGTGGCCATGGCTCCTAGAGCCAATGCTCAGGTCGGACAGAGTTCCGACGAAGAGGGTATGATTTAACCCCAATTTGCTACCACATCCATCATTCCCCATCCCTTTCCCTACCTTGTACGCTGAGCTTATACTCACATTCACAACATTTAGGCAGAGCACCCGACGAACGCTCTGAATACGAAAGTAGTTTAGAGTCAGAGTACCAGGAGGAGTCCGAGGAGGACGAGGAGGACGAGAAAGTAGAGATGACTTCAGAGTCATCTGGATATTTTTTGGGCAGAGCCCTCAGTAATATGCTGAGTTGCTTGCCGCATGTGTAGTCACGAACGGCGAGTCTGTATTCCCGCCACCCGATTTGCTTCTTCCCCTCGCTGATGTATCTACAACTAGGCTAATCATGCCCGCCCCGCATGACAATGACAGTACCCCGCGGTACATTGACGATAATTACGGAAAGGAGATCACGCCCATTGGTGCCCATTACAACCTTTCGCAGGGCAATTATCCGCCTGAAGATTCGTTCTTGGATAACCAGGGGATGGCTGGAATCGACCCGGACCTCTACGGAATGGGTCTCCAGGTGGAGTCGTGAGACGAGTTCTTGTTTCAGAAACTTCCGGCCTAAGCTTCCCATAGTATCGACAACTACGATACCGAGGGCAATAGATAACCATATTACTTGTACAGCCGCCACAACTGACACGCCACAAAATAACTTTGAACAGGAACAATGGTCTATCAAAAAATACACTAATTTTACAATGACCACAATCGCGCAATCGCGCATCGTACATATTCTTCCAAAATGACCCTTTCAATTTTCCGTACCTAAATACGCACATCCAAAGCAAGTCTCAAACTCAATCGATTGATCCACAACCAAAGAAAATACAGCCTTCCAAGTTCTGACTGCCAAACAAATCCTTGCTCGCATCAACCAAGCTGCAAGTCTTAAATCCTAAATCTCATACCGTAGCTACCAGCGCTACTATCCCTCTTCAAAGCTGTCTTAAGCGGCCTGTCTAAGTGCTTGCATATAATTCCTTCCATCAGATCCGATATTGTTCTTGGCATAAGCCCAGTCCCAAGTCCTACGCCTCATTAGTTCCCATCTACCCCAAAGAAATGTCCAGTTACTTACATAACACCTCCATAGTTGCTCTTGTTCTTCACCTGCGAAACCATACTAGCCATCTGGCTTGGCTGCATGTATCCTGATCCCGCGGCATCTGCCGCACCCGGGACTCCCACAAACAATTTCGCACCCGGGTTCTTCGCAGCAAGATCCTGACTCCAGTCCGCGAAAGAAGATGGAATGCTCGTAGTTCCACACCAGTTGTTGTAAAACTGGATGAATAGGTAATCAAGTTTATACTACATCACACACTATTAAAAACCGTCGAATCTCAAAGATATAAATTCATTACTTACCACAGTGTCTTGCAAGCTCGCATCTGGCTTGGGGCACTGAGGAGCTCCAGAGATGATGACTCCTCCAGAGCTTGCCGCCAACTTTCTAAACTCAGCTACGAGCTGGGTCCAGCCAGTATTATTGTTGGTCTCAATATCAAGATCGTAGCCATCAACAACTGCAGTTCCGAAAGGCCTGATGGATCCCTTTCCACGACCGAACAAGTTCCAGACGTTCTGAGAGAACTTGACCGGGTCCGTCATAGACTGTGTCATGGTTGCGCCACCGATGGACAACAAAACTTTCTTGCCGTTAGCCTGGCAGGCTTTAATGTCGGCCTCGTAGGTAGGACAGTTGGCGAGGTCGGTGCCTGGGATGGTTCCAGAGCAGTAAGGCCAGAAATCGGTGCCTGGAAGACCACCGGCTCCCCAGAGGATGTGGAGAAAGGCGAGGACGACGATGTCAACGTTGGGGTCTTTGCAGAGGTTGGCAAGAGAATCACCGGAGGATTTCTTGATTTGCCCGAAGTAGGCAACCTATGGTGGGGGTTCGTTAGTATTTTTGTTGGAGATAGAGTAAGCAAGAAAGGAATTATGAAAGAGGAGACCATACTGTCTGTCCCGTGTATCTCTTGACATTGGCAACCGGCACTGCCAGTGCAGTCATGACCGAAGCCAGGAGGAAGAAGATTGAAAACCGCATTTTGGTATTCTGTCAAAGAAGCTTGCAATATTTTTCTTGTGTTCCGTAGGCTGAGTCTCGGTCTTGCTTGGCCAGGTAAAAACTCCATCTCAAGGACATTCCTCTGAAGATTTTATACCCTTTCGTCCCATACCAGGCCTTCCTCAATGGAGTTCAAAACTCCTAATCACGAGCTCGACTCATCGGTCTAAGTTCCATCACAGTTTCTCTTCTTCCTCATCTCATCCCAAGTTCCTCAGCTGGAAGTTTCGAGGACCGCGTATAACGGAACGCTCCGAAAAACAAAAAAGCGGACCTGTATTACCAAAAGTGGTTGTTAACCATGGTTCGGTGTAATGATATGCATGCTGACACGTTCGCATGATTAGCGAAAGGCACTCAACGCTCTACCAAATTTCCGGCTACCAGGGAGCTTGAATCCTGGGAACACAAAGTTTCGCGTGTAATCTTGCAAAGTTTAAGCGTGGTAGAGTCATTAAAGTTCGGTTTCGCGGAGACGTAACAATGGGTTAGGGTTGTTTCATTCTACATCTTCAACTTCGGAGCCCGGAGTTTTTCAGCGCTACTGTCCCCATAGTGCTTTCAACGGCCTTTATCACCGAATGAGCTCCCAGCGCCGAACCTTTTACTTACCCCGCGTTACCCCTCAATATGATGTTGATTAACTCCCTAAAACCGAGCAAGAAAGCAGACGTCACCTTCCAGAGGGATGAAGAATAGGGTCCTCGGGAGCAGCCGAATGTGCTTGTACCTGGTTTGCGACATGGAGATTGTGATACGAAGTATCGGAGTGGCACAAATGATCTCGGAGTTTTGAGATTGCAGGTTGAAGATGATGTTTGGAGAAAAGGAACTTGGGAAAGGTAAACTACTTTGGGGAGTATCTCCATGATGAAAGAAAAAATGATGATGAACTCGTTTTCGCTAATACTTATGACGGAGATATGGAATTCCACTCCTCAAGCTTCAAGATAACTATTGGTGAATTTGTAAAGGAGTCGAAGGAATCGTCTGGGAATACGGGAGTATAACCGCAAATAGACAATATCTTGAAGAATTGGAAAGATGCCGCGAGAGCCGTGTTCTCCCTTGGTTGTATTCATCGGGTCTGTTTGTGGAGAAACGTAATAACGTTGATTCAGGTTTAACAGTTCTCATGATAGCTGTCGGAATGTTTTTGAGATTCTTGACGCAGTGACTCGGAAGTTAAGATTTTCTCCGTCGAATCCGCGTCTACCCTAACCTCAAACCCAACGGTCAAGCAAATCCGCCTCGACACACGCGCCAAGAATCTCCCGGAACCATTTAAACCACAGTGATCACATGAAAAATGATTCACGAGCCCTCAATCATCTCTAGTTTTGCTTCTAGAAGCTTACTTAGCGAAATTTTCGGGCTGAGTATCCAAGTCAGGATAGTGTCACAATCAGCCACACTGCCATTGGCTGAACGAAATCTCACTCGCATCTGTGTCCGACGGCCAGTATGACGTTTTTTTTGCCTGATTCTTACTTGTCAAGCTCTAGTCAGTCGTTTGCAGAATCCAGACCACAGCTGAACAAAAAGGCGGTGATGGATGTCATGAGTTGAAAGTTGAACGAAACGCCCTACCACTACGGACTGAGGGAAAGAATATGATCATGATTAAATTCATCACGACGCCCAGGCATGTGTTGTGAGGGAATAAACGGGGCTTCCATAATACCGAACGGTAGAAGTAGTCATAGAAACCTTATCAAAGGGAAGTTGTGCCTGATCGCCACCGCTTGATCTTGTGATACTTTTTATGCACGTCGTCAGGAACCACAACGTGAGTGTCGTAGGCTCCGTGGGGTCCGTAGGTCCGCTTGTTGATGCCTTGAGAAATGTCAATTAAGATTCTTCAGGTCTCAAATATGAAGCCGAATTATCCAAACGCCGATGTTTAATCTGCGCTCGTAAATGGGATTCTGGGAGAAACACCTTTCACCGGAGCCTTGGCCATCCTAGTGCCCTGATGAAGAACTCTATCAGAACATGTCACTGTGCCGCTATGCATTTTCGATTAGACATGCATAATCTTCAGGAACAATTGTCTCGATAGGCCTGGTGATCAGTAATCTACTAATCTACTAATCTGACAACTCCTTCTATGTCTCAAATACTGTAGATCCGACCACTGTGCCGTACGCTATGCATCTTATCCGCCTGCATAACCGCCTCCACGTTATCAATCTTAGCCAGGGACCGAAATAATCAGGGAATTCTTCAGGAACTATCGCGATATCGTGGATCAGTAAACAAATTCTACACCTTCCTGAATTCCCATCGACTTCTACAGGGCCTATTCATCCAATCCCTCATCTTACCCTCACTATTTTTCTTTCACTAGTATTACCACTGTATCCCCACGTGCTTCAAGATCCATTCTCCAGCAGAAGAGCAAAGGAACTCCGCTGTTCCCCCGCACTTCAACACCTGCTGAGCCCCTCCACACCACTATCTATAATCCTCATCTCCGACACCATGGAACATTAGATCCTAGACCGGAGGAAAGTTAAGCGTTTCAAATATCGATAAGCTATCCCAGTGAGAATTCCCCGCCTCAGCTCCGACATAAATACGACCTCCTTCCCAACCGGTCTCTAAAAGTGGGTCTTTTCTCCAGTTTCGGGGTCGTCCGGTGTGCCGACCAGGGTTCAGCAAGGCCTGTTAGACAGGCCGATTCTACCGGAGTACTAGGACACGGCGGCGTTTCGGGCCGACTGGCACTGCGGCGCGATGTTACGAGGGGAATTTAACCGCCGACCACGGTCCGCGGTCGTATCTGGAACACAGACCAAAGCGTAAAGAAAACTCTGATAACTGAAATCAGTGGGGAATGTTAATAATTAACCGACCCGTGTCCGAAAGCCGCGCGATGGCGTGATTGATTTTCATGGGATGGCGGTATGCATAGAATATCACATCGTATTCCAATCACGTGATATCATCACGATGGTCTAATGCATCCACGGTGCTGTATTTTTGTTCAGCCTATAGCTTGTCTATCTTTCGATTATATCCTATCGCTATTCTCTCCGTGTCTCTTGCCTTGTGACCTCTATGGTCTACTATCTCTTCTAGTCTCGTCACAATTTCAGGACCTGAAGTCCTAGACCACTGAGGATTCATTAAGTATTGATGAAAAACCGCGGGATATCTTCGAAAATCGGGATGAATAAGACGATATTACAGGTACTACTATGATAGCGATACCAATGCGGTTAGAATCCGGGATACAGATACCATATTTCAGACTTCAGATGTGGTCGCGTGCCTCCAACCATCGATCTAGAGCTTCTGTTTAAACTGCAGCATGTCCTGTAGAACCCCGATAAATTAAGCTATATTACAAGTGCTCTTACTTTTAATACTTCTAGCAGTTAGATGCTGCATTCAAATACCCCCATACTAAAAATCATGGTCGCGTGCCTCATTACCGGTTGCGTATGTAGTTTAGTCTTTACCCTAACATGCGCAGGGCTTGTGCGCAGGCATAGACCCTGTTATTTAGCGGGTGAAGAGCTGTCAATGCACTACCGGTAGCTGTCAAACCGATGATCATTAGACTGCCGCGTGTTCGAAACGGCTTCTAGGGGATTGCCGATTTGGTTAAGGGTTCAAGAAGCTCCAGGATATGCATGTAGGAATTACTGTAGAATAAATGTCTAACCAGCTTTGCAACAGCTGTATCAATGCAGCTATCGTTGGGTTTCTAGTCAATAGATGCCACGAGCCATGTAGGTACGTACTTGCTCGTACAAGCGGTCTAAGCACAATTAATTCCATTACACATTCCATCTCAAACCCCTCCGATAAACCTCATAAGCATAAGGCTACAGCCTGTAACATACGGTCCATGATAGCGTCTATCAACACCCGACATGCTACAGAAGCGATAAGCCAGAGCCCTCCAATTATCGAACCAGTGGCAAAAGTGGCTTTTCATGGGTTATGAAAAACTCGAAACCCTACTTTACACGGTAAGAAGTATCCCAATGTGGCGATGGTGCAGCTTCTTACGCTATCGTTTCATATTGACAGCTTTAGAGGGACTCTATCTTCTTCCATTGCCTGGAATTTCGACGACTCCTATCCGCGCATATCCGCCTCAGCCGCACCGTAGGGTCCGCAGAAGGATTAGCCGCCTCTCATCACCTTAAACTATCCAACCAAAACTCTGCGGCGACTCATCTCCATCATCATCATCATCATAATCATCATTCGTTAACCGACTAGATCAACATTTGCTCTTTCAATTCCGTTGTTTTAATCCCACCAGTATCAACCCACTATAGCAACGGCATAAAATGGGCTGCATTCCAAGCTGCAGTCTGCCTAATTCATCGACATTTACACCGTGGCTAGAGTAGATCCACCTCTAAGCGACATGCGTATGTATAACTGTATCTACAAATGAATCAGGATTTTCCTCCGCCAAAGGGTGCCAAAGGATCCAAGAGCTTCAAGGCATTTAGCGAGCCTATCGTTACTACAGAATCGAACCACAGGACCAGAAATTTTCCCCGCGGTACACCCATCATCACGCGTTAACCGACGCTCCTCCTAACTCGCCGCTGGCGAAGGGCGATGATCATTGATGGAAAAATTTCATCGCATCGCTATGTAGTGGCCTATTTCGATCGCACCCGCATTGTAGGTCGGCATGAAAATCTCTGAACATCCCTACGTGTGCTGTGCAGGTTAGTCTGTGTAAGATCCAGCCAATATCTTGCATCTTGCATCTAGATACGTGCGTCCCATTCCAAATTGTATTTCATAAGCGAGTGATCATTGGTGATTTACCACATATCACTGGATCGCGTTACAAAGCTAAAGTTCAGTACATGTGTTACCGTATGGCTACTCTAAAGACTGGTGGAAGGAGATGAAGCTAGTGCGTGGCCTTCCTCGGGGCGGAAGGGCATGGTCGGTACGGCCGCCTTGGTAGCGACCCCACCCCACCACGCCACCCCACACTCCCATTCATGACCTGGATGGGTTGGTTATGCACCCCACTTTTTCTCGCGCCCCCACATCGGTACGCTTACATATGTACATACCCAGTTTCATTTTCCCACAACTTACAGAGATTAGAGATATATCTCATCTCTCTATCGATCGATGATCGATGCTTTTCGTCACGGGCATCATCACGCAGGAAGCAGGAAGATTTCTATCGCCACATGTATTTATTTGACAGAGGTGGATCGCATCTACATTTGTTTGCTATTCTTTGTAATAAGTTGTTCTGTATGTACTTTATTCCTCTCGTGACATCATCCCAACCCTCTCCTTGCCCAATCCATCCCAAAAGAGAGAGCGCTACTCCAAGATCCCCAAAACCAAAACCAAAAGGATATCAACAAAAAAAAAAAAAAAAAACACCATGGAAGATCACCATCTATAAAAAAAAATCGGAAAAAGCCCAGAGACCAAAAAAAAAGACCGACGGTTTCCCTATCCACAAGCCCCAGAAAGTTGCAATCCGATTCGATCCATCTATATTTGTTGCATGCGTGTAGCATCAGGTCTGTTCGAATCCAAAATAGCAAAAAAAACTCAAGTCCTGAAAAAACGAAAAAAAAAAAAAAAAAAGAAAAGCTATATAAAAATCCAGAGCAAAAAAAAAAAAAAAAAAAAAAAAAACGTCCACCACACACGACTACACAAAACCCAGCCCGTTAAACTCCAGCTAACCTAGATACAAAAAGTAAACAAAAAAATAGTTCCTCGAGCATATTTCACGCTATCACCTGTTTCCATCCACAATGTTGGTTGTTTTAGAAACCATTTCGTTGGTTGAAAAATATCTCTCCTAACCTGCAGCAAGCTACTGTGCCTGATTAGACCACCCGGCCATCCAAAGGCCATCATCTTCTGGTGGAGGTACATAAACTGGCTGTTGTACCATAAGAGTCTGACCATCCGACATCACCTTGCTCAAATCCGTTGACAGGTTATTCTGTGGAAAATTTGGGGGGTAACCACCCATATTTCCAAGATCCGTTGGGTTAGCCCAAGCATCCACATTCGCAGCAACCATTGCAAGCCCAGCATCAGAAAAGTCGATGCCAGTGTTGCTAGGTAGCGCAGTGGTCGAAATCAAGTTGTCCAAATCAGCTGCACTGAAAGTATTTTGACCGTATGGCTGATCCACAAGATTTGGTAAATCCATAAACGACGGTGTTGCGCTGATGTGGTAAGGCTCGGACTCAACGCCGTGGTCGGAGGAGCTTGATGAGATCTCGCCATTTCGGTAAAATGCAGGTGGGCTCGGACCGCCGCCGAATATATCATAAGGTTCTCGCTCGTCGCCGGAATTTGATGGCGGACCGTGCTGCATAGAAGCCAAAAGCTGATTGAGGTCCAAATTCGATTCTAAAGGCTGGTTCGGATCGAAAGCAGGGCGTGGTGGTTCCTCAAACGAGGTTGTCCTGTTGTATGTAGAGAATGCCGGAGGCCAGGCGGCAGATGGCGTAGGAAAGAGACTCGCTGAGAACTGGCCAAAACTCTCAGATTCAGCTGAAGGAAGGAATTCCTGACTGGGGAATTCGTGCATTGTAAATGCTGGCTGATGGTTGGTATCTACGCTGAGGCCGAGAGCACGTCCGGTCGAAGCGCGATTCATAACCGGTTTTGACGGTGGTTGTCTAGGCGTTAGTTCCAAAGTTGTGATACCAGTAGTTCCTAGTTGGAGAGCTGGATATGTACGGAAATCAGGGGACGATTGCTCGGATTTGATGCGTCGAGACTTTGCCCCAGACTGGGATCCTGATGAGGATTGCGTTTTCGTACAACCGTTGTGCTCGCCGAAGGTGTGTCCACTGTGTCCGACGGTTGGGATACTATACGGCGAAGATCCATGTGTCGTGTGGTGTTTGTGGTGTGTCGGCTTGTGGTGACCGTTGGCGAATGTCGTGAGGTTAGTCTCCGATTGCACTGAGGTGAGCCGAGGCTTCGTTAAAGCAGATGAGGCACCGTGGTGTGGCGTTTCTGAGAATTCCGGCACGGCATCGAGATGCTGTGGTTCCTTCTTCAACGCACAGGTGCAATGTCCGCCGTGACAACACGAACATGGGGGTTGGGCACCTTGAGAAGAAAAAGGAACATTTTAGCACTCTGTTCCGACAGGGGAAATGATCTTCAACCGGGAGGCCACGCGAGCTCACTTTTAGAATCGTCACCGAGAGGAGCAACAGCAACCCCCGCGTGCGATCCTCCTCCACTTCCTGCATTTCCGCCGACAGCTGTCATAACGACTCCTCCGATAGATATTCCATCACCTAGGTTAGTCCCGTGCGTTACGCCGTTTTTCGCCTGCTCCTTAGCCGCCGCAATCCTTTCGCCGCAATCGCATCGAACGTGGGAGGCACGAGACTTCCGCGCAGCTCGACAATGGTTGCATTGCGATACTGGACGACCCTTTTTCGCGATTGGCAGCAGTTTGCGATCTGTAAGTTGCGAAAATCCTTCTCGTTAGCTTTTTCGTCACGAGACGCGTACCACGAGTGCACGGCTTCGCTAAAAACAGACCAACACCACAAAAGTGCAGTCAAAGTCAATGCGACAGATGATGACATCTATCGGAGACGAAAATAGTGACAACTGTGGAGATCACAGTGGTGGGGTGAACTGACCATGGTGATTGCAACCGCTTACCCGATGGCCGCGAATGCAGGCCTCGCAGGCCATCTTTTTCCCATCGATCATCATCTTGAAGGTCGTTTATGCCCGCCAGGTGTGGTAGTTGAAGCGGGGTAGAAATGTATCGAACAAAACGCGTGATGGTCGAAGTGAGGTGGAACGGATTGAACAAAACTGGGGTAACGATTTGTTGTGGCAGAAACTGGGCAGCAACACACTATACTATGGTTGGGAACCAGAAATTTTTTCGACTCGGCTTATCCGGATTTGAGCTCGTGGAAAGCACCCGATCAGGCTGTATCAGGTAGATTGAATTAAGGTTGCTGCTGCTGGGGGCGGAGGCGTGGACGTGCGTGGTGCGGCAGGCGAGACCTTATAACGATTCGAGCGTGAAGCCTATTCTCACAAACAGATAAACGTTAATAAGTTATTCGTTGAATAAGTAGGGTCGAGTCTGCGACAAGACAATCCAAAGAGCGCAAGCTTGTGCAAGTGGGTTTGAGCCTCTTAGATTTGACTTGCGTCGGAGGGGTTTGGTTGGGGAAAGCAAAGGTGGGTGTGGTGCGGACCAAAGTGGATACTTGGGTAGGTTGGATGGTGGGTGTATGCGCAACGATGGTGAATGGTGGTTAAGGTCGAGACGGGGAGAAGAGGAAGACGATGGCTGAATGTCGAATTAGATTCAGAACACTGGTATGTCGACAGGCTACAAGCAAGCTCTGCGGCAAAAATCACAACAATAGCTGTTTGTTCTGTCCTGGCTTAACAGTGGTGGCACTGCGCCTGTGATCGGAGTCGGAGAAGTACGGGGAGAGGTAGGGAGAGGTGGGAAAGGGAAGAAGAAGAAGGAGGAGGATAGCAACGAGAATAGGATGAGGCCCCCTGCCTTTGCACGGCCCGTCTGGCGCCGGCTTGAAAGCGTTCACACGGATGACCGAGCGGACGACAAAATAAGTGGATCTGCAATGGTCCTCGAGAAGCGAGAATGAGAGAAGGAGGGGATTCGAGGGAAGGGAGGGAAGAGAAAGAAGATGGGAGGTCGGCAAGTTAAACCAGGTAGCGAGCAGCGAGGGGGGTTGCTGGGAAAAGGATTTTAACGCCTTACCTTGCAACAGCAGTAGCCACTATCAGAGGGATGTGACAGTACAGTTCTGTAGCGATTGGGCGAGGGAGAGTGAGAGACAGACAGGACAGTGGGTCTGAATAGCAAAACGAAAACAGACAGGAATTCCTGGAAAATAGAAGAGAAGAGCGGCACGAGCAGCACGGAACGAAAAAGAGCAGAGCAGCGCGAGTCGAGCAGCGAGGGTGAAGCCTGTAACTATGTAAGTATGTAGAGAAGACCTCTGTAATTGACTTGACGACCTAACAGACCTAGCAACTCTAGCAACAACCAAACCAGCAACAGCAACAGCATCAGCGCCCGCCCTCTCGCCTCGCTGCTCTTGTCTGTGTTCCCCTTCTGTCCTTAGTTGACGACGCCCTGCTTGCGCGCAGGGATTGGCTAGTCGAATATCGCTGCCATTTCTGCATCTCTGAGTGAGCTGCGACTACAGCGACTGGACAGCAAGTGGTCCGGCACTCACCGACAGCGCCAGACAAGACCAGCACCCCGAGCAGCACCGCCCTCGACAAAGTCCACAGAGAGCGCACAAGGCATCCCAGAGTATGTTGCAGTACACGCAACGACATCGGCAACACGGATGGACCATCAAGTGACAGTCTAGACAGTCCAAAGTGACATCTAAAGACGAGTAAGCTGGCGGTTCCAAATCGTCTTCAATCCAGCAGGTACCACACACACTGCGCATAGCAACCGTTGACACCCCACCAAGCATGGGAAGTGGGACGCCGCCCGCAGCGTGGGAGAGATGGAATAGGGTTGGTGCATTCCAAACCGCATGGGTGAGCACGACTTATTTTTACGCGCAGAATAAACGAAACCGCCAACGGGACGCGAGTCCGTTCACTGACTGGTGCGAGCATTGTTCAAGCACGGCTCCGGAGGTATATCCAATATGTATCGATATCAAGCCTGGTTTGTTCAAGACATGAGACTCGAGACGAATGGCACAGGATCCCGTCGAAAATGTGCTTTGCCATGTTTGCTCCCGAGCGCCTTCATCTAATTGTCCATGCACAAGTATTTGCACAATAGCCATGCGGGCTTCCATCAGTATTCCTGATCTGCAACGATGACATGCTTCGTTAATTTCCGACTGCTGCCCTGTGTCCACAAGATATCGCTTGCTATTGTCGCATCACAAAAATTAGCGAGGACCCTATTCTCCCCGATATCGAGGCCGTAGCTGAAGCCATAATCACGCCCCGAACCCTGAATCCTCAGTGATAACTTCAATCTCCAGTCCGCAATACCCGAGCCTCTCCTTCACCGATGCTAAATAAAGAAGAGCCATAGACGGACCGACCTCAATTCTGATCAAACGAAGCCGCGACGAAGCGTTTTCATCACCGAATGTACCTCAGGACCAAGAGTGTCGAAATGTCTATGTATAGTCCCTTGTATCCCGGGATAGGAATTCCGAGCAATGAGTGGGGTCTTCGTTTGGCCAATGCAACCATCCGTTGACATTTTTGACGCCATAGGCTCTCTCCCGTATTCTGCCAAATTCCATATCCAAAGAGCAAGTGCTATTTTGCATTGTGATTCTTTGCGTCTCGATCCAGCACCTCACAGCGGAAGCACATCTGCGCAGACGATACCGGTGCCAAGCGTGCTTTGGGAATCCCTGTAGCCAAGACGCCTTTATAGCGGGGATCCTTCACCATCACTGTGGCTAATATCCTTTTGGCTTAGGCTACGACGCCTCGCCTTGCGTGCCTGCAGGGATTGCTGATATGGGTGCATCGCGAAGGAAAGGGTTGCGAAGCGTTACAAGTTCGTGCTTGCCGTGCACCTGTTCCTCAGAGTCACAGGACTCACCGGAGCTGTCAAGTTAAACACCAGCTTCAAGTACTCCTGTATCAGTACCTGAACATAGTTGACCCACAAACAAGTCCTCGGAGTTGCCATAGTTTCCTCATCTGCAACTGCAATTCGTGCCGCTTCAGGTGACAATCAAGCAGACTCTTGATACGGTTGGCATAGCGATGAACCTGGCAGGATCCAACTGGGGTCTAAAGTATGTAACTGGTGGCTGTCGTGTTGTTGCGCGGGGAACACACGTTAGGGGTAACCAGATTCCGTTGGCGGCGTTGACTGCGTCGGTGTCGTGCATTGCAGGAGACGAGGGACCAGTCAGCGGCCACATCTTGGTTTGGCGGGATCAAGCGGCTGTGGAGCTTCGAGTGTGTGGAACAATCAGGTACATGAATACCTAGGGAGTCAGTCAAGCGATACAAGGAAACAAGGAGTGAATGGAGAGTTAAGCGTACGAATGAGCACCTTCAAATCCGCAATGCCACCGGTTGATCCAATCAACCCTTCAACAAGAATAGCAACAGCATCTCAGAGCAGACTTCGCAGAGGACCGATGATAAGTCAGTCGTAAACTGGCTTACCAGGACAAGGATGGAAATGCAAACCAAACAAGCTTCCCTAAGACCCTAGGGAGCGTACCTCGTTTATCTCAACGAAGGCTTGGTGGCTAGCTGAGTGGTTGCTGTTTGTGCAGTTTTCTGTGCCGCTACAAGAGAACTCATCACATCTCTTCAACTTCAAGCTCCAGAAACGTCTATCATTAATTAGAACGCATCGGCAGAAAAATGTGTTCAACTAACGGAGATCCGAAGCCCGCTATCGATATTTTTCATTCTCGATGAGCACCTGATGAATTGTTGAATTGTGCACGTACCGTCAAGCGGCGTGTGCTCCGTTGCCGAGTCAACAGTTGTCCCGCCGTGCTGGGCACGCATAACGTTTCGTCCAGATGGATCGATTCGTATATGCAGAGGGTGTTAGATGGATCGTGTGGCTGCTCGAATAATGCACTTGCATCGGTAGGCACTGAATCCCAACGTCGAGTCTTCAGAAATGTGTTTTGGAAGGAGATAAAATGATTTTTGCTGAAGCAGAAACCCACGTAGAGTCAGTGAAGATGGGAGAAAGTGGAGATGGAACGACGGATATCCGGTGGTTGATAGTCTACGTCTACCGCGAAGCTCCATCACCAGGAAGACGGAGGACAGAACTGCCAAGACCTGGAGAACGGCCACACGTCATCCATCTCATGTCCTCCATGTTTTCTCCTTGACACTCTACGACATCTCACTTGCAAGTTTTTCTGTCTAAGAATTGGCAATTCGGCACGATTATTCGCCGTAAAGTAGTGAGTACAATCATCCAGTCAGAAACTTCTTCAGTGTCATCGGTCTTCCACAGGTCACATGCTGATTAACGTATGCCTAGGTTCATCTTTTAGGCAGCAAAGCATCGATAGCAAAATTTCTTATGCTGCAGAATGCAGAACAGACCTAAGTTCGAACCCAAAGCTTTGGGTACTCTACGAATCTTACCGGCTACATTCATACTAAGTTCCCGGCCACGTCTACATACTGATAGAGATTCCTAAAGCTAAGGGTACCACTTTACTTCCTCGGTCACATTCGTATGGCGACGATTCATAGCACCCAAGGCCGCTTTACTCGAGAAAACTGGAGAGAATTTGGCCTGAAAAGAATGCTGTATGAGTTCTTCGATGAATCTGCACAGAGTCGGCCTCCGGATGCTGAAAACTGAGGAGCCCTAAGGGAGATGAAGATGTCCTGCAGCGTCCACACGAAACGACGCACATCGTCTTGGCACCACCATCTCGCTACTCTAGATACACGCAAATTGAAAAGTGATAGCCCCACTCGATATCGAAAAGTAATGGTATGTAGCCTTCTATCACGACATTGCACGAAACTGATATTACAAAAACATCTGCTAATTCTTACGCGGAAACACAAACACTCCCGGCGATACCTTCAAACGGAAGACTTCCGGTCATGTTGCCGCTTGATTGGATAACCATCTGACGTCTTTTCATCAATGGTGTCTTCCCCGTGTCACCGTCGAGCACCACCTGACAAAGTACAATCAATAAATTTTCATCAGTTGCATCAGTTGCATCATCGCTGCTGATACAAGCCTGCAAGGCAAAGGCGAGTCCGACATCTAATGAAACAAAGTTTCCTTCCCCGCGCGGACTTCCATTATCGCCAATTCGGAGCTAACCGGGGCGATTGGGATGGGGTAGACGATCCTTTTCGTTCCCCCCCCCCCCCCATCTCGGCTAGTTCCACGATACACTTCCCCGACCCGCCATCACAAGTGGCAAGTGCTTGACAGACCTCTTCTCACCTTAAGTACACCCAGTATTTCGGAAGAACTTCCCATTGGACAGCACAGCCGCATCCGCCAAGAAATCGCCACGAGTGAGCGGCAATGAGGAATCTAGACACCTTTTGGACACCGTCAGACACCCGCGAGCCAAGCTTCGAAGCGAAGTTCTGTAAAAAAAAATGGCGTTTTTCGTTTTCGAGGCAGGCTGACTTTCGGCCACGAGAGCACGGGTGAAGCCACAGCCCCCAAGCGTTATCGCAACGGTGCCCCCTAGGTGCGGGGTACGTTTACTAGTCAGTTCTTAGCGGCGAAACGAATTCTGGATCTTGAAGGGAGGCTGCGGTAAAAAGAGGATTCTTCTTTCAACGTCGTTCAGCTTCTGCAGGATCCGAGTAAGTACATGATACGGCAAGGGCTAGAGGGTAGCAAGGCTAAAGAAGAGGTGTCTCTACACGCGGGGGAGCCGATGCCCGTCTCCGGAGTTGTCCCGGGGTGCACAGACTTGTGCAGCGTGCGAAACGAAACGAAATTCCGGTGCCGCAGATCACACCGGCCGCGCGCCGCACTTTCGAGAAGTCCGGCGCCTGCACGGCTAGTAGCCCGGGGATCTACGCCTGGTGCGGTCTGGGGTAGTGGTGCCAAAGAAAATTTGTCACGCCGAAGTTTGAAGTCTTCACAAGTGACACAAAATGATACAACCAATTTCCGTATGGTACTTGTACGTAAGTACTCTACATACATCTTTTGAACCTGTTGGTAATCCCTATGCTACGTAATGACGAATATATAGGCACGATCTATTCCCACATCGAAAACCATTGCTGTTACATAACCTAGCACCTCGCTTCAGGAACTTCCGCTTCCTTGCTGATGCTTGTAAGATAATTCTTTAGCATGTTTCGTTTCGCGTGGCGGCGGCGAGCGCTAATTCTTGTTACGTACGCAAAGCGCCCGGAATTTCTATTTCTCCCGCCGCGGATAATTCCATTCCATGGTTTTTTTTGCACTTTTGCACCAGCCCTAAGGACTTCTGGAGGGTCTCACCGCGTCTTCGGGGAGATGCCCGGATTCTTCATCAGGGTCTGACACGGTCGAAAAGCAAAACGCTTATCTAATTTTTTTTCTTCGACTCAAGCTTTTCAAAATGGCGTGCCAGTCTATCGATACAAAAAGAAGCTCGCTATTTTATTCCTTTTTGAAGAGACAAGAAAGGACAAGAAAAAATGTTAAGAGGCGGGCTCAGCCCTATTATGCCCGCCGACTTTCCCGGCGGAGATAACTTGGTTCGAGTCTTCCCTGCGCCACGCCGCACTGCGGCAAAGACGCGGCCCAGACTGCTTTAGGCTTTAGAAGGCTTCAGGAAGTCTCACAGGAAATCATCGCTAGCTGATACCCGGGTATATATTTTGCAGCGCTCACAGCTTCAAAGGCAAGCTAGTCCTACGGGATCCGGTCTATGTTCCAGCCACTGGCTTTTAAGAATCCGGATGGAAGGTCTGGGGGCCGAAGTCTGAAGTCTGAAGACCGGCATGCCCTCGCGGGAGAGACCACTGGGTTCAACGACAGCCGGCTATTATGTATCTAATCAGTCAGTATCTCACTCGAACCAAGCATTCACTGACCGGAAATGCAGAAGCCTGGACACGCTACATATGTAGAGTCTCTCTACCGGGTACTCAATCGCTACTACCCATGCTCGAGTTCCACAATACCATTCCCTACAAAGCCCCATTTCTGGATTCCATATTCCCATTGATTATCTATCTGGCAGTGGTATGGTATGCTGCATCGTTTCTTTCCAGCTTAAATATGTACGTTCTTCTTTTGCCGGATAAGATAAAGTCAGGATACACATGCACCGGTCCCAGACATGCGGTTGGGCAACTGCAACTGCAACTGGAATAATCAATTGGGGATAGAACGTACTGACAGAGGTAGGTTACTCCCGGACACCCTGGATACCCTGAACACCCTGGGCTCCTTGACGACTCCACGGGTTTCCTACCGGAAGTCTCAGAGTATGCACTCTACAGCCCTTTGGGGTTCGCATAAATTCAGCCTATTCACCGGGGTTTGAACTACAAATGTATGTGGATAGATATCTATCTAGCCCTAATCTCGAGAGTGGGCTACTCTACTCTACAATGGACTTTGCCGGGCTGCGACTGACTTTGTCTGACTTTGTCTAGCTCCTCGCAAATAGCCGCCGGGGAGAATATTCGAGTGATGAAATGAGTGATTAGGTGTCGAGACTCGAATATCTGCTCGCCGAAGATCCGAGATCGGAGGTCTCCTTAATCACTGGTCGCTGTCTCTTTAGAGTACGGCTACACGGAAACGGTTCCGTGAGACCTCAGTAGTTATCTAACCCAGGGCTTTCGATTGTGTAGAGATTTGGAACTCTAAAGATTGATGCACTATGCAATGGCTATAATTTTATCAACGTTGAAGGCTTTGCTGACGAGTATAGTGTACTTTATCGTTCAAACCTTGTTGTTGAAATAGTGAATGGTATGTAGATACTGTCAGTCACAGATAAAGATCTCCGCAAGAAAAAAAGATCTGATTCAAGATTCCCGTATTGAGCCTAGACTCCTACAGGCTACCGATGAACTCGGAACTGAGAATCGCAAAATCCAGGATGTAATATATCAGACTGTACTCACAGATGCTAGCCCTACATCGTCCACGAGGAGGAAAGCCATGACGCTGTCCAGGTCACCATACAGCTTTAAGTTATAAAATTGTGGATTGAATGTTGATTTCTTTATAGAAGCACTTAACCCTTAACTATGTTAGCATTGGGGGTGTAGAATAAGTAGAACGAAAAAAAAACACCGCCTTGGTACCTTGGAGTGCGTTTGCGCACAAAACATCACTCGTATCGATATCACCGTGCTTCATGATCTCAAAGCTAGAATCTGATAAATGCGTGAGCTTCTTTTATTTTATCTATCGGCGCTTCTTTTTAGGTGCGCAGCCTATGATGCATGATGCTTGGTATATAAGTAAACTATTATGGATCCTGAATCTCGCCTCCCCCCTAATTCCCCCACGACTGCCATTACTTTGTTGATTCTTCTTCCTTCCCTCTGATCACTCTCCAGAAACTCCATAATGAAAATTTATATATCCCGTTTCCAATCTATATCCCATAGTATTGCCCAATTTGCCCAGTCCTTTCTAATATCCCGTAATCCATTTTTATGGGTCCCCCTCCTTTCCATTCCCGTATCCTTCGTAGCAACCACAAATCCACAACTCCATTCGTACCAGCCCGCCGGTCAATGCCTTGTCTTCCCACCGCCGCTTCCTCCCACCGTCTTGTCCTGCCATCGCCTTGTCCTCCTACCGCTTAAAAAAATCATCCTCCTCCTCATCCTCCTCCTCGTCCTCCTCGTCACTCTCCTCCTCCACCCGCGTATCCGCTGTACCCGGCCTATCTCTTCCTACCTCCAACCTCGTCTCCTCCCTATTCGCCCTCATCGTAATCCTCAACGCCTCCCTCCGTTCCTTCAACCTCTGCACCCTTTCCTCCAACACTCCCATCTCCTCAAACTCCTCCAACAACCTTTCTTGCGCTTCTTCTTTTTCATCCACCACATCTTCCGGGGGGTCTTCATTTTGTAAGATATTTGTTTGCGCGTTTGCAGCCATCGGTGGGGCACTAATAGTTGCTGATCCCGCGGTAGAAGTGGTTGGAACTCCAGAGATTGACGCAGATGCGAAACCAGTAGGTAAATGAGTCTCAGCTACTACGTCGGCTTCAAAGGCGGCCCATTCGGCATCTAAATCATCCTCTGCTGCACCCCCGCCACCCGCGAAGAAATCTGAGGGGAGCTGCTTGGCGCGTTTCGTTGTCGCGGTGGGGCTTGTAGAGGAGGGCGCGGGGCGTTTAGAGGAGGTTGACATGGTGGGTATCTTGCGGTCTTGCAGAGTCTTCTCGGGGGGCGCGGCGATAAGTGATGATGATGGTGGTGATGGGTATGACGTTTCGTTTGAGCTTCCTCTCAGGCGTAGATGGTAAACTCAGACGCGAAGAAGTTCTTTGCAGTATGGTAAATCGATGCGGAGTATGTATCGGTATCTGTGTATTCGGGGGTTCTTGACGCGCTTTGAGCCCGGGGTTCGTGGTTGTCTGATGCAATGGTTGAACGGTGATTCCAAGTTGCGAATCTGGTTGCGCAAGTTAAAGCAAGTGAAAGGGAGCTGTCAGTGCGTTGACGGGATTAGTTGCTAAACTGGAATTCGCCGAGCTACTCTAGCCACGCGACTTAGCATGCAAGATTGGCTTGGCGGATCTGTGGGTGATAACTACTGAAGTCATGAGAGGTCACTCTGGATTTATAGACATGTGATACGTGTGGTCATTTTAGCCGCTGTCGGGAACTTGCTGAATGAGTGCTGATGGAAATGGAATTGGAAAGTTCGCCGCTGCTGCTGCTGCCCGAGCATTCACCCCAGAAACGGTCGTCCATCTCCACCTTTTTGACCAGCCCCACAGCGTCTTTCATCATCACAACGACAAGAATATCCAGAGATATTTCTTGCTTCATTTCTTTATCTCTTGATCTATGTTTTGAAGTAGTCACGCGCGTCAGCATTCCGGCGTTACACCGCATCACGTTGTATCACTCACATAGCATGAAGCATGCCCATGTACGTCAACCGAAACAAACGTTGAAGAGTTTGAAGACTAATCATATTATCCATTGCTTTACTTGACCTACCCTGGTTGTCTTCAGCCAATTTATGCGAGTTTTTCATGTCGCTTGCGCATCAGAAAGTATGGCAGCTCAAACGAGTGATATCCCGTATCCGAAAACGGCTTGCTGCACCTGCACTCCGTTTACAATGCAAGATCCAATCACTCCCAGAATATCAAGGCCGAGCGGACCGTGCCGTTACGTTTATGCTTGATAATTACCGGCCGTTGGAACCCTTGGACAAGGCAAGAATGCATAGCAGAATCTACAATTGCGGTGGCTCTGAAACTACAAATCCGGTAACTGAGCACGGTACGTATATTATTCCACCTCTTTCGCTTGGCTGTTTGGCCACTTTGATTCGCCTTGAACATGTCAGTTATATGAGGAATAATGTATGCAACGAGATTATCCACATAGATCGACAAGTATCCTCCCGCTAACCTTTGACGCGCAGACTCGGCATCGTTTCTTCTGGATTACTCTCATCTGCTACTCACTACTTCGGGCAAAACTACCGAAGGAAAGCGCAAACAAAAGACACTCAGTACCGACATATGGGAATAACCTTAATAAATCAGATATTCTACGCATAGATATTCGCAACGTATCGCTGGTGTTATGCAGGTGTCTAACGTCCGATTTTCCGAGATTCCGGCTTGACTCCGGTAGCTTCAGCTCGGCCTCAACACCGATGCGACCCTCCGGTTGCGACCCGACTTTTGGCAGCCTGAGTTTCTGCCCCGAGATTCTCCCCGGAGAAGACGTCACAGTAGGCACTATGCGTACCATGATCGGTCCAGACTCGCAGATCTTCGGGGAACGCTTCGGAGAAACTCTGGAAGAACTCTCGATCTCCTGCCTTCCTGGTTTTATCGTGTCGCTTCGGTGCCGCCTAAGGTAAGTCCCATCCGGGGAGAAGCCGAAAAACGTTTCGCGGGAAGACAGCTTTGTGAATGTGCGGGGAGAACGTCGGATTCTTTTTTCTGGAAACGGGGAACGCGCCGAACACGCGTTGTCTTTCGGCTTTACGATTTTCCAAGGCCACGGAAGGGAATCCGGACACGGTTGTACGAGGCTAGGTTAATTATTTTTCATCAGTTCCGTCGAAAAATGGCACTTTCGGTTGTTAAAACGCGACGATCTTCAGACGCGGAATTTTTCGCGACCTTTTCCAATTACTTACGCGGTGAGAAGAGTTTGAAGCCATGATTTCTTCCGGTCGGATCTACGGCGCACACGACAGTGGCCTCCTCCAGTCCCTTTCAGCACGCTTCAGTTCTCGCTGCCTGGTGCCCGCTTGGTGCTTACGTTCCCCAACTTGGCAAGGAATTTCCGCGAACGATGCCCGCTAGCGGAATCATCGTGTCCACTTCCTCGGGCGTTGAAGGGCGAAGAGCCGATGGCCAAACTCGGACCTTGCTAGTGGTTCTCTAGCCTTTCCCCAGTCGTCGCGACTCGCTAGCATGGTGCAACGCTCTTGTCAGACCTTGCGGATAGTCCTTGTCAGTCCTTGTCAGGCCTCCAGCGGGGAATCGGCTCCGATCACGGTGGAGATGATGCTAACCCCACCAGAGCCCCAGTCTTCAGAAGGTGGGGCGGAGCGGAAAATCCGTGTTGAAACCTTTTCAGTCAGATTTATGGTTTATGATATGGAGATGTGTTGTTCGAAGTGGAACTTTATGATGGCTGCTGGCTGGGTGGTTATGGTTGGATATGTATGCGTTCATTCAAGTCCTTGTTTGAATGCTTGGTGCCTAGAATCTGCACAGGTCCTTCTCCCAGAATTCGAACTTGATCCCACCGGGAAAATCAAATGATACCGAAACTGGACTAGACACCCTTCCCATGAAGCGGACTTCGGAAAATGCATTCAGCCGATGATGGATGGATGACTTGCCCTAACAGCTAAGGACACAGCTTTCATTCGAGGATAGACGATGGATGTCAGTTGACAGCCACCGCTCGGTGAAGCTCTGGTTCGAAGATCCCAATTCGTCGGGTCAATTGTTGCCTTTTTTTCTAGTTTTCGGTTACGAAGATGCCCGTCGCATCTTCCGCGGTGTGGGAGTGGAAGGTAAGTTGCAACACGCGCGACGATGACGGCGGCCTTCTCCGGATTGCTTTGAAGTGCTGGTAGTGATGTTTCACGGGCTGAACCGACCTACGCTACTCTCATCATGATCCAATTGATTCCGAACTCAAGCGACAAACCTCGGCGTACGGTGATCTAGCATATCTAGCATGGCTTTTCTGATGAGCAAAAGGAGCTGCTCCCGCGTTACCCCAGGTGAAGGGTTGGCGGTGTAACGGAGTACATAAATTTTTGTAATTTCTTTAGCTACGGCACAAGAAGGTTGACCGTGAAAGTGTCGTGACTTTGCATATGTATGTACCGAGTTCCCACCTAGAGGTTATTATGACAAAGTAGAACATGCTGACGAGTAGAGTAATTGAACACTTTTCCTCTCTGGCCGTTTGCTATGTATATATGTATGATGTATGTAGGCTGCTGCCTTCTATGTCAGCCATATCTATTTTCTCCGCAAACCAAGTTCCAAGGATCGATTCCAAGTTCCGCACAAAATGTTTAAGGAGGCCATCGTTATGCATCTCAATATCATTACTCAGCCGGACCTGCCGAATTCTTCCATCTGTTGCTTGCTTGTGTGCTTCGCGCCTCCTCGCCAGCACCTCGGATAAAATGATGGTGTTACCAGGAACAGGCGTCGGGTGGGCTTGGTCCGGTGCGTAGAGCCCCGGAAGAAAATCGAGATGCGAAACCCCAGCTTTTTTACCCCAGACTTGGACTTGTTTGCTTGCTTGCTTGCGGGCTTGGTGGGTGGTTTTGTCGATTCCCCACCTTTGGACCTTTAGGCTTTTAGGCTTTGACACATGGATTTTCTTTTACGGAGTATGGTATGTAGGGACTTGGATTGGACCGGTTACTCCAGAGTAACACCGAGGACGCACCGAACGAAAAGGACACCCACCAGGACACAGTAAAGTGGCTGCATAAAAAAGTAATAAATCGGAACAAATAAAGAATGAATTTGATGGGCTCCCTGGACTCCCTGGCCGGTTTTGTGCCCTGTGACCCTCCCTTGCAAAAGCCGTTGGAAATTTCCACACAGGCAACACGCGAGGCGAACCTACATCTGTGTATGTATGAGGCCGCATAAATGGAGTTATTTGCAGTGCTGCTGGCCGCTACGGAGTACTTGCCTGGGGCCGCTACGGAAAGTTGACGGGTGCGTATTGTATTTTCAGTTTTAAGGCCAATCTTGCTCCGGATCTGCTCCACTAGGGATATGCCTCCCTCGCTCCGACGTTTTTCCTGTCTGTTGAGGGGGGCAACCAACATGCTTGGACTTGCGCGGTGGGTTACTCTAGAGTCTCTACGACGGGTCTACGACAGGCCAATGACCACACTACGGGTCTGACGCTCCCGGGAAACTCATTCGTCTCTTTTGATGCGATTTAAGTTGGTGCTAGTGGATGAGAGATTAGGTACGCTAATGCCTAAACGAGCCCCCCTGTGCCCCCGCAAAACTGCAGGTTGCGCGAAAGCGTGCAGACTACGGTTGGGCAAGCCGAGCAGAGGGCGGAAGTTGACGAGGGGAGGACTATGATGGGCTATGATGGGCTACGATGGGAAACTATGACTGAACTACTATGGCCTTGCGCGCGGAGGGAGGAAGGGAACGGGAGGAAGGGAGGCGAGTCTGGAAGGCAGGAATAGTTAGATGACTCTAACATTCGTAGTTAGAGTTGGCAAGAAAGATGCTAGTAAGAAGACAGTCCGAAGAGACACAGCCATCAGTCGGGTTCTGGATAGTACATCTCGAGGCCGCGAGAAAGTACAAGTCTGTAGCTGCATCTTCGGTCCCTACTCGCCAGTGACGCTATATGGATGAGACGCCTTTACTAGGTATTCCTTTTCTCCTAACAAGCGAGAGGCAGATCAGATCGAGTAAGTTTGTTCCGGTGCTCTCCTGCCTCTGCTCCTCCTTCCTCTCTTCTACCGGCCTCTCCTTCTCTCGACCGTTCATTACGACGAGTACATACTCCAAGGACCTCCACGCATTACTCAAGGACCTCTACCGATTCAAGGACCTTTATCCATCCAGGACCTTTCATATTACTCAAGGACCTCCACCCATTACTCCAAGACCCCATCCAAGGACCTATTCAAGGACCCTACAGACCCTCCAGTCCTCCAGTCCTCCAGTCCCTCCACCACCGCCTTCCCCACAATCCCAACCTCTCCCTCGCATAGTCCCGAAGAGCTGGTGGTGATCAGATCGTGGAACCCGCACTGTTGCTCTGATTCCTTCATATTTCCCCAACTCCGCCAGTGTACACCGGAACTCCAACATCATCCGCGCACCACACCCACCACCATCCATCAATATCTCTCCCCAACCCTCCCTCTCTCGACAACTCACTTGCCACTGCACTTGCCACACGGATATCCACATCTCGTCTGATCAGCGCGCTGTACCTTCCCCGACAACCCGCAGCAGCCAGCCTTGCCAGCCATATACGTCTCGCTCACAGCCGAATAGCTGCCGCCATCTCATCTGCACCCCCGGCCGTCTGCCGTTCCCAGCCGGAGAACCAACCCCAACCCCCAAGACAGGTGGCCTTGTAAATACACACTAGATTTCCCTAGGTTCCCAGCTTCCCTAGGTTCGTCGAGCATAGGTTCCAGAGCCGGCGTTTTGTTGCAGCCGACAGGTCTTCTTAAACTCTAGGCGTAGCGCACGTTTTCTTTTCGTGGTCGTGTGCGCAGTGCGATTCCAGATTCCACCAAACCAACCAACCAACCAACCAACGCAAATCGGCATCCCCGGATTTTCCGACATCGGACATTCTTATTCCAATTCCCATCCAAACGCGCCAAATCCAACCTAGGCTTTCCTACGACATATATAGTGACGACCGAACCCCGCGTACTATCGTCCCGCGACAGCCCGGATGCTATAAGCTCTAAAGAGCTCCCTTCAATATTTTGCTACAAACCACAATGGCGGCAGAGGTCGCACGGAGTCCATCCCAGACGACAGGAGGAGGAGGGAATGGAGGAGTTGGCGTTGGAGTCTCATCATCCGCATTTCATTTCAATTCACCATCATCCTCCATAACCCGACCATCGTCGACTTCAGTTTCAACAAGTTCACCACAGGGTGGAGCTCAACAACAATACCCTTCGAAACCTCAGCAATATAAACCAAACTCTCCAAGTCCTGAGGCTCCGTTTTTTTCGCATCATCCGCCACAGAGAATGTCTCCGACAAACCCTCATCTACAACCTGCAAATAACCATTCAGAACGAACGGTTCCAAGAGCTTTACCTCCAATGTCGTCACCGGACCGCATGGCGCCGAATGATCCGCGATTACCCGTGTCGCCGGGTGATACTTCTATGGGGGATGGACAAGATATGGTCGGGGATCCTACGGCGCCTAGAAAGCGGTCGAAAGTATCCCGAGCCTGTGATGAATGTCGGAGAAAAAAGGTTAGAAATTCCGGGAATTTTTCCGCCCAATGGTTGTTGTGGGGTTGGGTTTGAGCCGGCGGCGGCTGGTTCGTTCATTCGTTCGTTGTCGCTCGTCGCTATCTTTTCTCCGCCCTCGGAACCACCTCCGGAGTTACATATGCTTTTCGTACATAAGTCACGTTTTTTGTTGCAGCTAGGCTAACGTAAGGGGTGTGATCGCCGTTTTAGATTCGTTGCGACGCGTCTTCGGAATCAGGCGTAGAACAATGTTCCAGCTGTAAGCGCGTCGGTTCGAAATGCTCCTTTTCAAGAGTTCCAATGAAACGTGGTCCTAGCAAAGGGTAATTAATCTTCTTCCATGCTTTTTTTATCGCAGGAAAATTATATGAGAACAATTATTTTCGTTCTTTTTTCAATCGGTTGCTGCAGCGCAGGTGGGGAACCGTTGCCGGCGGTTCCAACGAGCCGCCAGTCCACTGCAGCACTTGAATGCAATCCACCGAGCAATATCTTTAACTCGCCACCATCTCCCCCGAACTAGTATAACTGACATGAGGAATTTTCATGTAGGTATATCAAGGAATTAGCAGACCGGTTAAACACATTAGAAAACTCAATCTCAACAGGCACCGGCGACCTCCATCATCCCTACGGAATGTCTGGGGAAGGTGAGCTCTCACCCGGGCCATCAGATTCCACATCACCGCCACCTACATCCATTGTCGAGCCTCGACCAAACCGAAAACGGACCTTATCAAGTTCCAGCGAGTTCCAACGCAGCATAGTACATTTGCAACCTCTTGCACAAAACAACAACCCACCAGCTATGGCAAGACAAGCTGAAAGATTACCATCTATCGACTCCTTTCACCCTTCGAATCAGCACCAACACCAACAAAGAAGTCGGTTACTACAACACGAAAGTCAAAGACCTCAACTACCTCCTCCACCTACTGTTCATCACTCTCGTCCTCCGCCACAAGGAAATACAAATCAAGATATTCAACAACAGTTCTCTTCAACTACTATCTCTACTGATGGTACTAGACAACCAAGTTATTGGAAGGGCTTCCAGGATCGTAGAGCTTCCGTTAGCTTCCCTTACGATATCGAGTCTCAACGTCCAACAAATAACCCCGTGGGTCTTGGGGAAATAAAAACCTTCGAATGGGACGAGGAATCAATTGACCAGTGAGTTATCCCTCTATGCCAGGTGGTGGCTCGCGAAGCCGCAAAGCCGCAAAGCCGCCACCGTGATGCCCGCATCACCATATATCACTCATCCACTAACCAACCTTATTATAGATACTACACCCTAATCCATCCCACCTTCCCTCTCCTCCCCCACAGCAAAGCCCGGCTCCGTCAACGCCTAGCCGCGGCCTCCATCACCGTCCGAGAGGCATTATTAGAAGCCTTATACGCAGCCGTTCGCTCCAACCCCTCCTGTCCTCCCAGTTCCATCCCCGCGAACCCACGTCGCGCCTGCGAACTTTGTGTCGCCTCGCAATTCGAAGCACAAGATCCACGCTCCTCAACCGCAACAAGCCTACTATATCTCCAAACGACAATCCTGATGGCATTAGAAGCTGATAACCATTCTCCCGCTACTACAAGGAGCGGAACCAGCGGGATGCCGAAAGCTGCATGGGTTGGATCTGCAGTTGGGTTAGCATATGCCATGAAGTTGCATTGTAATAGGACCGTGGATAGGTATACCCATTCCGATCCCGATTCTGATGAAAAGCTCGGTCGTAGAGCTTGGTGGGTTTTAGTGGTTTTAGATAGATGGCATGCTATCTCTACATCCTCCCCATTATTTATCCCGGATTCAAATGTGGTACTATTACCTGAGGATCAAACTTTGATTGGTTTAACCCCTTGGCATTTGGTTAGGTTGTCTTGTATATTGGGACATCTTTCAGAAGCATTTACAACAGCGGATGAAATCGTTAGTGCGGCTTCTTTGAATCCTTATATTTCTAGACTTTTGAGAGGGGAGTTGGAAAGATTTCGGGAAAGTGTTGAAGTTGTCTGGGGATCTTTGAGTTTACTACACGTTGCTTATTATCATGTTAAGTTACTTGTTCTTCGCCACAATTCCGCTTCGGAACCAAGACAGCTATTGGAACCTGCGTTAAGGATGGCTACTATGTTGGATCATTCTTCGATGCCGATTACTCCTTTGAACCATCATTTTGCAGCTTTGGCGCTTATTACGTTGGTGGATTTGGGGGAGGTGGAAGAAACTAGGTTGGAAGCGAGGAGAGGGGTGGGAATGATTGATGAAGCTATTAGGAAGAGAAGAGGTTTGGCAACCAGGGAAGATTCGAAGGGTTGGGATAGGGTTATTAAGGAGGTCATTGGGAGGAGGATAGAGGGGCATACGGGATATGCGACGACTACGCAACAGACGGAGGGACTAAGGCATTTGGCGGAGTTGGCGATTGGGGAGACTAGGGAACAGGGGAGGAAGGAAAGGAGGATTGATAGTGGGATGTTGATGAGGTTGGGGTATTTGGGGACTCTTGGGGAGGGGGGAAGATGATGCAAGAAGCGACAGCTGTAATGCGAAGCTATGTGAAGCTATGTGAAGTGATGTGGAGATTCAAACTTCGAGGGGATTGAGAAAGGAAGTGTTGTGTGTGGTTCTTGGCGGGAGTTGCGGGAGTTGGTTTTACTTTTTTCATTTCTTTTCTTCTTGATTGCTATATGGAATTAATGCGTGTGAATAGTTAGTTCGCTCTGGGGTTTTCGTTTGTTAACAAAGGTGGCGCTGTCTGTTTTATTTTTGTCTTATGTCTAGCTATGTCTAACTAAGCTTTTTTCTTTTGTTGTTATCTACTTGTTATTTTATATAGCTTATCTTTACTTGATTTAGGATGTGTATGTACTGGGTTTTTTGGTCTGTTTTTTATTGGGGATAAGGGGTGGCATGGGGCTTTGCATTGTGCAAGCAAGTGAGTGGATGATGATAGGAGTTGGGGGTTGGGGATCGCGATATCGATGATCAAAGCAAATTTTATTTTTATTGAATTGAAAAAGGGATTCTTACATCTAATATCATACTGAGTTGTGTGGAACCCGTAAAAGCGATGAACTGTTAATCACTTGTCACTTGTCACACTAGAGTAGTCACGTGATTCTCCATAATCTCGAGCAATACCACCTTCAATTTATACATATCGCTACATAAAATCCTTCCCTGACAAACCAAAACGCCATGTCCAAACCACTTTAAACCGCGGAAAAATAACTTTTGTTAACCGTCCTGTCCATCCATCATGTCGTGATATCTTCCAATCTTCCAATCTTCCAATCGTCCAAGCCATGCCAGGCTACCCCGACCACCGGCCACCTTTTACTTCTTCCGTCACACCGCTTACTTCGCCTTGCCCTTGCTGTTGCTAACGAGCTTCTTCTTAGTGTGCTTCTTCATCTTGGACTTTCTCTGTTCGCGGCGCTCTTCCTTGACCTTCTTCTTGTTCTCCTGTGCAACTGTTAGCTTCCGTCGACTTAAACCAGGGTGATTCAGGAAAATTGCATACCTTCTTAGTGTCCTTATCCTCATGCTTCTTTCCTCTCGGGGTCTTATTGAACCTGGCCTCCCTCTGCTCCTCTGTTTCCTCCTCTGACTCCTCGTCATCACTTCCCTTGTCACTTCCCTCCTCATCCTCACTATCCTCATCCTCCTCACTTCCCTCCTCCTCCTTCCGTCCATCTTTAGCAAGCAGCTGGTTATACACCAATTCCTTCGCCTCACCCCTGTTGACCTTCTCCGCATCTCTCTCGTAATCATAGACATCTTCCAAAGTTCTCGGGATATAAGTCTGTCTAAAGATAGTCTCCTCCTCCTCCGTCTCACCACCTCTTGAGATCTGTGCCAGGCGCTCCATAATGGCGTCGTTATCCCTCTGGATCTCTTCCTCAATCGGGGTCTTTGAGATGAACTCAAACAGACGTTTAGTTCCAACGGGTTCGACACCATTCCTTCTGAAAAAGTCGTTACAGTTCTTAATATCCATTCTCAAGAACTCGAAAGTGCGAGGATGATCGAGTTCAACAGACTGAGAAACGTCGATAACCCAAAGATGTCCCTGATGATACAAAACATTGTATTCCGACAAATCCGCATGTACCAACTTACAAATCTGGTACATTCTCCACATGATGCTTAACATCTCCAAGTAGCAACGGTTCCACTCATCGTCTCCTTGAATACCTGCATCACGCAATCTAGGTGCAGGCCATCCCTTCTTGTCTCCAAGGAAATCCATAACCAACACATGGTTCCTAAGATGCAGGGGTTCCGGGGCAGGTAATCCAGCGACAAAAAGTCTCTTCAAGTTTCTCAACTCCTTCTCAGCCCAAAGCTTAACCATACTTCTATGATTCGTCTTTGAGTAACCATGTCTAAACCGATGTTCACCAGTAACATAACGATCTCTATCCTTGAAAACCAAAATCGCAGTTTTGTAGACCTTAATCGCAACATGTTTCTTTTCATCTTCTCCCGCCAAGGCATGGTAAACATTCGCTTCTTTTCCAGTCGAGATAACTCCATTAATAGTAGAAATATGACCCCGATTGATCAATTGCAACAAAATCATCCTCGTCCTAGGATCCAAAACCTGTTCCGAAGTAGCGCGATCACTTTTATCAGTATTACTTCTCGCACCACCTCCACCAACAGCCGGTCCAAGATCGTCCAGTTTGATACGAGAGGCGACTTTGTTCAGCGCACTGATTTGATCGGAACGAGACTTCTTGGAAGCAGCAGCGGCGGAGGAGTTGACACCCTTGTTGACACCAGCGGCGGCTTCTCGTTGGCGGTTGTAGCGCTTGGTAAGATCTCCTCCTCCACCTTGGGGCGCGTCTTCAGCCATGAAATCTTCGTCGTCATCAGAGAAAAGGTCTTCGACATCTTCGTCTGCATCTTCGAGGTCTGCGGCGGCAGCAAAATCAGCGTCGAAGCCGTCGGCAGCGGGTTCAGTGTAGCCAGTGCGGGGGTCGAAGTGGTAGGCCGGCTCGGCGGGAGCGGCGGGGGTGAGCGTGGATGGCATTAGAGATGTTGTGTTTCGTTTCTGGGTTGAGTGGGGGTGTTTCGAGTCGTCAATTCGTGGGCGCGACGAAAGCTGGTGGGGCGGTGGTGGGGTTGCAAAGGTAGAGGTCGCTATGTATCTAACAGGGAAATTTCTAAGAGGCTTGGCAGATGTAATTTTTAGGTTTACTTGGAGTCTAGTCTGGTTTTGGTGGCGCTAAATTATGCGTCATCATGAATCACGCGAGAGCTGGAATAAGTAGAGGAATTTCGCAGATTTTCATTAGGAGCACGATTGGATCTGTATTATGCACGCACCATGCGGTCAGTTTAGGTCATGTTGCTCCTAATGTAAAAAATGGGATTTCATAATCATCTGGATGCTTATCTACTTAATTAGACTCTGAATCACTTTTTGTCACTTATCCACGAGTAAGTAACCAACGATATCAGGTGAGCGCAAACGGCCCGGTATATCGTAACAAGAGTTTAGAGCATTTTTTAACCAGGAAGGCCCTTGTAAATAATGAACATCAGACGAAAGAAATTCAATGAAAGCCTTGTCTCGTAATTGCACTTTATGATCCTTTGATGGCAAACGATTCAAAGTCGCCAAGCCGGTACTTATTTATGTTCCTTGAGCTTGAAAGGTTTGTCTCACTGTACGGGTACAAGACACCAGTTCTGATGGTAGATATATCAATTCAGAATCTACGCTGAGGACTGTTGAGTGTGGAATCAGCAGAAGTAGGAACCTGTTCAGGTGTGGATATTGGATGTGTATCCGCCTCACAGGCCGTTTGTCGTTGCTACAAACACCCTCCACCGGGGATACTCCTCGTTTCGTTGGAAGACAGAACTTTGAATACATAACCTGTCCGTTTTCCCCAACACCTTCTATTATCCATCCAATCGACATCCCTTTGCACCAAAATGAAACTATTACCCATTCTCCTACCGTTTGCTGTGAGGTTGGCTTTGCGTCCTTTGCATCCGCTCTACTTGCTCATTCAATACACACCCCCGAAGTATCCAGTAAAGTTCCCCCCAGTTCAAACAACATTCCCCATCGTTTCCAACGCCGTCAACCCCCCGATTTCGTTCCTCCCCACAAACGCCCATTACACTATTCCCCCCTACAAACGAATTCGAATAGCGCCGGTAGAATTCATCGACGGTCCAATCATCAATCTCTACACGATGAACTCCGCGATGAACTCCGCGATGAACTCCTCCCTATCAATTTCCCCCGCGCAGCAAACGGATCCCTCACAACAACCTCCAAAGACCCCTGTACCAATCTCCGCGCTCTTCTCGGTCCGAAAATGAGTAAGCCCAACAATATCATTCCTATCACTCCCGTCTCTGTGTTATCATCAAGGTTTCTAACCATCTATCAAAACCCGCAGCCCAGAAAGCTCCCGCCGCAACGGCTCTTGCTTGTCTCCGCTCAATCCCCTTCTCGAAACCTGATGCTGTCGAATTAATCAACAACCTCTGGATCTTTGCGCAATTCTATGCTTCACAACGAATTCATCTTAATCCACCTGGTAGCCCTGGTAGCCCTGGGAGTACTGGGGGACAGGAAAATTCCACCTCGTTGGCGGCGCAATCCTCTACTGCTCCTACAAAAGACCTCCAACTCCCAAAATTCGACATCAACAGAACCCTCTATGATATCGAAACGAAAGTCCTAGCAGCTCAATACAAAGGAGGTTTTGAGTTCTGGACCGATGTTGCAATGTCATTTAGTGGGTTTCGGGATGAGATGACATCGTTTGTACTTACGTGTGCTGGTGCATTTTTTGGGTCTCATCAATTAGAGTTGGTGGCGGTGGCGGATAGCGCGGCGGGGAGGAGGGATATTCTCCTTGTTGACAAGAGTGGTTCCAACGTCGCAGGCTTCGGAAACAGAAGAAATGGAACCACCAACACAAAGCGGAGTATTGGGGGAATAAAGCTTGGGAAACAGGTTATCAAAATCAACGGACAGGATGCAGAGACGTTTCTGTTAGGGATGGCTACGAATATGTCGGATCTCTGGGCCATTACAGATCCGAATACTAGGTGGAATGCACTATTTAATTCCTTTCCAGATGAGAACCCGGGATACTTTGCTGGAAGGGTGGGAATATGGACGGATGATAAGGGGAATGTATATGAATTAGAGATGGAGGATGGATCGATACAAAAAGCGGAATGGCAGGCGGAGTTTGGAGAGTTTGATCCGGCGTTTCCAAGGGGAGAGTGGAATGATACGGAGTCTTTTACTAGGAGTGTTTGTTATGTGTCGGAGTTGGAACAGAAGTTAAGGGCGCCGGAAATTCCGGGGCCGTTGTTGAGGTATGATCCATCTGGGGATGCTTACCGGAGATTTATAAGAGCGGAGATCAAGAAAGCCGCCGACGCAGTGAAGCATCCTAACCCCAGACCAGCATCAAATAAAACCATCACCACAGCCACAGCATCTTCTATTGAAGAAGATATCCCGCCAGCTAAATACACCCCTACCCCCAAGAACTACCCTCCCTTCATTCTCCATGGTTCAGTCGATGACAACAACCAACTCCTCGTCTACCCAGATCCAGATGGAGATAATTCCACCGCCGTCATCAGTGTTGGTGACTTCATTCTCAATTCCGGTTACAATGAATCTACTTTCGACTTATTAGATTCCCTCTGGTCATTCGTCTTCCGTAACCTCACTGCTCGTGGTACTAAGCGATTAATTATGGACATTTCCGGTAACCGTGGAGGCGAGCTGGAATTAGCCTTTCGGTTATCTCAACACTTGTTCCCAGAAACCTTCACCAGTCCGGATCAAATCAAATATGGTTACAACTTGAGATGGACTCCCATGTTGGCAAAGCTTTTCAGGACCCCAGTAAAGGGTAGTGCAAAGGATACCAGGTTTAGTGTTGGGAGAAGCCAAATGTTCGGTATTGAATCAGATGGAAAGTCAACTGTGACGTCCACGACAGCGTCCACAATAAATTCTACAACGGACGAATTTCTAGGCCCCTACTACTATCCAGAGGTTAAGGATTACTTTACTGCATTGAAAAGGTATAACTTAACCTGGCCTGGAACCGACGTCGGAAATATCAACCTGCCAAAGAAGAATGTATGGGAACCCCAAGATGTTGTGGTGGTTGGGGATGGATATTGCGTTGGATCTTGTTGGATGTTTGTACATCTGATGGAGCTAGCTGGGGTTAGAGTTTATGCACAAGGAGGTAGATCGGAAAGAAAAACGATGCCGGCGATTGCGGGATATGGGAAAAGGTACTTATTTCTTGTCACATTTACTCTTACACTAGCTTTGTGACCAGGAGAAATACTAACAATCGTAGTGCCGCAGGATATTCCTACGACGCGATGGTAGCCGACATGTTCAAAGCATTCGGGGATACATCAGATAATAAAGACATGCTTAAACACCCACGGACTCGTCTAGATGCATCCTTCACACGGATGGGGTTTGGTCAAAATTGGATTGTTGATCCCCAGGATCCGAGGAGAGGCAAGGGAATTCCGGCGGGGTTCGAATACAAACTGGCTTGTAAAAAGATTCCTTTTACCGAGTTTTCAATTTTGGATATCGAGGAACGCTGGAGAGTGGTGAAGAAGACGGCTTGGAAGTATGGAAAGTCGACGGCTTGTGATAGGGAGGAAGAGGAGGGAATAAAGTTGGATGGTGCGAAGGTGTTTGAGGAAGAGCAGGGAATATTGGATGGTGCGGAGGTGTTTGTGATGGGGAGGAATGAGACGATGAAGGTGGTGGGCGGAAAACCGGACGGAGGAAGAGGTAGAAGGAGAAAGAGGTTATGATTTAAAGGATATTGATTGTGGTGACGGTTATGTATTAGTCTGTAATATGATGGATTTAAAGAAGGATAATGTTATGTCTTGGTATGCCTTACTCAGTTTTATTATGTCGGTGCACATTCATACAACACATGACTGGTAAGGATTCTGCGCGCACAAAATGCAACAACGATAAAAAGAGTACCAACGGCCGTGATGTTCTGGATACAGGATATGGAAAGTACTCAAATTACGACTTCGACTTTGCTAGCCAAAAAAAAAAGAGAGAAGACGCATGTTCAAAATATGAGGAATGTTAACATTACTACAGCTACATTCTTGGCAGGTCGAGACTCACAACTACTTAATACAATTCTAAGACCATTAATTCAGATAAAAACAAATGCAGGAATGAGGAAACAAATCATTGCGCTTATTCTTGCTAAAAACTATAAATGACCTGCAAATAAACGCCACATTTCATCCCACTCTTAGCTCGCAAAAACAACAACGTAAAAAGAAGAATACGTAGATCGCGCGGATCTGAAAATACATATAAAACCACCACGATCACTCCATCAAAGAATTAAGTTCCTCCCAAAAATTCTTCAAGTACTGCTTGTACGCCTCCGTAGCATTCTGGAATTGCTACGTACCTGCAGCAATACCGCCATTGGCGGCCATTACAGCCGGGGCAGTCAAGTCGGGGTCAGCAACGGCACGGATTGCGGGGATCAGCATCGGAAAGTTTTTCAGAATGTGAGAATGCACATCCTCAACGGTGGGAACTGGTGTCTCCTATGGGGCTCGTTAGTATCAATTAATCGTAACTCAATGATCGAAGGGATAAGGGATTTACATAGAATGTAAAAAGTTCGACCACACCAGATGCCAGGTCGAAGTTCTGGTAGTCCGGCTGGGTGGTGGAGTTCGGTTCCATCTGGGAGAAGTGTGGGGCGATGCCGGCGGCAGGGGCGCTAGTATCGGCTGTAGCGTCGGCGGACTACAACATGTTAGCATCATAAACCACGAACCACGGTTCAACTATCAGAAAACATACCTTGTTTGTACAATCCACGATGGGTGTGGCTACAGACTTTGAGTTCCACTGCTGTCTTCATTTATGGGGCGGCGTGACATTGCGTTTCGTCGCTTCATTATTCCCCTTGTCGAGCCTGCGACGCATGATATCTTGCTCCTGTCTGAAACTTTTCCCAGATGTAGTCCTCGGCTTGCGCCCAGCATACCCAAGGGAACCGTAGTCGGAACCTCCGCACGGCACGGAGATTATCCGCCTTGGGCATTTTTTCCCACTTGTACCGTCCGTCCGTAAGTAACTTACAGTACTTTAAGGCGTTACAGGCTGAGGGGAAGGAGGTTTTGTCTGGTTCGGGCTGCACATCTTCGTCAGGGCCATCAGGCCCGGTCAACGCAGGAGGGCCGGAGACGTCGACGCCAGGATTGACGGGAAGGACCAGCGGTGTTCGGAATCTGTAATTATAATTGTTAGTTATTGAAAAAACAATCTTATCCATTGCTTTGGTTTACCTCAAAGCTTTAATGAGGATGTTTCTAACGCACTTGTTTTTCATTGTTTCCATCATCTTCTTCATATACCTCCTTTTTCGCATCTTCATCTTAGGTTCCAAACGGAATGTAACCGCACTCCCTTCTATAATAGTTGATTAGGAGGCCACGCAGAGTCAGGTGATTCATTGTCACGATATTTCTCACGCTTTGCTGTGCGTTCTATGGTCAGCCGGATATTGCCAATATATACTATCTTCTCGGGGAACATGATAAAGAACTTACGTTTCATCCAGTTGGAGTGATCAGTAAATGGATTAGAGGATAGCCCAGTGGCTTAATTGATTCCTTTGTTGTTCGAATGTCAGATCGTTCCATAGCACTTGTTACTATCGGGCAGCGAAGTAAGCATGCTGATCCATCCCATAATGTCTAACGCGTCATGGCAAGAACGATCTCTCTGGATAGAATGCGTCTTTTGCGAATCGAGGCGAAAACTTACTTCGTTTTATCTAGGATTGGATGTTCCGAATGGAATGTCGATAGATTCCATTGTTGGATACTGACTTGTTGATGATCAGAGTCGTGGTGTATGAAGGAAGGAGGGGTGCGGGTGGAGAAGAAGGAGTGAGACGTGGCTGGCGTGTGACCATGCTTGTCCCTTCCTCGATTCTTTGAGGACTGTGCGGGGTCGAAGCAGGGGCGTTAATCATCTCTCGTCACTCGGGGTCCAACGACGCCAAGCCCTAAGTTTCAGTTTACATCATGTATTATTCTGTCGCTTTATGAGTGGAGATGGTACTAATACTCTCGGCATACCTACGTTTCTTTCAGACACCGATTAGGAAGACTGGTCGGAGCTTAAGACTCAAGTGCAGGAATACATGCAAGCCACAGTAGGCCGCTCTTATCACGGATAAATCGCTTAATTTAGCGAGCGATGGATAAACGTTTCATACTTTTATCCACAACGCCTCAACTCCACATCAACACAATACATACTTTCCATGTCCATTCTGCACGTCTACGGCCCAACCTACATCGGAAGATTACAGATTTCATGCGACGCATCTTCATGCACCCCTAGGGCATGGAACTTCCAACATCAGCCACAATTAACGCCGCGTTACGCATGCATCTTCCTATGGCCTTGTGCATGTGTCTCAACGACTCAAGAGTCAAAATACAGTATCCAGATATTTGAGTCCCCAGGCCTCATCCCCGTTCTGCGCGGCACGAGAAGTATAAGTATCTCCCGTAATCTCCCCCACTACACATTCACAACGCACCTCAATCATCACTTTCTTCTTGAATCTTCAGCATCTCACTATTTGCTCTCGCCTTATCAGCGATTCCCGGAGTAGTATCCACTTCGCTAGTTGCACGCGATGATCCAGTAACCGAGGTCCTCTTTTTCAGCGCCCAGAGATACATGGGAAAAATATACTCCAAAGAACATAATGCTCGACCCGGAGTTGATAGCGGATGTCATAACTTGCCATGGGATTTGTAGGTTTCCCACATGTCCTCTGCTCTTTTCCTCCGCCACCCTTCTCCCCATCTTCCTGCGTTGGCTCCACAAAAATACAAGAGCGGTTGGAAAGATAAAATAGATACACACAGCTGACAAAATCCGGCAACTATAGTCAGAAAATCACATGGTCCTACAAAGTCAGAAACGGATGCTGTGAATTCTTTTTCGATTATGCATGTCAGAATCATATGTTTACTGCAAAAAGCAGAGAAGACCCGTATGTATATTTTTTCTCCCATCTCTACTCTTCAATTTACCAACATTTACCCTTTCATCTATACCCTACCTTACACCATCACTTCTTATGTCGGAAGCCACATTTAATGATGTGGAGGCTAATAAACGGACCAATAGTAAACTATCACCAGAGCATAGACTCCAAATTGCGAGTTATAAATGTAACTTTAATGGGTGTAAGGAATGATTGCGCCGCAGCCTACCTGGCCATTTCACCATCCCGAAGGGGGCGGGGGGAGGGTTAAGATGACGTATATGGCTGGACTGGACTAGACTGGACTGATTAGTTGGATTGGACGACGCTGGGAATCTCGCATTCCCGGCGTGGAATGAGAGCTGAGTCTGGAAGAGTAAAGAAATGTAAAATTTAAATTTAAAAACGTCATGTTCCTCCGTATTTTCCAGAATAGATTCCGTCGGCAGCGGAGATTGGATCACATCATCCCGTAGCCCATGGGGTCTAGGCTGACCCCCAGCGTGGATGTGCGGCTCAATTACAATTGAGACGTTACTTTTTATAGCGCTCCCGCTTGGGGTACTTTACCAGCCTCTTACGTACCTGTGAAAGCCCAGACAGCGGTACAAATAACGTTTTCTAGCGAGATTGCCTTCTTCGCTTTCTGTGTTGCACTTAGCGTGTCAGCACGCCAAGCCGCATCGCGCGTGAAGCCGGGCCGCGTGATATTTCATGAACACCCGTTTCAACCCGCCTCAACTCCCACAGACCGCGTCGAATGTAAAAAAGGCCAACACCACCCATCCCTGCTCAATGCGTCTACCAAAATCTCTTCCCCCCGCACCTCTTGACGGACATTCAGACATCCGAGATTAACGTCTCAGCGTTGATATAAGGATACGCACGGATATACGGAATTATCGGAAGGAAGTGGTTCATTTGGAATAGTTTATTTATTGGACATTAGGTTTAATTGTTTGTGGTTTAGCAATGAGGCATTTATAAATGTATAGTACTGTATTGGATCCAGAGGTTTATTGATCCGAATGAGTGAATGTTTTGTTCTGAGTACACCTGTACCCATGATTCGACTACGAACAAAGTTTTTCCTTGGTGTTTCTCTTCGGATTTTGTTGTTGTGTCTTTCTGGTTTCTGGTATTTGTGTTCCGAAGGAGCTTAGGCATTGGCGCAAGGTGTTGTAAGTTGATCTGTTCCTTTTTATCTGCATTTGCTAATATCTTATCAGTTTCTCGTTGATTGGCGTTTGCAGATATGGGTCTTTACCATTGTGTCTTATTGCTGTCAAGCGCCCAAACGTCCGGACGATAATCAACAGCACAGGCAATATTGCAAGCTGCCATCGAGACTTGCGGGGAGCTACACAATGATGTGAATTCCATCTGTAACTTAATCGATTGTTCTTTTCTCTCATGTAAATTTTAGAGTGAAATGAATGTTATTTTTAGCTTGGAGTCATTTTTGCAGACGTAAACGTTTGGGAGTCGGGTGATGCCATGTGCCTTGCAGTGTAAAATGTGACTTGTAATGCGCACATCTTGGGGATCATCATAGATCACTCTATTTATATAAGCGGATGATTGAGGGGAAGTGGCTCATGGCCAAGTACGATAGGTCTTAGTGGGTGTATCGGTTTGTCGAATGACGAGCCAAAATTGTTGTATAAAGTAGATAGAGGGACCGGTATGGGTTTTTAATGCGGTGTGGCATATATATGGGGATGGTGTAAGTCCGGGGGAATCGCGGTCGACACATATTGAAAATTGTGAGATCTTCGTTGGATGCATATTGGATTGTAGAAGATCTCGTTGGCAGGTCGATAGATTAATACATAAGAGTCGACATCCGTTTGCAATTGTCCGTTGGTACAAAGCGAACTATTGAGCTGCTTTCGTCTAATGTTTTTTGCGTTTGTGCGCACGGTAGTGCAAGAATATCTCGCGTTACCAGGTACGAGCCCAGAACATGAGTACAAGTCTGTTCATGGTCTACAAAAGAAGTGCAATTGTATGATTCTTTACAGCAAGCCTCAAACCCAACCGATCGATCAAACCCCAGGCAAAAACCAGGTAAAAACAAAATTGTCGATATACAGATCGTCTCGAATCAGGTGAGTCTCAAGCCGTACAGACCAATGTCACAAGCTATCATGCCATTAAGCAACCCATCTGAGGAACTCCATGTAATTTCTTCTGTTGGTCCCTAGGTCTTTGTTATTCTTGGCATACGCCCAGTCCCAAGTCCTGCACCCCGTCATCAGTCATGGTCTCAGAATTGTAAAGTGGAAGCATTGACAAACTTACATCACGCCACCATAGTTCGGATAGCCTTTGACCTGGTTGACTAAGCTTGCCATCTGTAAGGACGGCAAATAACCGCTGCTAGCGGCATCGGGAGATCCAGGTACGCCAACAAAGAGCTTTGCACGGCTATTCTTTGCCATCATATCCAAACTCCATTCGCGGAACGAGTCAGGAATGTTGTTCCCTCCGCACCAGTTATTGTAAAACTGAATGAAAAGTAAATCTAAATCGTACTGTTTCACTTTGTATTAGCACCGGAAGCTCTGATGAGGATTAGCGACATACAACGGCGTCTCCCAAAGATACATCCGGCCTGGGGCACTGCGGAGCACCGGACATAATTAAACCACCAGTAGGGGAAGCGAGCGCTCTTAGCTCAGAAATAAGCTCTCTCCAACCTCTTGGGTCGTTGTTCTCGATGTCTAGGTCGAACCCATCAACAACTGCGGTTCCAAATGGTCGGATAGTACTGTGTCCGCGTCCGAATAGGTTCCAGACGTTGCGCGCGAACCCGAGGGGATCAGTCATGCTTTGAGTCATAGTGGCGCCGCCGATGGATAGTAGAACTTTCTTTTTATTTGATTGACATGTTTTGATATCGTTCTCATATGTGGGGCAGTGGGCAAGGTTGGTTCCTGAAACGGTGCTGTGGCAGTAGGGCCAGAAGTTGGTATCCTGTGGCAGTTAGCGTTAATCCAAAAAAACAGAATACCGTTACGCACAGGGAGACTACGTGCTCCCCAGAGAGTGTTCAGAAATGCAAGGATCACAATATCCACATCCGGGTCGTCGCATAATGCTGCTAGCGAGTCGTTATGACTCTTCTTGACCTGGCCAAAGTAGACAACCTATCTAGTAGATGAGTTGATATCTTGATAAATCTGATGAAGGGAATCACTGTACCGTTTTACCAGCTGTAATTGGCTTGACGCTAACTTCATCGATTGGGAACGCTCGGGCTGTCTAAGCCGAAGCAAGAAGGAAGACTAAAGCTGAGAACCGCATTGGGAATAAAGGTATTTCTAAACTCTTTTCTTTTGTACCTGCAGGACGTTTCGTCAGTACTCCCGTATCACCACAGTCCGGCGTTATCAGGTGTGTCACTTACACTCATAAAAATATGGAAGGGGGGTCAAGAGTTGATGCTCCACCAGTCTCTGCCACTCCAACCCGGTAAATGGATGGTTTCTGCGCTAACCAGACCGCCGCAGAGCCAAGACCGTTCGTCAGATTACGCCACGCGTGTTGCATGGGTATGTTTGCAACCATATTTAAGCGAGACACTAGCTTGAGCCTCAAAACTTCGCAATCCTGAAGATTCCGCAATATCGAGATCACAGAAAGCAGATAAGTGACTCTATCAGCCACTGCATTTCGACCTGCTTTGGCTGACACTTTCTCAAGAATCGCAGTGGGTACAAATGAGTCAATAATTTTGTCCTTAATTTATACTTAGACGCGCATGAATAGTTTGTACCGTGCGATGCATCGTATGATAACCATTGAATTGGCATCAAACGCAAGTAAATTTCTTTGTGGATACAGAACTTCCTACGATGTCATGGGGCCTCGGAGCGGATCGCGGGTTTGTACATCGGCGACTATTTCCTTGGAATTCAATGTCCTTAAACGACAGCTTTTCGACTCGGCTACATACCCGCTATTCAGCTCGGCTATTGCCTCGGTATTCAACGGCCTAAAACTTGTGTTATGCACTTTGAATATTTTACTGAGCGCCGAGAAAAATGCACTTTTTACGGTTTTGATAACAAAATTAAGGCTGTCCTGGGAAACGGAACACTTTTTTTCGCAGCGTTTGGTACAAGACGCACAATACTATTGTGTTATGTAGGGCATCGTAATCCAAAATGAGTTAGTTCTGCACTCCATGTTCTTACGCAATTTCGGGGCCTCTGTAGCACAGATGGGCTCTAAATGTTCCTACATAAGAAGTTTGTTCCTCCGTCTCTCGGATTATTTTCTTCCCTCTGTACACAATCATAGTTTCCATTCAATAGCAATCATGTCAAAATGCCAAGCCTCGCCTCCCAGTCCGGGAAGTACCAGAACCTCACAAAATCCCAGATTCTCGACATCTGGCCTTTTGTACACAGCGCACATTATAAACCAGTATGGTCTTAATGGTCTTTTCCCTGAACTTTCTCGACCATTAAATGATCAGGAATACCCGCATATTCCACATCTAATGTTCCGGATAGCAGCCATCTCAGATCAAACCATTACACCGCATCATTTCGAAACTTCTTAGTCCGGGACAACAACGATTTTCAATCATACCCATCCGCAATAACTAATCATCAACCATCTCACATGCCACATCAGCACCAGGGCAATATCGAATCGAACACTGAGCAGATAACGGCTGTTCATCACAGTCTCCTGGTTTCATCATCTTCTTTCCCTGGAAATTATGACAATAGTTCCGTCTACAACGAACCCACCTTGATGCAAGCCTCTTCATCGCATCCTTTTGTCTCCCAACAGTCCATCCATGTCAGAACAGGATTACTTACATTATCTGAGGAGCCAGGTTTGCATCAAGCCGATGCACAAGATCCAGAGGATGATTGTGAACAAGTTCAAGCTTCGGGCGGGAATGATTTTCAACATTACCTTGAGGAAGATGATGATGGGAAATATTCTGACGACGATGGACATGGTGAACTTTTATCTCCAGGGGCTACCAATACATCATTTTATTGTCCAATTTTTGACTGCGACACAATCCTTGGAAGTGTGAATGAGAGGACAATCCACTTCAAGAACGATCATCAGTCAATTTTAATGTTATAGAAGTGCTTCCATTCCACGTGTGGACTTTCTTGTACTAAAACATATGATCTACAATGCCATTTGGCAAGCCGGCACTACTTGAACCACGGAGAAAATCAGAAACAAATGCTCCAAAAAGCAATCGAATCTTATACAAAGTCAACAATGTCAAATATAAAACCTTTTCAATGCAAATGGTTCGCCGACTGTAATTAGAGATGCAAAAAACTGTGTTCTCTTCAAGATCACATCAGAAATCAGCATCAAAACTTCACCCACTATTGTGAAAGGTGCAGAGACAACAAGTCGTATGCGAGCAAGCGTAGTCTTGCCCGTCGTCAGAAGACGTCAGAGTGCATCAACAGGGGTATCATGTTAAGTCATTCGAACAGACAGTAGCGTTTACAAAACTTGGGTCTGAAATCGAGATCAGGGCGATATTGTAGTGAAGAATGTACACGTTGACAACTATAACTGATATGTGGGATAAAGGCTCGGAAACCAAAACTTCATAGGTACTTAGTTAAAAGGAGCGGGGTGGAATTTGCCTACAGAAGCTTTACTATGTAGCGACTAGATAGATCAATGAAACAGGCTTTCGTTTTTTTTTCTCCCCAGTCAGATAAACCTTGATTATTCCATACGTGTCCCATAAGGTACGAATCACAGGGTATCACCCAGGGCTCTGGACCCCGAGTGACAAAGCATGATAACTTTTCATTCAACCCCGCTCAGCCCCTCGAAGAATGACCGAAGGGACAACGTCTGTTATCCGCCAGACATGCCTCACTATTTCTCGAACGCCCGCACCTCTCCCTCCTTCACCATCAAGACTCACACCATCCACCATTCGGCATCCAACAATGGAACACATCCCCCGAGATTCTATCCGGAACATCCAATCATGGATAAAACGATGTAAGTACTGGCCTAGATTCACCAAAGACGCGTCCTACCCAGCTATATTGTTTTGACTACCACACGTAGGAGACCGTGAGGCGGTCCACGGTGATTCCACAAGCAATGGAACAGCTCCGGTGAATAGCAAGCTAACCCCGCTCGTCGATAGAAACATTTATCTACACATTGAAATTGCGAATCAGCCAATTATGCCACCGGGCTATTGTCTAAGGAACCTATTGATCACTCCAACTGGAGGAAGCGTAAGTTCTCTATCATTTATTTGTGTGCGTCGAGCAGCTCGTATGATAGAAGGATTCAGCTGACCACAGAACACAGAAACCGCAAGGAACGCTATACGAATCCAGCATGACTATGAATCACTTGATTCTGCATGGCCTCCTAATCAACATGATGGGAGAGGTGTGGTAACATTCCACATGGAATATCCAACCTGGAACCGAAAATAAAGATGAGAAAGAGGAGGAATATGAAGAAGATGATGAAAACGATGAAAAAGAATCGTGTCGGAAGTATCCTCATTCAAGCGCCGGTCCCACACCCGTTGATGCCACCATCCAAGTCACCCCCGCTGCAAAGAAGAGGAAGAGTGCGCCTAAGGCGGTAACATGTCTTGCTGCTTTGGTTAATGAAGCTGAGCATGGTGACTCGGCTACCGACGATGAAGCCGCTTCGATCGCCCCCTCCATGCTTCGCGAGAGAAAATGGCGCAAGAACGGGCGTGTAATCTCTGCTCGACCCGCGCGCTGTGTTGATGGCCAGCTGGTTATTATTGAGGACATCGTTGCTCCTACCAACCCCGGCGCCCACATCTCCACCTCTCCGACCGTCGCTTCCAATCCCGCCTCCGAAGGTGTACTAGTCTCCCCCGAAGCACCCGATTCCGCTACCGCATTCGATACCGTCGCCGCATCCAGTACCGCTGACTCACCCGATACTGCCACCGCCCTTAAGTAGTACGACGGCTTGGTCCACCGTGCGGATCCAAGTGTTGACGTCTCTGATCTGCCTCAACTTTCGGGCCCCGAATGATCCTGACGCCGATGTCGAGGTTGCCCCGCCTAAAGCCCCATTGCTAAGCGTGGTAGATTGTCTTCACTTGTGCAAGATTCCATATAATGGCAGTGCGAATTGGCAGGATCTGGAAGGCAAGGACGTGTTGCGTGCCGTCCAGCGCTTTCGCTTCCAATTCCCTGCCGTCAGTCGGAATGTTGCTGAAGATTATATCTTCAAAATGCCGGGGAAGCAGAATGACGAGATAACACGCAGAAGGAAGAGGCGTGAGAATAAAGAAGCTAGGGAAAGGGATATACCAGAGCCCCATATCTTTCGTCCTCGGAAGAACTCGAAGGCTGCTAAGGCTGCGGTTGCCGCGGAGGAGGTATGTTTTCTGGTTTCCTGATTTCGTTGATGAATCATGACGATTAATGCTAACATGTTGTACTTATGTAGTGTCCCTCGCTTACATTTACCACTTCCGAGGCCGTTGAGGCCCTTAGCACCGATAACACCGACACTGACAATGTCGCCGCTTCGACGTTTGCGCCGGAGTATGACCAAGCCGGCATTCCGACTGCTATCTCTACTCCTGACTTTGTAGGTATTCACCGCTACTATTGCTGATGATTAATACTAACGATGGATTATATAGGAGTACCAGAACGGGTTGCTCGCTACCACTCTCGCCTCAACACCTACCTATGTTGATACTCCGGCTCCAGCCCCGGTGGCTAACGGCAATCTCGTCTATGGCACGGAGATGGATGTCGACGACCAAGAAATCGTTTTGGAGCACGACAACAACGTCGGCGTCCAGGCTGCCGTCGAGGAGTGGTTATTAACCCGCAATGTAAGTTCCCTGGTAATATCGTATCGGTTTTCGTTGGTTATTAATGAATTCCATAGGTCCCAGCTACTGCTGTAGGCAGCTATGCCATTGCTTTATCTTCCACCCCTTTTGTAAGTTTCTTTGCATCCCTCGATATTTCCTGGCTCGTTGCGTTGTACTTGTGATGAAAACTAATTGATCTCCAGGCCGCCGAGGACAATGCACCTAACAACGAGCATTTCGGCGCCATTGAGTTTCAGGCCCATCAGAAGGCCATCCTCGTCTTCCCTCACTTGGAAGCTGCCGCCATTGCTTTGGCCAATGGCGCGCATGCGGCCACTGACGATGACGAGGCCACCTGGTTGGAGAAGCTCATGAGCCCGTTTTGAATGGTGTCGTTGTTGATTCGACAACCTCATGGTTAGAGTATGGAAGGATAATTTTGTTCGTTATGGTTAGGTTCTTTTTTTTCGGTTACTTAGTTTGTCTTCTTGTTAGCACTCGAAGCCAGCAGAAATAAATGTACCTAGCTCAACTCGTTGTTGTTGTTGTTATTTCCTACAGCGTCATATTTTGTAATACCAGATATCGAGTCGAAATGAATGTATTTCTAACGCATCTCAAGTAGAACTTATTTTGCCCGCCCTCTTAGGCGTCTGAAACATTACGATTCTTTTGCATGGACTCATAGGGTATCAATGTCGAGTTTCACACCTTTTGCCCTTTGAGGTATCATCTGCACAGTAATTCACGGCGACTCGTATGGAGCCTGATTCCCAGTAAAATTACTCTGATCTTTTCGAAGCTATACCGTGATGCGTTGGCACATTGAAAGAAGTTGAATTGCTTATATGTTTTAGGTGCAGATGGAGGCAAGCGCTGGCAATTGTCGAGAAGGCTTGAAGATGTTGGCGGAATAACATCATTGGCCTTAGTTAGTCATTAGAGGGCCGCATTCATGTCATACATTTTGCATACAACCTCACTGGGGTGTATGTACCTAGCAAGGTTAGCCGTCCTCGGGTGATGCCCGCCTTGGCATAGATAGCGCAAGATCCAGACTCAATCGTAGCGGCGACGTGGAACCCGTCCCAGAGCTCTCTTTCCTCAAAAACTACCCGTCTTCCACCTCCACCACATCTTGAGAAGCGAATCCCTCGAATTCACAACAACATGCCGCAATGATTCGCCAACTGCACCGTTTAAACTTTTCCAGCTTCACCTATCGCGGAGCTCATCACATGATATCATTTCCACACCCCGGCTAGAGGCTCTATTTTCGTCGCAAAAACAAGCCTAATCCAAGCTAAAACAAGCTTCAGGCACCCACACGTGCTAAGGCCTTCAACGCATCTCTCCGCCTTTGTTAGGGAACTACAGGGGAACCGGAGCTCCCGTGACGCTCTCAGCACGGTCCCTTACCTCTCCCCTCGACTTTCTCTTTGTCGCGCCGTCCTCCCGCTACCTCTGCCGAAACATCACAAACGTGAGCTTCCCACGACGAAAACTCAGCTAGCATAGCGACTGCTGCGACCGCCGCGATGCCTTTCAACACACTCACTGTCGCATGCAGCACTGCGCCTACGGTCATTACTACATTCTTCAATCACTTTTGCGCCTGCTCCCCGACTACATCAAAACCAAATGCAGACGATGAAAACTTTGAGCTTTCCTACGAAGAGGGTGTGGCCTTGATCCGGAGGTTCTTGACGCATGCCAGCCATCATACCGTTGAGGAGCTCCAGGCGTTCACTGCGATGTATGTCCCTGCGCCGACGTGGGTTAGGACCGAGAATATCGTTATACCGTCCGAGTTCATGATAGAATCGGGGGAGATGGTGAAGCGGGCACTGGGAGATACAGCGATGGGTCAGGGAGAAGCTGCGGAGTGGTGGAAGTGGAGAGAGAAGGACCTACGAGCGGAGTGGATCTGGGTCAGGGAAAAGTGGTGGGGAGACGAAGATGCGGAAAGGGAGAAGGATAAGAAGGTCATGCTCTATATTCACGGAGGAGCTTACTACTTCGGAAGTGTAGACGAGCACCGTTATCAGCTGCAAAGACACGCGAGAAAGCTCGGGTGTCGTGTTTTTGCACCGCGCTATCGATTGGCGCCGCAGTTTCCGTTTCCTTGTGGTAGGTTGCACTTGCGCGGCGGGTAGGGCTGACGCCGGAACAGAGGATCCGGGGAATATGGCTGGGAGCTGGGGCCGGTATGGCTAACGAATGAACAGCTATCTACGACGTACTCGCTTGTTATCTTTACCTCCTCAGCTCATACACACCCGAGAACATTATCATTGCCGGCGACAGCGCCGGTGCCGGTATGGCGCTCAGTATTCTCTGCATGCTCCGCGACCAACAGCGACCAATGCCCGCCGGCGCTGTGCTAATCTCTCCATGGGTCGACCTGTGCCACAGCTTCCCGTCAGTTATGGACGACAATAGCCGTGACTACATTCCTGCCCATGGATTTCAGCACCGCCCATCAGAGGCATGGCCTCCCCCGCGCCCTCGTGAACAAACTAAGGATTCTTACGATGTTGTTACGCCCGGCGAAGTCGCCGCAGGTGATCTTGAGGAGTCGATTCCTCTCAACCCCGTCAACGCTCAGTATCAGCGCATCGAAATTGACGGAAAGGTTGTACAAATCCAGGACCAGATCCAGATGTACACTACCAACGACTTATTAACACATCCTCTCGTTTCTCCTGTAAACCAGCGCACCCTGGGCGGGCTATGCCCTTTGCTAGTCCTCACAGGTGGAGGAGAAGTCCTCCGCGATGAGCAGATTTACATTGCACACAAAGCAGCTTTCCCATCCGCTTTCTCTAAGCCTGGCCAGGAGGACACTGATACCCATCCTCCCGCTACGAAAGTCTGGCTTCAGGTATTCGCCAACGCTTGCCACGTCCTGCCAACGCTTGCCTGGACGAAACCTGCGAAAATGGTTGGCGACACCATAGCATCCTTCGCCGCTACAGTTTGGAGTGATCCAGGTGGTCTAGCTCCTTTCCGGTACGAGCTTATGAGTCTTAGCCATCCTGTAGAGCTTAAGTCGCCCTTAACACCTGCGGCATTCCCACCGCCGGAAAGGATTGGTGTCATCACCCCAGAACCGGTGAAGCGATGGATGGAAGCGAAGAAGAAGTGGGATACGAAGTATGCGACGAAGAGACCAATCAAGGACGAAGAGGAGTATGAGGAGGAGGAGGAGAATATGGCTGGTGTACCACCGTCGGCGGCCTACAGAAGAAGAAAGAAGGATAAGCGGACAGGAAGCAGTGAGGGACATACTGGGAAAGAGAGGGGATGGGGAATGTCTATGTGGGCCGGATGGAGTGCGAAAAGTGATACCAAAGTTGTTAGGAGGCAGGAGGCGGAGGCGGCGAGGGGACCGGCGATGGAAGCGCTGGTGGAGAGACAGGAGTAGAGGTTTAATTAAGCTCAAGTTGTTAATAATGTTTTGTGGAGTATTCTACGGTAATAATAGATGTTTTGGGTAGGAGTATTCTACGGTAATAATAGATTTTTTGGGTGGGAGTATTTGGAGTTAATGACAAGTTTCTAGAAGATCAGTAATCAAAGTTATGCGTCCAAGTGAGATCTATGTAGATAATCGGAGATCGCAGGGCGGTCGGATTAATAATCTCCGCTAAATTAGCCACTGAGCTAAAGCTAAAATGAACCCCAATTTTGGCACCCAAACAGCGGCCAACTGGAATTCTATCAAGCCCGCTGCCCGCTCGGTTAACGCCGCAACGCTCTCATAACATAAAATGCGCCAGATTTCCCGCTCACTTCTGACACCTTTATCCTTGCACTCCTCAAGCACTCTCGCCGTCCCTCTATACCACCCTCCCTCCCCCCACACACACTTGTTATCAGCTCGTTGTGCAGCAGCTGGCCCTCGCAGGCACAATTTGTGCTCTGATAACTTCTTTTTTAGCTACCGTGATATTTACTAAATACCGCTTTTAAACATCAACCAAGCAACATGGCGCAGCGGAAGCGCGCCGGGCTCATAACCCGGAGGTCCCTCGATCGAAACGAGGTGTTGCTAGTTATTTTTTTCGATCCATTTTATTTTCGCTTGATTTTCTTTTCAGTTGAAAGCTCCCAAGTCTCGCTGAGATAGATATCTTTCTTTTACTCATGCGGTCGTTTTATCCAGGGTGTTGGTAGGTATGGGTTGCAGGCATGGCTTGGCAGTCTTCCGCGGTTACGATCCTACATACTCAACGACTCTGTTCCACCTTGATGGTGGACCAACCTCATCACTTATCTTATCCTCTATCTGTATAACATTTATCCCCCAAATACCGTCACAATGAAGATTCCCGCCGGCATAGATCCTACGCGAGAATTCTATGTGGATTACAAGCCCGGCGGTAGGATGGTGTTCATACAGCCCAAGCCCAAAAAGGTGCCCGAGCAGAAGTACAAAGTTAGGAGTCATGATGGGCAATGTTTCAAGATTAGTAAGTGGGCAATTTTCTTTTGTCGCTGCTCTGCTGGGAATCAAGTAACGGAGGCTAACACGCGAATACTTAGGTTGGACCGCGCTTTCTTATTCTCCGTTCCTCCTGGATATGCTGGATGACGCCGAGCGCGATAATATTCATCCTGAGGATATTATTTTAGATGTGGATGTGAGGATTACCTTCGGATTTTCTTCGCATTCGTGCTACTTTCTACACCTGGATTGTTTTGGCTGACTGCTACGCTTGAATAGTGTCCCAGTGACGTCCTCAAGAAGGTTCTACAATGGTGCATTTACCACAAGCATGACATTACCGAAATCCAACCTTGGGACATGTGGGGGAAGGATCCTCTGCTCATGGATTTCAGTATCTCCCTCTAGGATCGGGATTTCCTGAATGTGGAGGCATATATGCTTACGGACATTGTTAACGTGGGCGCTCTGTTTACTTCAACTTTCAAGCCGAGACAAAGCTAACGCTCATAACTACAGGCTGCCGAGTATTTTGGTATCGGTAAACTTCTAGAGGTTGCTCTTAGGACCGTTGTTAAAAGGATGCAGGGCAAGTCGGCACATCAAATGCGCTATATGTTCCAATGGGAGAACGACATGACCTTCATTCCGGAGGTGGTACCAATTGTATTCTCAACGGATTGGGTTGCGATGCTCCCAGGACAGGATCCCAACAGAGAGAAAAACGACTTGGAATTGATGGAGAAACAGGGTTATCGACCATATGCACGCAGAGCGGTTAGCCAGGAAACGGGTATTTTTTGCAGTCCAATCACGCCACCGGAAGGATGCATGTGGTCTATGGTTCCAGGAGAACGTACCGTGGTCGCAAGACGTCCGTCCTACCGTGGGATTGGGCCTGCGTTGGTATCTTACTCTGAATTTACAGATCGGATGCGAGAATTGTGGCGCTCTGAAGCTGAATTGGTTCTTGGTTCACGTGAGCCCCGTGTAGCAGAGATTAGGGTCACGCGAAGGTCTTCGGAACCTGCTCTAGTGACGCGGCCGAAATTATCGGAATCATCTTCATATACGCCATCAACATGTGATGTCTGGGTGTGGGAATCATCGTCGGAAGCGTCGTGGGAATATTTTTCCCCCGTGTCAACACTGTCAAAGTCACTCTCGGAATCGCGTCTAGGGAAACCGATTAAGCTAGATCACTCTGTGTGGGGTCTATTGTCACAACTGCTTCAAAAAAGGCTGTTAGAATTGTCTCTCTGTACAGGTGACAAGCCTGACACGCCAGTTTGTTCGGATTCACAGTCCAACCCCGTCGACAGTGATCCAATTATCGTCGGCCAACCAATTGACAAGCCTGACGGGCCAGTTTGTTCGGATTCACAGCCCAACCCCGTTGGCAGTGATCCATGTATGGTCGGCCAATCAATTTTAAGGGTGTTGCAAAAGTTTCAAGAATCACAAAATTTGATCAATGCAGGCCGTGAGATGATACAGAACGATCCTAATCTAGAGAGCATCAATCATCTTCTTCCAGATATAAAGGATATTCAGAACCCGCTTTCTAAACTCCTCGAGAATGTTGGTCTTGCTTATCTACAAAACGAAGAAAGTGGCACTTTTCATGATTCGGGTTCGGATTCGGGTTTCACAGATACGCCGGCCTATCTTCCCATTCCCAGCGTCTACAAAAGACAACAAGTTGGCTTAAATCCTTACGCGTCTAGCAGCGAATGCTCTGAAACTAGTCCGAAGAGACCGGAAAGCAAAGATACAGAGGCTTACAGTCTCAGAGGTGATGCCTCAGAGTTGATTATAGAATGTTCGGAGGATCCAGAAAGCAAAAATACAGAAGATTGCAGCCCCAGAAGTCATACCTCAACGTTGATTATTGAATGTACAGATGATAGTGAATGTTTAGAGGATACTTCCGTCTCAGAATGCTGGAGTTGGGAACGGAGGATGGCAAGTGGGTTTTTGAAGAATAGGTCTAAGGGCTTTATTTATAACATCTTGTCATTTGGCCGACATGGAAAATGTGCTTTTTGAAATATGACATGTCGTTCTGTTAGAATATGTTGTGGTTACTGATGTTTTCTACGAGCTGTTTTGTGTACAAGTTGTTTGAGAAGTTGAGTTGTCATCAACGTTTTGTGTTTGGAGTTATAATTATCCTTACAAGCTATGCGGGCTGAGCATTATACGGGCAGAGCGATAGATGTGGTCAGACATGAAATTGGCTTTACAACGGAACTTTTGCGATTTGATGTCTTGTTTTACGAGTGATTATGCATGACTAGTAGCAGCAAATCACCAATTCTTGAAATTTTTCCTCCAAAACCACACAAGTCTCAGAACACAAATTCTGTCTCTATTCAACATTATATCAGATAGTTTTTACTTCGATATAATGGGTCAATATCACATCTGAGTCAACGCATAACTCACCCGATTCTGTTCAAAGTTCAAACTGACTCTGCGGCGAGTTTACATCAACTCTTCTCCGTACCTAACTGAACTCGTCCCACCTGTTTGGTAAGAGCCCATTCACCTTGAAGCCATTTTGTCTTACCTCTCCTCTCCTCCTGCATTCCAACCCACATCACATCACTCCTCCATACGATCACACTTACTTACTCAACTTCTCCATCACAAAAACCTTGCTTACCAAACTTGTTACACCTCCGCCAATCATCATGCCGAAAGAAGTCATCGCCATGATCGCCTCCGAATTCATTTGCGGCTGCAGCATATTGGTATTTTACTTCCTGACCATGATGTATTACCACAAACGTCTTGAGTGTTATCGGATCCCTTTCTGGTTATCTCTTTTTAGTTTTGTTTCGTGTGTTCTGATGGAGATTGCGCTTATCGTGATGCATATCAAATTCTTTGGGGGGATGGATTATTAGACTATAAATGGGTAGGGATGATGATAATGGATAAGGAATGCTAAGATCTGGGAGGGAGGACTTGGGCTTGATTGATAATTACTTGGTTATAATGGAATTGAAGATTCGAAAATGAAACATGTGAAATGGCTCGCGAGTACTAGTCTTGCAATGTCATTCGAGGTAAATAGATAATATAATCTTTGTTAACATATTAGGCTGCAACTGACATAAAATGGGGGTGTGGTTTAGTGGTATAATTCCTCTTTAGCATAGAGGCGGTCCGGCGTTCGATTCGCCGCTCCTCCATTCTTTTTTCTACATCCTTCACTATTGTGGATACACTGGATTTTTGCGACACTCTGCAACTTCACTCTTAAATCGCTCAAGACAGCTCAACACAGCTCAAGCTCTGTTTAAAAGTTTAAACATGTGTATAAATTGAAATTTCCATCTCTAACATCTATCCGGAGCTCCATCCATAAAACAAATACCAAAATCAACAAACAACATCTCTAATCTCAACTCAATCCTCTACAGCCGCACAGCAGCAAGTAGCCTCTAGCAAATCCCTAACAGAATAACCCTTCAACAAATCCGTGAAGTTAAGCTGGGTGTATTTAAAAGATAAAACTTTAAAGTGAGGTGATCAAAAAGTGGCGCCTAGTGGCTATTGGGGAACCTGCTGACATTTTTAACGCGCGGGATATACCAACAGGCGATTCCTGGGGAGGGATTTTGGGATCCACACTCCTCTGGTTCGCGAATTCTTTACCCCTTGCATCGCTACCATCTCAGTCTTCAATGTTGGCGGAATGTGCAACTATTTGGCACACTATGCAACGTTCGGCAGAGACTCCTTCGCTATGTGATTAAGAATTTTGAATCATTCGTTACAGGCATCAGTATGGTGGGCCAGAGTTATAAATATAAGCCATTCGGGCCCCCGATTTCTAAAACATCATCGCATCAACACCCTCAGATTCTGTCACTCTCTCAGCCTCTATCGCTTCCAACTTCTATCGCTCTCTACTTCTCTGTCTTCCAAAAATTTCCAACAGCTTCAACAAGCATCTTTACATCCTTCTATCCACCACGAACCGATGATCACCCTAACCATGAAGGTCACCATCACCATCACCATCCTCTCCATGATCCCCGCCATCACCACCGCCGCTCCCACCCAAGGCGAACCCAACACGAAAAACATGTCCATCAACCCCCGTGGACGCCTTGAGTACATCGTCTACTACTGCAAGCGTGAGAAATTCCGTGACTGCAACCAAGTCGATCTCAGTCCCGGTGAGTGCTGGTATGTCGGCCAGGAATTCAATGACCGGTAAGACAAATACCCCCATGCTTCTTATCAGTAGTTTTTACGGATTTTGGATACTGATAAGGCCTAAATCTTAGCATCTTGAGTTACGCTGTCGGAGGAGGAAAGTGTTGTGCATTCTATGATAACTGGAATTGCAGGGGTATTATGTTTAAGGCTACTGGAATGCGTGAGGAGTGAGTGCCCCGATTCTAAGGTGATTCTGATGTCTAATAACATGGATTACTAATGGACAATAGATCGCTTCCAGGGTGGCTGAGAGGAAGAGTTTCTAGTATCAGATGTGAGAGATCTTGTAATCGGTTGTAAACAATTGGGATCTAAAGCGGGGGATATTGTATGTATGGACGGGTTTGAATTCTGGGCTTGCATCGCAACAGTTCAAACTGGTTAGAATATTATACCTGCCTGCTATTGAGGTCGGTTGAATTGAAGTTGTACTAATTGGTTTCTGAGTTAGAGTTTTGAAGAATAGAAGACTTAGTTGTCAATAAAACATATCTAGCCTTATCACGAGTCCTTGTCACAGGTTTCAAAACACAAGAGTTGATTCTGAACTAAAGATAACCAACTTCTCACACGTAAAACTTAGGTTTCTCAGTTAGGTAAGAACTGTGTGCTGCGCTAGATGCGGCTGATGCACCCGCGACTTCAGTATCTGAACTAGCGCGCCTAAACTTTTGTAACCCCATAACCGTCTTCATAACAACAGTTGTGGTGCGATACTGTGTCATACCGAAATAAGACGGGCATTAAGTTGCACAACTGCGGCTATCTTCGCACGTTATAAAACATGAAGACCGATAGACGTTCATGCATATGTGCTGTGTGTAACATAGCATGCACTGTAAGCCACCCGACAGCTCGTTCAGCCCAAGGCGTTAAAATCGCTTGTTATCTCGCTGCCCCCACAGCAGCCTACTATTTTGACCCCAGCCTGTGCAGGTCTGAATCAAATCTAAGGGAATATAAAACCACTCCCATTCCCATCTCTCTGGATAGAAATCGCGAAATACTCGAAACCAAGGACATTGGCCGTCGATTATTATCCATACAAGTAGTATAAAGCAAATAATTTCGACCCTCCTCGTCCTCCTCCTCGTCCTCCTCGTGGTTACTTTGGTTGCTGCAATTCCAATACCAACTGGTATGAAATCGCATTCTTGATCGTTGAAACGGCCGTTGAAGAGATGATTATGGGCTTTAACTGTAGATATTGTCGCTCGTCAGGGGAACTCGGCTGCGCACGCTGGGCAACAACAGAACGCTGGGAGTGCTGCTAATCAACAGATGAGGGGAGGTTCGGACACGGGTGATAATGTAATCCGTAGTGAGACAAAGTAGGCAGGTCATGAGACAAAAGGGCGTACATGTCCTGGATGGATTGAATTTGAATTCAAATCAATGTCACTTACACATAACTAAGCGGAGGTTTAGGCGCGCTAGTTCGGATAATGAAGTCGCGGGCGCATCAGCCGCTCTAGCGCAGCACAAAGTTCTTACTCGAAGCCCGTAACTATTACCAGAACTCTCGCTCCATCTCACATCTCTCGCATCACATCTGATATCACACCCACCACGTCTCGCACTAGCTCCATCCCCTTCGTCCTGTCCTCATCACCACCCCACAACCCCGTTCACCATCAAGTAAGTATCCGCCTTACACTTTACCCTTTACCCTTTTTTTTAACCTGCTAAATTTTAATATCATTTGTAATAAGCGCTAATAGCTCAGTTGGGAGAGCGTCAGACTGAAGTCAATTCGGTCCATTCCATATCCGGGGTAATCTGAAGGTCACCCGTTCAATCCGGGTTTGGCGCATTAGTTTTTTTTCTCTCTTTTTAATATTCCCACTTCCCTCGCTTTATTTTTTGAAAATCCTTTGCCAACGTTTTTACAGAAACGTAGGGAATGGACACAGTCACCGAGGTGGAATGCAACGCAACGAAAATAAACCTCTCACTCCGAATAACATACATGGCTTAACGAAGCCGCACGGCCAAGAGGCCTGAATCCCGAAGGCTGAAACCGAAGAACTTTATATGTAGCTTCTCTACTCTACTCTCTCTACTAAAGCACAGTTTGCATTCTAAAAAATGCACACCGCTAATTCTGTGTTCAACGAAATCTCACCCAATCTCACCCAATCTCAACCTTACAGCCTTGCAGCCTTACAAGTTTCTAGTTGTAACTTATTTCAGTCAAAGTAATATGCACATGGTCACCCTCCCGTCTGTTACGTCGGCCAGTCGGGTAGATGTATCCCGGTAAATTCTCCCGTAAGGTTTGCATCACGTATCACAAGCCAAAGGTCTTCTTTAGTTGTAATACTGCCGTACGAAGCACAAACACGCGAAGTAACCCATTTCCATTTCCATTCCACCATTCCCTTTCAATGACCACTACCTACAGGCTTGCCTTGCGCATAAAAATAAATAGAATCACTCTCAACACCACCCCTTCCTCAACCTCCAGCTTCCTACAAACCCCTTCCTCCAATTGCAAACACAACTTCAAACTTGAAAAGAAAATAAATCCCTTAAAAAAACAGCAGAAACACAAAACGAACAAAGTTAAAAACAAGTTAACGCCATCCGCCATCCAAACCCGAACAACACCCCCAAAACAAAAACCAATCAGGGTACAGTATTGGGTGCGTAAAGTAAACTTAAAGTAAAGTACTCCATACTCCCACTCCCTTCTACCCGACCCTTTCCTCCTGTCTCTCCTTCACTCATCCCCTCTTTTTCCTCCCATCCTCGCTCCGAAAGCAGCAACAGCAACAGCAAACTAGAATTAAAACCCCACAATCTCGCCCTCTAATCCCTAATTCCTAGTTCCTTCCTAGTTCGCCTGTCCAATACTTCTCAGATACTCCCCCACCTTCGCCGCCAATTCCTCCGGTCTATCCTGTAGACCGGGATTATCCTCCAACAACTTATCAATAGTCTGTATCTGTATATCATTGATACTCGGGACTTTCAAGATAAGTTCCTGAGTCATTGGGTGTTTGGGGATATAAGTTCTCGGTGGTGGATATTGCTGGTAACCTTGCGGAGGTGGATGAGTGTGAACAGGAGGGAGCGGGTGTTGAAGGTGAGGAGACTGACTCTGCTGCGGAGGGGATGGATGGGCGGGGTATTGCGACGGGTGTCCAGGGGCGACAGGGTATAGAGGCGGTAGATGGCCCTGATGTTGATGCTGCTGATGCTGGGGGTAACCATACTGTTGCTGCTGCTGGTTTGGTTGACCATAAACCAACGGGCTCGGCGAAAACGGCTGCTGTCCTTGCTGTCCCTGCTGTCCCTGTGCTGGGGTCGGTCCCATCTGCGGGACATAAGGGCCGGGTGCATACGGGGATGCCTGTGGTTGTTTCGGTGTCTCCAGAGCATGAGAAAACCTTCTCTGTAACCCATTCTCAACGTATCCAGCCACCATATGTTTAATAACAACAAAAATCAAGACCAACATTTTCTGTGTCCGTTTCTCAGCAGGAACATCAGAAGGCGGGTCTACGACATTAAACCAATCTGGTAGAGTCTCCTTAGCGTCGATGGGGACTATGTAAAGGTCTTTAATTGCCGGGTTTTGGTTTTTTCCAACAACAGCGTAGCGTTCTTTCGATTTAAAATAGTCGTATAACTTATCGAATTGCTGCTGATGACCTGCGTGATCCGGGGTAAGGGCGGCAAGAACCATGGACGAGGATTTGCTAAATTTCTGCCCGCAGAGATACTCGGTGGCGCGCTCATGCTTAATGCGACCATCGATGCTGATGGAGGTGTCAAGGAGCTCGAACCATTTCTTGTCGCCGAGTTGCCCAGGTCCACCAAGAAGCGTTGCCGTGGCGCCAAAGTTGGCGATGGCACTCATCTCCACTCGTCCCCGCCAGATGTCGTCGGCGTAGTCGTTATCTGCTTTGGGGGAGTAATGGTCGTTATAGCTAGCCGGTGAATAAGGCAGGCTACCATCGACGGATGCATCATCATCTTTAAGAAGCATGTCAATATCTTTGTCGACCTTTGTTACAGTTTCGACAGGCCTCACGGGGGGCGCTACACGCATGGTAGGTGTAGGACGACGCTCAACATCAGGAGATTCGACTTTGCTCCATACGTTTTCGAGGGAGAAGGAGCGGTCTTTCTTTTCTGGTGGGGCGGAACCTTCGACAGGAGTTGCACGGGACGGCGAACGGGGGGTCTCGGAGGTTGCAGGGACGGTTGTAGGAGGGCTCATAGAGGCGTCTGCTGGTTGCGTTGGGGAGCCTGGTTGTGGGGGTGTAATAGGTGCGGGTGCATCTTCCATAACACTGTCTGACGGGCGGCGGATAAGGTTGCCGGACTCGAGTAAGGTTTCCTGGCCCGCATTTGCAGACTCATCACCGACGATTTCTTCACCCTTGTGGGTGCGGCGGATACGGGGTCCGGTCTCGTTGATCAAGGTGTTGTGCTTTTCGGACTCTAATCGCACCTGTTGAGCAAATGCCTTGAGTTCCTTAGACGCCATTTCCTCAGTCGACATCTGAGATAGTCTCTCCGGGCTAAGCCCTCCTCCTAGAATCTCATCACTGAGGGGTGCATTGCTCTTTAAGTTCAATCCGATAGACCGCATCTTTTGCCTATATTCCGGTGTGATTTGTCCACCCGCAAAGTGGTTCATGTAGACATGGTGCTCGATCTGCAGAGCCCGGTTCTCACACAATCCCTCTACAGTTTCACCATCCTTCAAAGTGATCTTCTTCTCTGATACAATACGCTTGGCATGCGGCGTCAAGGAAGAAATAACAAACTCCGCCACGGCTTGTCGATTCGAGTTTCGTAGTTCCGAAATCGACTCCACAAGTTCCTGCTGGGGTGTCGTATCCTCCTTTGAAACCTTCTTGACTGTCTTTGGTGTTACAACCGAGGATTTTCTTCGCTCCTGCTGCTTGGGGGGCTTAGGTGTAAATTCCGGAGTCGACGCAACAGTTGAGACTCTTCTGATCTTCTTCTCGGTGTGATCCTGCATCAAGTTAGCTTGAGTTCACGGGTAACAACATGCACATGTACATACCTTATCCTCGGACTTGACCTCGCCATCCGAGTCCTCACCCGAATGTAACTTTCTCTTCGTCGACTTGGGCGTGATAGGGGTCGAACTCTTGCTACGGCTCTCCTTCTTATCATCTTTTTTCGTCTTTTTCGCTCTTGGTACAGGGCTGTTAGTATCGATCGGCGGAAGGAGCGCCGTCTTCTTTGTGGCATTGTTGGTATCGTTTGTTACAGATGGAGGAGGCATATCTTCCACTGGGCTGGGAACATCGGGCCCTTTGTTGTCAGCAGCCTCCATCTTCTCCACCTTATCCTCGGAAGGCGGGGGTTGGGGCTCGGTGGAATCAATATCCATTTTATCCTCGAAAGCGGGTTTTTCTGTACTCGTGCTAACAGCAGGTTCATTATTGAGAGGTTTTGGAGTTGGTTCCGGAGTTGCTTCTGGAACTTGTTGTGGTTCTGCTTCTGGAGTCGCAAGAATTTCGGGCTCCTTCTTAATGGATCCCTTCTTCTGTACCGGCTTCTCGACCTCTTCAACCTCCTCCTCTTCTTCCTCCTCTTCGGTTTCGGCCCGAAGCTTCTCTTCCCGCTCCTTCTCCTTCTTCTCGGCTGCGGCTTGCTTCTTCTTCTCTGCAGCTGTAGGTTTCTTCTCCGCCGGTGTAGCTTTAGCCTTTTCCACGGCCTTCGATTTAGCCGGAGTCTTTGTGTCTTTGGTAGCTTTAACACTACCATTATCCGACACCGCCGGAGTGGCCTTCTTTTCTCTCGCCGGTGTCTCCGTAGGTTTCGCTGCCGGCTTAGCTCTCCATCTTCCCCTCTTCTCCCAGGGCTTCTCCCCCAAACTCATCTGCTCCAAAAGAAACTCATGTCTCTCCGGTGCGCAGACCTCGCAGAGATATTGCTTAGGAATCTTCTTCTTTGGAATTCCCATACACTGAGTATGTTGCCAAGCATCACATCCCTCACACTGAATCATCATCCTATCGTCGTCCTCATCTTCTTCATTGGCTCCACATACGCAGCGGATGATATCGTCGGAGCCACCGTCGGCGGAGGCATTGGAAGCTGCGGGGGCAGGAGGAGAGTTTTGTTTAGGGGTGGATTTGCGGCGTTTGGGTACCGAGGGGGAGGGTAGCTCAACTACGTTGATATCGCTGAGACGGCTGTTGACGCCTTTTGTAGAGCGCGCGCTGCGGCGGGGATCTATTCATGTTAGCTGTGACGAGAATAGGGTATTACACGGGAGCTTGCTTACCGGCCATGGTGGGCTATCGTCGTCCTTTGTCGTTCGGTTCGTCTATTGTCTGTCGTAGGGTATCCGTCCTCGTTCGTTGTTTGTCAACTGTCGTCGTATCGTCGGCCACGGTGGGGGTGATCGATATGGTGGATTACGTGTGGGAAAATGGATGGTTGTGTGTGTATTTCGGGTACTCTCTCACGCGATATATGTCAAGATGTATCGTTGATAGGGTAGTAGATTGTTGATTCTCCTCGGGAAAGAAAGTGTAAAAAGATTTGTGTGTGGGGGAAAGTGAATGAAGAATAAGTAGATAGCGTATGGGGTTGTGAGTTGTAACTTTTACGTTGGTGATTTGCCTCTTTTCCTCTCTTTTTTTTTTCGCGATTTCCTTTCCTTTCCTTTCCTTCGTACTTTGTGTCCACCTCTTTAAAGTGTGAAGTAGAAAAGATAGATAGTGGGGATTTGCTAACAGCAGCGCAGCACTGAATTCGCTTACTTCGCCAGCAAGTGTAACGCGATAAGGCGTTCCTCCTCGCGCGCGACGAAAGTGTGGAAAGCAAAAGTAGTGGTAAAGTAAAAGCGGCTCGTAGCGAAATCAATCACGGTAAAGTGGTAAAGTAAAAGAAATAAGAAAAAAGAAACCTCCTGGTCGCGAAACGAATCTTTGCGAAAGTGTTCCCAGTACACTCGTCTTCACTCCACCTCTTGCAGTAGCAGGATCTTCGTTTCGAAACGTTGGCAGTAGTGGCTCACTTCAGTCAACTTCGCTCACACGGACTGATTCCCACGAAAGAGCGTCGTGGTAATAAGTAGGCTGCCCTGTGGTGGTTGGTAAGTTCAGCTGTAGCGGGTGTTCTGTCTCTTGCAGCAATTCCCCTCTTCCGGATGTGATGTCGCGGATGACGCGATAGAGCACAGTCTTGGAATCCAGAGACCTATGATATCTCGCTGTTGTGATCGTAACTTTCGTGGCGACGTGTATCGTTCTGGGGGGGCGTGGCGGGGGGTGGAGGGTGGTCGGGTAGAGGAGAAGTGGGCGTTTGGGACTTCGTTCGATCTGGAGTTGCAGCAGCACCGGAAGCGAGAGCGATGATGAAAGCGACTGTTCGGCGGGGAACACTCTAGCGCGTAGTTTTGATCACAGACCGCCAAGCCAGCCCATTTGTCGCCTGGTTGGATTGAATTGGAACCTGTCAAAGTTGCGCCTCGCGAGTCACGGTGCAGCTGCTTACGTACATTCGTTAAACGTACCTGAGGAGCCGCCAAAAATAGAAGGTGTAAATTCGGTGCCGATTTGAATGGTGGAAACGAGTGATTAATATGGGAATGCGGTGACGATGTTGATAGAAGCTCGTAGAAACATTTCCTCGCTTCGCTTGAAAAAAGGGACCGAAAAAAGGCAGTGACATAACGGAACTGTCACTTCACGGAAACAGACTGGCGTATGTAAAAGATCTGCCTCCTTCCTTGGCAGTAGCCCAGGCGCGGCTCTCACAACACACGTGCTCGACGATTGAAGGCCCGAGTCACGACGTCACTTGTCGAGTCGTCCCGGAAGTGCAAAAATATTCCGATAAAGGTGCATCAAAAATAAACCGGAAGGCAAAAGTTTCATCAAAATGACAATCGCTGATGCCTAGCGGCCGAAGCCGATCCGTACAAAACGAAAAAGAAATGGAGGAGCGGCGAATCGAACGCCGGACCGCCTCTATGCTAAAGAGGAATTATACCACTAAACCACACCCCCACCCGATATGACAGAAAATTTAATAAACATTATAAAAATACAGTATTAAGTATTGCGTTCAAACCGCCAAAAAATCTCCTCGAAAGTAGACATTTCTTCATACATACGTGGAGTTATCTACTATCGCTTCGTGTACGTTCAAAACCCGGCATCGATCCTCGATCACATTCCGGATCCGGGTTGTAGAACAGCACTTAGGTGATCCATACCGCGTCCGGTCCGAAGAGTGATTTAGCAGGCAACGGAAGGCCAAAAATTCTGCACGGGCGAAGAAATACCGAACTGGTAGACCAAAAGGAAGAGCTGTCACTGTTTTTCTCGTAACCCATGGTTCGTAAATTACCGATATCGCTGACAACTCGCCAAAGACCGATTAGATGCAACACAGATCCCGGTTCTAAAACCGCGCTTAGATAGGTCCACAGCCCTATCCATACCACGTCCCATTACATCGTCCATTAACAAAGGCTCGCGTGGGCCTCCATTCACTTCCACCTCCTCCATCCCATTCCCTGGACCCTGATACCCTCTTCCATTTCCCTTATCCATCTCCCATCCCGGGCTCCCCGGCACCCAGCAACCTGAAAGTCCGCCTAAACCCAGAGCCTTCTGAATAGCACACAGCAGCATATAAATACCCCCCCCCCCCCCCCTTCTGTCCCTTTCTTGCCCACCAAGATCTCAGCTCCTCTAAATCACGTTACACTCAGAGTTCTATGGCGCTTCAAATTTCGATTCAAATTTCATACCTTTGGACCGAGGATTGAGGAGCTATAGAAATCCAAGGGTAACGCGATTTAGGTGGGATGAGATCTTGATAAAATGGGAAGAGGAAAGTGATGAGGATATCGATGAGGATATCAAAGACTTGAGCTATTATCATGGCTAATGATAAAGGTTGCTTATTAATATATATCTTACTAGAAACATCTGTGACGCTCATTATCGTTACTATAAGGTATGGAAAGTAGCTACTAACTAGCTACGAGGTACTGGAAATATCATGATGCTCAGGGTCCACGGATGTTATTCTCCGGAGGTTACCACAATCACGAACTATCACCACCGCCCCGCCGTGGGATTGTCCCTGCAGAGCCAGACAGAACGGAGTGGATAGCTTAGCAAGCTTAGTAGGTATCTATAATTGATCCAGCGGGCTCATTGACTGGTTACGTGTAGATCGTCACTTCACCTAGGAACCAAGCGAGAAGCCAATTACTTAGTGAATAAGTTCCGTAGCTTCAGCAGTCGTTGCCCCGTTGCCAAATGCCATGACGTTGAGATTACTGTAGATTCGGTGCCCCCGGGTACAGTGCACACTTCATCCTGTCCCTCGAATACATAACTCGAAACCCAAACTTGCTCCTGATAATTGCTTTTTGATTACAGAATTTCAGCCAAGATAGCTCACCTAACGTGGAGACCTTCATTGTATCTCACTGCGGTTGTATAAAAAACTCAACGGTATGCTTGGCTTATTTTTTTGCGCTTTGTGACGGGAGTTCGAGATGCGGTATTGGCGACTTTTGGGGGTTGGGGATTTGGGATGGATGAACCTGGATAGCGTGCATGGGATCATAGGAATCAGAATATCTGTTGAGACCAGGGGGATGCTCCGTACTCACTTCATTTTATGTGCGACTGCACAATGTACTTACAATGCGCTACTAAGGGATACCGCTTAACCTCAGTACACGGAATTTACCAAGAAAAAATGAATGAATCAATAATACCATCGCGGTTGGTGCGTCTGTGCTGCTTAAACTAGAGAGCTTGAAATTGATTCATAACCCAAGGGATTAGCTATTGATTGAACAAAATCTATCTAGCTAGCCAGATTGTATTTCGGGGCCGGCATATGAGTCCGAGTGACTCCATATGAACATTCACACTCCTCTGCTGATATAGCGGGCAAGGCAGCTAAGAGTTTCTTAAAGTCAAGACAGGGCGACTTTCATTGTCTAAATATAGGCCCTGAGCCTCTATTTTCTTCTTCTCTACTTTATTCTTCCCTCTCCCTTGTTCCTCCTACCTACACCACTCAGCAACGCGACACGATAAACACCACTTGGTACCGCGGCTAATACTGTCACAACTCACCAGAGTTTCAATACTCCAACACGAGAGATAATCCTTTAGAGTAAGCAAGCGCATCATTCTCAGAGGAGTTACCGCTTCTCGAATCCAGTGGGCAATGGGCTAGCTAACAACTCTCACAGACGCGTCCGCCGTCAACAGTTCTAGATACAAATAGCGCGTCAACAACATCTAAGTATCTTCCGACTTCAGAATGAGAAATTGAGTCAACATCATTGTATATATTTGAGTCTTTGCATGTCTGTACGTTTTATTTCCGATTTACTACCACCTCATTGCTCTCTCGCAAGTTGCAACACGCTAACTTTTCACAGCGAGATGTGCCAATTCCACACCGACGAGTACATCGACTTCTTGTCGAAAGTAACAACTCGTCCACTGCTCCTGACCGTGACACTTCAACACGGTCATTTCTGCATCTACAACCAACAATCATCAGTGTAAGAGCTAACTCCCAGTCACATTTCGAATGCCTCAAGCAACTAACCGTACTGACATCAGCACAGTTAAGGAAATCCATCTCAAGACAAGATGGTGCGTCGTTCCGGACACAAAGTCCAGCCTGCAAGTTCTAGAACTGGCCCTCCGGAAAGCATCTTGCATGCTCGTGGTGGGGTTCTTGTGGCCATGGCTCCCAGAGCCAATGCTCAGGTCAGACAGAGTTCCGACGACAAGGGTATGATTTAATCCCAATTCGATATCCCATCCATCATTCCCATACCTTTCCCTACCTTGTACGCTGAGCTTATACTCACATTCATAACATTTAGGCCCAACACCCGAAGAACCCTCTGAATACGAAAGTAGTTAGAGTCAGAGTACCAGGAGGAGTTCCGCATGACAACGACAGTACCCGGCAGCGTCCTGGGTTCATAGACGACAATTACAGCAAGGAGATCCCGCTAATTGGGGCCGAATACAACCTTCCCCGGGACGGTGATCTGCAGGAGAATTCTTTCTTCAACAACCATGGGATGGCTGGAATCAACCCAGACCTCTACGGAATGGGTCTCCAGGTGGGATCGTGGGACAAGTTCTTGTTTGAGCAACTCCCGCCCCAAGCTGCCCTTAGTATCGACAACTTCGACACACAGGGCAACTACATCGATCCAGGGTCGGACCAGAGAGAGGTATGATTCAATCCCAATCTGCTACCCAATTCATCATTTCCCATTCATTTCCTTACCTTGTACGCTGAACTTATACTTGCATTCATAACATTTAGGCCGAACCTTTGATGATTCTACACAAGAAGACGACTTATCTGAGTACGCAAGCAGCGAGGAGTCCGAGTACCAGGCAGAGGACGAGGAGGGTTCTGAAGACGACAAAGTTTGTAGCGGATGGGGTGTTTATATAGATTATGTGGGACCGTTGACAGGAATCTAGATATAAAGATAGAGAAAGAAATAAACTTACACCATATCAAATATTGCATAAGACGTTGATGAATTTACCTATCTATGATGTACCACTACGAATGTAATGACGTGCCGAACTAAGCAAAAATGAGTGATATTGGGTGCCGGATCAGTCAGCAAGGGTCGGAAGGGATCCGAAAACATCCGATATCACTCGATTGTGCAACTTCGGGCATGTCGTTTCGCGTATTCGTGGATTGCATAATTCACTACATATCACATCGAAGGGCCTTATTCGTATTTCGGATAATACTTTAGTCTTGCATGAACGGTTTAGCACTGCCTCGCTGTACATACTATCCGCCACAAGTGTAGCCCGCGGCAAACGAAACACATTAGACAAGCAGAAATACATTTTTTGCGATTGTAATAACATAGCACCTTTAAATTCGTAGTACAGTAAAGATGAATTGATACAATAACGACCCGGTACGCTACGCTCTGAAGCGACAAAATGTCATACCAAAACCAAGACAAGCAGCCGTCTAGCGGCAAACAAACTCATATTCCATTCACCAACAAGCTCTCATTGATGCTTGATTTGTAGATAGCCTAGGCTTTGTAGACAACTACCCCGTCCTCCTTCTTATCCTGAGCCAACCATGTGTTCAAGGAGTAGTTTTCGGTGGTCTCGAAACGACGAAGGTACTCGAGGTTGAGAACCGGGGGCGCTAATCAGAGGTGTCAGTGTTTGGACTATTCATCGGATGGAATAGGGTATAATGTACTTTCGGTTGTTGGAGGAGTCTGTTCAACAGAGACAAGTGCCTGTGCCTGTTCGTCGTTCCCTCGAGGCGCAGGAGTGGTCGAAGCGGCGGGTTTCTTGTCTTGAGTGTCTGTCATAGCTTCTGAGAATGAAGGAAGACTAGTTGGATATATCGCGATGAAGAAAAAAGAAGATGATAGAAGGAGAGCGAACTGTAACCCAGCTGTGGGCAGAGAGGGTGCGAGCCGTGATGGGTAAGGCTGGTGAAGGAAGTCTGAAGAGCGGAGTAGGCCTATTTATATGAGAGGGCTATGTAGTATGTAGGTATACACATGTTAGATACTTACTGGGATTTGTGCGGACACATACCTTCCTCATGCGTACCAGTATTGTACGCATGTGGTTTGAAATGATTCTAGCCTCTCAGATGACAAGGAGGGAAATGACTATGAACTTATTGCGGAGGTTATTGTCTCGTTTTTTATTTCTCAAAGGTCCGATTAATTCGATATTTTCAGTACAGGCGTAAGAACCAGGTAAAGTAAACATTTAGTTCTTTACAAGCCAGTTTTTGATATATCTTTACTCGTGGGTGATGTGGTCGCGCTCGCCGCAGTCCGACCTGGGGTCAGTCGCGGGGGGTTGCTTTCCCCCCCGAAAAACCTGCGAAAAACAGCATGCGAACCAGGTGCGGTGGCGGATGAAGTATCTCAGGAATCCAAGGCAGAATTTACCCATTTTTGTGTACAGTCCGACGTTGATTGGCCGCCTTGTGGATTGGTCCCCGGTAATTTACCTGGCTTAGCGACTAGTCGGTCGATGCGCGACATGTCATTCCCCGGTAATTAGCCTGGCTTAGCGGCTAGTCGGTCGATGCGCGACATGTCATTCGCACCTAATCCTGCAGATGCGCGACAATAGGACCCGTTATTCCCACCCGACTCCAACAGCGAAAGCGATTCTCACCCCACCAAAGCGAAAGCAGTTCTTACTTTTCGCCACCAAAAGCCATGGGACGATTTCCACCCGGCGCCCCCAAAAGTACTCTAACTCTTCCCAGTGAAGCGATGTGCCAGAACCTTTTTTGAAAATGAATTAGGTACGCTAATGCTCCATTCACCGAATATTCAGAAGTTACAACACTGCCAACAAGGCATCATGAGTTACAAAGCAGACAGGTTCACTCATAATTGACCGGGATCACGGTGCGTGAGTACTAATCTTTTGAACGTGAATCACGTGATTAAACAACAGAAATTATTCAGTAAGCTTGGCGAGTTACACTACATACCATGATTAGTATTCACGTCCATGATGCTTAGTCATCCCCAAAGCTAGCGAGTATCTTCATGGAAAATCACTGATGCGGACAACGGAGAATGGAGGGTTTTATCAGTCGCAATGTTTTGCCTTCAACAAGCATCTGTCCAACTGTAAGAGCTGCCGTTTAAGCTACAATGTAGTAGCGGTTGACCCTTTTGCATGTTTGCCCTGGTGACGGATCACTCACTGAGATTGACTTGATAAATTAGAACCGCGCGACGTCCAGCCAGCAGCAGGTGATATCGGCATTTCGGTACATCCACTGCTCTAGACTAAGTACCGTAACCTTTCTTGGTGAGGGGAGATGAGGGGAGAAGATGTTTTTATGTTGACAGCGCAGTAGAGGCATTGGTGCCAAAAGAAGATCGAATGCTAATTGCGCCGGCTCTGCCTCGCTAAGCATCATAATAAAACCCTTCTCCTGCAAGAGAACGTTAGTTGTATTTAATAACCTTAACATCCTTTCGTTGCTTACTTAGTGTCGTAGCATCTGGCTTTACGACAGCTTTCACCTCGGCAGGAGACGGAACATGCCGGGAGCGTTTGTTGTACCGGAATCACAGGCGCGCACTCGGCTTTTGTAGCCAGGATTAGGGTTTCTTAGGAAAAAAACAAAATACAAAACAAAAACCGCATGTCATAATCGATGATATGATCCAACCCGCACAAATTCCAGAAATGTGATGACCATCCACCTGCAATACTCTCAATCTCTCCGATTACACCATTTGTAAAAGCCCCCATGATACATCCTCGGACCCCGGTCTTCTGGCTAGCCTTTGTAACCCACCACTCCATCTTCTTTCTTATCCTGGTCATACCATGTATCCATAAAGTAGTTCTCAATCATCTCTATGCTGCGAAGGTGTTCCAAGGTGAGGGTAGGAGCTGCTGCTTAAATAGGTTAGCTATTTTCATGAGTTTATCAGGTAGTCTGTTACTAAAGTATCTCCGGTATGAGCAGGGGCTACAGTGGTGGATGCATATTCTCGGGGCTGCTTGATATCGCCTTCATACGTATACGGTTCTGTGGTTGATAGTAGGGGAGGATCAAGATGCATCGTATATGGAATCGAGGGAAGAATTGCCCAGGTTCAGCTCCTGCGATAATCATGTCGAGTTGGGTTTCAGTAAGCAGAAGAGTGTGGAAGGGGGTATCAGAGAGAGAAGGATGAACGACAGTCCGGTTGAGCATTGCGGGACTAAATGGGTAGCGAATATCTGTGGGAACTGGGGAATCTGAAACGGATTTGGGAAGGAAGAAGGATGAATGGTACCCATTTATACTCGTGTGGGGATACGGGGCTTGGAGTACTGCTATCGTATAACAGGAGAGCTGTGGATGCGGCGGATGTACGTGTGTATGTCAACATTACCCGACGTTTTCCCAATGGCTGGCATCAGGTTCTCCGAAGGCAAGGCGAATGCAACAAACCGCGCATTATGCTCATTTTCTAGAGAATCAATTGCATCAATATTCATTCTAGTATTTTGATCCCACGACAAACAGTTACATTTCATACGAAAGCGTTCTCGCGTGGTTGATCGTAGTGAGCGTCCAATATTGTTTCAATGTTTGAAAACTTGCGGGGACAGCTCTTGACCCCGAAAATGTGCGACCCCCCCACAGAGGGAGAGCCGAAGGTAGCGCCTGTATTCATTTCATCACCCAAAGAAGGGTGGTCTAAGTTTTAATCCCTGGATTTTTTAGGGTTGTGATTCTTACTTCGACATCCTGCGACCAGGGTTCGGGCGCTATGCTATGTACGGTCTAGGGGAAAATCCCTAGCTTGAGTGACAAGTCACAATTTCACAATTTCACTGTAGTTACATCCCTAGAACTAACAGGTTACACTGCCTACCAGACGATGTGTTTGGTGTACAGCACTTGAGTGGCGCGTTCTATCATCTCGGTGCACCCCTCCTTCACTGAAGTTGCTTGGAAGAGCGATTCGGCAACGGACAAGACCACGAGTGTTATCCGCACGATAATATCATGACAGAGAATGAACTTTGCAAAGTGTAGATAGTTAACAAAGCTATAAAGTGTACCGCAGCCACCAAAAATGGAATACGGATGATACTCAAAGAGGATCTCCGTATCCTAAATCGCAATGACTCTGCATTGCACGAGCACGGTGCAGAGATCCCGATGTGGCCCACATTTTAACCCTTGTGTTGTTTAGGGTTATAGTTCTTACTTTAACGTCCAGCGACTGGGGTTCAAATGATATGTGACGTGACGTCAAAAACCTATGGGTGTTTACCGAGACTGTAATTGCCGCACTGCCGGGCACTTCACAGCCTGCAGAAAGGTCAGCTCGAGCGTAAGTAGCTATGAAACACCAGGACCTCGGACGAAGATTCATCCGGAGGACGGCCTGTTAATTGCCTGATAGAGCCGCGACGATTCTCAGCCTCGTAGAATCTGAGAGGTGGCGCAATAATTCCCCCGTGCAATCTTGCGCGTAAAAGCGCATCATGCGGGTCGTCAATTCTCACGCCTGTTTTACATGACGCTCGCTTGAGTTGGCATGCTCAGATATCTTCTTACAATCTAAAATTTATTCTTAGGGAATATCTTTGGAAAGAAATGTTTTTATTACAAACGCGTTTCAAGAATGAGAAGAATAATCTTTATTGTGCCGGCTGTTGTGCCACACGCCATCAATCATGACTCGGCACTCGTGTGATCAGATAAGATAGTGTTGTCCGACGTTACTCTAAAGTACTTAATCGCGCATCCCTGCATGCTGGATGCATAGATACTCTCTAGAATCACTCTATTTTCTCCCGCGTTCCGAATCATCAATCGTTATTGGGATCGAGGCGTCACTTAAGCGAGGTTTCTTCACGGAAAATCACTGCAAACACGAAAGAGTTGAGGAGAACATCCATGAATTGACAAATATCACAGCAGTATACGATATAAGGTAGTAATTATGGCAAAGACATTCCATCCGTATCAAATAAAGACAACAGTCGGTAAAGAAAATGTTCCTCGCATGGCACGATGACGGATACGCAGCCCCCGATCCGCGTTACCCTCAGCCGTACTATCTGCTAGGCCACCGTGGTTGAATGGTGGACTAGGAAATCTGGGCTTTATAAACCACCACTGCATCTTCCTTCTCATCTTGAGCCAAATAAGCATTCAAGGAGTAGTTGTCGGCGGTTCCGATGCGACAAAGGTACTCGAGAGTGAGAGTGGAAGGCTCTTTATACATGATAGGTTAGCTATTTGAAAGTGTATGTAAAAGGCTGTCGCATGGTCTGGGATTTGCTAGGTACCTTCAGTTTCGCTTCCAGTGTAATTAGTGGCGGTAGTTGCAATCGTTTCTTGTCGCTGCTCGATATACTTTGCCGGTGCAGTGGTAATGGTGAGGTTGTTCATGAATGCTTCCATGACTGTTATCTTCATGTAGGAGAAGAAGGTTCGGATAATAAAACTAAAGTGAAGCGGGCGAGACTTAAGTGCTGCCGGAACATCGAACGGATGGTGTGCGAGAAGATTTGAATTACCAGAAGCTGTAAACGTAGGCTCGGTGCTGTCGAGAGAGTAAAGTGAAGGATAAACCGCCTGATGAAAAGAGAGCGGTAGTGAATATGTGTGGATTATGGATAGCATTCAGTGTATGTGAACAAACGGAACCTGGAGAGGCTTCTAGCACGTATTCATACTCGAGAGAGCCGACAAGGCTGGGGATTCTGCTCGTTGGATCTGGGGAAGACTCCAACCGGTGTGTCTTTTGACATTACATAAAAGGCTAGCACCGAGTTGAGTTCCACAAGCAGAGTGAGCGAAAAACATCCGCGTTATTCTGTCATGATCATTGGCGCCAGAATACCGTGTTGAGTTACTTTGCTATTGGCGGATGAGTTACACGCCTGAAGTCGCTCAGACGACACGAAAACTATGGGGACGGCGTTTGACCCCGAAAAAGACATCACAGTTTCGGAAGATCAAGTATTCTTTTTTTCACGGAAACTTGGAACCACGCTATATTTATCAGGGTTTAGGGCTTGAGTAACAGCCACTCTGAACTTTACTGGCTTGGAAAAATGTGCGACGGAGCAAGTTCCGTCGCCGTGCAACGTGCGAGGGTCATCATCCATCAGATAATTGGACTGGTAACTGGCTGGCTGCAGCTCCCCCGCCTAGTACAACGGTGTTGGCATTACATTTTCAGCAGCAACAGCAGCTTGATATCACCACATCGACATCTGCTAACGATGCATCAATTGCTCGTTTAGCCATGTGATGGCATTCTGGAACTAACCAGCTATGTTCCGGAGGACATCGGAAGCCCAGGGAACGCCAGAAAAGACGTGTCAAGTCCCGGTGAAAGTGCCGGAAAACGGATGTTGTGAAGTATTCTAGAAAAACGCGACGCAACGCCTCGGGTTTCGTGTGTCTTGGGTTTTGCGTGCCTCGAATTTCGGTTTTTCTAGAATAGTCCGGAGTCGCATCACACAGTAGCGCCGGGATCTGCCGGGCAAACCTGACAGCCAATCAAAAGTACTGTGTATGACCCGACAAAGGACACCTCTTATTCTGCGACATCCATCACCAATGTGCTTGATGAAACATTTCTGAGAGTCGGCCGGGGGCCCCATACACCATAAGCGAGATCAACCCTAACACGCATTACAAGAAGCTTGTAGTGGTCAAAAATTAACTACATCTGATTGGGTATAATCGGACTCTGTTCATTCCACAGTTTTCCCGGCAGGGGTGACCTCTACTCTACATATCGTCATTCTTTCGTGAGGTTCCCTACCCACCCACAGGCTATGTTGAACTGTGCCGTAACGCCAGCCTTGGTGTCACCTCAGATTTATACTAAGCCGCATTTATCCCAGCCTGGTGTCTGCACCTCATTTGTAACTCCGGTTGCAAGCCCACGTAAGCAAGATTGCTTCATGGTACATCACTGATCATCAATTGACAAAAAACGCAAAGGCGTACTGTACACATAATTGATAAGACATATGATAAGACTCTAAATAAATATGCCACTGGTGTTGTCCCAACAGAAGATATTCTGGCTCCTCTGACGTACTTAATAAAGGAAAAACACCCCCCGCACCCCCCCCCCCCCCCTTTAGCCGCGACGCCAGACGCTGCAAAGATTATGCAACCGTCGTGCAATTGTCTTCTATGAAGTCTAGGATTTGTAGACCACTACTCCATCTTCTTTCTTATCCTGTGCAATGAAACTGTCTAAGGAGTAGTTGACTCCGACGCGACGAAGGTGTTCGAGAGTAAGAGTAGGGGGAGCTTCTTGGGATGATAAGCACGTTAGCTTTGCGAGAGTATTGAAAGTAGACTTTCGGTAAGTTGGTTATGTACCTTTATTTGGGTTGAGAATCGCGGTGGCGGATGAAGCCGGCTGGCGCTGGGTGCTGTTCACACCAGTTGTAGTGGCAACGGCGGAGTTGCTTTTGGACGGTTTCATTGTTGGAATTAGGGAGGGTGGGCTGGATAGTGATTTAAAAGGGGTGCTGCTTGTAAGCTGTCGGAAGGACTGCTGTGAGCCGAGAGCGGAAGCGCGGTGGTTCTCAATGTCCGTGAGAAGCGTCGGAAGTGTCAGGAATTCGAGCAGCGCTAACTTGAAGGAAATTTTGGAAGAGAGGCATATAGATGAAAGGCCACTCAAATGCAGACGTACAATGGTACCCCGCATGTTGGAGTGTAAGGTGGATGGCGCAAGAGAGAAGAGTGAACGTCAGTTATTTACAAAAGCGAGGACTACAGCCTTGTATTCATAGATTATGAGGGGTAGAATATACATACTGATTCATAAACACGCCGATTGTTGTGTACCGAAAGCTCTACCAGCCGATGTTAGCGCGAAAAGTAAAGGGCGGATGTTCCGGGATAGTTAAAAAGCGCGAAATATCTCCTCGGTGAAAATTCAGTCAAATCCGTCGTATCACAGTCGAATAACAGCGTTGATCGACTTGGGGGATAAGTTCCTGAGTGTGTGAGCGATTTACACGCTCTCAGGAGCTCGAACGCTGGAAAAATCGTTTTACCCCTAAAACGAGCCATCTCTCTGCGACCTTTGTGGAACTTCATTGGGCAGAAAAAGGCAGAAAAGCGCCCTTTGCAGCTGGATCGATTGATGAACAATGATGACGATATGATCAGGCATTATAGTAATAGCGTTTGTAATTGTATGCATAATAGTCTGCATATACGCGAGTTGATGTGGTTCAACCATATATCCTAAGCAAGACACTTGACACGATGAAGCTGATAGTCTAGAATGGCTACGGCATTGGCGCATTGCATTTGCGCGTAGCACGGCACGACCGGCAGAAACTTGGCAACGATATGTGCGACATTGGAGAGAAATAATCATAATGCCAGCCGATCGCGTGTATATGATTTCTATACCCTGCAGGGGGTGAGAGGCTGAAGCTGAGCCACAGCAGAGACATCCGAGCAACACAGATGCATCAAAGGTACATAGCGCTGGAGCGGTGTTTAAATAAAAATAAAAAAAATTAAGAAAATAAAAAATTAAAATTAAAAATAAGTGGCGGTGTTCATAGAGGATGAGGGCATATGCGTGGGAGCATGGGATGCTGTTCTCCTCACCAAAGTGGCGACAGGAGCAGGAGCGGAGGTTCAAGTCAACGTTCCAGGTCTTCCCGTCCCTAATCCGTTCGGTCACCTGTGTTTTGCACCGTTAGAGAAGGAAACCAAGACCACATACTGCGCTGCACAACAATAAGGATAAGGGAGGGAAAAGAAGAGCATTCTTGATTCCCTTGTCCCGGTCACTCATAAGTGTCGTGACATCAGTTGATGGCAGTCTTGAGATGCGTGAACCACATCCAGGCGGACGTGTTTTCACTCTCAACAATTGCCCAGGCGAGAATCACATTCTTTCCATCCGCATCAATACCAACAGTAAGTAAGAGCTGCTGCATGAAGGTAGACTTCAAGAATGTCCCATCCACTGCGATGAATTCCCGTGAGTGCACAAAGGTTTGCCGTGTTTATGCCGGACAGATAAACACGCGATGAAAATACGAGCCATCCTCGGCGTTGGCGGCTTCCTTTGTTGACAACTCCACTAGCCGTGACAAACATGATGCCTGGCACGGCGCGTCGTAACCAGGACTGTCTGTTTGCTGTCTTGTGGGTAAAGTCCGCATCGCCGGCTAGGTCTTATGATTGCAATCACCCCATCGGCATCAACCTTTGCTGAGACAATGAAGGGACAGCCATGCATTCGGTTCCTACACTTGTAGATTGCTCGTGTCGCGTCCTTCTTTACCAACTCCACAGGAACCTGATGCTCAATAGGGTGATCCTCAACGGCGCACTTCATTACCTCCCAGGAGACAATGATGCTGCTAATTTCGAGGTCGCTTAGTTTTGGGATTGGCTCGGCCATGTTGTAGAGTAGAAGATCGCGGCGGTCGCAAGTTGATTTTGTCGGTGGTGAGTGAGTGTAGAGAACAAGAAGTGAACATTATCGCGAACCACAACCCAACGCGTGTACGGCAGCCTAAACTTAAACCGCAAAACCAAGAGGAAATGATTATAATGCCAGCCGATCGCGTGCATATGATTTTCATGCCCTGCAGGGGTGGGACTCAGCCACAGCGGCAACATCCCAATGCGAGAGATGCATAAAGAAAATAGAAATAACAAACGACCGTGTCGCAGTGCGACAGAAATAAAAAAAAAAAAAAAAAAAACAAAGCCTAACCCTAATCTTAACACTAACCCTAATTTTAACTAACTCTAATCCTAAAAAGATTCACATTAAAAAAAATCAAGATTTGACTTCACTGTAGCGCAGGGTGCAGAGGAAGGCACTTCAAAGTCCAACAAGAAGAACGTATGCTTCTGATACCGAGATCCAATCTCCTGTATTGAGTGCCTACTGCCGCAGGAATCATACAAGGAGCACATGCATTACAAGCCCATCAAACATCTCAATGAGAATGACAAGAGAGTGTGTTCAGAGATGTATATCAGGGATTGGTGGTGGCATCAGCAGGTGCATTGATCGAACACTGCATTTAAGGCACAGTCCGTAACATTACAAAGATGAAAAAACTCGCGGGAAGCAAGATCGTACCTGTCATTGGCAGTTCCAATCAAACCCGTATAACCCACTACGCCGGAGATTGGAAATTGTGGCCAGTGTACATCAGTTTGGGCAACATGGACACATCCATCCCATGCAAGAGGAGCAATGGATGTTGCATTCTTTTGGCCCTCTTACCGGTGCCTCCCAAATACACCTTCAACGGCAAAGGCTGTACTGCGGCTCTCAAACTCCAACAGGAATATGACAGGGAGATGCAGTGGCGGGTGAACGAGATGATAGTCAAGCCATTGGAGGAAGTTGCAGAGAATGGGAAGTTCATGCATTGCGCGGTGGGAGGCACTGGCGGGTGCAGAGTGTTTACAGATGAGAAGTTAGCGGCAGGTGCTGCAATGGACATGGTGGCCGGGAGTCTTCGTCTCCAGGAGAGTGATCAGCAAGAACAAGCCCTCTCACCAGATTTTCAGCGTGGACTTGCCAGAATTCTCCATGAGCGATTTGAAAGATGCTTATCGGCAGACCAACCGCACAGATGTCGACAAACAAATTCTGAAGACCATGGCATGGCAGGAAGCCTGAAATCACCGGAAGTTAATCATTGATGCCCAGAAAGCAAGATTGAGTGATGGTACAATGCTGCCATCAATGCCACTGATCAGGCACTTGGCTCGAAATGCAGTGACATCAATTCGCTATTTTATCTTGCGAGGAAGTGGGTACTGCCGCCAGAAGTCATGCAGAATGCAATTGCGTGGTGTTTCATGCACTTTATGGCTGATGGATATTTTCTTGAAAGCCAAGGGACATTCGACAGGTTTAAGCGGGCAAGGTATATACATGGTATGCCAGTAATTCAAAAAAAAAAAATACAAGGAATGTGTTTTTTAAAAAATAAAAAATATCCTCATTGGTGCGCGCAGCGTTTTGTTCTGGCCCAAGAAATTTTTACAAAAAATAATAGTTGATTTGCATGCACAGCATAATGAATAGCGAATTATTTTTTAATTTTGAATTTTAATCTTTTATTTTTAAACATCGCTCCAGCGCTATGTACCTTTGATGCATCTGTGTTGCTCGGATGTCTCTGCTGTGGCTCAGCTTCAGCCTCCCGCCCCCTGCAGGGCATAGAAATCATATGCACGCGATCGGCTGGCATTATAATCATTTTCTCAACGGAGGGGTCAAGCCCTAGGGGCCTAGGTCTCTTGTACACGCGTAATATGTCAGTACGAAAGGACCAGCGACGGTACTACGCGGCGTCAGCCACAGAAACTGCACGGAGTTTCAGACGCTAAACGCTTTCATACAATAGAAGCTGGCGGGCGTGAATTGATTAAGTAGTTAAGTATCTTATTCGGCCGCATTGTTGCTCAGATCAGATAAGATAAGAGCTTGGATTTTAGCGATATGCGATCCGGCTTACTAGCGCTAATGCATGCACGATCGACGATCCGATCTAGATCTAATCTAGCGAGCTGTTTCTTCCGACGATCTCGGCGTGCACGGGCTTTGGCATTACTTCCTGATAATCTCACCGCTTATCGCGGTTGATCCTCATTGATTTTTGTTATGAGGCATTTATTATTTGGTCAGGACATCGGCGACATTCAGCAGAGACTGCGTCGGGCATTAGATTACTTGCCATCGGCCATTGGGTCGGAAGAGACGGGATTGGCACTGGGGTTGGGTTCATTGGTAGATGCGCCGACATAGGCAACAGGGGCCATGCCCATGCCTTGGAGCTGCTGAATGGGAACATCTTTCTGGAGAGTCAAGGAGGGTGGGAAGTTGGGGTGGGAGACAGCATTGGCGACGAGGGAATAGAGGGTTATGGCAGCTTGGTTGGATGTGCCAATGACGGAAGCGTTGCCGATGACCGAAGAGTGGTTGACGAAGGCGAAGGCGAAGGCAAACATGATAGAAGTCTTGATGATGAAGTTAAACAACAGGAAGGTGCGACGCGGTGTCGGCTGCATAGGCTGCACGCACGCAGCTTCAGACGCTGGATGCTTCCATTAAAGTGAAGCTCGCTGAGCTTGAATTAATTATCTTATTCGGCCGCATTGTGGATTAACACCAACGTTATTCGGATCTGATCAGATAAGATAAGAGATTCGATCTTGGCGCGCGCGGGCTTTTGCAGTACTTCCCAATAATGTCACATTTTAACGTGGTTTATTCTGATTCCAAAATATGTAAAATTATTCGGATTCGGAACGTGCTCCGATTGGTTATTAATCGTGCAAAAAACCACCACCAATCACTACGACACCACACCTGCCACGATCGGCATGCTAATCGTGGCACCACGACATGCTCCCCGGCCGTAGGCCGGGGCCACTCTCTTGTACATTTATGACAAATTTATTCTTTGGCGCGGAAATAAGGTGGCACTCGGCGTGTGCTGAGTCGTGCTGTACATATGTCGGTTCAACCAGCGACTTGTGTAGCACGGGGTGGATCACCGAATATCACCCTCGGATTTCAGAAAGGTCTCTTAGGTTTACAGGTTCGACCGCCACACAAGTTATCGCCGTGAGATTGCAAATCGTCCAAGACTCTTGGAAAAATACACTCAAAACGATTCAGGGCTCCGAGGCTTGGTTTGCACAAGTTTAAAGTGACGAATGTGGCTTTTACAAGTTTTATTTATCTAACACAATGAATGAAGTAAAGAAACAGTAAACAGAGATAACAAAGGATAAACAGTAAACAGCAGTGAGAAAAAAAAGAGCGTACAGGTAAAACACTGCAGCTGAGATCAACAGAAAGTGTGACAAATGAAACGGGAGCTCTTCAGCTACCTTCGACATCTGGTAGTGACAGATGTTCGGTACGTTTCGTACTCTTGGGCTAACAGGAGTTAGCAGAAGCAACGCGGATCTCTAACGCGGCGCGGTACTCTTTATTCCCTTGAAGCCCCTGGTATTTCCGTAGTGCTATCGTATTGTTGTAACAGTATCGCAGGGCAATCCTTCCCCGGTAAGTAGATGCTTTTGCAGCATCTCTTCGTCAAATAGACGGTCGTAAAAAATAGAATCTCCGTAGCATCGCTTCTCGCTTTGGCCCCTAAAAATCCGTTCCTTTCCGTATCATCGCGTAGTATTTAAGTTGTTGAATCTTTCTTCTTTCTTATGCTGAAATCATACCCGCGCGTCTTTGGACTTTCTTGGACCGCATCGCCTTGGATCTGCTGTCAAGCCTGTCGACCTTTCTGGGCTGTATCTCTTCATCAGCATCATTCACATTCTTCCGTCTGGAGTAGGTACTTACAGTAAGCGGCTTCTGCGTCGGCCTCCCCACCCTCTCATTCTCCATCTTCTTAACAAGCTTTTTTTTCAACGGCTCATGCATCGTTCGAAGTCTGAGACGCTCAACAACATCGTCATCAACAGCAATGAGATGGCTCCGTCCGTTACCCGGGAAGATACGGATCTCCGACTTTCCATGGGGAAGGTCTGCGTTAGGACGGATGACTTTGAAGACCATGCGAACGTTTATGACCGAGGGAGCGACGTATGTGTCAACGTAGGCGCGTCTGGCGATGGGGATGGGTCTGGCGATGGAGGGAGAAGCGAGCTCTGGGAGTCGAGGTTAGTGACGAATCAGGACGGGTCAAGGGGGTTGAGAATTACTTACTGATTTTCATTGGGCCGGAAGGGACGGAATTGGCACTGGTGTTGGGTTCATTGGTAGAGGCTCCGACATAGGCAGGGGCCATGTCCATGCCTTGGAGCTCGATGGGAACATTTTTGTGGAGAGTGAATGAGGGCGGGAGGTTGGGGTGGGGGGCGGCAGTGGCGATAAGGGAGTAGAGGGAACCCATGTGAGCGACGTTCATTGCGACTTGGAATTTGTTCATGGCAGTCTGGTCGTTGTCGTTTCCGACGATGGAAGCGTTGACCATAGCAACTTGGTTATTGTTGTTTCCAATGATGGAAGCGTTGACGATGGTAGCGTTGTTGACGATAGAAGACATGGCAAAGGTCTTGAAGGTGAAGTTAAACAACAGGAATGTTGTTTAAAGGCGGGTGGTGTAAAGGTTGTTGTTGGTGTAAAGGTTGTTGTTGGTGCAAAGGATGTTGTTGGTGTAAAGGTTGTTGTTGGTGTAAAGGTTGTTGTTGGTGTAAAGGATGTTGGTGTAAAAGTCGCGTTGGTTGGTGTAAGTTAGTAAGCGGTCGGTTGGGTGAAGAGAAGAGGAGAGGACGGGGAAACAGAGGTTTATGTAGGCGAGCGTGGGCACCGGGATGTCCGAGTCGCAGTCCGAAGGGGGGGGAGGGGGGGGGGGGGGGGGGGGGGGGGGGGGGGGGGTTGGTGGCTTGGTTTAGGGTGCTTACCAGGAGGCTTGGAGAGTTGCCAACATACCGAATCCCAGACCTGCCAAGTCCGACTGATGTCAAGTCCTCTTCGCTAAAGCTTGCGTAAAGTTCTGTAGTAATAATTGGTAGCGCTGAGAATAGCATATAAGATATCAAGAGTTTCGGCATCAGAATGGCAGGCGAAGTATTTATCTCGATGGCGTACGAGTTCTTATGATGTGCACTTCCACTGGCCCCGAACGGCAGGAAAAGCATAGGGACATCGCCCGACTCTTAGAAGTCTACTTGCGAGCCATGCTGTTACAAATAATGATCCTTGAACAAAGGTGATAAAGACTTTCGGCATCCCCAAACCGGAACATTCAAAAGTTTAAGTTAAAGTATTATCTCTTCGTCAGCTGTTAGTGGCGACTAGCAAGGCGTGACTCGCAACGCCTCCGTGGAAACGTTTAATTCTACTGATCACCTCCGATGACAGCAACGATTTTCCATTTCTTCAGTTTGGGAGTACGAAACCTCTCAATCAGGGTTTTGAATGGAAAACCCTTACTTATCTTGCCACGGCTAAGGGCCTAGGGCTAATTAAAATGGTGCCGGCGTACTCCGACGAATCTCCCTACTGACACAGAAGTGGGAAATCTTGCAGTACGGTGCTCGCTTTAGCTTTTGTCACGGTGCCTAGGAATTCTTCATAATTGGCACTGCGGAATTATACGATAGGCTGCTTATATGGAAGCTGTGATGAATTCTTGGTAAATGGGCGGCTTCATCATCAGCCTCTCAGAAGGAGCAATATGAGTGATAGAACATGCAGCACGCCGCGCGTGTTTGGTAGGCAGAACTAGGATACGAGGGAGTGCATCCACACGTGGGCTACGAGAGTACGCGATGCACAACCCTTACTCACCATCTTATCTTATCTGTTGCTGCCAAAAAGTCCGCATTAACATCTTCAAAGTCGACCTTCAGGCAGGGGATAGATGAGGGGATAACTATCGTGTACGCACTACTCGTCAAGTTCAAAGGCTGACCAACCGACTCTTTTTAGCGTTCATCATACAGGCAATGGTCGCCCATGTAACAATCGATGACTGTCGGATTACTACCGCGCATAAGCTCTACCTCGGTCAGGCATGGTGAGATCGTAGTGTTGACTGAAAGGTATCCATCCCATCAATTCACACTGGATATGCAATTACTCATGCATGAGGCGTAGGATTGTTACTAGGTTTATCCGATCATCTTAGGGGAGATCGGTCACCTTTTAACTTGACTAGTAGCTTAGTCTAGACGCTAGTCTAAGGCTGCCACAGCCTAATAACCACACAGCCGTAGACTAGCGTCTATGGAGTACTTGATGGTGTCGAAATCAACCACCGGATTAGAATCCAATGTCGACCCCTAACCCTGCCATCACCAGCACCACCGCCACATTTGATTTTTGATTTTGCACAAAGTTAATATAAGGTAATAACAAGATAATTGCAATAATCTTCAAATATTTTGTACAGTAGTACGTTTCCAACCTAAGGCGAAACCAAAGTTCTAGTTGACACTTCAAAATGGGCCCCCGGGGGTCCCGCACACCGGTGATTGCCTGGATTGCTGAACAGATCTTGTCGCAAATAGCTATTATATAAGCGAGAGAATATCCTTATAATAAAGCGTATAGAATCTCTATTACAAAAACTACAACTGTCAATAGCGCACTTGCGGTGAAGGCCAAGGGGCCAATGATTAACTATTTCGAAGCAAGAGCGTAACGGACTACTACAACATACACCACGTCCTTCTAAACTCTCTCTATATCTTAAACACATCTTGTGTACACTGTAGGCTAGATGATCAAAGATCTAGTACAATGCGCGCATAGTGCATATTCTCGACAGGCCAACTTCAGACTCAATGGCAGCTGGTAGGACCGAAGGGTCAAACCCAGAACAGCATCACACTGAGCCTCAGCCAGGCGCTGCCCCACCACAGCGGGTCAGACTCAATGGCAGCGGTACAGACTCAATGGCAGCTTCCAGAGTGATGGCAGCTTCCAGAGTGATCCCAGCTCTCCAGCAGCGCACCTATTTAATCCCCCGGAGTCCCCGCTCTCTTGACTCCCCACCATCGCATACCGACGTACCACAACAACCATCTGCACGTTTACCGTCCACATTTTACAACTACCAACTACTTACTTCCGTTACTAAACGTCTATAAAAATGGCACCCATTATTAAAACGTAAGTCCTAACCATTCTCTCATTCCTTTTGACAAGGTCAATCGCTAATAAACGAATCAGCGCGGCTCTCAAGCCTATTTCCGCCAACAAACCCCGCCTCCAATTCTCCTCCGCTGAGAAGTCTACTGCCGCACCCACCAAAAGGCACGGCAAGGAAAACGTCGCCGCCCGCGCTCGCGTCCCCAAGCGCAAAGCCGATGAGCAGGCCGTTGCTCCCCCCCGCCTCTCCAAGCGCAAAGACGACGAGAAGGCCGTTGTTCTCCCCCGCGCCACCAAACGCAAGCTCGACAACGACGAGCAGGTCGTTGCCTCTCCCCCTCGCGCCACCAAGGACGTACGCACCGACGGCAACAAGGCATTGACGTACCCAGAGCGACTGGCGCAAGCTGGTCGTTCTTGGGCTTTGCTCGAGGCAGCAGCGGCCAACAAAGATTGGCACAAGGTGATCGTGAGCTGAACCATCCTAAAGTCGTTTAAAGAATCATAGCTAAAGATTTGCATTAGAAGTTGGGTGGATCGGTTTCCGGAATGTCCGGTGGTGGTTTGGTGCTTGGAGAGAAGTACAAGGTGCCGAAGTCGTACAACTACATCATGAGGCACAAGAAGTGGAGATACTAGTTGTTGTTTTGTTTGTTTGTACCAAAAGTTGTTTGTATCTTTTATATGCGGATAATGCGAATACCAAGAACTAGAAACCAAATTCTTTCCGTAGCGTACCGGCTGCGGTCAACGTGATATTTTAACATCCGTTACGTACTTTAAGTAATCGTATCCAATATCAATGAGCCTCCCTGACTCCCAACAGCTGATCGCATTGATTTGCGGAACGTCTCGGGGCTATCCACATTGTGTCGCTGGAGCACGACTGTGCCAACTCAGCTCCTCAGATCACGGCTTACACAGCTGTCATTTCGTTTGGAGAACAGCTCATTGAAGGACAGCTTCTACAACTTTCTTTTGCTCCCAGGACAGCTCGTCAACAGACAGCCTCTGCATAGACAGCTCACCGACACGGTGACACCCCATCAATTACGTACTCTGTGCGTGGTTCTCAGCGATGCTGCTCCGTGCTCAGTAAAAGCGGCGGGATTGTTGGAGGAATATTTAAGATTAACACTGATCCCGGAAGAATGAAGACCTGTGAAGGCCTTTCGGTGTTTGGGAACTCGCGCTTATCTCTAGATGAAGGCGCTTTACTTGCATGGAGAATGTGACTTTTGAAATGTTTATTGAAGCAAAGTATGAAAAAGTAAATAGAAATGATAAGCAGTGAGAGATACAGCGATGCAGATGAAAAAAGAAGTAAATAAGAAGGACAGGAAGTAAATAAAAGAAACAAGAAGTAAATAAAAGAAATAGTAGGTATGAAAAAGAAATAGTAGGAATGAAAAAGAAAATGGTAGGCAATCTTCCCCACCTCAATACCCGCTAGCTATAGTACACCTCGGGTCTTCTGCGATGTAATCTGGACTTAGCGCGTTCGTGCTCCTTCCGTGAACCGCGTTATATCTCCGTCGTCGATGTTGTATTCAGCAGCGCGTGGCAATGCTGTCCTCGTAGATGCTTTCTGCATCTCTTCGTCAAATCGACGATCTAAAAAAAAAAAGAAATCTCCGTAGCATCGCTTCTCGCTGTGGCCCCTAAAAATTCCCTTCCCTTCCGTATCATCTCGTAGCATCTGGAGTTGTGAAAATCTTTCTTTCTTCCTTAAGCCCTGATCTTACCCAGAGCCACATATAGCTTGGTCGTTTCAGCGTCAAGCTTCTTCGATCTGCTATCGGGCTTATGAACCTTTCTGGGCTGTATCTCTAAATCAGCATCATTCCTGTTTGTTCCGGCTGGGTAACTTACAGTCATAGGCTTCTTGGTGACCCTCCCCGCCCTCTCACACTCCATCTTCTTGACGAGCTTCTTCTTCAAAGGTTCATGAACCGTCCGAAGTCTGAGACGCTCAACGACGTCGTCATCAACAACGATGAGATGGCTCCGTCCGTTGCCCGGGAAGATACGGATCTCCGACTTTCCATGGGGAAGGTCTGCGTTAGGACGGATGACTTTGAAGGCCATGCGAACGTTTATGACCGAGGGAGCGACGTATGTGTCAACGTAGGCGCGTCTGGCGATGGGGGGAGAAGCGAGCACTGGGGGTCGCGGTTAGTGACGAAATTAGCGAGGGGTCGAGGGGGGTTGAAGATTACTTACTGATGCTCATCGGGGCGGATGGGACGGAATTGGCACTGGTGTTGGGTTCATTGGTGGAGGCTCCGACATAGGCAGGGGCCATGTCCATGCCTTGGAGCTCGATGGGAACATTTTTGTGGAGAGTGAATGAGGGCGGAAGGTTGGGGTGGGAGGCGGCAGTGGCGATAAGGGAGTAGAGGGAACCCAAGTGAGCGACGTTCATTGCGACTTGAAATTTGTTCATGGCAGTCTGGTCGTTGTCGTTACCGATGATGGAAGCGTTGACGATGGCAGCGCTGTTGACGATAGACGACATGGTAAAAGTCTTGAAGGTGAAGGTAAACAACAGAAAGGTTATTGAAAATGTGGTTGGTGAAAGAGATTGTTGTTGGTTGGTGTAAGTTGTTGGTGTAAAAGTCGCGTTGGTTGGTAAGTAGCAGTAGGACGTTGACGGTGTCGGTTGTGTGTAAGAGAGAGAGAGAGGACGGGGAAACAGAGGTTTATGTAGGCGACTGTGGGCACTGGGATGTCCGAGCCGCAGTGTGGGCTTACCAGGTGGCAGGCTTGGATCATCGCCAAGTTTCAACACCCCGGCGAGTGTAGATTCCTCCGCTAGGGCGTGCGGAAAGCTCGCCAAATAAGCAGAAATACGTAACGCTGGGTATCGCACACAATACTTCATGTACTCGTTTGCAATCCCCTCTCGGCTATGGGTGTGCGGGAATTGGTATCATTTACACAAGCATAGCGAACACCTTTTATGAGAGCTTCTACCGAATCACGATGAAACTATGTACGAACGAACCTTAGAGTCAGTCTGGAGGCTCGAGAGGGTATTGCAAGTAGTTGTGGTAACTATAGTAAGAGGTAAAACCGCTCGGAGCTGCATTATACTTTGGTTTGTGGATACACTCTTCCGTCAAATATTTCAGCATCAGAATGGCGGGCGGAGAAATTTACTTAATGGTGCATGAGTTATTGACGTATGGAGCTATGCATGTCAGTCATCGTCCAACGGCAGGGCAGGCGTGGTGACAGCGTCAGGCCTGAAAAAGGCCATAACATAGCGATATAATCTGATGGAAGAATTGGGAATCGTTAGGGTTTCAAACAGAGAGCCCTTATCCATTCAATGATCTGAAGAGTGCTGAACATACTGTAAATGCAACTCTCTACTGCTACAAACTTCGGCTATCTGTAGGCACATTACTAACTTTGACTTGTTTACAAGGCTTTAAATATGTTACGTGAGTCGGCACTGCGGAACAGCACAGTGGACTAGTAGAAAACCGTGCACGTAACATTCTCGGTTAGTCATCGTATATCACTCATGTTGCTCCTTATGAGTGACAAGATATGCATCACGCCGTGCGGGTTAATGTTTTTGTTTTGTTTTATTTATGATTGTATTGAGACTGAGCCGGCCTATGACAGTTAAAATAGGCTAGCAAGTAACGTAACGAAATCTGCAACCAGCCATGTCCCCCGTTTCCCTCCCTGCTTTCATCGTTTTTTTTTTTATATCATACACGCATCTAACCGTAGGGTTATGGCGGAACTTTCATCGTTGCTTTCGCGCGTGTTAATGGTAAGTACCTATGTAATCATAACCAGGCTACTAGAACTCATTTACTTGGTCCACTATTAACTGAAGTATTGCAGGCGCATAGACAATAGAGCACCTACTCAGTACCCAGAAACTTTATTTTCGTCTCTCAGCCTTAGTCACCAATTCTCACTCTAGGGTTCGAACTTCAACCACAGTCACTATGTCACTATGGTCAACGCTCTCAACCCCCACACGACATGGTGCAGCGCGAGATCAAATAAAATAACGCTAAGAGCCTTTTGGGGTTTTCACGACAGGAGTTGTCACTGTTACGATTGCACTCGAAGTTTTCATGGGCTTTTGTGGTTTAAAGTTTTATTGCTAGGTGTGAATTCTTGAACCTTCTAACTATCTTTGTGTTGGCCATTCTTGTCGTGCCTTTTGTGTATGCCACTCTCTCCTTGTAGTCGCATCATTCCTTAAGCCATCTTCATACCCATAGTAGCATACTTCCTTCCATCCTCTCCAACGTAAGTTTCTCCGGCGTAGGTATCGTTGACGCTCCAGTCCTCGTTGAACCCCATTATCTTTCTCTTCTCCTTCCAATCCCTAACCATCTTCTGCATATCATTCTCAACGCCCTCAATCTTGCGTCTTCTCTCATCCAAGAGCACCTTTCTAGGCTGTATCTTGACATCAGCACCAATCCAATTCGGTCTCCCGTTATTCTGGGGGATGGGGTGGGGGACTTACAGTAACCTTCTTCTCAACCTCCATACCCATTTCCCTCATTCTCTGCTGCTTGATAAGACGCTTCTTCGGATTCTCCTGAACCCTCTTAAGCCCCATACCAGCAACATCCTCCTCATCAACAACGATCAAACGACTGTGTCCGTTACCGGTAAAGATACGGAGCTGGACCTTGCCAGGAGGTAAGATATGGCCTGCACGGCGGACTTTGAAGGCTAGTTTTACAGTGATGTTTTGCGCGGTGATGTAGGTGCCTTCTTCGAGGCCGCCGGCGGAGGTGGCATGGGCTGAAGTGGCACCTTGACCTAAGGGAAGACGTTAATTACAAATCTAAGGAAGGGTCGAGGGGGGTTGAGGGGTGAAGGACATACCTTGGTTAATGGTGGCTGAAGTAGAAGCGCCATTGTTGAGTCCGTCGGAAACAGGGTCAAGGGAGGTTCCTTGGAGACCTTGGAAATGAGAGGGAAGAATTTCCTCGAGAGACAAGCTGCGAGTCATGGAAACGAGGGTGTCAGGGTGAGGGGACGTGGTGATGGTGGTAGCATTGTCGACAGTGTCGATGTCCATTGCCTCCATCGCGACTTGAATGTTGTTCATGCCAGCGGCCTCGTTGTTGACCATGGTCGCGTTGTTGTTGGTGAAAGCGGTGTTGACGAAAGATGATATGGTAAAAGTCTTTCGGAAAAAGGTGGTTGGTAAAAGAGTATGTTACTGTTTGTAAATGTGTTGGTTGGTAGCAGTTGTGTGTCGATGAGATGGATGGGAGAGGGGGGAGGAAAGGCGGTTTATGTACGGTGTAGGTTTTGCTCAATAGATGCTTGCAGCAACTGAGGGTTGGTGGCAGCAGCAGCGTAATAGCAAAGGCAGGAGGGTTGAAGAATAGGGTCCAAGCTGCACACACCGAAGGATCGAAAGAGATAGTAAGCTAGGACATCGCGTAGACAGGCGCCTGATGATTGGCATCGATGAAACTGCAGAAAGTTTGAACCGACAGTACAGAATTTTAAAGTAGATTAGAATGAAATCGTAAACCCACGTTCTCGCTGGGGCAGCTGTATCAAGTGCCGCTCATATCAATCTGCTTAAGTGACAAAACATACATAACGCAGTGCGTGTCATCCTGTTACTTTCTCAGTAAAACCAGCGGGATCTCCGGGAAAATTTTTACAGGCAAAGTTTATTAAAAGCATAGAACATATTTTCAAAAGTAGCCATTTAAGAATCAAGCCGCTAAAATTTATTTCCTTAGTCGACCAAAACTTAGTCAGTGTAAGTATAGATAATAAGACAGAGTAGAGTTTTACAATTCTCATCCCTTGACCTTCTTATTGTTGTTATTAACGTATCGTAGGCCTACCAGCCCGGTGTGCGCATCGTACAACAAAAAGAATTTCCCTCTAGTCTAGTACGGCTCGGTTACGTAGTTGGCAGCAACAACGCCAAGCAGAGCCGCCCTAGACGACCTTCCCGCACAGAGCCTCAACATCTCGGTGCGCGACAGTGTCCCGTGTGGTGTTCGTTCTCTATTTTCACATCACAATCATCACCTAAAATTCTGTAAATTTAATACAGCATTTCAAGGGGCTTAAAAACGAATATTCGTGATTCCCAGGTCTGTATCTCCGATATTGGTTGTGTGGTGTTGATATTGCTCCGACTTGGCTGTTTTTACATCATGGCATAGTCACGTGCGCGTGGCGACGCGTTTCCCTCGCGAAGCCGGGATACATACTTACACCACGCGACAGGAACACTTTATTGGCAACATGATACGGTAAACCATTGGCAGGATGTATCACAGTCGAGGCGGAAGAAATGTGTGCGAGGGTTGTAACTTTTATTAAAGTAAACTGAACAAAAAATAGTAAAAACATACAGTAATAGCAAAAGTATGCGGATAAAACATCGCATTATTGGTGTTCACTGTTGTAAAGCAGTAACGGCGTATCAGCGCATTCTTTTCTTCCTTAATCATCTGATATTTCTTCGTTCGTAAAATCCGCCGTAGTATCATAACACAAGCACAACCTCACCCTTTCAGCCATAGCCATCTCCGGGTTCGTATACTTGTTTCCATCCTCTCCACGGAAGGTTTTTCCAAAGTACCACTCTTTAACACTCCAATCTGCGTTGACTCCCATAGCAAGCAATTCCGCGTTCAATTTGTTGGTCGCAGCCCTAGGCAAGGCATTCTCCTTAGCTTTGATCTTGCGTCTACGTTCATCTAGTTGCGCCTTTCTATCCTATAATCAAGTTAGTACTAAGCGTCACAAAGCTCCTTCTTATCCATATTACCGGACGGTGTACTTACAACGGTGTGAACTTTCGGCACAGCCCTCCCCACATGATACAAACAACTCAGCTCCTTGACTGTAAACGTCTTACCCTCAGGAGGATCCCGAGTCTTTCTAAGTCCCAAATCCTCAATATCACTGACGTTAACATAGACCTCCTTACAGTTTCCATTGTCGTTATAAAACAACAACTGAATCCTTCCGGCGGGTAGGAGCCTGGCGATGCCCCGGCGGATGTAGGGTAGCCGTACAACCCTGATGTTGGCGGCGGTGATGTAGGTGCCTGGTTCGAGGGGTTCAACGGGGACTGAATATTTGGCTGAGTGTGGAGCCGGGTGTATAGGTATAGCTGGGGGGTTGTTGGATTTCTTGACGCGGCCTGACTTGGTGTTAGTAGAAGGCTAAAGAGGGCTTAAAGGGGTGCTGAATCTTACTTTGCATCCTATGGACCAGGGCCTTCAGTTCATCAAGAGGGTCGGCGGGTGGGGCTCTTGGAGGGTAGTCTTTGGGCAGAAACTTGTGGCATCTTTCTTCGATAGCGCAAGAGCGCGTAAAAGACTGCGTAAGCGGGACAAGGGAGTCGGGGAGGGTGGGTTCCGAAGCGGCGGTGTCGATTTGCATGGAGACCATCCCCATTGAAATCTTGTGAAGGTTCATTGACGCTTGGAAGGCGGCGTTCGCGACGGAAGAAGAAAACGCCATGGTTCTTGATGGGTAAAGAGTAGGTAGCAGGTAAAAAGGTAAAGTAGGTAAAACGTTGGTAGTAGATAAAAAGGCAGGTAGTACGTAAAGAGGTAGGCAGTAGGTAAAAAGGTTTGATATTGCTTGATGGTGGCTGTTAGCTGTGGACGAGCAGTAAGAGGTTGTCGATGTGATGGACTGAAGAGGCAGGAGCAAAACACCACTTCCACCTCCACTTTTTCAAAATTTCACAAACTTTCGAACCCAAAAAGAATCAAAAAACGCGATTAAAGATGCCCGAAGGCATTAAAAAAGGAGACCAAAACGACCCGGGCCCGAACGCAATCAAACAACCCGAAAGAGAACCCGGCAACATGGCCCCCGAAACCCATGTGACACGGCATACAGTGTTGTGCATATGCGTAGGGTCGACGCGTGGCAGAAGGCGCGTCAGGCTCGCGATATGACACTGCAGTTCATGCCAGCAGTCAGAAAGCTAGATGCGAAACAGAGTACCCCCATTGGCTTGTATAACACATCCGGGTGTGATGGTGCTAGAGCTGGTGGAATATACGTACATACACGAATATACGCGGTGGTCGCGAACGCCCGAAGTTACTGTTATTTGTACCCCATCAATTCGAGGGGATATTCACCAGCAGCTAGTTAGAACCAGGACACCAAGACTTCCTTCTTTGCTCGACCGAAGCTTAGTGGATGCACATGGAATAAACTTATGTACTCGCCACTACTGATGAAACTTGTACTCTCAACACAGACAGAGTGTCGCCATAGATAATAGAATAACATATCGGTAAAGACCAGCTATGCATGTTGACTGTTCACACAATTCAACTTAAGTATCATACTGGAAGACTTCCTGTCGAGCTATTCGCGCGCTTTTGCTATTACGTTTTGCTATAAACGGGACCATAAATCGTTTCGAAATTTTTCTGTCTTAATTGAAGGTGGTCCTGAGCACCTAGCATATGTAATTCGAGCGCTACAACTTTTCAATCGATCGCTAGGTGGCGCAATGTGCATGTCGTTGATTTTTCTATCCGCCGCAATAGTTCGACGGGAAGTCCCCCACTGATTCACACACGGAGGCTTCATAATTGCAGGATTAAATCATGTGGGGTTCAACTTTTATTAAGTAAAGTAAACAGAAATGACAAACGGTAGAATACTAAGAATATAACATGAAAATAATGGTTTCCCTTTCTCGATTCCCAAGGGGCCAGGGTTGTGAGAGGTTGAAAAAACACGCTGTCATCAGATATCACTCATACTTTCAACACTACTTGCATTCGCATAGTCTTCTTTGGAAATGCTACTGATATCAATAAGATTGCAACTGCTCAACTAGAAGACATAAGTACTACTTAGTAGTGAAATCGTAGTATCCCTTAAGCCATCATCATTCCTATGGTAGTATAAGTCTTTCCATCCTTCCCGACGAAAGTCTCTCCCATGTACCCCTCATTAACACTCCAATCCCCGTTCCATCCCAGGTCCTTACGGCGCTCCTTCCACTCCCTGACCATCTTCTGCGTGTCATTCTCAATGCCCTCGATCCTGCGTCTTCTTTCATCCAAGAGAACCTTTCTAGCCTGTTATAAATTACTCTGTTAGCACCATTCCTACTTTCCTTTTTCTGCCGGGCGCGGTACTTACACCAACACCCTTCCCCCCCCTCTCCTCCATTTTCATCTCTCTCTTCTCCTTCCTAGTCACCCTCTTCTTAACCCCCTCCTTAACCAACGTCAACCCCATACCAGCAACATCAGACTCATCGACAATCATAACCCGGCTATTCCCGATCCTTAACTGGACCTGGCCAGGAGGCAGGACGCGCTCCTTCTTGCCGATATGACAGACTTTGAAGGAGAGTTCGACTTTGATGTTGTTATTCATGAGGTAGGTGCCTTCGACGAGGCCGGTGGCAGAGACTGTGGCCGAGGGGACACAGGGGTCGAGGGCTGATGGGAGGTTACGGTTAGTGGAAGTCTAAGGGTGGACACGGGGAGGGGAATGTACCTTGGGTCTGTTCATTGGTATTAGTAATTGCGTCAAGAGAGGTTCCTTGGAGGCCTTGGAGGCCTTGGAGAGAGAGGGGAATCATGGTCTCGAGGCTGGAGGAGCGCGTCATGGGGGAGTCGAGATGGGGGAAGATGGGGACTGCAGGAGCATTGGCGACAGTGCCGATGGTGTCGGCGTGCATCGCGGGTTGTTCGGTGTTTCCGACAATGGAAGCGTTGTCGACGAATGAAGACATAGTAAGTAAGAGGTAAAAAGTAGTAAGTAAAAGAGTTTGTTGTGTGTGAAACAGTTGTTGGTGTAAAAGTTGCGTTAGTTGTGTGTAGCAGTAGGGCGGTTGAGTGTTGAGGAGAGAAGGATAGAGCGCAGGTTTATGCAGGTGCGTAGAATGGACTCGGAAGTCCTGGTGGCGGTAAACCCTGAGGGATCACAAGCGCTGCAAATTCTTCTATTCGGGCTCATAGCAGTAGCAGAAGAATAAGGTTTGAACACCGAGGGTCCATGTCTCTGCTGCATATATAGAATGGAGTTACGAAACAACGAGCGCCGGTAAGCTGCGGTTTTGGCCGTAGAAACTATACCGATAAATATTCAGAGCATCTCGTACTTATAGTAGATACAGTCTAAAATGAACGAATATCGCCGCTACATCGCCGCGATCTCCTATGTTGACAAACAGATGCTTGAGAATATTATCACGGGGGTCGGGTTAGATACGGAAAAAGACAAGCGGCAGCGGAAGGGTTTAACCCTGGGGGCGACGCTGTACACACAGACATAGGGCTAGGCTAATGCTTGATAATGATCAGTCTAGGTAGGTCACTGAAAGCACACGAGAACTTTACGTCACCGGAAAGCAAGTAGAGTTGGCTCAAAGCACCTGGTATTCATAGTGTACATAGAACAGAATGAAACAAAATATGAACATTGACTACTGTAGTCCATCTCTGTAGCCTTTGACAGATCCAAAGCTGAAGGAAAGAAGTGTTCGAGCGAAAACTCTGCGAAATCAAAATCCAACCTACAGATTCAATGCCACTAATCCACCGTAGTATCTTCTTTAAAAGTTGAAACGTTATATCACACACTTCTTCTTATTCAATTCCGGAAGCTCAGTGCACGTGTGCAAGATCTCGGCAGGGGTCAGCGACAGATTACAGGGGTCGTAGACATCGACAATACTGAGCATCTCTGCGAGCCGAAGAAATAGATGATCCATACCCGGCTTGCTGGCTCTGGGGATTCTCAACATTACGTAGGTATGTAGCACTACCGAAGGTTTTGTGTTACAAGGTTTTGGTAGCGCTAAGCTTTTGGTACGCAGGAGAGAGTGGGACGGGACGTCGTCGGCTGGATAGCCATGGCGGTGCAAGTGGTAAAGCTAGCTGGGTAGCTGTGGCTTCGAGCTTCGTCACACGAAAGGAGCTATGTAAGGCCGGATTGGAGATGCAGCCGGTGTTTCGCGTCACCAACTTCATCATTGACACGCGACAACCCGGGGCTTGATGTGGAACACTGGGGGGTCTAAGTTTGCGGGGGTCGTCGAGTGTAACTGGAGAGCTGCAACAGCCAATCTCTCAATTGGTAGCTCTGGCTTGGTAACGTAAGCTAGTTTGTTGAACTATGTATGCGGCGATAAATCAGCTTGGCGATAGCGACGCGTGAGGGCGGGAGGCCTGGCGTGTGGAGTCGAGGTGGAGGGTCGCGTGTCGCGTGTCACGCTGGGATTCGACTAGATGGGCGTGGTTGGAGGAACTAATGGCGATCGACGCGTCCCACACGCGTCGGAGCAGGCAATCTAAATATCAACTCTTCTTCACTTGCTCCCCGTAGGCAGCATGCAACGAAAAGAAAAGTGGTCGCGTCAACTGGAGGCAGTACAATACCAGTGACACAGTGGGTATCGACATGAGCAAGCTCAGAGGCCAATTCCCTAGTTTCAAAAATAAGATTAATATAAGAAGGTTCAAATAGAACCGTTTCAGATATTAAACTGAAAAGAACAGATACTACACTTGATCTAAGCCAAAAGGCTGTGGAATTTATTAGCATCCGTTGATGGTGATGATAATATGGGGGTGGTGGAGACGTACCAAAGAGAGCTAAAGATTACAAGTGAGGGGAGGGAAGGGCGGTTTATATAGGTTGGAAGAGGGAGGGTAACGATTGCTGATCGGCTAATTTCGCCGCTGCACCCTGCAGGTACTCTAGAGTACAGATCGGCGTCACGCGCCACGGCACCCGGAGAAGCTTCTAGTCCAACCATAGATGTATAGCTCAATGCATGTACGCCCTCAACTGCGAACATCTGCATCAACCCGAGCAAACATCCTCATCGCCACGTTTTCTGCCTTAAGCTCTAGATGCACAACCTTATTTCAGCACTCAAACGAGAGATGAGAAGCTTAATTCGCGTGTGGGCACCCATGAACGCGAAGTCTGAATATTTGCTCTGTCAATGTAACCAACCGTAATCACATGTTTCAAGCCACGCTTCCAGCATTTCATCAGAATTGGAACTGGATGTTGCCGGTTCTCCACGGCAACCCCGAAAACGCTGAGACACATTTTAGACTACGGATACCAGCGTCTCTACACGTTTGCAACTCTCGCTAGAGACGACAGTCAGAGCGAACGCGAACTATATCGTGAGAAAGTTATGTAATTAATTAATGCAAGGTCTGGTATTTCTCTTTATAGTCATTAAAAGATTTTACTTGACATAATCCGTTATGGTGTAGTGGCTAGCATCGGCCGCTCTCACGCAGAGCAATAATCCGGCCAGACCGGGGTTCAATTCCCCGTAACGGAATATGTTTTGTCACTTTCATTTTTTATTCTTCGCCTTCCAACGATTTGTTGAGACACATTGCAGACCGCCTTATCCGCCCGTTCTTTGCTGAAGTGTAATTTTTTTTTTTCTGCAGGTAATCTAAACAGGGAGATTATCTATGCCGGCGTTGTCGCGCATCGCAATAGTAATCGAAACTCTACCAAATACTGAGTACCATTTCATGTTTGAGAAAACGATTGAACTAATAGATAGTCTAGACTCAGTCAGCACAGCAAATATAATGAACTGGTGACTGATAACGTCCGCGAAAACAAGCTGCGCACTTTGTCAGGTAAGTACATACTTAGGAGTTCTTATCGCGGGTGTGTACAGTAGCTTGGTCTTTCTGAATGATTTAATTGCCGCGGTATTCACGACAGGATATCGGAAATCAAACTGGCAATTGCCAATGATAGATTGCATGCGACTTCTACCTTTTCACTGGGGACTAATATTCTTACTGCACACCTGGCCAGAGCTCCGACAGAAGCGCAGCCTGAAAAAGTTTTATTGGTTGCCTCTTTGAAGCGACAGATTTTGATTCAATCGTGGATTGAAAGTTGTGGCATTTTGAACACGTGTGCATGTATGCAGGGAATGATGAACTTTATGAAGCGAGCGTTGGGCATTTTTGCTCAAGACTTCTGCGCCCGTGTTTCTGTCCATCGCGTATTTACCTAGCTAAAGGGTTAGTGCAACTGCACAGCGCGCGGATCACCGAATTGCCCTTTCGTTCTGCACATTCGAGCCCTAACCCGACAATGTCCGCTTTTGCACAACGCCAGGATCCCGAGCTCAAAATATTGAATGATGAATTGATTATTTGTGCCTCAACACTAGTGAGCTCAGCGTCGGTACTAAAATTACAAAGCATAAAATGAAAAAGCAACAACAGTTGCTGCAACCCCCAGTGCCATAAACCCAGCCTTGCAAGCCTAATGTAACTCCCAGTTAAGTGTAAGCAATCCACTTCGGCTTCCCCCAAACCATTACAGAAACCCTCATCCACACCCACAACCCCACAGCCAGCAAAACCCCAATCACCAACATCACCAAGCTTGCAAACCACGCCACGAAACCCAACCCCATCATCACCAGCGCACAGGCAAGACGCCAAATCCACTGCAGGGTCGTCTCGGGAACTACATGATGGATATAGTAGTCCGTGTGATAGAGCCTATCGGCGCCATCCCATGATCCCGGAAGCAGGATAGAGAAGTCATATGCCGCGGTGACCCAGGATGTGTAGGGGTTGTTGAAAATTGGGTCATGGGTGGGTGCGTAGGGACTACTTGGAATGAAGCCGACTGCTGGGATAGAAAGTTGGGGGGCGAGGATTAGAGGAGGTGCGGGCATCAATGGTGGTACCACAGGAGGGACGCGGTTCGACATTTCGGCTAGGACACGCGCATACTGGGTTGTCCAAGCATGAAATTCTTCAGGGCTGAAGTAGCGGAGGTCGTCAGTGTTGGTGTAGTATGTGGGGAGGAAGTAGCCTGTTGGTTGTCCAATCGGTTCGTGTGGGAGGACGAAGCCGGGCTTATGCAGGTTAGTATTGCTATGCGGGATCGAGAGAGGGGGTGGGGGATGCATACTGGGAGTTGGTGGAAGTAGTCAGACATTAGACGGGGGTGCGGGTTTGTCAAACTATTGCGGCTGGGAGAGGTGGATGGAAGGGCATGGAAGCAAAGTTTGATGCTTTATGGTTGGATGTTTGACGCGAGTGTTCGGGGGGCCGAGGTCAGCGGGGTCAGTTTTAATTGAAGGGGACCACCATTGTAGGGAGGGTTAAACACTACCGTCGATCCAAATCCTCGGGGTCGATATCGTCGGGTCGAGTGTCGATTCCCAGGGTTCAATGCATCAAGCGGGGATCAAATACAAGGGGGCTAGCCCTGTAACGATCAACGAAAGGTAAACACAGCCTCATACAACACCAGTCACACAGCCTATTTAAAGGCTTTTCTGCCCGTAATACATTCATCACCCCACAAACGCAATGTATCTCGGCATTCTGGGCAACCAAGTCAACTGGGACACCACGGATCCGCCTCTAGACCCAGAGGACGAGTTTACTCTGCCGCCCTTCGACACCTGGGACTTCTTTTGCCAGTACACCACGGGCTGCAACCCCTTCCACGAACCCTTTCCGGAGAATTCTCGTGACTTCGGCGGCGACAAAAACAACGATCACACTCCTCCTGGCTCTACACAGGAAAACCTTGTTTCTCCCTACATCGAGAGCGATCACCTTAATCTTCCCAAGCCTCCAAAGGTCCTAGATCCACGCTGCAAATACATCAGCGGCTCCACCACCTCCTCCGAAAATCTTCCGCAGAACTTCCATTCCATTCAGTGGTCTTTGATCCAGATGGCGAAATCAGCTCCAGAAACCCCGCCTCCCAAACAGTCGGCTTCTGCAAGACAAAAGGCTAAAGCAAAGAAACAGAATCCAGACAGAAGCCCGACTGCAGCAGAAACACCAACTCCTGAAACACCAGCTCCCAAAACACCAGCTCCCAAAACACCAGCTCCCAAAACACCAGCTCCAGAAACACCATCTCCACAAGAACTGGTTCCGGAAGCGCTAACTCCAGCAGAGGTATATACAGCAGCTCCCCAAGAATCGGTCCCACCGCCCTCGCCTGCAAACTCTGATACCGACTCCTACCGCAGCTCACATGCAGACTACTTCAGCGACAACGAAGAGGCCCAAAGTCCGCAGGAATACAACCTGCTTGTTCTCTGGCTTATCTGGCTCCGCTTCATCATCGACTTCAAAATGGCCAGTATAAAGGCTGCCTTTGTCTCTCGCTACAGAGCAAAGATTAACAAGGCTCCTAATTTTGTACAACGGGCCTGTGAATTTGCTGAAGACTGTGTTGATGTGGCTGTTGCTTTGATGTTTCGCGGTGCTATGTGGATCGTCAACCGCATCCTGGATGCCAAGATGTGGCTTCTGATTGCCTGGGATATCTTGATGCTTATTAAGGGACGTTTCATTACGCCCGATGGAAACGTTGTTGTCAGTAAGAAGTATCGGAGTATTTGGAGTCCATTGTTGTTTTTGGTTATCCTCGGGACGCAGATTTGGTTGCCGTGGTTGACGGCTGTTGGGGCGGATCGCGTAAGTTTCTCTTTCCATTCCCTATTGACTCCGGGCCTGACTCCATCGCTAACCCCATCCCAGATTGTACAATTCGGTAACTACTACTGCGAGAACGAGCACCCGGAACTCACCGCCATCGGAGCATCTCTTGTGCAGCGCCACCCAAGCCTTACCCATTCCTGTACTGTCTCCGCAAACAACGACGTCACCGGTCTCGGGATTAGGTACTTGGTCTACATCACGGTCTTCTGTCGGATGGTTCTAGCCTCCTTTGCTCATCACTACGCCGCCATAACAAGAGTTTCTAGTCAGATCTTAGCCAACTGCAGTCTCCTGGCATTGTCCTTCTGTATGTTCTATGAGAACATATCCCTTCCCCACTCCTTAGCAGCCTTACAACTTGCCGGCATCATAATCTGGCCCAACTTTATAATTGAACCCCACCGTTCTTATTCCCCTCGAAGTTTCATCTTGCAGCAGATTTTGTTGAATGGATACTTCATTATAGGTGTCTGGGTCCAGATCCTAGCGCCTTGTATGGGAAGTGATCCTCAATGCTCTCATCTTGTTAGAAGATCCATTATGGGGATTGTTTATTTTGCTGCTAGTTATGAAACTAGGAAGGCTTGGATTAGGTTGTATTTCAATCTGTGGTGTTGGAATCTATGGCGACTGTTTACTGCTCCGGGGATTTATGTTCACATGCGCGCATTTGTGGATGTGTTCTCTGAAGAAGGTTCTATCCGATGGACACAAGAAGAAAAGAGGCGGAGAGCGGAGTTTGTCGAATGGCACTTTAAGGATACTGAGGATCAGCCATGGTGGTTTCAATTTGGTCGGATTATAGTATCGTGGGCATACGTTGACGAAGATTGTCCTGATCTTCCTTGGCATGTTGAAGACAATACTCCATTTCGGAAACGTATGGCCAATTGGCTTTATTCGACAAGTATGATGAAGTTTGTTCCTGCTTTGGCGATGCTGGTTTGGCTGGTTCATAGTCTGGAGGATCTTTGTAATACGAGTTTGGATGCGGAGGAGAGCAAGATTGCCAATTTCGGGCAGATCTTTGCGATGGCCCAAGCGTTGGAGATGGTGGTTTTGATGGTTTGGTTTCTATTTTATCCTGAGAGGAAGGGGTGCGTGACTGGGTGCTTTATTCATCGAACGTCAAGGGAGTGTATGCATTGTGTTGGTAAGCGTAAGGAAGTTGATGGATCCCGCTAAGAGCCGGAATTTATGTGGAACAGGCAAGTAAAATGCGGGAGAAATAAAAAGGGGAAGGCAGCTGGTAACCCGCGATAAAAATGCGAGTGCTGGCAGATGATTGAAAGTTGGAAATCTAGGTTAACGATTCGGGATTTTTCATGAGTTTTAATAGATTAATAAATAATAACAAAATATCATCTCTTTTCGGCTTTTTAGTGATATCCGAATTGTCTATCCCTTGGAGTTGAGTCGTAAGCAAGAGGTGTCACGAATGAACCAGTCGCGTGATCGGCCGGGGTATCAGCGTTGTACAAATGCAGAACATCTTCCATTTAGGCAAGCAAGCATGTAATCCTTATGCTTGACCTATGTAGCTTGTGTTTGTATCTGCATGCTGCATGCCAAAGGCCAGCCTGGGGGTCCAGAACATACACGCATCATTCGCAGAAAGTGCAGTTTCGGGCACATCATGACATAATGTAGAACTCATGCATTGTTCGGCTGGGTACAGATATGCCACATGTAGTGAGCCAGTGTAAAGCATGTAAGGTTATTAGAATGTATTGGATTATCCACTAGTTTAATCTCATCAGAAGATAGAGAACTCACGATGCTGGCTGTTTTTCATGGGGTTGTTAATCGATCATAGGTGAAAACGAAGACTAACGCTGAGCAACTCCTCTTACATATGGGAAGCCGAGAGGCAGCCCGCAGAAATTGGGGGGCTAGTAAACTCGCCCAACTTTTAGCTGGGGCGAGACAACCCAGTGAATCGCGTGATATTCTATGACGACGCGCCTCGGCTGCCAAGCAAAAAAACTTGTCTCCTGGCCTAGCAAAACTGTTGACGCGAAGGCTACGTCAGCTACTATGGAATGAACGGGGATATTCAAATCTAGCCATAGCATGTGGCTGACGGCGAGGCAATCTTGGCCTCTCCCATGACAGAGAGTATCGTGACTACTTGTAACACAACATCTCGGCACACCTTACGGAGAAGTGTGATATTGCTTGTTCTCTTAGATAGCAGTCGGATAATCTATTGCCACGGTGGTAATCTATCCTGTAGCCGGCATGTTCGAGTGTTACACATGCACCTTCACGGTTATCAACGGACATATGATGGAAACATAATGTTACGGAGTTACAGAATCTTGAAAATGGTGATAGTATCTGTACACCTGATTACAGGTATCTTCCGTGCAAGAATCCATTCATCAGCACTGTCTCGTTTGCTATCAGCGCGTGCGACGTGTTCAACCTTATGAAGCCACTACTGACCAACCCACCACCACTTTATCGCCTCTCTTACCTCGTTTTAGTACTATCGCTTGAAGCGTACCGCGAATGATACACGTCTGCACGTTAAAGTTTGAATTTCAACATTCCGGAACCCTGGGACCAAAATCAACAGAACTAAGTACTCTAATACCGGCCGCCAGTTGCTAATCTTGACTAATTCGAATCGATATAACAGTGTTTGATGACCCAAGACCGCAATACCGGCCTTAGTCTGGCGGTTTAAAAGCTCAAAAACTGCACATTTTTTGTGGCTCTCGGGAAAATGGCAATCATTGATTCAAAACCGACGATACGCCTGTATGATCTTATAGCGTGTGACTGATCATTAGTGCGTGCATCAGCCTTGTCAAGCGCTATTAACGAAGGGAAGAAGTGAAACTCAGAAGAAGAGAAGAGTGAATTGATAGATTGATACAAACATAGCTGTAAGAGCTCTAGATATAGCTGGGAATAGAGCTAGCGGGTTCGCTGCTGCTCCACATTGACCGATGATACATGTCCTTGACACATGGACAGTGATCGAGTTGTTCCACTGACAAGCCTTACGAAGAGTCGGCTGACAGTATACTTATGGTATCACTCGTGTATCACCAGGAGCTGAGCCGATTCATGCACTATCACTCACTCCATGCTTGGCGCAGTACAACGCGAGGTTGGTATACGAGGAAGCAAGAAAATACATCATTTTTGCGCAATAAACTCCAAGAAGTGGATAATAGAACCTTGAAAGAGTAACTACCCTGTTGGTGAACGTTTGTCCTGCAGCTGGAGTACCACGAAACGATAAATTTCGCGCAGGGAACGGGTGTGCGGGATGATGCATGATGCGCTTTTGCACCCAAAAGAGCAGTCCGACTACACTAGCTGTGGATAGCTACTGAAGTTAGCTGTGGTTCGACAGCTGTATGTAAAGCTATTTCTCATGGCTGCTTTGTGCCGGTGACCAAAGCTCCCGGGACATTTTAATTTAAGGCACACATCTCCCCAAGTAACGCCCATCTGGAGGATCGAACCCATGACTTCATGTGTTCCACACTTCCTGACAACAAAGTACACAACTAATCCCTAACCGCTAAACCATAACAGCTTCATTGGGATTCTACATTGAGTCAAGCACTATATGCGCATGTTTAATAAGATAATCCAATAGAAGCAATAGCATGTAATGCTATTAAGTTCTTTACAACTGTTAGTATAAGTGTTTTATACTATAAAATACTTTGACATTAAAAAATTGATGCGTTAGCGCAAATTTTATAAATAAAAGTGTAAATTTACACTATTAAATCATGTAAAACAGACAAACATGTAGCATACACTATTCAATAGTGTAAATTACGCGATATTTGCGTGATATGGTTCTGGGCTACATTATCCATGCATATTCGGTGGATTGCCGGTCAGCCTGGTCATCGAATTGTTTCGCACAAACATTCAATGTCTCTCGGTAACAGTTTGGCACTGCTATGATCAGTACATTCCACACCTAATACTGCATCAAATAGCTTGCCAAGCATGCGGCCTTAGCATGCAGCTGTCCATCAGGCATTAAAGTTGCACGACGACGACAATTCAGCATTTCCAGTTCTACGATCAATCCTTTGGATAAAAAAAGCCGGCTATTGTGAAACATTTGTCAGTTTGGCCTCTCATTTAATGTGGCCAAGCCATCCATCTGTCATACCCTCCTTCGCCCAATAGCATTTTTAGGCCTTGAAGCGAGGTACTAGTTATCCCTTCGGTAGTATACCACTGACTGTGTCATGAAGTGGCTGCCTGCTAGCCACTAGGCCCTATCACCGTGTTCGAAGTGATACCGGTGTAGCCGATTACTGCCGTTCTTCCACTATCGAAATGGTGGAACGATTCATGGGCTGTTTCCTGACTAACGAACAGGCCACAGTTTTGAGGTATAAAGAGGGGCTGATTCCCTATCCTCTTGGTTACCTATCCTTCCCTCTCCACGTCTGCCTTCTACACAACGAACTCTGGCGAACTGTGAATGTACAGTTTTCCCCATACTCTTTAAACCTCTTGTTTCCACCATTACATTTTAGCTCTCATCAAGCTTTCCGATAACCTTGCTCTTCAACACCATACCTCCAGCCCCCAGTATACTCTCAACCATTCAGGGCTGTTGACGTCCCAATCTAGCGGACTCTTGACGCAAACACAGTTTCTATAACTGCACTCACCACATCCATCCTCCTGCTTTCTTTCTTCAATACAGTCTCCACTTGAGTAACACCTTCTGAGCCGAAAGCTCTCATTATTCAACAACTCACCCCATAGGACTTCCCAATATTTCGCTGATACAAGGCAAATGGAGTCGACAGGCAACAAAATAGTTACCAAGCGCAAAGCTGCATCGCCAGTTGCCCCAGGCCCTGCTCCGCGTCGCCAAACAATCTCTTATCTCCGTCCAAAAGATTCGATAGAAGACAACAACAATAGCCTAGAATTGGTATGGGATTGTCCAATGGAGCAATGCCAATACACAGCGCAACATAAGCCCTACATAAAGCAGCATCTCAAGAAAGGGAAACATTGTCTGGAGGACCCTGAACTTTCAGAAATTTATAGCAGAACAAGACAAGTACCTAAGGCCCAAGAAGAGGAAGTCCACGGTATCGATTCCGTGGAAGATAACAATAATGGCCCAGAATTGGTATGGGATTGTCCAATGGAGAAATGCCCACACACAGCAAAACTTAAGCTTGACATAAAGCGCCATCTGAGGCAAGGGAAACATAGTCTGGAGGACCCTGAACTTTCAGCAATTTACAGCAGAACAAGACAAGTACCTAAGGCCCAAGAAGGGGAAGTCCGCGATGACGATGACGATCAGATAAAATGGGCCTGTCCAATAGAAGTATGTCGGTTCAAAGCGTTGGATCCGGAATTCATCAGGACACATCTTAGGGGCGTGAAACACAAGGTGAAGGAGCCTGAGCTTACGGAACTCTGGAGCCGAATGAGAATAGTAACAGTAACTGACAATGGCAATGAGATGGAATGGGCCTGTCCAATGGAAGGATGTCCGTTCACAACGGGAACTCGGCGACACATTAGAAGACATCTTAGGGGAGTGAAACACAGGGTGGAGAGACCTGAGCTTAAGGAACTCTATAGTCGAATGAGAAGAGTATCTGTAACTGGCAATGTCAATCAGGTGGAATGGGCCTGTCCCATAGAAGGATGTCTGTTCACAGCGAAAGCCACAGCAGGGAATCGGCGATACATTAGGTATCATCTCCAGGGCGGGAAACACAAGTTGAAGGGGCCGGAGTTAACGGAACGTTTGAAAAGTGCCATACCAGTATCGCGGACCCGACAGGAGGATGGGGACGATGGCTCAAACTGGGCCTGTCCATTGGGGTCATGTCAATATCGAATAACACAATTGAATCGAACAGAGCAATGGCCGAAAATATGGATACATTTCCGGCGAGAGCATAGCATTAGAACAAAACCTCGAAACGCGAATCGGACGCGCGACGATGCAGCGGAAGGTTCTCATTGCAACGAGGGAGATGATGTCGATGATGAGGAAGAGAACGATTCAGAGCGTTCAGAAGGTGACGAATGGGAGAGTTCTGAGGAAGACAGCGGTTCAGAGTGTTGGGATGACGATTGGGAGAGTGCTGAGGACGAAGATAGTGTAGCTCAGAGATTCCTAGATGAGGAGGAAGACGAAGAACTGTCTGAAGCTTTGGGTATCTATGGAGAAGTGTCGGAATAGCGGCGATACTGGATAGTCACAGCTTTTGTTTGGAACGCGGTTATACGTTGGAAAAGTACGGTAGATGTTGCGCAGATGCAAGCAGTGTTATGTGCATGATCTTTGGATATATTTCTTATGTTTGGCATAGTGTGATCGGAGGATCCGACTTTGGTTTGTGTTTTGAGTATTGTTTATGTTCAGTTGAACTATGCTTCTGTTTAGGAATGTTTAGTTTTGTGGGTCTCAGCATCGTTAATTTTAATACCCGTTCACTCGTTCGTAGGCCTCACGCAGTAAGACGTTGAATACATGTGCCTAAGGCAGAACAATGAAGGCAAGGAGCAGAACGCAAATGTAACAAGAAAACTAGAACGGAGAAAGAGCATGTAGACTATGGAATGAAGTTGATGCTAGATCAGAGCTCTAACTTAGCAAGTGAGGAGTGCATATTGAGAAAATGATTATAATGCCCGCCGGTCGCGTGCATATGATTTTTATGCCCTGCAGGGGAGGGGGGAGGGGGGAGGGTGGGGACTGAGCCACAGCGGCAGCATCCGAACACAAGAGATGCATGAAGAAGAGATAATTAAAAATAAAAAATAAAAAAATTGCGCCGTGTTGCGCAGTTGATTTTTTTTTTTCGTTTCTATTTTTCTTCAATGCTTACCGTGTCACATCGCGATCACCAGCACGCGAATAATATTTTTTTTTAATTATTTTCTTTATGCATCTCCGATGTCCTCATGCTGCCGCTGTAGCTCAGTCCCACCCCTCTCCAGCCACCCGCCCCCTGCAGGACATAAAAATCATATGCACGCGATCGGCGGGCATTATAATCATTTTCTCGTGCATATTTAGTTACAGAACATTTCTCGCTGTACTTGTCATCGCCGGTCGTCAGTTTCGTTGTAGCAGAATGGTGCAGGGTAGCCCACTGCACTTTGCGTCTCTGATCACTCGGTAAACTCCCGTTGTCGCATAGTCAGCAGAACGTACCTAAGATAAGACAAGCCACCGCGCTGACGTGGATCTATGGCTGAAATAAACATAGGTATGCATAAACTATCCAACATTCTCCTTGCCTCTTGAGTCCGTTCACTCGTTCATATCATTTAAAGGTATTAGAGGGTAAAAACTTACTAACACCTCACAGAGTTCGATACAAAAACTCACTGGATTCCCATCATCAATCTAATAACCCTCATCACCACCCGACCCTCGTCAACTCCATCAACCAGCCAGCAACAAACTAACCAACCCAGTCATCAACAATCACTATGGTTTCCCCCACAATCCTCCTCATCCAGCTCCTACTCGCAACCACTGCTCTCGCCGCTGAAAACTGTATGTGCCGAGTAAGTACCTTACCCCATCCCAGGGCTCCTGGCTCCATATCCCATACCATCCATCCTCTGTAAGCCTTAACTAACATATACGACCACAGGATTACCGTGGAGATATGCACAGCTTGACCATGCATTGCTGCCGGAACCAAAAAGGGTACGGTGCCCTCATCACCATGATGTATTGGCCAGGGCCTCATAAACAGGTGAGATTTCAACTTTGTCAATCTCCCACATATGATATGTAGGTCAGACAGAGAGGAATATGGCGAATAGGTATAGAGAGGGGGACCATAAAAGAGGGAGGCGGAGGACACCCGAACGCAACAACGATGTGTAACAGAGCTGACGGAATACAGTGTACTAGCCCATTTAAGAAAATTGATCGTGTGGAATTTTCGAAGTGTTGTAGAATGATGGGGGCCCTTGAGGATGCTAATTGCTGGAAATAAGTGTGGGGCGAGGCAAGGCTGCGTACTGTCTAGAGGGGGAAGAGTTTGTCGAAACTGTAGTGGTAAAACCAGAAGCTAATCCTTACTTTATTCCGTGATTCGAGTGATACCAAGAAACTACTTACTTTACTTAACAAATAAGTAGCGGGAAGCAAAGGTCAAATGTAATCCTATGCATGCATCGTAACGGTGAAATCCACCCACACTTCTCCCGTGTAAAGAACTCTGTGACACCGTGGCACCATGATACCATCTGGTCTAATTACCTCAGCGCACGCGGCACTCAATCACGGCACCCTTCCAGAATGGAACACTTATCATAAGCAAGTATACACATTAAGTACCCAAGAGCCAGAGAATCTCAAACCATGGTATTACTAAGTACATACATCACATCACAATCCCCTCATCCCCCTAAAACTTGGGCACAAACCCTGCCGCCCTCATCATCTCAAACGCCATCCAATACCCATGTTCATGTCCCCTCTTCTCCGTCCAGCCCACAGAGGCAGCTTTCTCCAACCCATATTCTCTATCCACCTCAAACCCACACATAATCATTTCCTGGAATCCCCAGGCCTCATCATTCGGTTCCTGTTCCTTCAATCCAAACTCTTTCTTCATCTCCTGATATCTCTCCCTATTCTGATCCCACCACTCCCTGAATGCCTTTGACTGCGTATCCTTTGCTCCCTGGGGTGGCGCAACTCCCTTCAACCCAAACCAAGAGCAAATAAGAGGCCATTTCTCAGCCCATGTAGTCTTGTCCCCATCCGCAATATTGTAGCTTCCCTGGGGTTCCGCTTTCTCACTCGTCGCAACCAAAATCTCAAACCGAGACAACACGTCCTGAGAAGTATCGGTGTGTGTGTTACTCCAACTCTTCTCAGTTCCAGGGAACACAACCTCCGCTCCCTCTCCCTCAACATATCTATACAACGACAGGAACATTCCCAAAGTTCCAGCAAGGTTCATACAGTTACCCTGTGGGACAAAACCGACTACAACATCAGGACGGATGTCGTAGAAGGTCCAGTTCTTGCCGGTGGATAGCTCCTTAAGAAGATCGTATTGGTGGTAGTAGAAAATCTTCTCGGAGAAGGGGGAGGGGACGCGGGGCATAGTCTCGACGAGGGGAGGAGGAGACACGGGAGTCTGGGCGGCGAATTCAGTGCCGTAGTACTTGCTGCCGGATTGGAGAGTAATACTCTTGAGGTTGGGGCAGAGGGTGTCGACGGCGATGGTGGCAGCGCGGAGGAGGGCGACGTTGATACGCGAGAGCTCGTGGTAGTCGGAGTTGGAAATGTAGGCTGGGGCGCAGAATGCGTTAGCAACGAGTTTACGAGGAGCCGAAGCTCCTGCTCATCCAGGCTGCGAGATGCTCGAGAGCTGTGGAATTGCCTCCCCCGAAAAGATACGCACCACAGAAGAAAACTGTTTCCACCTCCTCGATTCCCTCAACACCCTTCAACTTCTCAGTGACGGCATCGGCGCCGGCAAGGAGGTCGATGCCATGGGCAAGCTGGTAGCGCGGGTCGTTGGGGAGCGCGGCGGCTTCGAGGGTCATAGGCCGGTTGGTAAGGCCGATGATGCGGGTCCAGTAATCGGGAGTGGGATCGGTCAAGCAGTACTTGAGGAGTCCCCAGCCGGAGATACCGGAGGCGCCGAAGATGAGAGCGGTAGGCATGGTCGTGGTATTCAATCGAAGGGCTGTGATGGAAGTGAGTTGGGATGAAGTGCGACTCGGGGTGACATGTCGGGCGCGGGCGCGATCGTGGTTTTGTCGGAGATGGTGGATTTCTAAGCAGTGCGGGGAGCTATGAGGTCAACGGGCTCTAGCGTGTTCCGTTGCGGCGTTCGGATGTAACACTAGCGCCGGGACTAGGCTGGCTGCCGTGCGGGCCGAGAATTGTTTATCAAGACGTCCAGTGTTTATCAGAATCCAGAAGCGGATGTGGGGAGGATCAGTCATCTGAACCTTGAGGATTAACTGTTGTGTGTCGGAATAATGGACTTGCTTGAAGGATTTTGTCGGAAGAGCCGTGCCTAAACGGCGGGCAAACTTTGGTTAACTTCAGTTATCTAGATACTTATTAGCATAGTTACAATTTCTCCAGAAAAGACTTTATGCTCAACGCTCACGGTGGTTGTAATTCTCATAAGATTTACCGAGCTTGGTTCCCTTTGTCCCACAGCCACAGCGGAGTGTTAGGAGGTACCTGATATCAAAAGCATACGAACAGTCTCTCAGTACTGATGATTGTCGAATATTGCATCCGCTCAGATTAGTCATAAAGAGGAAATGTGGAGGCAGATGGAGCTTCGTATCAATCAGGGCACAGGTCAACGGCGACCACAGCGGCATGTAAGTACTGGAGGTCGCCGCCAAGCCACAATCCGCGACACCGTGGCCAACTCCACAAAACACCAATACCAACCAATTTACCAAATCACCGACCACCCTCAAATCCATCCCAACTTCAACTTTCGCATATCCGCATCCCTGAAGAAGATAATTGACATGTGATGAGATACATCCGAGCTGTGGCTGGTGAAAGTGTCAGTAACTGGTGATATCAAGGATCTTCTGAATTGGTGTAACAGCATCGCGATCAGCTCGGACGAGCTTCGACCGAGTCGCAGGCGGTTCCGTGATACCCGAGATATTTCGAGCTGTAATCCCCGGTGCTGGATAATCATCATCACTGACAGATTCACAGGTTCACAACTCCTTGTCTTCCCCGGATCTCCAATTGGCGTCGCTTTAGTTTTGGAACCTTTCGCGGCTTCGCTTTACCATTTTCACCTTCTTTCCCCGCAGTTTCACTGCTCCCCCGGTTACCCCACATCAACCGGTATCATTAACCACGGTCCCCAGGTCCCCAAGTTTCCAAGGCTCTCCATAGGCATAGCTCCCATGGCTCCCATGGCTTCCCCGGATATTCAGGGCCATCTCTTTAGTTCTGCTTCCTCTTCATCACCTTCTCATCAGCGTTCGCGTCGTCGTTGAGCCCTGTTACCCCACAGTCTCATTGCCGCTGTTGTCGCAAGTGCTGACTTGCAGCTTCTCCCTTGCTTTCCCCGGATCTGCAAGTCACCCCACAACAAGCTGTCAATCGCTTATCCGCCTCATACCCGGAGCTTGTCGGAGCTTGTGATAGCGCGGTCCAGGGTACTGTGCCCTCAGATCCTGAAGGACGTCTATACAACTGGTATGTAGATGTCGCGACATTAGGGGAACGGTATTAATAAATTGTCTCGCAGTGTCGCGAATGGTGAGGATGCTCCACGCTCCTGTTAAACTAGGGAGACGGCTGGGGTTCTCAAAGCTTGCTTCTTGAAGCTTCCGTGCTCGCCAGCTTCATTTGAAAGTATCGCCTCCCCGTAATGAAGCCATGGGGCTTTGGAGGACTTGGAAAAGTTTCCGTCGCGCGGCTTTGGCAGAGGAGGATACGAATGCGGCCGTCGGTTAAGGATGGGGGCATCTCATGCTCGTACTCGCGCGAGCTCATCTGCCTTTCGCAAGTCTCGGTCGGGGTCGCATTGTTTTAACCCCGCCACCACTTCCGCGATTCGTAAGAGCGACTCTGTCTGATCTGTCTCTCCATCAGCAGTTGAAAACAATGTCACACACCTCCCCGCCCCCTAAGAAATCACAGTCCCAGAACGAAGCCCAGAAGCCCAGAAGCCCAGAAGCCCAGAAACACTGAACATAAGAGAGAAAGAGAGAACGCCTCCCAAAATAGTTGTAGCAAAAGGAAACATCCTTCAATTCATTTAATCCTGATCCACATCTACTACATGATATCCTTAAACAAGGAACTCCCGATAGCAACCCGAAAGCAAATAAAAGTAAACCCAAAAACGCTTATTCCTCCATAAAAAAAAACGAACCCAATAATAAAGTTAAGGAAAAAAGAAGTGTATAAACAAAGGAAATTGATGGTGATAGTGATGGGGTGGGAGAAGTTTAAACGGATCCAGTCTTGGTCAACTGCAAGAACCAGTCTGCAAACAAAACTGTCAACATCGCGTGGGGTGCAATACGGACGTAGTAACTGTCAAATATTAGCCATGCTGTTTTAGGTGGGTCTTGAATAACGGGCCTAGCCCGCGCCGCTTGGACAGAATGACTTACGTTCCAAAGCCTCTATAGAACCTCAAGATCCCCTCCTCCCTCGCCACCTTCATAGCACAATGCAGTGTTCCTCTATACGGCAAAGTTCCATCCGGAGCTCTAGTCTGCTTCTGCAATCTCGTCTTAACAAAATCAAAAGGCAACGAAAAGAAACTAGCAAAGAAACCCGCGACTCCTGAAGCACCCAAGTTTCTAAGCGCCTCCTGACCCTTCATACCCTCAAACACACCCATCTTCTTCAGTTGTTCTTTCGACTCCGAATAGAAAGCCAATTGTCCAAAGTTCAACGCCATAGCTCTAGCCACAGTAGGAAGGCATCCGTTCCATAAAGCGAAGATGCCTTCGGATTTAGCGATACGGGAAAGGGCGTTGAGGACGCTGGTGTAGTTCTTGCGAGCGGAGGCGGGTGCCAGTCCGTCGGATTGCATACGGATCAGGGCGAGGTCGGCGGGGTTACCGAGGATGGCTCCTAATCCACCAGCGGCGAGGGAGGCGCCGGAACGCTCGGCGAAGGTTACGGAACGGTTTTCGGATTTGGCGATGGCTTGGAATTTGCCCATGAAGGTGGAGAAGAATCCCATGCGCGCGGTGGTGTAGCTGGGAGGTGTTAGCTGGGCTAGGATGCGCAGGGGAGAGGTGCGCGTGATAGTGGGCATGTGCTGCGGTGGGGGACCAACGCGGCGATGCGCGCGGAATGCGCACACCCCACCTCGGGGATATAGATAGGAAGAGGGGAGCTTACACAGCCTGTCTCAACAACCCAGCCGAGAGTCCAGAGTAAAGATCAAGAACTCTTCCTTGAGCAATGATATCGCGGGTGATAGTAAACGGCGAAGGACGGGCTGCACCGGCGAGACCTTCTCCGGCGAGTTGGAGGCGGACCTACCATTGATTGTGTCAGTATGGTATTTCTCTATAGATTCTGAAGCTTGGGGGAGAGGAGAGAGGAGGATAGAAATGGGAAGAGACGGAGGATGCTGCAGCGAGGAGCGCTGAGGGAATATGCCGGAGAGAGAAGGCGGCGGTTATGGAGGTCACACAAAGGATATGAGACAGCATGTGCGACCAACCCCGCAGTCCGTCGGTTGGAGATGCAAAGTACGAAGGTCAAAGTGCAGTTCCAGGGGCAACGAGCGGGGTAGGCCCACTCCCCTCTCCCTCTCTTCCTGAATCCCCATATCTTTCCCCCTCGGGAGAATAGAAGTTTTGAAGCAAAGCGCAGCAATCGCAAGAGTAAACAAACATACCTTAACCATATCAACCGGCTGAATGAAAGTAGTAGCAATCATTCCTGCCGCACCTCCATTGATAAAAGGTAGCGCCGTCGTGACCGCAGGATGGTTCATAACCTTCGATCTAGTATTTACAGCTCTTGGAGCGGAAGCCGACATTGTAGAGATTTGTATGGAGATAGTAGCGGTGGTAGGTGATACGGTCTATTATCGAGGGAGGTAGGTTCCGTCGATGATGATTCGTGAGGTGAGGTAAGTCGAGGTAAGTCGAGGTGGAAGGGAATCGAGGTGGTGTTCCGGTCCGTTGATGTGTTTTGATCGTTTGAGATTATGGAGGAGGAGGGGGGGATGAGCAGTAATATGTACTCGTCGATACTCCAGTCGCCTTTGTTACCCCAGCTACAGGGGGGTGCTTCAAGTGGTGGGATTATCGCCTGCCTTGTCTTGTCTGCAGCTCGTCCGTAGTGCCGAAGAGGGTTGCGAGCTGCTGAGATGCCTGCTAACTCTGCTACGGGATTAGACCTGCATGTATGGAGAAGTGTGGCTTGAGCGGTAAGGTTAGAGTACCTAAGGTGTAACATGACATCCAATTCCGCTCCCGGGTTGTAGAGTACTCTAGAGAAACCTTTGTATCCGTCCTCCATTTGCTACTGTTGTGATACAATTGAGCTGTCCACCAGGTCTCTATATCTTCCATATTACCAGTAAAACAAACTTCTCACTCAATTCTCTATCTCCAGACAACAATCTTGAAAGCCTCGTAGACGACGTGGAAGCGGAGAAGAACATACCCCATCTCGATAGATTAATTACGCAGCTTTACGTCGCCAATCCGCTCAATCATAGGGACCCCCAACCTTGAGTGGTTTTGGAAATTAATCGCTGTTGCTGCTGTTGGCTTTCCTTGTTTGTTTCTCTGCATGCGCCCAACAGGCTGTATGGCTTGGATTCGGGGATTCGTGACCATCCACGGCGACGGCGTCATCCTCGGTTGTATGTAGCACAGCGGATTCAGAAGCTGGGCAGACAGCCTTGTGTGATTGTCCGTGCGGTGCAGCTCTACGGAGATGATCCCCAGCTCCATTGTTCGTAGGGAAGCGCACGGAGCTACGCAGGATCCAGTTGGTCACGGGAAAACTTCAACTCCATCATCGGCGTCCGATCGCATCCTCCAGTAGCATCCAGCATCCCGTCATTGTAGTTTCGACGTTCCGCCCCGCTTGGCTACTCCGTCGCATAGAGAGTATCCCGTCGGTGTTCATTCATATCCGTGGGTCAGTTTATTCCGCTCATATTTTGGAGGTTCGCTCAACGCGTCGGAGCCCGGTACGGGGACGAGAATCTTTCGGCGCATCGGTTAGGCATATTACGGCGCGAGTGACGTTGGGACGCTAGGTAGGTTGGGGGTTTAGCGGGGGGGTTTAGTCGGTTTAGAGCTCCTGCAAGCTCAAGAGCTCTGACCGTGCGGCCTGCCTTGGACAGCGACGTCGATGCGATGGGCTAAGGAATGTAGAAAAAGGACACACGACATAGATGGGAATATTTACGGAGAAAAGGAAGATAATTATTGCGATCGCGACCTGAATGATGGGACACAAGATAGAAGTGATGAGCATATTCGGTGCATCCCTTATGACACCCTCTTCTCCGTGGGACGTGAGCGAGCTCACAGCTTTGAAACACCGACCCGCATTAGTAAAAGTGCGGGGAAGCGAATTTAAGGTTGGCCTGATTTGGTGTGGGAGCAAGGCGAGGCGACGGAAACCGAGGCGACGGAAACCGAGGCGACGGAAACCAGGGCAACGCTCTTCAGCTAAGGATCAGCCAGGCTTTTCCGAATTAAGATGATACGAGTGAGCTACTGTGATTCAGCCGTTCGGCCTGGCATCTCGAAACTCGAACAACGTGCAAAATCATCGCAATGTAAAATAAACAACAGCAACAACAACACAACAAATCAATGCCTCTTGCGAAAGCAAACTTACCATGATTAACCTGCGCCACACAATAACGCTACTCCCGCAGTTATTCCCACCGCATATGTCGTTGAGCCATTCCCTACCGTAATTCCGCTGCTGTTGAAGAACAATTTCCTCCGAAAGCATCGTAGCGTCGCTTGAATTCATAACAGTTGTCGTAAAATCCCCCGGCATTACTCAATTCCACCAACCAGATCCCTCCGTTGATCTAACCCTAGCGACCGCTAGCATTCCATGATAACGGTTACCTATCCTTGGCGTAACGCCTTCGTCACACCCAACCATCGGGTCTACCCGGAATCGGATATTCGCCAACAACCGAACGCAACCGGACATCTCTTGACGGTGCCCGCCGACCGAACTTCGGAGTCGGATGAATCCATGTATTTTAGCGCAACCCCAGGTACGGAAGGGACCCGTCGACATGATTTCTGCCCCAGTTTTTGGGCCCGAGCGTGGGGGCCTGCCTCACCGTTGCTCGGTTGATGTTTAACGCAGCATTAGCGGCTCCCCCAACCTCTGCGAACTGCGGAATACGGGTTCTTGGCTCTCAACAACTGCGTCTCGAGATTGGTGGAGATCCGAAACCAGGCTACACCGCAGGACGCGGTTTTAGTGAGGTCACGTAAACAGGTGATCCAGCCCAGCAGACCAACCGAAACGACGAACCACCGACTTTGTCGAGCCCACCAAGGAAAATTACGCAGGACAAGCCGAAACGCACACCGTCTCTCCAAATGAGGTAGGCTCTGGTCAGCCCTAACCTTCCACGGCTCTAAAGTCTTTCCCAACGTCAAAAGCGTACAGGACCATGGAACCAGTTCCGCACGTTTGCTTCCAGATTTGTTCCTCCGGTAAAGTTTCCAAGCAGGATTTTGTTGACACGGTATGATCCAACGCATCCAAAGGTCGACTAATTTCCTGAAGGTGAGTTGGCCGGAACTCCTCCGTTTGGTCAGAAACAATTTATCATGGCCCCCTAAGGATGAGAACCAGTGTTGAGTTGCGCCCTGCGTTTCGAGTGCCGGAAAAACTATCATGCGACATCATGGAGATAGGGAAGGTGCAAAGCCGTTTAGATCCCGACCAGCTCACGATTTTCGGAAGGATACCGGGTTGAGTGCAAGTTACCGAAAGCCTTCCCAACGGGCAATTCTACTCAGCACTCTCAGATGCTGGCGGAGGAGTTCAAAAATGCCAATGGTCGACTCTGGCGACCACGCTTGTTGGCTGCTGAGACACCAAATTGAGGGAGGGCCATGGATGGTCGTTATTTCGGCAAGCCGTTGCGAGTGAGGTGTTGAGACGTACGATGTTGAGACAGCCGAAGTCCGGTGCTTCTGCGCGTGCCCTCGCCAAGTTCGGTTATCCGGTGCTCTCAAGAATTCCCTATGATGAACTTTGCATCGCAGAGGTCAGATTCCTGCTCACCGGTCAAGCGGTCAGCACGATGCGAACTTTGAAGTAGCCAGACAGGGGTGGTGATAACCGATGGGCTCAGATGAAGTGCACGATAGTTGATGACACCTTGTTGTCAATTGTCGAGTGGTGTACAGAAAGCAGCACACGTCATGGATGCCCAATCATTGGTAATGAAAGGCCTTATGGATTCTGGAACTAAGATTCATTATTCGGCTAGGAGCAGAGATTAAAGCAGGGTCCCGAAATACCACCGTCATCGGTGCGGCATCCCGTAGATGATAGTGAACATCCATCCGCACGGAACCAGTTTCGGCGAATCACAAGTACTGAGTAGGTATCAAAGGGATGTCACCTCTGAAACGTGTCCAAGAGAAGTACGTGATGCGCCGAAGACTGTATGCCGTAGAAGGAAGTCCCAAGTTTGTCCATACCGAAGCGTCCAACTAATCTTCCAGCATGCGTCGATCACCGCATCCTAGAGATCCAAGAGATCCACAATTTATGCTTCTTCGACATAAAGTTTGCTCCATCCAACAGTCGTTGAGGTACCGAAAATAGATTTTAACGTTGAGTAATCTCCTCGTATCCGCGGGGAAGGAATGATCTCAGGCCTTCCAGATAAGTATAACAGAGATCCGAAATTGTAGATAAGGTAGATACAGCCTGCCGAACACGGGACTCTTTAGCGAGTGGTTGTATTGATGATCGCCGTTCGGTTTGCCGAGCTCAAAGTTCGGATCCTCCATTTGTCCGGCGCAGGTGTCACTCCAAGACACAAACATCCGGTACCGAGAATACGGTGCGATCTTGATACGTAGGACCGCCTATCAGTGATTGCCGAATATGGCTGCTATATAGAATAGAAGCCCGGAACCTGATGCGTATTAGCGTCGTCCGCAGTAGAGCAACTAAGTGAACGGACCGGGAATAGCGGGGTTAGAGGTTAGTGCGAAATAGTGGTTCGAAAAGCCCCGAGACCTAAACCCTACACCCATCTTCAATCGCATCGTAATTGGGTAACTAATCGAGGTGACGTTGAAATTAGCTTTAAAAGTGCGTTTCGTTCGGAGATGTCATCGCTTATCCTATTAATGTTCCAGGAAACCCGGGTACTTTGGCGGCAGCCGTAAAAGGAGATATGCGACGAAGTAGTGATGGAGTAGAGATGGAGATGGAGTGATGGGTAACGATACAGTAGGAAGATCAGCGGGGCTGGTGGAACAGGCACCTTGAGAATGGCCGGCTACACGTGAAATCTGCCAAGAAGATCTAGTGGACGAACATTGCCTAATGCACATCCAGGTGGGCGCGCTTGACAGATAACGTGAAGTTCGTCAAGTGCACTGCAGTTACTGCGGATAATCATCGCAGTGCACTTACACCTTTCTTAAGCTAGGTGAAATTGTATGGCATATACCCATGTAGGAAGGGGGAAATGATCAAAATTGGCTAGAGTTTAGGGCTCTAACCAGTGCTTTGAGGTGTCAATATTTCCTCCACGCCCCCAGTCAACTAGCTGTACAATATTTCAGGACATCCCGAGTTTTTCAGGATACATGTGAAGGGCCCCGGTTTACGGAAGTCAAACGTACGGTCAAGTAACTCACCATTTCTGAACTCTTTCAGTCAAACATGTCCGAAACCATACGGAATGGTTTTCAATGACCGAAGCACACCCACCCGAGGTTAAGCCAACAACGCGATACCGTCAACGCCATGATAGTTTTTGTAGATCATTGGTATGCCTTTGAATCTAGCGAGATAATCTTTCTAGAATGTATGATTTACCGCCGGAATCGTAACGGCTGGGTATCATCCGACAGCACAATTTGGTACCCAAGTGATGCACATGCGGAGGCGAAACACCATCAAAGATTGCTCTCGGGATAACGGCACTTACGGCAAAGTACAGGAATACAAAGCATACCGTTCTATCCGTCAATACCATTTACGATGCCTAGAGCAAACTTTAAGGCAACGAGGCAGGTTCAACTTGGATATAAAAACCCCGGCCTTCGTCGACGGTAGATAATCACCATCACTATCACCATCAGGTATCACCCACAACATCCAACCTTCTCATCCATTAATCAGTAACCAGCAACCATCAGCCAACATGCGTACCACACTAATCATCACTTCTTTTCTCGCCTTCTTCACCATGGCCGCCGAACCCAACGCAGCCCAGCGGCAGGCCGAAGTCAAAGAACTTCCTTACGGCACTCTAACTCTCTCCAACGGCAATCTTTTCCTCGAAGCCAAACGAGATAGCGTCTCCACCTTCTCCGCCGAGTCTCTGCCTGCACCAGCTGCCATGCTCGCCGAGTATTTCCCCTCCGCTGACGCCTCTTCAATCCTCCACACCCCTCCTTCCTCCGAGTCCCTCAGCGAGGTATCCCCTCAATACACCTGGTACCTCTCCAACCCCCTTTTCACCAAAACCAGTTGCTGGGGTCCCCCTGCCCCCTTTGCCAAAGTCCACGCTCTAGCAATGGATTTATCCCGCCAAATGGATAATTGGTGTTGTCAATCCGCGAGAAAGGATAAATGGGGATGTGATTGTGTTTCTGTTGAGGATGGGGTTGGTGTTGCGATTTGTGGGTTGGGGGAGATCTGTACTCCTTGTTCGAAGATTGGACAGGCGGTTATGATTACACTGGGACAATGCCAGAATAACGGTGGGGTGGCAGGAACAACGGTTTTGGTGAGCGGGGATGGTTATTTGAATTTGGAGGTTAGGAGTGTAAGGGCGGGAGGTGTCCATTGGAATAAGCAGTGTTAGCGAGTGGTGGTATTAAGGTTGTTATGGGGTTGGAAGTTAATAGGCGTCAATTGTAGTTGAAGAGTTTCATTCATAGCGCACACGTTCTTATTTGCTGCTAGCGACAGTTAATACAGTTGATTGAGTTTTTTGTTTGAAATAATAGGGGTCCTCATAGTTTCCCATACAACTCAAAAACGCTGCTAAGTGGTGTCACGCCTATCGCGCGTGTCGGCTGTTATGTTTCAAATCCAGGACTTAGCTTAGCGCCCGAAGCTAGCGTGGCAAGGTTGACGGCCCAGCCTCTATGTATGTAAAGCTCCCGCCGAAGTACTGTCTCGCCAGCAATCAACCGCGGCTCCACCTTTCTTGCACCACTTCCTTCATCTTCTTGATTCTTCCAATCAATTATCATTGCTCCCCACCAGAAGTACCCATTTCGTCCCCTCCACTCCGTTTTATTTGATGGTACCAATGTAATCCTTCTTTACGATTCAAATGCACGATGCCAACAATCAATATCCTACAGACGTCCCGAGACTTTTTACAACACACCGATATACCCATCTCTTACTCTACCACTCGGCAATATCGAAATGTCTATCCACGATGCTTGGGAAGATTTGCCACCCAGCGTGACGGGTTACTGCTCTGACGATGCCGATATGGAGGCAGAGCGTGGGAAAGTTAGCAAAGAATCTCTCTGATCGGATGGTGGCGGTCAACCTGGGTCCGTATTCCAATACGACTAAGATAATTCGCTTGAGAGGCTAGGTAGTACTGAGGATGGTTATCCCATCTCAATGTGTAAGAATTTAGCCTACGGCGTTTTCATGGACTATTTGCACTTCCGTTGGAGCGATGAGAAGCGAAGCGATAATTAGTGAGTCAAACTGTACTCCTGGCAACAACACCTCAATGGGTAGCATGACAGGTACTTATGCTCGTATCCAAGTACACGAGCCCCACCCTTCTACCGCTGCGTCTGGACAGTGTGGCCAGTATGAGTGCCTTTACGGACGCATAAATTGTTGTAGATATCTCGGAAGCCTTGTATTGATAGAAATACACTAAACAGCACAATCTTGGTCGCACTCTCAAAGGTCGTCAATGTTGGAAAAGTGGTTGCATGACTAGTTTCACCCTTAGCTGCAGGGTTGGCGTGGAAGACTAGCGACCGATTTGAAATGGCGATGGAAAAAAACACGTCAACCCTGTAGCTAAGGGTGAAACTAGTCATGCAACCACTTTTCCAACATTGACGCCCTTTGAGAGTGCGACCAAGATTGTGCTGTTCAGTATACTTAGCTGACGTAAAACGCAAGGGACTGATAAAGTGCACATTCTTACTCGACGCCTGTCAATGCATTGATCAACCCAAGGACTACGTACAAAAGTAACGTTAGATCTGTGTATATAAAGCCCACCAACAAGTACCAATCCTACTATCCACAACAGCAATTCAGACAGTACAACAAGCATTCTTCAATTTTCCACTCTGCAATAACAATGAAGCTCACCATCCTTCTCGCTATCCCCCCGATCCTTGCTGCAGCTACAGCTATTGCCAATCCAGAGGCCTCACCCAAAGAGGTAAGCGATAAATATAGATTGAATATTTGCCATTACTAATTCAAAAATAGTGGCCGAAAAAGGTGGGCGCAAGTAAATGTGCCAACTTTAACGAGGATTGCAAAGATATCCCGTGTTGCAATTCTCCAGCGTTTGGTTGTTATAAATATGAGGGACCTCCTGCATGGCGTTGCCATAGATTTACATAAGGATATCCTAGACAGTCATATTCTTGGTTTGTGAAAGCGCAGGAATGTTTGTGGCGGTAAGCAAACTGTACTGTACCGAGTACCGAGAAACAAATAGTGACGAAATCTATCGACATTATCGTCGTCAACTCTCCTGCGCTCTCGTCTTTATCGCCACATAAGAGTCGTAGTCGCCACAATGAGAGTCGGGATGAAATACGTCATGGATTTACGGAGTAATCGTGACGGGTTGATTATCGGCCCGATTCGGATTGATGGGAATAATGGTATCGTCTTCTTTCTTTTTTGCTACGTGTCTATTTCTATCCATTTTGTCTATATAGGCTCCTGTACTTTCCTTCAATAAATCATCATCGTGCAAACAACGTCTCTCGTCCCGGTTGTTGAATCAAATTTTATTACGCGACTTATGCACTCAGTTTGAGTATGAAGCTCGCCCACTACCTAACCGCCCCCCAATTTCCTGTCCGATACCACACTTAAGGGTATCAATCGCGGCACCCCCTACCCCCCTGATTCAGTCATAAAAGATAGAAAACAAATAAAACTCATAAAACCTAGCAATGAAGCCAAACCGTAAGTAAAAGCAGACATCGTCAACCTAACCCCCGTCGTAATCCTCTGGATCCACGCCGCCTCGCATCTCTCGTCCCGGTGAAAGCAATAAGACCCCCTTTTCGATAAATAGGGTGGCAGCTATTGTGCCACGTGAAAGTAGCAACAAAATATGAGGCTTGGACATTGCATCGTGAAAGGTCTGATGTATTGTATGACTTTACACACAGAATCATGATTCTCACTCGTTGACGACAATTTGCGTGATTAACGATGATTCAATGCTGATTAAGTACTTATACATGGTTTGGGAATTTTGTAGCTTTATGCATCGTGACATCGCCGGGTCCATTCATTGGCCTAATCTTATATTTATTTCCAGGGCATGGATATTGCCCAGATTGGCTCAACTTTATTTTAACCTGCGACTTGCGTCAAGGATGTGACAACCCTGAACCTAAGCTATCTCGCGTCAAAGGATTTCTCGCGCTGCGGGGACTTCCACAGATATCGTCGAAGCTGGGATTCTTAGGAGTGGTTATCTAAGAAGTACTTAAAATGTCTCAGAGATGGCGTGTGGTGTCCTCTACGGCAGCTGATAGCATTTACCAGTGTATGCCCAGAATGCGCACTTGGATTACAAAGATAAGCTTGGGCGCAAATTTAATATTCCTCTGATAAGATGATCCTTGTTGCTGATCCGTTCTCGAAGCGAGTGAGAGATTATAAGATGCACTCTAGAGCAAAGTCACATGTCATGCCATCGGAGGTCGCCCACCAAAATAGTGATCTACTCGCGGCAGAAATTGTGCCGTATGCATCAACATTTCCGAGTACTCAATTTCAGTAATCGCAGTCATCATGGTTATAATCCATATTTCCTTCTTTGTATTCTAAAGTTCCGCATATCTACATACATATACACAATATTGATATATGCTTGTAGTTTTCCACGCTTATAGGCAGCATTCCCTTTTAACAATTCCAAATCGCGCATTGCAGTAGATAATGTTTTTAACGGTATATCCGGCATTGCAACCCTGATCACACCCACTCCAGTAGCACTCCCTCTTTTGGAGGTGGTCAACTTCGGGAGCAGCATCGGCGTCGGCGTTGGGAATAGCTTACTTGTAAGCCAAGAACTCATAGTACATCTGGCAATTTGAAGTGACATACCTGAGGCCATGGCGGCGGCGGAAAAGGTAGCGGCGATAAAGATAGAAACTTTCATTTTTGATGTGTATTTGTGATATTTGGATGAAAGTTGTCGAGGTGCGATGTCGTGGAGAGCTTTTCAAAGCAGATTAACGCGTCTTTTATAGATAACGCCATCGCAAGGATCATCACAGAATAGCCCAATGGCATGGCCAATCTGACGGAAGTTCTGCTGCTACGAATTAGTCGGAAGTTCGGATAGTACTAGATTGCTGACTACCGTAAATATCCATCCTAGATACTGTGTTGCGGAGAGCGCATCGTCGTCCTGTAGTGTAAGGTATGAATATTTTTAGCCGGAAGTACAAGGGCTTAAGGGTTGTGTGAACCAAATCAGCTGGTTGCGTCACTGGTTTATGTCAGCGGAAGCTTGAGGATACCTACGTGAACCTGCGGATCGTTGGGGTTCCGGTGAGTTGGCTCGGGCAGAGTAATTAGGCTTCATGTTAAATTATGAGAGCTGTTTATAGCTATTATTCTATATTTAGAAGCAATATCGTTGTTCACTACGATTGCTTCCATTCGGTCATGATGTGTTACTTTCACGAGTGACGCACTGTGCTCAAGAGCACCCGACTCCCGAACTTTGATACGCGCCATTTGATTTGTCACGATAGTAACTAACTAATATCCAAGTGAGATAGGCAAATTCTGCGCATATAGGAAACAAGGTAAGGGCATGATACCATGACAGCATTTCGGGTATCTGTATACCGCGCTGTCCTGTTGTCGTTGCCAGCGTAGACCAGATTACCGTATCCATGAGCAGGTTTGGTACCCTAACCCACTCAACCTTCCTCTAATACCATGCAGGCGTCTGCAGCATCCTCGACGCCGCATTACCGGCCGGATTGGTACCAGTCTGCGATCTCCACATCGGTACCTGCTTCTTACCATCCTGCTTCCCCTTTGCACCTCTTGTATCAGCAATGACACTCCTCATATTCTCCATACTGACTCCTCTCTTCATATCATCAATCTCATGCGGAACATTAAACGAATCACTAGCTGCCCTTCGATGGCCGGAGCGCCTGCGAGGACCTGTGTGCCCCGGGGTCCCTGGGGTGCCTGGGGTCTTTGGGGTCCTTGGACTTCCAGCTGCTGGGCTTATGCTCCGCTTCGCTTGCGGTGAAAATCGCACAGTTTCAACAACATCGATGAACTTCCGACCGATTGACTTCTTTCTTGGTCTGGTGGTAGCTGTGAAGGCTGTGGTGGAATCGGTGAAGCGGACTTGTCCTTTACTCGGTGATCTAGGAGTTTGAATGGCCGGCCCGGGTTCACCGACGATAGGAACCACGTTACGAGAATGATAACCGTACGGCGATAGGTTACCCGTAATGTGTACGGCATTCATGATTCTCGCACGGGTCGAGGAGCGAGGTGGGATAGGCGGGACGTTCGATTTCGGCGTGGGTGACGCAACGTACACATTACCGGGGAATCGGGCAAGGTTTACACCGTGTGGAGGCGTAGGAGATTGTAAAATGGCACGCATTTGAGCGTGGACGGCCATTTCTTCCGGGGAATGAATGCGGGGGGCGAAGGAATCGGACTCCTGCATCTTGGGATGTCTGCTGGGTGTGGCGAACATTTCTCGAGTTGGGCTCTTGAAGATTGATATGTCAAAGTCGTCGGGTCCAGTGGCTAGGAACTCTTGCATAGTCTGGAATTCATCTGATAGGTACCTCTGGCGATGGGGGGATACTGGGAATGACATATCGATTGATTCTGTGGTAGCCGTTAGCATCGCATGGACAATATAGGGAGTACAAGGTAGTGGAACATTGCGTAGTACCTTTCTTACCACGGGGGCTTCGGGCAACCCGAGAGACCGGTGTAGGCGTAGACTGATAATCAGCGGTCCCGAGGTGAATCTTCCCAGCTTCTCCAGAGTAACGACTCTGTTTACGGACCAGATCCGAGTACCGCTGGAACGTAACAGAGTCTAGGTCGTTTGGCTTGTCAAATATCTGCCCCAGAACTTCCTGGGTATTCGAACGCGGAAGCTGGACAAGCTCTGGTGAACGGATCATTCCCAATCCCTTGTTGCCGCTTGCTTTGGTGGTCGATCTCGGGAACAAGTAGGGGCTTTTCTCTGCTTCAGCGGTGCGAGGTCGGATGGTAGCATCCTCGTCAGAAGGATCTGAGTCATCCTCGTATTCGCTGCAGCAGTCGTTGTTGTGAAACGAAGTGTGGGGAAGATTCACTGTCAACTGGAACAACCTTTCTCCCCTCAGAACAGGGCTCTCATAATGCAGCTTCTCTCCGAGTGGTTGCCCAATCCTCATCTTCCTCTGCTCCAGCGCCTCATATGCATCATACCCGAAATAGACCTCCTCTCCCTGCATACCCGTAAAGCCCAATCCATTCTTCGTGCCCAGAGATTTAGACTTCAAGATCGGTCTCGGCGAAAGTCCCAACCGATCTGTAATATGCGAATTCTGGCACGGGGAAGCATTATGGAACTTATGCCCCGCATCCGAAACCGCTCTGGAAGGAGTAGTGCAGTGTCGGGGATTCTTTTCCGCGTATTTCGTTACGCCGGGAAGGTTCAGTAATCTGCTGGAACTTGCTTCGGCCGCGTGCTGAATACAGTCGGGAGCGTGCTTTTTCCGGAAGGGGGACTTAAGCTTCCAGTCGCGCCAGGAGCGTTTTTTCGGCGGAGGCGGCTCGGTAACGACGCGCTTCGGAGAGATGACGTTGGCGAGTCCGGGCATGGCCACGGATTAGGCTGCGAGAGTTGCGGTGGAGGTTTTCGAAGAGAAGGCGGAAGTGTCGTCGATGAGGTGATATCAATGGGAAGAGAATGGGGGGGTGGGGTCGGCGCGAGGACCGTGGCTGTGCGCGGGCTTTGTTGGGCCAAAGGGTTCATTGTTTGACCCCCATATCGCGCGCTCATTGATAATCATTTCACTACCCTAAAATGTAGCATCTTAAACCCTGATATGGTTGATGGTGGCGCTAGAAGTGTGCTTTGGCGTTGACTTTGAACCCCAGATAGGTTATTTGAGTGATTAGCCATGACGAGTCTCTCGGTAACTGCCGAGCTTCATTGGAATCCCAAAATTTAGGATTCAGTGGATATGGTTGCCCTAGCAATAATAGAGTTAGTGAAAATAAAAATAATGTCGAGTCTAAAGTTTATTATATAACAATTAGTTTCACAGTATCGTGCATTATGTGGGGCGTGGGATACTAGGAATGTTATGCGCGACAATGGACGTGCATTTATTATGTAACGTTCTCTGTGCAACGAAAGCAATTGTCACCACCAATATACAACGAAAGCCAGAATCTCAATCCAGGTGTTCCTCCCGATAGTTTCCTCCCTGTCGGTGGTATCCGATAAGCACTTGATTTAGATAGGCAACTTGATTCTGAGGAATCCGGAGAACTTACTTCATCCCTTCCTTGCATAGCTAACGAGACCTACAGCCACCGCTAATATAGCCAAAGCCAGCGTAGACACTAAAGTCATTCTGGAACCTGTGAAAAAACCTTCATTTACATCTGTAAGGTCTCCGGTCATCATAGTCTAGTCTTAGTCTCGATACCAGACTCTTCGGTTAATGCGCCATCACCCATGACTGCCTGACGACGACTCAGGTCAACGCGTGAAGCGAACAAATATCACCGGAGACCCTCACTTCTCGCGTTGACGCAAGTCAGAATCTGACGTTTCACGGTTGGCGAGAAGCTGATTGCCGATGAACCATAGAGTCTGGTACCGAGGCTAGCCTAGTGGCGTCATGATCTCAGTCAATCAAGGCTGCTGACTACGGATGCACATGCCATTTCCGAATCCGATATGCGCATGCGAAATGCGCTGGTAAAGCGATGTATGCAAACGCAGTGGCGCGAAGATTACCGCGCCACACGCGAATGCACGACATTCTTCCATTTCCAGAATGTTCTCACATTATCCGAGGATATACAGATACTTCGCAGTTCCTTGCGACATCACCTTCCACAACACAACAAATACAAAGCATGTCCACCTCCAGACCATCAGCAGGTACCACAAAACCATACCAACAATGCAGCTCTCACTGATTCTTTCCGCTTTTATGTTCTTGGCCGCTGCTTTGGCTGTTGGTAAGTCTTATTCTATGACTCAAAAGCCTATCCTCGCCTTTTCAAATCGCAGCTCTTGTGTAACAGGTAACTAACTGAAAATTAAACAGCGGTCCCGGCTCCCGAAGCTGCAAGCAGCACACCTAAAACTAAGGCTGTGCCGGTAAAGGAACATTGTTATTTGACTCTCTGTAGCAAGTCCATAACATGCCTCAGTAGTTATAAGGTGAAAGAGACAGTGAAGTGTGGTACTGGAGGGGCTGTCAGACTTAACTGCTGTCAGAGATAAGTGTTCATGGAGGATGATTTGTGGGGTGTATTTGTTTTTATTTGGATTTCGTGTTTGGAGTTACTAGAACATTATTAGAGGGAATGTTAAAGACATTATAAACCCATATATTCAACGATGGTTGTATCAATGGCTTGATAATGCGCACAAACCATCACAAGTAAATTTCTGATATTTCAATCTATGTACATATTGCCATGCGACAAATCTCTGTGGTCATATCGCCCAGCTGAACCCCTGATCCGCGTATGATCATGCATCATAAGTAAACCATGTAAAAAAGATGTAAACGCGCCCGGCATGGTCACAGACATTTGTCTCCTCGCTATAATGTGTGCAAATAAATGAGTGCGGGTGAGTATCGATAAGACTTGCGGATTAGATACTTACTTGAAGAACTCGCATGGATGTCGCAGATGGCGCGTTGATCACAACATTCTTCTGATTTATTTGTCGCCAGTCAGACAGAAAACGTAATTTGGGGCAGCGTGACTAGAGCGGAAGAGGAGTTTTGGCGGTGCGGCCATGAGGCTGTGACACAGCTGACCTAGAGCCTCAAATAAGCACTGCACAGCCTTGCAGAACGCTTTTGTCATAAGATGAACCATAACCCGTGAAGGTGACACGAACCTAATTGGCATGCAGAGCATTCACGACATGGAGCTAATATTGTTGAGTTCAATCAGTAAATCTAAAAGTCTTATACACTAGACAAGGAGGTAAATAATGTATTTTTCAACGAGTCAATATTTTCCTCATCCTAGTAGGCATCACGGAGAAGCACTCTACCTCGGCAGATTACGGACCGACGGTGTAACTTTTATTGGAGACATAACTTGTCAATATGTGTACTATGCGCCGACACAGCGACAGCTCAACCCGAGTCCGGGGACGAAATTGCACTGCCTAGCCTTCGTTTCAGGCCGATACCGTCAGGTAAGCTACATACATTATCATGCTGGCTGCTGCGTAAAGTCCTCGGACGTTCCCTACAACAAGCGTTCCTATTCGCTCGCTGCTAATGCTAGGCAATAAACCAAAGATTATCGCTCTCCGAAATTCCCTCTAGGCTTTCCATGCAACTGGACGGAGGTGACTACACACAGGTACGGTTTACATGCATAACGAATGCATAATACATGTATTATTTTTGTCTTGCCAGCACATTGTCCTACTGTTGTCGGTCACGGTTTCGATCCTACGGCCAACCTTGATCCATGTCGAATTCGCGTGCACAGCACAAAGGCACACCCCCACCATGCGCGATCTCGAGTGGCCAACCACAGTTCTGTCCAATAAGAACCTTGCATCTGCCTACTTGGTGTGTCTAGGGTGGCAAATGCTAGAGTAGACTATGTTTAGTTAGAGTTGTAGGCACTCTCTCTTCGCGTTTAATTGTAATAAGCTCCCCCGTTTTTTTTTTTTCTTTCACAATTGAGCAGTGATGGTTGTGTCTACTGTTTTTTCTAACCCAAGCGACGACAGTGTTTCACTTGTACTCTATTAATGACAGTGAATTATGGGGCGGACTAACTTTCTGCCAAATGCATCTACTATTTGTTCAATTTCACAATACAATGGGTCAGGATATTAAGATGTGCATACAGACAGCACCTGCATGATATTTTGAAGCGGGCCGTATCGGGAGGAACGGGTACATAAGGAGTCGCACTCGGCTTCGGGATCATAATTTCATCTGTGTCTGCGTCTGTTCTTTCCAAGTATGGTGTTGTGAGATCGTAAAGAGCACTGATACCGTGCTCAGAAAGAACTGTGTCTATTGAGAGTTGATGTGAGAATCTGATGGACCATCATTATCCCCCGGACACCGAAAAGCGTGCAGATTGGACCTCTGGAACTTAGCGTCCTTAGCGCGCCTCATGAGGCAACCTTCACATACATTCCTTAGTCGGATCACCTCCAGACCCCTTCTCCCATAAAATAACGACGCTAAGTTCCAGAGGTCGAATCTGTGCGTTTTCCGGCGTCCGGGGGATACGGTAAGGTTATTATTCCGCATTTGTCTGTGTCTTGGCAGAAGAAAATCATCATTCCATGCTGCATCGGATTCAATGCATGTTTTCTTTTGTTGACAAAGTCTTTGCAACGGCGGAACATTGCGGAATTGTGGGCACTCGAAACCGTGTTCTTGTGTCAGGTCTATGGCGGACGCCATACTATCTGTCGTCTTTCTATATTGGGTATGGTACTACAAAGGACACTAACTAAACAGGGCGTCGTCCTCAGCTGGCACCGCCACACAGCTTGCATGGGCAGGTTGCGGAGAAGAATTTGGGGTTAGCTCGGCTCGGCACGGTTTTAGAGTCGCAATTTTTGAATCGTACCCGATCAAACCCGGTCGACAGCCTCGTTTGCTCCAACGTACGGGACTGTAAATATAACTGCTGTAGCGCAGCTTAAGCAGATATCCAAAATATTGTGTCATGGCAGGTACACTGTGGATAGAAGTGAACCAAATATCCCCGATGCGTCATCGAATAGAGTGATATAGCGCGTTGTCGGGATGGCAGTGGTGGCGTAGCTATGTTCGCTAAGTAGTTAGTGAACGAGTGTGGCGCCACTTTTGCCACACAATCCGCGAAAACTACTAATCCCTGCCGTATCCAGGTGCGGTTGAGGGCTCAGGGCTCGTGGTTCGGATGAAATGCGCACTTTGCGCCCGCTTGAAGCGTTACGGAAGATGAGGAAAGTATACCTCTGATCAACTGGCGGCTAATGCCTTCCACGTTCGCCGTCACCGCCGGCGGCTCTGAGACCCACCTTAGAAGGGTAGAGGTCGAATGTCGAAGTTCAATGCCGCCTGTGCCTCTGTGCGACAGACACACACAACGCTGGCGAATACACAAATAAGGCTCGCCAGGATTAGAGCATACACGTACGGTTGTGAATTCCGTGGTGTGCGTAGTGTGCGAGCCCAACATCAGCCACTAGTTAGAATCGGGTATGGGTGCTCAAGATGGGCTGCTGCTGCCGAGTGCGGGGCTGCTTGTTAGCTGCAACAGTGCGAAGGAATGTACAGTTGCGATGGCAAGGTAATTATGTAGAATAGTCTGATCTGCCACTATTAGGGGAGCAATCTCCACATATCTTGATCCCTTCGATGCAAACTTGTTGCTAACTTGTGAGTTATGAGAGTGTTGCGCTTCAACCATGTGTAGGTGCTTATCTCAGCGAAGATGCATACCCTGATGCACATATGGTAGCCATGTTTGCGAAATCCCATTTTTGCAGCATGCTCTGAAGTCTGCATAATTACCCGCATGGAGCGTCATGCAACCAGATTTCTGCTCCTAATGAAAAGTTTCAAAATCCCCTATTGATGGCGGTACAGAAAGTTCCCTCCAAGCATACCACGCATAAGCATACACTGCATATAAGCATGCACACTCCAGGTCCCGCCAATTTTGTATGGGAAAATAAAAATAATTCCCTATATGGATATCCTTAGGATCACAAATGTTTTTTTGCGGGGTAGTCTTATAAAAAGAGCCTTGGCACTGCCAAATAGAGATTAGCGTGGGGGAGTATCCCCCTATTTCGAGCTAGCCCACTGTACTGAAGGTGGTTTTGCAGCAGACGTGGGACCCCCTTCAGTGCCAAGCCCATGTACCTTAAGCATACTCAGCATACAAGACTACGAGTTGGCCGGCCCGACTTATGCTTATAGAGGACTTTCACTGTAGTTGATTAGACTAGGGCACCTGGAGTTTGCTAGAGTTTTGTCTGGTCTCATAATGCAGGCCAAACTTTTAACCGACAGCTGCAGCCTGCCTATCACAGCTACATACATACGCGGAATTGACGATTTCTTCTGGTCTCATTCAGGCTGATATGACCGACAGCTGCAGCCTGACTATTACAGCTACATACATACGCGGAAATATCCTGTTATCGACGCTTGTTTTATGGTGTGGTGAGGCGGATGATGGTAGGCCCAATTTTTTTTCAAGCTACCTACCTTAACGACTCAACCTTCATCACAATACTACAATACCCCTGCGTCGCTCCAGTCGCGTACTCTGGTCCCGTCACCAGATGGTATCTCAAACCACCCGGCGCCGCAATTAGACATCTCGCCCAGCCCGTGTCGCCCAGTCCGTAATCCGTACGACAACCGCCATAGTAGGGTGGTGCGCCTCTTAGACTACACTATGTACACCTAGCGTGACCTCATGTATGACATACAGTATTTTCAAGCGTACAGATTAGACAATGGCAAAATAGTTCGTTGTTGATCCAGATTCCGGATCTCACTACTGTATCGAGCGGTAGAACAGCGTCGACTGTTACCAAAAAGTGCTGTGCTGTGGCTATGTCGCCGTCGCCGGCTTATGCTGTAGCTGCGAAAACCTGTCACTATTCCGCAAATCGAAGTAAAAATCTCTTTTTAAAGATTCAGCAACTCCTTCAATCTGCCCAAGGACTGGTCGCCGCGGCTCTGCTTCTAAGCATAGACCTGTCGCCAGCCACTGCTGTAGGAAAATACCTGTCGCCCAAAATGGCTGCTGTACTTCTACCGCTCGGTACAGTAAAGTCTGAAGCTCGCGGAGGGCAAGATAGTTGATGTGGTGTCGCGGAGAGCTTCAAAATGTAAGATGGCGGCCGTGGAGGGTGGATGCGTCTCAGGTTGAGGCCAGTGAGCATCAGCTGGGAAGCTGAAATGCACGCAGGGGCATGGTGGGTGTACTGGCTGTACGTCTTTAAGCAACCTATTTCCTACTCGTACATATGAAGATGAGTGTCCCGATAGGACGAACTAGGGGTAGTCTAAGCTATTTGAAAGCTAGGGGGTGGTTGTGGTTGTGGTGCCTGGGGGGAGGGGTACAATTCCAACGACTCGACAGGAGGAGAGAAGCTACGAAACTAAAAATGCACCCAGGGGTATGGTACCATATCGCAGCATTATCCAATTAGATGTGGGTTCGTGTGAATCACCGACGGGCCTTACCGGCATGGAAACCGAGCCATGTATACGGTGTAGAAGGCATTTTATATACCATTGCGATAATGCGTCGCATGACAATTGCCCCAGAGTCCGGACGATCTGGAGTACATAGAAGACTAACTGCTCTCAGCACTATTTATAAAGACCTTTGTTTGCCCCGTTGATGTTACATAAGTACTTTCCAAAATCATCATTTTGATCCGAGTATTACTCCTCTACCTTCTTCTTGGTCGTCGTCTTTTGCTTTCACGTCAGATATTTCATCCGGAGCTACACCATCTTGCATTGGTCACAGTAACTGTTGAATTTATTATCGGAAATCAATGAATCAACACGGAGAAGAAGGTATTGTTCCGTCGGGAAATACAACTGCACAAGTGGAGCAACCTCATCAACAATCTGTTGAAAAACAGCTTCCGGATACCTCCTCTCACACTACGACCGGTATGTGACTGTGTCTTTCCACACTCGAATCTTCTTATGGGAAATTATCTAACTTACGCTCGTTTCGTCATTCATAGGCAACAATGCCGTAACAACTCTCTCTATCGAAATAGTGGTCCAAATTGCGGTCCAGCCGAGCTATTCTGTTGAGACATGGCTTGCACAGTCTCGGGAGGACGATGGTGTCAGAGTATATTGCGGATAGAAGGGATGGCTACAGTGGAATAAAAACAGATGAACAGTGGTTGACTCTGTGGGCCTTCAACTGTGGTTTTGTGTTTCTTAACGATGCGATAGTTTTGGTTTTCTACAATTTATGATATATAGAGGGTATACGTTTCGTATGTCCTGCCGATTTGTTTGTGAAATTCAATGTATTTTGGTATGGGTTGGGCAATCTAAAACCGACGCAGCGCATGTATAAGTAACTATTTTGAGCAATCGTTGTTATGTTAGATAAAATGCCTGCTACACTCTATCCTTGGCTCGTTTTCCATAGTGTCCAAACTTTCCATGGCACATGATGATGGCAATTCTCTGACTCGAATGATGATCTTGTAAAGTAGCATCGGCGGACAAAGCACAGGTCTCTATCAATACTGGAGAAAGGTGGCGAAATGCCTCGGGAACGCCCTTGTCAGATTGCGTGCCCAAGGAACCCCAACTCCGAAACTGTGTCGTTGCAACCCACTTGCGATTGGGGCTTCTGCAGAAGCCCCGAACGTTAAGCGGTCTTAGCATGGTACCCCAATCCCACCCACCAAACGAAACACAGAGAATTGGGTGTGTCTCAATATGATTCGTGTTGTTGCCATCGCCATACTCTCCATATCCCAGTAACACTACCACACACTCCATAACACTGATTCCTTCGCACTGCTGCAGCTCACAAGCAGCTCCGCAGTCTTTTTCTGCAGCAGTCCATTTGCACCACCACCCACACTACCACACCACCGTAAACAAAAGTGAACACTCACTACCTTAGAAACGGAACAATTGGACCATCATCACCTGGCACGCATGGCGCTCAAGCTGCACTAATGCGAACAGTACGAATAGCTCACTGTATCACGTCCGACCTAGGCGAGCACTTGCGCTCTGTGTATGGCTGTCTTATTCTCGTTTGCCATAACTTCCCTTCCGTAGAACTAATGTGCCATTCGTCTCTTTTAGATCTCGACAACGCTGGAACTTCGCAGCAGAACCCTAACCCTGCTGTTCTCTCGGTAATGACATTCTGATACTGAAGAATTTTATGTAATGGTGATTCTGCGGCGAAGTCCGCTGCATACGTCATAATAAATCACGGTTTATCTTGTATATGGGGCTGTAGGGATGGGAATAATGATGACATATGACATATGTAAACAAGATTGTCTACGGCTGTGGGTGGAGATTGGGAGCGAGACCGGGCTCAGGAAAGCTCCAGTCGAAGGGAATAATGGGGAAAACTGAAATAACAACTACTTCCTACCGCTCAGTAGCTCAGAATACTACTGTAATTGGATTCCTTGATCCCTGTATATGATCCGCGCTGGATGGATCTTTTTCTGTAGCATACACGAAAGGGGTGATCTTGTAGAAGGGATTTTGGCATTTGGGAGGCGGGTGCTGTTGACCGGGATCACCAAGCATGGGTAAATATGTACTCTACCTGAGCTGGGCGACCCCGAAAACTCTGCATCAAACAATACCAATCGTAAAAAACCAGCACATACATATCGCAAACTGGAAGTCACACAGAGCCTACCAGCTAGTGTGACATCGCGGCCGAAATCTAACCTGACTCTCCCGACACTACTGCAAGATGCAACACATTCGGCGCTTACCTACATAATAAAGTATTTAATATATGCGTCCAAGCCCAAATAAAGTTTCTCATTTGTCCTCATTGCCGTGCAAGCATGACACAATTCTAACCTTACTGCCACACGATAGCGCTGATATAAAGACGGCTGCACATCCACTCGCCCTTTCCTCCTTTATCACCACCATATGCTTTCCGGGCCTCGCTTCATCACAACGTTGACTTTGTGTCTTCGCACTCGCCCTGACACTTTGCGTCTCCTCTTAGAGAACATGTGTCTTCCTTTCCTCCCTTCATCACAATGGTAGTGTTGTGTGGATGTTGTGATCGGCCCTGTATTTTTCCGCGTGTTGCTCTCCCCGAATCGGGCGCGCGGGGCGCGGTCTCAACAAACGATGACAAGATTACAGTGAACGATTTGGTTCCGGCCACAGCATCAGTTCGCACAAGGCACTGAGCCGACAACGAAGTTCTTGTGAACTGCTAGCCGCGCTCGATTTTATGTCAGTCAACATATCATGTCAAGGCAGCCTCATGAACACCATCGATCTTCCTCGTTGACCTTCCACTGCCTTTCCAATGCTACACATCCACCAACAGCACAACACCTAGCTCTCAAAGGATCCAGCTTCTTCATAGAATAACAAAGGACGGTAATCATCAATCGGCATTGGTATCGTCGACTCTAGGACGCTGGCGCTGGACACCACTAGCCCCCCACCCCCAACCCCACCCGCCACGCACGACACGCCTTATGTTCTGACCGAAATCCCGGTCTGAATCCCTGTTGCAACTAGACATCCCCCCGCTACATCAGTAATAGATCTGTTCATTACTCGCAAGCGATAGCAGTTGGGGGCATCAGTCAATTTACGCGTCTCGTCGGTGTGCGGATCCATCGCTGATCACGAAGCCATGATGCCCCAAAGGATCGCTATCGAACTTCGTTTCATCGCTCATATCACCGCGAACAATGTACCGAAGATCTACCGGGGACTCAGAACACAACTACACGTCTGGGAAAGCAGCTTACGGTGTCGAGACGAGATCGCCTGGGTCGTAATATCTACGAATCGTCTACGCTACGCCTTCACCACACCGGCTGCCCTAACTTCAACCACCACTTCGTATCCACACCCATTGATCAACGATGCCAATTACCATCCTCTGGGGACTCCATGGCGATCACGACTGACTACGAAGTAGAAACGCCTATCCCGGATGAAACTTTGGCAACACGACTTACCCGAAGAAGACACTGCCTCAACCACCTACACTAACCCCATCTTCCATTTATCGATAATATTGCAATGCGCCTACACTCCCTCGATAACTACCTTCATCCCTTGTGATCTTGGTGGTAGGTTTAACGTCACGGATAATAGTGTCACCTTGCTTCATGCTTACCGACCTGCTGGCGCTTTGTCCGCTCCTATTCATACTAATTCGCTTTTACTGACCCGTGGTGAATAACTATGGCTGGTGGAGACCATGGATAGAGAAGATTTATTTCGAAACTTTTCACCGGGGATCGGATCCAATGATGATCGCTCATAGGCTGAGGTATTTAACATTACACGGGTTAAATTCCCTGTCGAGTAGTACAAAGTCAGTCAAATAAATTTGGAGGAAATAAAGGCGGGTAAATGGCTAAAAATGGGAAGGGGAAGGGTGGAGGAAAGGGGGGAACGACCCGGCGTGGTGGCCCCTGAGCAAACAGGGCTCTTGGACATGATGACGCGAAACGGACTTGAAACGGAAGGAGGGAGCATACAGGCCAATATGCCAAACACGACGACTGCTCTGGGGCGCTTCCCAGCAGGATCCTGGGGTAACAACCAGACCTGAACTTTGTATATATACACTGGCTATGTCATAACCTTGAGGTTGGGAACATTAATGAGAATCAATCAATCAATCAATCAGTCAAATAAATAATAAATCAAGATTATTATCATATCCTATTTTTTGTTAAATCATAAACACGCATGGTGACTGTGTCGTAGGCAAACCGGGGGTTTGTTTAAATAGGCGGCGTATTCGCGAGCCGAATAGGCTTTGCATGCGTCATACTGGCAACTCAGGTAACTTTCACAGCATCATGGGTGATCATTCGCTCCGTGAGAAGAGAATTTCTTGTTACGCAAGAAAAGCGCTTGAGTAAATCGCGATCCTCAACGCACCGTATCCCGGGTTCGCGTGTGCTTGTCGAAACGGATTGACCATGATGAGTTTGGAGTCATACGTGACGCGTTGCGCGTACACCAGTGGGTCTACGCGACTTTTTGCGTTCGTTGATCAATAACTGTTTACGTATCGGGTATCTGCTTTTGCGGTTCATGCGTGCATTTTTTAGCTGTTGGTTGAATTTCGCCACGGCAAGTGCTCCTGCGCAAGTGCACATAGTGGCTCTTTGATCAGCGGGGTACCGTGGGGTCATCTATGCGGGTATGGATACATAGGTAGCGGAATCACAGGTCAGTACCTATTTAGTACATGTATTCTTATATCGTAGTCTTACAGCGAGATTTCACTGTATTCATTGAGCATCGTGCTTGTGTGCGCAGTTGGGGTTGGGATAGGAATCTGGCGGATCATGCGGCATGACTCGAACTAGGCGCCTTCACCGACAAAACCTATTGCGATAATGTATCCGGGGATTGGCACACTTGTTATCTCCTTTTTGTAACCTTTCATGTGGCTGATGCGATAGATTAATTCTTTCAGTCATGTTTGTTCAACATCATCCATAGATAGTGGCGACGCTTCAATGATCTTGGACGGCATTCTCTGCAAACAGCGCACCAGCACCACTACAGCTTGACAGTAACGGTCAGACAGATCTATTTCTGGTAAGCTTCTATGTCAAAGAATATTCTTCATTGGCCCTGAAACCGTGTACATGTACCGAGTTTTTCGGGTAACCTGACGCGGCCCAGCATTCTGAACCTGGCAAATCTGTCGAGATGTCAGGTAAGGTTTTCTGACATATGCCAGATATCGACGGACTCTTTATGTGCGGTTGCGGTAAATGTCAAACCGCGAATTCGGTACGTAATTTCATTAGAGTGCACAACTGTGTCAGTCACAGCCGGCTATAATTACCGCCGGAATGTGTCACGTTTACACCAACTCAATACAGTTTTATCGAAAACTTAATCTAACTATAGATGCACATTTCAAATTAAGCGAAACGAGATTATCCTACAAGTTGTGCTGCCATGACAAGCGGTAATACCCGCATTGACCGTAGGACACACGTTGGCTGTGTGAACACCGATTTGTCACTCGATATATTGATGCCGCCATGGAAGTATTAGGGCCTAGCCGCCCAAACCAGGTGCAATTTCCTCAACAAACTCAATCGGCGGCCCAATGAAAATGGACGTAGATATTGAAATAAGTTTGTTTTTGTGCAAATTATATCTGCGGTATTATGCCCCGCCCAGCATGAAATGACAAATAATTCTCAACAAACTTTTAACTAGCTATCGCCCGCTTTTTCAAATCGATCTCTCACCATCTATGATGGGTCGGGATTCGGGATTGAGATCACTAGCGCGCTCGAGGATGGGAAAGCCAGCTTCTTAGAACATCACACACATCGCTCTCGCAATCACCACAATCACAACATGGTCCGTATTCCCAGCAAAGGGGTATCTAAATTTCCCATCATCACGCCAATATCCTAACATAATATCAAAAACATAGCGTACAAATATCCAGAGATATCATACACTGATTAAAAAACGTAAAGCACATTAACCCCCGAGTTTCCTATCCTCTACAGTAACAATTACAGAACACCTCCCACCATTAACAGAAATAATGAAAGAGACCTATCATGCTGTCATCTATTCATCCGATCCATAGAACCATCTTACTGGACCTTCGTCGCGGCTCTCGGCAAGCCAATCTTGCATCATGGGAATGGTTCGAATGGCCTCGAAATTATCGGAAGTGGAGGGAGCCCGAGCAGCGGCAGTAGGTTGAGAGAAGGTAGTGCGTTGGGAATTGGCGATAGGTTGAGAAGAGTTAGCAGGTTGAGAAATGCTACCGGGCTCGCCAGCGGCAGTGGGTTGATCGACGGCAGCAAGTTGAAGAATAGAGGTGGAATTTCCAACGACGGCGGGTTGCTCTGGATGAGCTGCCGTGGATAGGTTGCCAACCGGCGCTGTCAAGACGTCAGTACATCTTCTTTGCTTGTCGATTAGGAAGGCACGCGATGACAAACCGTTCTGTCCGATGAAGTGAACAGAGCTGTCGGCTCGTGGTTTGTCGTTGGCGACGGCTGCGGTGGACATCAAGAGAGTAATATCGGACATGTTAAAGCAGTAGCATTCAGATTACCCTAAGATTAAAGAGTGTTATGAACGTGTGATGCAAAGAGTGTCTAGGCGGCGATTGTGACGAAAAACAAAGAGTGAAAGTACTGTAGACAGTAACTGTAAAGAATGAAAATTAGGGAAGCGTCAAGCCTCAATAAGTCGTGCCTATAAAAAGAATGTCGATAGAGGTGATTAGAACTTCCAATGATGGAAAATGGGGAAGACGCGATCTTTTATAGACTGCGATGTTTGTCTGCGCATGTTCATGTGTGACTTCATTTAAGCCGGCATACCGCATTTGGTACCAATGGCATAGTTACTGCTGCCTTCGCTGGAGGTCGCATGACTGGCGATTGTTGGCGATGTCCAAATGTGTTTCGGCTGCCGCCTGCATTCCGGACTTCCAGGACTCAAAGGACCCGGTGAGGGTCGGTTTCGATGGGCACTTGGTGTGTGGTCTGTCCTATCAATTGCTGCGCGTGGGCGGGGAAATCCCGCGGGGATGCGAGCTATGGTGCTTTTCTTCATGGCATAGACATGCGCGTGGCAGTAGCTAGATATCTCATATCTCGGATCGGACTACGAATCGAAACACATCCGGTAGCTTGCCAAAATCCTCGAATCAGGGGATGAGAGCTGGCGTTTATGCGGGGAAGCGATGGCGGTGCGTAGTAGTGAACGATACTGCGCATATTTTGGATCAAAGCTCTACCGGCGAGCAGCATCGAGGACTCCAGGCAGACGCCGAGAAACCGGAACTATCACATGCCTATCCATGTGGCCTCCACGTTTGCTCCCCATCGTGCCGGGAGCCTGGTAGGTAATGATGGCATGATGCAGCCAATCCCTCTAGTTGTGTCGATACGAGGGTCTCATTATGCTACAGAACACCCCGGTGTAGACATACACCTCTCATTTGCGTGTAGTGCGAGTATGAACTCGGGGAAAACAGGTAGCGCTCAAAGCGGCGGCAATTCTCAGCGGGGGCGAGATCGTTGAGATACTTCTAAAACCCCTCTGTCATGACGGTCATCCATTTCATCAACAACAAAGCCGCGGGATTGACAAATGTGGAGTCTTGCACTGGTGCTCAGACTATCAACAAGGCGAAGGGGCAGATAACTTCCGGACATTCCCAAGCCATGAACGCGTGCTCATAAAGCATGGCTAACGCAGAACACTGTGATAGCTAGATAAGCGGGGTTTCATTTACCCCAGCTTCGCATTATGTGCATGGGGAAGTCGCCTCGCTATATTTGCTACCATAACATCGTTCCCCGCCACTGTACCATCTGACCTACACGCGCATGAAAAAGACGGCGAATCATGCATGTCATCTGTGCTTCTAGAAGCATTTTGTCCTTGGCGCTGCCGATCAACCGGGACTCGGCAACGTTGCTTGGATCTATGAGCTCACATCGTCGCAGTATCTACCGCAGCTGCCGACAGAAAAGGGGCTTCAGAATGACCGCACATAACAACCCCATTCAGCACATTCTTCCTCGAAGAATCTTTTCCAGAGACAAATGCCGAAACAGCAAACAAAAAAAGCGAAGCGCCACTGTTTGGGGACAACTGCAGAACTCTACGCAAGACCATCGAATACCCGCCATTTCATCTGCGAAAACCAAACCGCCCGACCTCACCTGGCGTCTTGAGTATCTTGCAGCTGGATCATTGCTGCTATCATCTAATCACCACATGGAGGGTACCACGCTTGTCACCTTCGAAGGTTCTGAACAGGACTTCTGCTTGCGGTAACGCATCATGCAAAGGTGCATCATCCGTCAGCCCTGCCGCAAATACTGCATACATACACACACCTACCAGGATCTGCCCTCACACCTAAGTTCTGTATACCTTTGGATTCCCGTACTCGCCGAAACTTCGATCTACCCGACTTCTCATTTCACGACCGGCGTAGCCACATCATCATCCGAACAGCGCATCCCCGACCCGCACGTTTTCCAGTCTACCACCCCAGCATTGTCCGACGAGAACGCCCTGCGGTCCACCTTGCCATCGACTGTGGGCTTAATGCCGCTATGTTCAACCACTATGAGACCATGGGCGCTTGCAATCCCGCGTACTAAACACGAAGGCAGCCTTGATAATGAAATAGACGATTGCGGCACGAACTACGTCGACAGCTTCTAGTACCGCGCTCACGATTAAATCAAAAGCGTCGACGGCAGTACCTACAAGTGCAGAGCCAGCATCACCCCACCTACAAATCATCATACTACGCCCGACCTTTATTAATAATGGGCTTCTAGGCGCATTACACTAGGTGAAGGGTAAAGGACGCCCCATGTCTTCAGAGGCAACTCAGGTCTTCTGCCCGTTGCCTAGTCTCTGCTTCTTCCGGAGCATCACCACGCAGTAGGCCCGACGGTCGATGTCCTCCGGATGCAAGCCGTCGAAGCACTCCAGACTCAACGGTATTAACTTCGAATGGATAGCTTTACGCCTCGCCTCCATCAGATGTTGAATCCGAGCGAGAAGATATGACCAGCATAAACCCAAGGGCCAACGAAAGCAAAAAGCTATCCGAATGGTGACACAAAGAGACTGAAGAAGAAAAAAAAAAGTAAAGACAATTGATTCATGTATCTTGGATAGTGGGCTAGATTAACGTGCCCCAATCTAAAGACAGCTTAACAAATGATGTAATCAAAAAAAACCCGGGATCATGGAATATCACCCTTCATTGAGCAATATGTCGATTTTCTGAAACTGGTTAATTGCGATACCTACATGAGTCGAGTAAGAAATGGAGGTCACTTCGGGGAAGGAAAGTTGGATGGTTTGTCATTGGAGCTTTGGGACGCCGCGGCGGTTTTGGTATAAAAGTTACAAGACGACGCCGCTCACAGCTACCTATAGGAAGGAGTCGTTATTTGATCGGTTACGAAATATACGACATGACTGATTGAACTTCGGACTTCGCGGAGGGTGGTTTGTATTGCAGTGTGACTCACTATCGCCGTTACTACGGCAGTGCGGGTCCATGGTGATTTCTCATGTTGCTAAAACGGTTAGACAGTGCTCCGCAAGTCTAAGAGCGGCTTCTACCAAGACCATTGCTGACAGAGGATAACACAAAGGATGATTTTGCAATTGTTGGCTCATCAGCAATAGAAATCTTGGCGTCACCAAATATCACACCACCGGTGGATGATGATGCAGCCACATCTGTGAGCCACATCAGTACGCCACACACAGTCACTACTTATCACTACTCGCACGCAGCCGACGGCGGAACACGTATATAATACCCACAGGAATACCCAACCAAGACGCTTTCACGCGCGCCTCTGAGTCGAGCCGTGATTGTTCAAGTTAAATTTCTTGGCCTGAAGCAAGAAGGCCGCACTCTTGGCATTATGAGCTTCGTTGAATGACCACGACTCGCTTTGGTTTCCCTAAATGGACGAGTTCTATGAGGAGTGTCTAGCCAGTCCATCAGTCCGTTATCAAATTCAAAATGAAGGGACGTGATGGGCGGGATGGGCGGGCGTGATGCAAAGTTTTCACTAGCGTCGCTAGCGCCGCACTAATGGCCGCCTCAACATCTCATTGCGCGCGTGGAAAATTCCTAATTTACACACTGACAGAACAAGAAAAAGCAGAGAAATATGTTTCCTTAATACCAACTAATAAAGATGGCAGCTAAGTAACCATCCGCATATTCGTCGAATCAACGGACGTCATCGATCATCAGATGTCAACCAAAGTCAACACAGCCAGAATTTTAGTACCTCCCCCACGATCCCACCACCTCACAAGCGCCTAGGAGTCAAGTAACTCTTAACGATGAACATCTTGACTGTTAAAGGGAACGTTCAAATCGCGAGCAGAACGGTAGTACATCAATCATGCCCTAGTAGAGTTGCCCTGACAGGCCCTTAAACTTGCTCGGCACTGTGCTTCGGGTCGAGCACAAGTGCAATACAAGTAACGCGTAAAACGACGGGAAGCGCAACCCTGAGACCTACGTTCGCTCCAACATCCATCGCTGAGGAAAATCACCAAAAGCGTTGGGAGCGAGTCAGTTTGCGGCGCCCAATGCGCCCAGCCAATCCCTGACTAAACCCAGCGCTATCTATTAGTACCATGTGACGCAAACAAGGATCAAGGATCGCCACCAATGAACGATCACCCCAGCAACTAAGTAGACTAAGTTTAGACTGAGAGTAGGCTTGGCATTTGTACGATCCGGGATGATCATGGTCCGGCACTAGTTTGGTCCTGTCACTCGATGTTTCCGCAAACAGTTAGAGCATGCGAGCGATCACTCATGATTATTCCAGGGCCAGGTGCGGCTCAAACCATGCAGACGGTGGGCACGAGCCTTTGGACTTCGTCCACCACTTCACATCCAACGTTAGTCGAGCTGCATTACAATATATTCATTATCTGCGTAAAACAACAATAGCAATCCTCTTCGCGCCAAATACGTTTAATCCGAGCACAAATCCAACCACTGGAAGCGAAACTTTCGACATTCATCAAGCATCACGATCTATCCACAAATAGCCACCGCTGTAGACGTCTATGCACGGTAAAATCTGATCCCATCCTCCCTTTGGGCCTGGCAAAGGTAAAAGTTGATAGCGTAGTCCATCTCAGTTGGAAGATTCTGGACGTCACCGACGGTGATAGAGCGAGTCGCGGAAAGGACTGGAGAAAGATAAGGTCAGCGTCAACTATCAAATGCACGTACGTCCCTAAAGATGTGATGGCCAGGAACTCAGGAAGGCCGGGTGATTTACCGGTAACAGAGCCGGTAGAAAAGACTTCAGCATGCGGAGTGGAGATGTCGACAGTACCTCCAGGGGGAGTGTTGACGGGCTCAGTCTTGACAGCGGCAGCGTTTGTGATAGAACCGTCCCCGATGGTATCGTTTACTGTTGAATTGTCGGCATCGGCAGTGCGGGCAGCTGTAGAATCGTACATGTTTGTGGTTTTTTCAAGCGGAAGAGAAGACAGCAGCAGATGAGTGTCAAGACCAAAGTTCGAAGTGCCGGCGACGGTAGGATTACCGGCGGCGAGATGCGCAGTGGGATTACCGGAGGACTCTTGGGCGGTGATAGAAAGATGGGCCGAAGATCTCATTATGGTCGACGCTGACGAAAGAGAAGAAGGGGAAGAAAGCTAAAGCAGACGTTTTGGTATTGCAAGAAGTGGACTACGTTGCGGTGGAAACGAGGAAAGTGACAAAAAAAGATGAATATAAGCGTTTTGAAGGGGCCTCAAATGACTAAAAATGATAATTTTCGAAAAGTAAGGCAGAAAGAGGATTTCGGGCGGTAAGGTCGACCTGAAGTGGTATGCTGGGTTTTGGGATGCTTCGACTGAGGAATAGTCAACTAGATAAGAGGATGGAGGGGGTTTATATTCCCCCTTAACCATTGCGTGGGGGAAAGGTCCGAGGCGTAGAAATAATACGGAGTATCTTTGTACCTGAGCTCGATGCTGGCACTCACATCTGACGCTGTTCTTCGCACACGCGGCGGAAGTATGACCAATAGGCATACTGCCTACGTCACAGATCATTGCCGCTCACTTCGTCTTTAAACTAACAGTTGTGATCTTGAGCTTTCCCCGCAATAATCGCAACGGATCCACGAACAGGCGGTGCTGATCCGGGTTATGCGCATGCACGATGTCGCATACCAGAACGTTTTTGGCGACCGTCGACTAATGAAGCTCGCAGATACTTCAGTACGGAATATGCACGATATTTTTTGGCGACCACCGACCAATGAAGTTCGTAGATTCTAAAAGACCTAGGCTACGAATCTTGAGCTTTGCCTGCTAAAGGGCTCACGGACACTGGACAGGCGGTGATTATCCGGGTTATGCGCATGCACGACGTCGCATATTCAGTACGGAATATGCACGATATTTTTTGGCGACCACCGACCAATGAAGTTCGTAAATTCTAAAAGACCTAGGCTACGAATCTTGAGCTTTGCCTGCTAAAGGGCCCACGGACACTGGACAGGCGGTGATTATCCGGGTTATGCGCATGCACGACGTCGACACGCCAGAAGTCCGGACTAATAAAGCACCCTGCCTGGTTTTAGCATTCCTAAAAATGCACCAATCTATGCCCCTTTGGTAATTGGCCGCAGAATTGGGCAGGGATGTGGTCCCGACTCCCCAATGATCATTTGAACGCAATCATCGTGAACCACTCGATGACGATGGTTGCCATCCGCTGTCGAAGTGTACCTTGTTACGTACCGAATCATACGTACCATAACGACAACGGATTTCATGCAACGCCTAGCTGCATGGTGCGTATTTACCCCTAACCCTAGCTATGTTTTTCGCATCACCTATATCGTGAAAGCACGGATCGACCAGGCCATCCAAGGCGAAGCCAAGACACCCTCACCACCGCTGTATTTGATAACTTTAATTGACCGACGGCCAGCCAAGAGCCTTGTAATTTAGTCAGCATAAACGTTGGGGTATGACATATGTATCGGCATGAGAAAATGGTGGCTAAGATCACGCACTAGTGGCACGGTGCAAAGTATTACCTCTAAAAGGGTATTGCGAGGAGACTCGAGTTTTTACTAAGTATTAATTATGCATATCTTCTGCAAAAAGTCCATGAAAATCATCGATGCCGACATTTCCGCAAAGTATCTTCAAAAAAAACCTGAACTTAGAAAGAATTGCATTATTCCATGATATGATACTCTCCAATCCTCCCATCCTCCCATCCTCCCATCCTCCCATTAAACTACAAAACCCTCCCGTATGTTCCAATCCCACCCAACCTAACCAACCAACTAACCGAATATCCAGCAAAACAATCACCCAAAAACCATAGCAAAACGTAAACGGTAAAGAGACCTAAATAAAACGTCCTTTCCTCATAACTCATACCCAATCCCTCACTCCCTGCTCCCCTCTTCTGAGTCCTCTTTTCCCCAATCCCCAAGCCAAACCTACATATCATCCTCCATCTCAATAGTAAGATCTCCTCCCTCATAAACCGAAGCAGCAACAGCAGCACCATCACTCCTGATGGAAGATGGAAGATTAAACCATCTGACAGCATCCTCATGACGAGTTTGTTGAAGGTAGACGTTTAAGGAGTATGCTGTAACTTTATCCACGGGGAGCGCGGAGGGAAGTGAGAGGAGCGCAGTTGAAGTGGTATCGGGATTAAGGACTATTGAAGATAAGATTAAAGTTAGTTTTCATTGATGGATATGAGAAACATGATAAACATGATAGTCACTGCAGGGAGCGGTGCGCGGCGATGTAGGAGGGGTCCAGGGCTATGGTGAAGTTTAACTTTGAGGGGTGGGAGGGTTACCCGTGTTAGAGGTGGCAATGGCCGTAGAAATGCCAGTGGCAGAAGCTGTGGTACTTGTGCTGGTAGACGCGGCGAGAGCGGAAGAGGGAGTGGTGGCGGTGTCTGCTGGGGGAATAGTCACGGCGGGAGTAGTGGTAGTAGAACAAGCAACAGTAGCAGTGGCTATCGCTCTCGTGACGATTACAAAATCCGCAGTATCGCAAGCGGAAGAAGAGTCCACGGAGATTTTGGAGGGCATGCGAAGTACGAGGTAAAGGTTGAGAGAAGGTGGGGTTATGAAAAGCTAAAGCCCAGCAAGTGCAAGTGAAGGTAAGCAAAGGTAAAGAGAAGTTGAAGCTTGCGAGGTAAATGGATAAATATAGATGGGGCGCAATATTTTGAATGGTATTCCCGAAGATCTGGATGCTTCAACTGATGAATAAATCAAAAGCGGTGGGAGTCTGGGGGGTTTATATTTCTCTCAGTTCTCTCCATCCAGGACTGTGTAACCCTAAAAAACTACGGATCATCCATGAAAGCACCTCCTGAAACCATTCTCGCATGCAGCGATAACTACTTACGACACCCTTATCCTTGTCGACGACGGTCGTTACTGTTACAACCTCACTTTTATGCAGGTCGCCTCCGACGACTCTCCAACATAGCCAATCCAAAATGCATTACTACAGCCACCGCTGGTGTATGTACGTACTCGTACTTACATTCCAAACGACTGAGCAACGGGTAGCAACGCTGAGCATGCGGACAAAAGGTACGATGATTCTAATTTCATCAATGATTCATCGAAAACAAGATCGATGTAGCACGGCGATTCAACACATAGCCTGCACCTGCTGAGATCAAACCACCATCGTGCCATATCCGCCACGTACTCGTAGAGTAAGTAGATACTTTCGCGCAGCGCCTCAGGTGCGTTGACGATTGAGAACGGCACCTGGATTGTTATGATCGGTTTAAATTTTAATAGAATGGACTATTTAGATTGAGATAAGGATAATTAAGTAATCGATCCCACATGCTAAATGCCACATACTTGTACTGAGTGGTAGCGGTAGAACTAAAAAAAAGCGTCGCGCCGTCTCCTGGCGCCAGGTGGTGGGGTGCTGTGCTGTGGCCATGTCCATGTGCAGTAGTTGTGAAAACTCGTCGCCGCGCTCTAGGTACTGTACTTTTGTCGCTCGCTTTTCAATCTGTTGCTGCAGACATGTCATCGGGATATCCCACCGCCACGGTCCAGAAGGGAACCAACCAAGGAAACCAAGGGGCTGTCACCCGTGGAGATAAGTAGCTGGAGTAGTCGATTAAGGGACCAATCATAGAAGGCCTTTTTTCGCACGCGAGGAAATTGGAATCATTACAGCATAATTCGGAACTTGAAAACAAGAATGTAATTGCCTGGATATACCCGATCTCCATCTCCTCTTTGCGTAAAACATCGAAAATAACAAAAAAGCCTCCTTCTTTTACCAAGCCAAAAAACAGATGATAACCAAAAGAGAAACCTTTAAACTTCTTGTTACCATGATATCCTCCTCCTCATCATGTATAAGACCCATGTCATCTCTCATATCCCATAGCCCCAAATCCTCGCCATCGTCTCTATCCCTCCACCAACCCTCTAACGCCGAGAATAAACACTATCCCTCTCCGCCGCTCTCCTCCTCTCCCTCTCAGCCACCTCCTCCGGTGTCCTAATCCTCTCTCTTGGCGGCAAAACCTGTGTGCCCCCAAGGTACTGTTCCCTAATCCCCCCTCCCAGCTGTGCTCTCGGTGGCTCCGGCATCGGTCTAGGACTAGGTCTAGTTTCCTTAAGAACCTTCGTCTTCCCGTATCTGTGTTCGTCAGCATCCTATCCCCGCGAGAATCCTTATCCCCAAAGGAGCGCAAAACAAGAAGGATTGAAAAAAATACTGACCTAATACCAGGTTCCTCCGTGCTATCGCCATGTTCAGCCGCTCTATTAAACAGAAACATCAAATCCTCAAAGCCGAGCTTAGCCTTCTTTTTCGAGATAGCGCCATCTCCGATTGCGGCCTTGGAAAGCATCCGTTTTGCGTCTTGGAGCTTCAGGATACGTTCTTCTACTGAGTTGACGATGGTGAGTTTGTATATTACTACGTCCGAGGTCTGCCCGATTCGGTGCACGCGGTCGATGGCTTGTTCTTCTATGAACTGGGGGGTGTTAGCAGGAGAGTTGGAGTTGATGAAGGGGATGGGGTAAGGAGACATGGGGGCGGTGAGTTAGGGTTAGGGATTTGCAACAGGCAAAACCGGCCATCGTAGCAAGTCGCATCGCGCTTGGATCTTAGATCGGCGGCGGCATCTCCTCCATTTCCGGCACTACCACGGATCCGCGCTACCAAGCATGGCTTAATCCAACCAAGGGGCCCGGGGACCCGGGGATAAAACTTACAGGATTCCAATAAGGTTCCAAAATCACGACCCTGGACGCGCAGGTCAAATTCAAACCCAGTGCACCACAGCGCAGGGAACACAACAAAACCCCACACCATTCCTTACCCTCAAACTCCCCCACCCCTCTAAGACGACGTAACGACGCTTCTCGGTGATCATTCTTCATCTTTCCGTCATATCTGGTAAACGCAATCCCTTTTTGTAAAAGGAATGGCTCGATTAGGTCGAAGAAGGAGGGCCAGTCCGAGAAGACAATTGTCTTATTCCTCTCTTTTTTCTCCTTGAGAAGGATTTTTAGAAGCGCTTTGATTTTAGTCGATGGAACCAACCGTGGTCCGTCGCCTTCTTCGTAGTCGTAGTCATCAGAATCATCGGCGTCATCATCGGCCGGCGCGGGTTCCTCCTCAGTTTCAAGCTCCGGCTCAGGGGTAGCTTCCTCCTCCTCCTCATCGTCAGAGTCGAGCACAACTTTCCTCCCCCGCCGTCTCGGTGCCTCTGTCTTCGGAGCCGCGACGGAGGGTTTCGCTGACTTCGCCTTCTTTGACCCAAGACCTCTCTCAACATTCTTGATAGAAGCATCGCAAGCATCACATCTCAAAGCCCGATTCCGTCTCTGGTCTTCGTTAAGTTCCACCAAACAAACCTCACAATTCGTCGACTCCAAAGTAACACCCCCCATAAGCGCCGTCAACTCATCTTCATCTTCCGGTTTAACTTTCTTTGCGCCTGTCGGGAGGACGAAATCCGCACCCTGAATTCCACCTGTCAATAGGGATGGATGGTTGCAAGCTTGTCGTAAGCGGAGAAGTAGAACAAGCGTCTTCGTCGTCATCTCCGCAGAATTCTTTCCCCCGGATTGTTTCATCAACTTCTTCAACGCCTCATCAGACCTCTCCTCAAGCCCAGTATAAAACGCCTTTTCCTCCCCCCCAAACTCAGCCTCCACCTTTTCCATCTTTCTATCCGGCATAGTAATCTGTTTACTAGCCTTCAAAATCTCCTTCGTGCGTCTAAGCATCATCAATCCTAGCACACCCCTCAATCGTTCCATCGCAATCTTAGTCTTCCCCTGCTGCATAGGTCTCGCAATCATATCCTTCCAAGCCGCAAATTCGCAGAAAGGTTTTATCCGTAAAAACCTAAACAAGGAATATAATTCATCCAAATTATTTTGGATTGGGGTTCCAGTTAAACACCAACGATATTGCGCATCCAGAGCATAGCACGCCTGGGTGACTTTGGCGGACTTGTTTTTGATCGTGTGTGCTTCGTCGCAGATTATTCGCCACCAGTGAAGACCGAAACATCCGATTGGTGAGGATTCCGTGGAGTTGGTGTGCTCGGACCGGATTGTGTCGTAGGTGGTGATTACTACGTCGTAGCGGCGCAATACACGGGGATCTTGGGTTCGGGAGGGGCCGTGGTGGACTAGGATGCGCAGAGAATGGGAGGAGCTGATGTGGGTCACGAGTTCGCTTTCCCATTGCTTGATTAGACCGAGGGGGGCGATGACGAGGGTTCCTGGGGGATATTAGATCTAAGGGATTGAAGGGATGGCAAGGAGGGGGCTACCTTTCTTGACTTCTTTTGGAATCTCAGCCGCCTTCTCTTTGTATTCCTCCGGCATATCCTCAAACGCAATTTCGCTACCAATAGGATACTTCGGATGCGGTCTACTCAGAATCAAAGCAATAGACTGGATCGTCTTTCCCAACCCCATATCATCCGCTAAAATCCCTCCTTTCACCTTATCTTCCTCCTTATCCTGTAAGAATTTCAATCCGTTGACTTGGTGAGGTAACAAAGTCAACTTCAAACCAGGAACACGATTATTCTCCCCCGCATTAACCTTCTCCTCCTCTTCTTGTTGTTCCTTGATACTCATCCCTTTAAACAGGTCTTGTAAACTACTCTGAACATCCCGTTCACTAATCGGGTCTTCATAACTCTGCGTAGTCGGGACAGATTTGAAAGAGTTGAATTGGGTGTGAGTAAACGCCGGTGCAGGTGCAGGTGCAGGAGCTCGGTTGACTGTAGCCCAGCCGGTATGGAATTGGGGACGCTCTAAAGGGTTGCCGAAGGTGGGAAGGTCGACGGGGACCCGGATGGTCTCGGGGGAACGAATGTTGGAACCCAACACAGTGGGAGCACCGAAAACGGGGGCGGTAGAGGAGCTTAAGGTGTTGCGGGGGATGTAGGGACCTTGAGGAACACCGGGACGTTGGGTGACTGGTGGTCGGGATCGGACGGCTTCGGGGGAGTCGGTGAGGTCGATCATGTGTGGTGGTTCTCGGGAGTGGTTCGACATGATGCGGGGTAAATGAGCGAGAGCTCAGTGATGGCTTATCAATTCGTTGGTCGTTGATGTCGCGTGTGGTGTTGTATGTATCCGCGGTCGTGAATATCTTCGGTATCCGCAATGTCGTTTGATAAACGGCAAAGTGGGGAAGGTCGAAGGGAACGCGTAAAGTACCAGTCTAGAGTATCGATGTTGGACATTCGCGACTCGATGTGGCAATTCCCCGCAGATACTGACGCGCTTGCTTTGTTTAGGCATAGTGTTGCGGGGTTGCCATGGAAACGCCCGCTTAGCTAACCAGATTCTTACTCGTGTTGGTATCACCATGAGTCATCCTGCGGGGCATCGCTGATGCCGGTGAACGAAGCAGAAGCAGCCCTGCAACGTCCAATAAAGGTGGCAACGTGAAACAAATTGGAGAGCAGCGATTACCAAAGAGCGACGAAACAGCATAAAACTCCGAGAGAAACAGCGAAATATCACGTCAATTCGATTGCGACAACGAGAATACAGCTTCGGGAAGAATCCTACGCGCGTACTCCTCAGTACAACTCGTCCTGCGAAGCTTCCGTTCACGTCAGTAAGTCGCCACTTTCGCCTTTTGCCGGCACCCCCGAGAACGCGACAAGCAACGAGCAGTCCCCGTCGAGCAACAGCAGTCCCCGTCGAGCAATAGCAGTCCCCGTCGAGCAACAGCAGTCCCCGTCGAGCAACAGCAGTCTCCGTCGAGTAACAGCAGTCCCCGTCGAGCAACAGCAGTCTCCGTCGAGCAACAGCAGTCTCCGTCGAGCAACAGCAGTCCCCGTCGAGCAACAGCAGTCCCCGTCGAGCAACAGCAGTCTCCGTCGAGTAACAGCAGTCCCCGTCGAGCAACAGCAGTCTCCGTCGAGCAACAGCAGTCCCCGTCGAGCAACAGCAGTCCCCGTCGAGCAACAGCAGTCACCCACCGAGAAACGAACCATCAGCCGCTCTCTCCACGCAAAGAAGCTCCATCGAGCTCATTCTTACACGGGTAGATTACCTTGTTTTGCCTTAACTGTGCCTAGGACCGCCTCTGCTCGTCGCTACCTCTCGTCGCCACCGCCACCGCACCAGGGAAGAAACTACACAGTTTCTCCCGCCACGACTTTCTCTCGCTCTATCACCTCCTCAAAAGGTGATACTGAGCGACCAAAGTCCCCCACCGCCCTGTTATGAGCAGCAATCTCTGGCGCTACTACCTCGAAAATGACGCTGAAAGATTTCAGCGGCTTTTATCGGGTGCTTCCTTGTCGCATCGAGGACAAGGACAAAAGTCGAGTGGGAACGCTGGGTTAACCACTCCTACTGGATCGTACAAAACTCCGTCACATGTCCACCATGCGAATAGGGAAAAGAATAAACACGATGGGCTGCAGAATACCCAATTGACCGCTAAGCAGCTAAGGGAAATGGATATCCTCGGGAGGACGGTTCTACATCGCGCTTGCACAGACCAGGGGAGATTGGAGTTCGTCATAGCTCTCCTGCAACATCCTCAGACTGATCCAGCGATCACGGATCTTGAGTCGGGTTGGACAGCTCTGCATAGAGCATTGTACCATGGCAACATCTCAGCAGCTCGGGAGATCATGAGTGCTGCTCCCGGGAATTGGAGCTTAGTCAAACTGAAAGACCATGCCGGGGACTCTCCCTGGGAAGGTGCCGTTCATATCCTCCGCTAAATCCTACAACATAAGCTTACCTCCCCCTAGTCTTTGAATCCACCGTGCAAGAAATCCACGAACCCATCAAGAAACGTACTACTCTCCGCCGCAACTCCGACTCCTCCTCCGAACACGACGACGATGAAGAAGCCGACGACATCCCCTCCGAAGACTCTATCGGCGAAGAACTCTTCACCTGGGGTTCGAACAAGAACCTAAACCTCGGTTTCGTCGGTGGAAACGACAGCGCTTACCCCGAGCGTGTCCCGCTTGCTCGCCCCAGGAGTCTCCTCCTAGAACAAGCGCGCCAAAAGTACGGCCATCTCCCCGGCTCAGAACAGAAGACCGACGAGGAATTGTTGGATGCTTCTATCCTATTCGACCCGATCCAAGTTTCCGATATCCAGCTTTCAAAATTCCACACCGCCGTCTTAACCACCGATCCACATAGCAATCTTTTCATCTGCGGATTTGGACGCGGTGGTCGCTTAGGTTTTGGGGAGGAACAGGATGTGCAATATACCCTCCGCCCCCTGTTGGCGCCGTTGCTACCTAAGAAGAAAGTAGAAGTAGTAGCACTGGGACAGGATCATACCGTTGCTGTGTTAGAAGATGGGGAGGTGTTTACCTGGGGCAGCAACACTCACGGACAACTCGGGTATGCGGTACCACAGAAACATGCAAGGGAGGAACCAATACAAGCTACACCTAGACAAGTTTTTGGCCTTATTAAAAGGGAACCTATTATTGGCGCTGCTGCATCCCGAGTTCACACGGCGGTTTTTACTAGGGATAGCTTATACACCTGGGGTAAAAACGATGGGCAGCTAGGAATTCTCGACTCCAGCGATACAGCTACCTTGGAAATCCAAACCACACCAAGAAAGGTGTCTGCTAACTTCCTCACTGGACATGCGAGGATCCGCGACGTGGTGGCTGTGGATAAAGCCACCGTCATCTTACTGGAAAGTCGCGAAGTCTGGATTCTAGCAGGGGGAGGGTATTCACGCATCTCATTCCCGGTTGACGATGGCTTCCAGTTATCCGGTTCTGGAGGCAGCAGATTCACCACGACACCTAGATACGGAGGAGATGCACAGGGGAATAAGATTGATAAAATCTCCGGAGGTGGTGATACAGTCGCCTTCCTCTCCGACGTAGGGGCGGTATTTGCACTCGACGTTGACGCAGTTCTTAAAGAACGTATTTCTAGAGCAGGGGGAAAGGTATCCTCATCTTGGCAATCCCACCGCGTTTGGTCACTCCGGAAACGTCACATGGCAGTAAGAGACTTTGATGTAGGTGCGGATGGTAATATTATCATCTGTACCCAGAGCGGATCTGTTTGGCGTCGTGTTAAGCGGGTGAAGCTGAAAGAGTCCGGGAATGCTGGCGGGGATGGGAGTAGGTATAAATTCACCCGCATCCCCGGCTTAACTCGCGTAACCACAGTCCGCAGTAACACAGCCGGCGCATTTGCTGCTGTTCGCCAAGACTGTTCCCTCTTACGCACATCCGTGAAAGTTGATCCTCCAACATTATGGGAGGACATAGGCAACCTTATGCCATTGATGGGAATCTTTAAGAAGCATCAAGAAGTAGCAATGCCGCCGCTTGTTAAATCAGATGAGAATTGGGAACAGGGATATCATAATCTTGGTCCAATCCCGAAACCGGAATGGTTTGAAGGTGCTTATTGTTGGTTTATGGAGGGGGACCATGAGGGGGATCTTAGAGATCATCTTAAGAACTTTTGGATTCAGGGACTGGGGGATTTGGGTGATGTGCTGATTGCTACTGATAAACACCCGGATTTAAGGATTCCTGTCCACAGTTGCATTTTGGCGCGTTCACCAGTTCTCCGCAGCTTCCTCTCCCGCCCGAATGAAGCTACCATGGAAGGGCTGCTTACCCTATCTGGTCCCGCCGATAGTGGGAATAGGACCCTAATCCTCCATTCCATTAACCTTCTCACCCTCCTCAATATCCTCTACTACCTCTACCTCGACACCCTAATCGACCTCTGGCACCAACGCTCTCTCCCCAAGCCTATCGAGGCGCTCTACAAATCCCTTCGTTCCGAGATGCTTCTTCTCGCCACCAAGCTAGAACTATCCCATCTCCAAGAGGCTGTTGGTCGAATGCACTACCCCCATCGTTCTCTTGATGCCGATTTACTGTTGTTGTTGCAAGATTCCAGTTATTTGAAAGCCACAGCGGATTTGGTGTTGGAGTGTCAAGATGGGGATATAATGGTTCATAGCGCGGTGATGAGGGCTAGGTGTCCTTTTTTTGAGACGCTTTATAAGGGGGAAGCAAAAGGACGGTGGTTGGAGGGGAGGAAAAAGGCAGGAAGGGTGAGGGTGGATATGAGGCATGTTGGGAAGGAGGTTATGGGGATGGTGGTGTCTTGGGTGTATAAGGATTGGGAGGCTGATGGAAAGGGGCAGGGGTTTGAAGGGTGTAAAGCGGGGGTGCAGGAGGGGGATGTAGATGAGTGGTTGGATTTCGTGGTGGGGGTTATGGAGGTTGCGGATGAGGTTTTGGTGGGGAGGTTGCAGCAGGCATGTTTACCCCCCTTCCCTGGTTGTTTTTTCTCTTTGTTAGGTGCTCTGGTCGTGAATCGGCGTGCATGTTGCTTGCTGGGTTGGTCGGAGTTCCCACCCTTGCCCCCCCTGCCCGTCCACCATTGCTTGGATGGTTGCGTCTTCTAGTCCTTGGCACGGCCGCAGAGCTGTTATAATGCCCCCCGCCACCGGCGTTGCATCTTCCCTCTTTATCTTCTATTTCTCCACTCCTCCATGATCCTCCATCTTTTCTTTCCCAGGTGCCTAATGGCATCCTTTTTTTCTTTTTTTCTTACTAGTCTTTGTTAATGATATGACAGGTCTGCCAAAAGGTCCTCGGCCGCTACGTAACCCTCCGCAACATCGGCGGCTTATTGGTTGATACTGCACTCTGCTCTGAGCGTGGCTTCAAGCAGATTGCATTGGAGTATTGTATGGTCAACCTCGAATCCCTTGTCGAAACCCGCCTCTTGGATGATCTCGACTCCGACTTGATGGCGGATTTGGATAGGACTGTACAAAATGTCCAGAAACGCATCTTCTCCTACGCCCGCAACAATGTCCAACTCACCCTTCTAGCCGACAAGTATCCCGACATGGCTGCCGACTCAGAAGAGGAGCTGAGGAGATGGATCGGACACTACACCATCACAGCTGAAAACCACCACCACGCACAGAAACAGCATGGAGGGCAACAGGCTGCGCCAACTTCTCCGGGATCTCCAAAACATAAGTCGGCGAGGAGAAAGGGATCTAAAGCACAGCTCGGACCCACCGGAGGCGACGACATCTTCGCTATGGACGATGACCCCTCCCTTTCTCCCACCTCCCCGGGTGCTACGCCGCAACTCTCCGACACTCCAATCACCCCCGGAGAACACAGAGGGAAGGGGAAGAAGATTTGGGCAGATCTACCGCTCGCGAGTACACCGCCGTTGTTTAGTCTTACACCGCCGCTGCCGACGCCGACTCCTACGCGTAATCCGAGTGCGCCTTGGATGAACGCCGCGACTCCGGGGAGCAACAAGCTGGATATGAAGGAAATTATGGCCCAAGCGGAGACGACAGCCGGTGCGAAGTCGAGCTTGACCGCAGCGCTGGTGGGAACGCCACCAAAAACACCTGTTAAAGCTCACGCGAAATTGGCTGGGCCTTCGACACCGGGGGGTGGATCGAGCAGAACACCGCTGACGCCTGGAACTCCGGGTGCTTCTGGTGTTGCCGGGCCTCCGCCCGTCTTTGCTACCTCCCCCTTCGCAGCATCGCCGGCACCGGCACCAAAGCATATCTCCCAGAAGGAACGGAAGCGGCAGCAGTTGTTGCAGGCTGAGGCAGAGAGGGCTGCAGCTGAAGCTGCGGAACGCGAGCGATTACGAATGGAGGAGGAGGAGAGGAATAGACCCGTTTGGGGAGTTCCGGTGGGCAAGAAAGTGGAGCGGGTTAATTTGAAGGATGTGCTCGGAGTTTCTTCAGCTGGTTCGGCATCCTCGGCAGCGCCTGCGGCTGGAAATGGAAGGGTTGCATTTGCATCTGGGATTACGAATGGGTTGGGTGCGCGCAGTGGTGTGGTCGCACAGCAGAACGCTCGCCAGAATAGTTTAGCTGCTGCGGGAGCATCAAGTGTGGTGGGACAGCAGAATGGTGTGGGTGGAAATGGTGTGGTTGCACCGCAGCAAACCCCAGCTTCACCGACTCCTGCACGCCGAACCCTTGCAAACCAGAACGGTGGGACGCCAAGAGGTGTTGTCCAGGGATCTTTCACAACCCTTTCCCACTCTCCCACTGCTACCCCTGTCGGTGCATTGACAGGGCCTGCACGTGGCGCTGCGGGACATAGCCCAGGATCATCTGCGAGTACAGGGGTGTCTGCAACTGTTGCAACCTTCACGGAATTTAAACCTGGTGCGGCAACCTTTACGCCTGGCGCATCTGTTTTCGTCCCAGGTGCAGCAGAGTTTAAACCAGGCGCATCAGTCACGGGATCTGCGGGCTTTAATGGAACTTCAGCTTCTGGAAGCGCGGCTGGAGAAAAGTCAAATGCGGCTGGGAATGGAACAAGGCTGAACCAAAATTCATCTGCAGCCTCGTCTGCGCGACATGCTGCACCAACCACACCTTCGAAATCCCGACCCCTACCCGCCGCATCCTCATCCGTCACCGCATCCCCATCCGCCACCGCATCCTCGTCAAGGCCCATCCCCGTTAAATCAACCACCACACCAATCGCTTCTTCATCCTCTTCTGTGCCGCGCACACCCCCCGTCGCAACCCCAAGGAAACCCGTGGAATATCTTCCCCTAAGTCTCCAGGATATCATCGACCAAGAAGTAGCACAAAAAGAAATGATGAAAGAGTATCAGTGTAAGAGAAGTTTACAGGAAATTCAGGAGGAGCAGGAATTTTTGAGGTGGTGGGATGAGGAGCAGAAGAGGATGAGAGGGGAGGATGAGGCTACTGAGGCGCTGCTTGATGAGGCGAGGAGGGAGATGGAGGGTGGGGGTAACAGAGGTAGAGGGGGGAAGCGAAAGGGAAGAGGAAGAGGTGGTGGGGAAGGGGGAGAGAGAGGGGGGAAGAATAGTGGTCATCAGAAACAGGGAAGCACAGGAGGGGGAGAACCTTCTAGTGCAGTGAACGGTGGTGGAGAGGGGTCGGGTCGAGGAGGAGGCAACCGAGGCCGCGGCAGGGGTGGTAAGAAGGAGTCTGGTAGAGGTCGCGGTGGTGGTGGAGGGGGTGCAAGTCGCGGTAGAGGTGGTGCTGTTGCAGCTGCAGGAACTGCTTAAGACTCCGCGTTTAGATTTAGATAACGGGGTTAGAGTTTCTGGTACTGTTGCTGCGAGGGATCTTTAGAGGTGGAGTTGGAAATTTGTAATATTTAGGTTTTAGGGTTTGGGGTTCCGGTTGTTAAATTTAAGGTTATATATTGGTTTTTGAAATAGGGATGTGATAGGCTTGTGTTACATAGATTACGGTTGAACATTTGGGAATAGGTAACTAGATCCAATAGACACCACCGCTTGGTACTGCACTAGTTAGGAGTTACATAACCATTTTCTCGTTGCGCAATGAATATTTTGCAGTGAGGTAGCCGAGTGGCGTGGCGTGGCGATGGGCAATGTTCTGACGAGTCGACCGGCTGATCATCTACCTAGACAGAACATGCATAACTTGCGCGTCACTGCCTATAAATCCATTGGTCGCCTAGTTTTCAACATATTTCTAGCGGTGTCAAGGCCGCATTGCATACCCCCCCCCCCCCCCCCCCCCCCAAATGCGGGTTAGTTCGTTGCTGTAGATCAGCGGGGCAGTGCAATAGTGCATGATATGCAATCTCACGTATTTTGTAACACCAGCTTCTGCGCATCACAGGGGTTGCTATTGGATGCTTACCCTAAGGGTCTTTGGCGAAAAGATGGGAATTGAGTCTGACAAACTGCCTGCCATCAGTCTATTTCTACGCAGATGGGACTGTGCTATGAGCAGAATGTGGAGAATTATAAAACCCCGATGATTGCTCGTCGTGGTTTGCGTTATCCCTCATCGGTCTCCCCTCCGACTTAGACGCAGTTTTACGGCTGATTAACTCACCTCTCGCATTATTTACCGTTTACTTTTGTTTCTCGTCATCTAAAGAGCCTACGCTTCTTTCCAACAGCCCAGCTATGGCTCCCTCCAATAACCAGAATATGATTCCCGCCATCTCCTCCGCGATGAATACCTCTGCCATCACCTCCGCCGCCGCCGATTCCGCCGCTATCACTCACGCCGCCGATTCCGCACCCCCTACCAACGCCTTTACCACCGTCCTCTCATAATCCGCTACTAACGCCTTTACTACTATCACATCTTCTACCGCTGCCACCTCTTCTACCACCTTCCCATCTTCCTCAACAAATTACTCCGCCACCATCACCACCTCCGTTATCGCGACCATCCCACCCACAATCACCTCTACTGGCACCTCCCACTCCCACTCATCCCACTCATTCCACTCCTCCCACTCCTCCGACTCCTCCGCCGACACCGACCCTGCTATCCAAACCACCAGTCCCATTACCAGTAAGCCTACACACCCCTCTAGACTTGTTAATCATCTAAGTTCTAACTCTTCAACCCCCACAGCCGAAACCGTTACCGCGTTTGCAACCGATATGAACTACTCTATCCATCTGTGGTTGGCAGAGACAAAGGAGGAGGGTGGGGTACGATGGCTTCGTGGATAGATCATCCGGTTATGGGGGCGGTTGTGTGTGTGACTTTGTTTGTGTGACTTTGTGGACGGATGATGAAATTTGAATTATGATTGATGTCTTTTATCGCTACCCGTCAAATATCTGTGATTCTGTGACCATGCGGGGAATGTTTCCATATTTTTACATGGGTGCATGATCTCTCATGAATATGTGCCATACCTTTTCCCCGCGGTGGGTTTTAACAGTGCCATGCCGCTCTGTGTGCACCGTAGTCTCTTTTACTTCGTACTTTACTTGCGCTTTGACTCCTCCCTGTCTTCTCTCTCGCTCCCCTGGGTTGCGCATCCACCTCACCTTCCACGCTGTAGCTCTGCCCACAGGCGAGGCGCGAAGTTTCGGGGGTCTTGCATTGGTTGCGGAGTCGAGTGATGGATCATGTTACCGTCATGTAGGCGAACACCGCCACAGTCTGATTACATACTGCACCAACCACACCGGTGCCAAACCAACACCCTAGTAACAAGACCAACCATCCATCCCACAATCTCGCTATTTCCGTCAGACCAGACTCACACTACACATATTTCCGATGCCAAAACTCCCGTATCCTTGCAACCCCACGATCAACTTGGACAGTGGGCGGCAAACACCGCCATGGTCCACTTAATTAGATAGTGCAGTGTTGGGGCACCGCCCGGCTTCAAAAAACGCCGCTCCACAGAAAAAAAAATAGGAATTTCCAAGTTCCAATTCCGAGCAATCAAATCGCCTTTGCCTGGTGAATAATGGCTGCAATGCTAGTACATAGTGGGTGTACACGTATGGACATGATGGCATCCGGGCGGCGCCCACCCGCCGAAGCCGCATGACTCCTTCTTGATATCAAACTTGAACCCAACGCGCTTCAACCACCATCTATTCAACGCGTTTCAACCACCCCCATCCAACTCGCACCAATAATCACCCATCCAACGTGCTCCAACCACCCACCCCACACATCCAACGCCCTTCAACAACCACCGCCATGCCTCCAACTAAACGGCGCCGCAGGATTAATATCGTCCTGAAGGTCGCCACGGGTGGCCTTCGTGGACCCGTAGTCAAGAACCTCACCGCCAGCCAGGCAGCCAAGTACTCAGAGTCTATGAAAACTGGGCCAAATGGGCTTCATTTGCCGCCACGACGCCAAAATAATGCAGTCGATGACATCCGGTACCCGCAAGATCAGGAAGACAAAAATCAAAATCCAATGCAATCTTCAGCTACTTCCCAGTCAATTGTCAAAGCCGCTACCATCGAGCCCTTCGCTAGGACATCCTACTACCGGAAATTCAACCGGTGCCATGGTTATCGCCACCGGTACCAACGACGCTCTTTTTATATCCGCCGGCCTACAGTCAACTAGCCTCCAAAGCACCTCTACCTCCGTCACTCTCCCTGGTAAACTCATGCTCCCACTTCCATCCCAGATTTCGGTAGTTTGGATTGTCCCTAACTCATCTTCTATCCCAGGCCCATCCGAGCTCATATGCACCACTACTACCCTCAGCACCAACACCATCGAAGCTCTTACTAACGACGTGAGCTACTCGATGGACCTCTATCTCGCTGAAGCTCAGAAGAAGGACGGTGTCCGTGCCTTTTCCTGATAGAATATCTACGGTGGAAGATTATGGATGCTCTTGTTCGCAAAGTTCTTTGGCTTTTTTTTCATCAGCAGTGCCGTATGCAGTGCGTTGATCCAAGGTTGACTCAATTGACTTGCATATTATGCATGCATGAATATGATGCACAGTGGTGGTACTACGTAATCCGAGTGATAGCTTCGTGACGTTTGTGTACCGTGAACGGTACACCCCGGATCCCGAATCGGTTTGCCGGAGCGTTGGGATTGTCCTTAACCTGCGCTTCAAGGGTCGTGATTTTGGAGCTTCATTGGAATCCTTCAAGTTATCCCATCCCCTGCCTGAATTAACCCCGAGCTATGAGATGCTTGGCAGAGCCGTAAACGTCGGAGATGTTGCCGATCAAGGGCGCTTTGTCTTGCTATGTACGACATCTTCGTTTGCCTTTTGAGCATCCCTAACCCTATTTCTTCAGCAATAACAGTGTATGCATCTGCGTTTCACTTCCTACGGATTTTCTACAGGACCCCATTACACTCAGCAAGGCCGGCATCAGAAAGCCTCACCCGAGATACTTTTTGTGCTTGTATTTTTTAAAACTCTACGCCTCGACTTTTAGATACCTCTTAAAACTTTTTTACGTCTTCTTTTTGACTTTGTCTGATTTACCGTTATGCAGTCGAGCACCTCCGTCATGACTATCCCCACTGACGCTACCGCCATTACTACCAGTGGTCCTACCATCGCTGCTGGAGCTAAGACCGCTCAGTCGACCGCCCTTGCTCCCGCCGATTTTGGCCCCGCCGCAGCTAATACCATCGCTTCTACCACCGCCGCTTCCATCGTCACTGCATCCGCTACTACAACGGCCACCAAGTCCGCCGCTGCAACTGGTAAACCCTCAACTATCTCCCCATTACCCATAACCATTATCCATTGTACTCTATTATCTCTCGTTTCAGTCAACAAAGGGCATAACTGATTCAAGTTCCAACATACCATCTAGTATCCGATCCCGCTCCGACTGCAAATCCCGTCCTCTCTTTCTCCACCGCTAGCTCCCTCCCCACCGACCATGCCTACTCCCTGAACTTCTATCTCAATCAATCTCGTTCCGAGGACGCCATCAGAATCTTCAACCTTCCATCTAGATCCATGGCATCCGTAGAATCCGTCACGGACCCTACGGTTTAGTCTATTAACCCCCAATGTCTCCCGGTCGAGATGGATTATTGCATTGACCGCTATCTGAACCAAGACGGCGAGGAGGATGGTGTTCGATCTTTCCGTGGATAGATGGACAGTCACTGAAGGGGATTAGATTACTACAGATGGGAAATATCTGCGAAGCGAAGATGCTTTAAGGCGGTGAGGGGTATGACAAGATAAGGTTCTTTTTACATCTGGTGGGGTTTGGTTTTAGTTATCGTTTGGTTGGTGGTGGGAAGATAGCGGAGGATTTTTTCATTTTATTTTCGTTTGTCTGGAGGGGAATTCCAAATACCAACGCAATGCATAATGTTTTCTATTCCATCTTCTTGGTGGGTGGTTCATGATGAAGTCTTTAATGTACGTGCGCAGCCCCGCACGCGATCTCACCGTCACGTTTACGCACCGACTGAGCCAGACGCAAGCACACTGAATACTAATAAACCCACAAGGCTCGCCGTCATGCCCCTGGTGGGTAACTATGGAATGCTCAACGTTTCCGTTATCTTAATTACCCTGTCACGAATGGGAATGAGGGGAGCGAGAATGATGATGGATTGAGCTATGGAAAGAGACAATCTATATAAGCTCAAGCCAATCATAGGCGAGCGGCCGGCGACGAAAGCAAGAACAAAGAAAAGGCTGTGGCCGGAAGCAGAAAAGGATCAACAAAGAAGGAGGATCGGCATGCGCATGAGCCCATAAGGGGTCAGGATCGGCATGTGTCAGGATCGACATGAGAATGTCGGAATGACACATCGGCATGACGCTGATCTCGTTAAATACCCTCTCTTCGACCCCACAACCCTACTTGCGACCCCGCTTCTTCCCGTTCCCGCTCCTCTGCCATACTTCATCCTCTTCTACTGATTACCTTATTCGACCACTACCGAAGCCCGAGTACATCAACCACTGGCGGCAGGATGCTGAATGCTTCACGTGGGAAACAAACAGCTCGCCGCGGTCGCGGACGTGGTGGGTCACGCGAAGCAATCACGGGAAGGCATACATCCAATGTGGACATCGACGATTCCAGCAGCCAGATACAACAGCAGCCAGAAATATCGACTACTTTATCTACTACCTCTCGGCGGACAAAGCAGACAGCCCGATACAGTGGTCCTCCCCGTGGTGGCGGGGGTGGGCGTTCTGCGTCAAGTAGGGCAGACACCGAGATATCTCGCGATACTCCCAGCCAGATGCAACAGCAGCCAGAAATATCGACTACTTTATCTACTACCTCTCGGCGGACAAAGCAGACAGCCCGATACAGTGGTCCTCCCCGTGGTGGCGGGGGTGGGCGTTCTGCGTCCAGTAGGGCAGACACCGAGATATCTCGCGATGCTCCCTCTGCTGCACTCGCAATGGCTAGCTACATCCCCTACTGCGAAGACCTCTACAACTTTTCTCAGGTGTGCTTCTTCACCGACAAGAATGCCTGGGATCCGTCCAATCTCATGCGCCCGGGTTTGCTGGGAGTTTCCTTCGGTCTCGCCTTCGAAGCCCGAGAGTATGTACATCATTCTTTGCTCATAAGCCACTGTGTTGACACTTAGTTACAGCGCACACCTACAAACCATCACCACCCTTCCAGCCCTTTGTAACGCTCTTACAATGGTAGCAGTAGTCGACAGCTCCCTCCTCACCGACGCCGGCATAAACGACCTCGTCACCAATTGTCCAAACCTAAAGTTCCTGTCGTTCAGCGGCGCCGGCAAGCTCACAAACGCCAGCTTCTACGTCGCGCTTACTAAGCTCCTGAAACTCGAGCTGCTGCGTATCACAGGCCGCTCTCCATTCAAGTCAGTGTCTCACTCAGGGAAATTGAAGACAAAAGGCTCCATCACTCTCCTCCGCAAGCGCGAGTCTGACCCTTCGAAAGACATTGCCAGGGATCTCAAGAAGCTAGATCTCACAGGTCAAGACGGCATGAGCCTTGCGGCGTGCAGGAAGTTGTCGGGTGAGCGGGAAGGATTGGAGGTTGTGGTAGGTTCCACCGGGGCCTCGGTTTATACCTATTGGAAGGGGGAGATCGTGAAGGTCGAGAGCAATCCGGGGTTTAGGAGATACATGGGTGGACCTGAGAGTGGTATCGAGGAGGAGAGTGAGAGTGACGACGATGGAGAAGAGGAGGAATACTCGGATCCGGAGGATGAGACGTATGATGCAATGTTGAGTGATTTGTGGTCGGGGGGGGTACTTGGATCCTGAAACTGGTGTGCTGATGCCGCCGAATGGGATGTACTGGGAATAGATAGATGTAGTTCCACTACTTGAATCCAGCAATCGGCAAATATGAATAAGTGATGTCCGATCTGGCCATATGGATGAACCTGGCGCACCACCGACCAGAAGTTCCTGGAGTCAGCAGAAAGGCAGTTACGTCATGTTCCCAGACCTTACAATCAACCGTTCCAAAAAGTATAGGCTAGGCGTGAGCCTCGCTTGCCTAGAAATATGTTAAGAAGGGCTTGCTAGGCAAAGCCAAGTAGAAGCTTACCATTGCTCATCTCCAACGTAAAGCCTCTTGAAAACTAATATAACTGCGCTGATGACTAAATTACAAGGCTCGCCGCCGGCCAAATCCGGTACGACGTTGATGACGATGTCTTGGCAGCCGTCTTATTCCGTATTTCGTGGATATGCATGCAAGAGTGTAAACCCTTGCTGAAACTGTAGTGAGCGCCACGCGAGTCTAAGCCTTTTTTCATTGGCTACATCATTCATTTGGCATTCCTTTGGCTCTGGTTTTATGCAACGACAAACCTGTACGCTTTCAGCTAAGGTTCGCCCGTCCGACAGTAAAAATGCTCCGATAGTCTGTATTCCTCTTGTCGTTATGGGTGTACTCCGACAATCTGCAGAAGAGAGCGGTGTTCGCTATTTCCACGGATGTGCAAAGTACGCTGCTAGCAGTTTACAAGGGATGATTGGGATACTGAAATAGTATTTGGTATGGGAATTAAGTATGAGAGGTGAGAAATGATAGTTGCGAGAAAAAAGGTATTTCTTGATCTGTTGGGCGTGTTTATTTTGTTATTGTTGGTCAGAAGGCGGCTGTCACGTTATTTCTTGTTTCGTTGAACATACACAATTTATCATTTATTCCGTGCCATATTTTTCACGGATGGTATACGTGCGCAGTGTCGCGCGCGTTAGCGATTTCATGTTTACCCATCGGCTAACCAAGGTTGAACTGGCATCTTGGCGGTTGCGCACACCTGCCGTTATACATCACCTCTGTGGGTTCACGCCATAAAGTGTGCGGCGAAGCGTGTGATTGGTTTGGAATCCTGTCTTGAAACTTTGATCGCAATTGGGGGGCCAACAACTACGTGCATTGAAAAAACATCACAACATCATCAGTGGGGGCCAAAAACGATGTGCATTAAAAAATATCACGGAAATGATGGCGCGAAAGAAACATAAACCCCCCGACTTCCCTTTCGCTTTTAAGCTATTCTTCAGTCAAGGCATCCGGCTAACACAGACTCCTTTTCCACATCTACTGCTGTACATTTTCTGGTCTTTCATAACCCAACCCGCTGTTGTTCAAGTCTCCATCGCATCGTCTACCATACCAGTACTTGTCTTTCTGCGATCCATCACTATGCGGTCCACCATCCCTCTCACCATGAACAGCGACGCACGTTCTACTATCATCTTTGTACCTATGACAACTTCTACTGCGGACGACAGTATTTCTACCGCCACTACCACCAAAGAAAAGTCTACTGTCGCCGCCGTACCTATGACAGCTATAACCACTATGACTTCTATTACCACCATGCCTTCGTCTTTTGCTACCATGTCTATCACTGCGTTGGCCTTCGGCACTACTACCTCCACTGCCACAGGTAAACCTCTGCCCAAATCTTTACTCAGACCTTGGACTTTACAGTCAGATCTCCTAGCTTAATCCACCTGCTTTCTAGATGCCACCGCAGCTCCTAGCGTCGTCTCACCTATCTCCCTGTACGCCGTCCCCGTCGACACCGGCTACTCGGTGGCCCGTTACTTAAACCAAACTCACCATGAGAATGGAGTGAAGGTTTTCCGCCGCCATTCCGTTGAGTAGAATACGGTATATAGATTCCGATCGTTTCATTGCACGTTAACGACATGTGTTACTTCATCGAGACGGGGTCAGAGAGGATTTATGGAGGATGATCGGGATACCGAAAATGTAAACCACCAGGCTGTATTATGCTACTTGTGCAGGGGAAGAGGGGGCGATGACGGTTAGCGAGGACTTTATTTCAACAATACATTTTCTTTCGATGTGTGCTTCGTTATTAACCCAGGCCGTTGGTAGAGGATTAGAGTTCGCGAGTTATTCAGCCGTGCATCCCCAGCGTTACGTCTTGACGGCAGCCTTGGCACAACCACACGGTGAAGGAGCCGTCGTTACGGAGGTTATATGAGCGAGCGAAAGCGCACCCGCCCCCTTCCCCCGGGCATAAACTCCGCCAAACGAGTTTCCGAGCGAAGCGAACCACATGCATCCCTGCCAATGCTGAAGTAATTGTGTGCCCTGGTTGTGTTGCACAAAGAGATACCTGATGGGCACTGCAATACAATGTACTTGCAGAAGGTTCAACAGCGTTTTTGGCATTTATGCAGTTCGGGATCGGAAATGTTGTTATTCCCGAGTCGCAATGTTCCCGAGTCGCGACATGGACAGCAAGGAGAAATATAAATCTCCTCTCGACCCCGCTGTTTCCTGTCGCTCTCAAGACGAAGAATCTTCCTTCAGAAACCTAGAACCTCTTAATCTTTGCCTTTACGTCTCTGAAATCGGACGATATGGAAACTACCGAGGCTTGTACTAACTATGCATGTCCGAGAACATTTCGATGCCCACTCATACCTGGACTACCACTACCGTCGGCGCTAGTTCTGCCGCCGTTGTCACTTCGACTGCTGCCGCTCACGACACTGGCGGGGGTGCTGGTAGCGTATCTCAGTCATCAACTGCCACGGCAGAGTCTTCAGTTTATGGCACTGCGGGTAATACCCCTAACCCTACGGAGCGCAAGTTTGTGGCGTACACCGGTAGTAGCACACACGGTCGGTGGTAGCATGCATGAAATACAGAACTGACATAGTACGAGTTCTAGTGAACATTGTGCCATCGCTCGAAGCTGTTCACGCTCTCCCAGTTGAGATACAGTACACGACGGACTTTTGGCTCGGACAGGAGCGATGGGAGGATGGGGTTAGAATCTTAAACCTCTCTACCAACGCTCCTTCCACGGTCCTTCATGCAGCGGAAGTTATTGAAATTGTCGCCGATGATCTTTCTATCGGTACATCCTTCTGCAGCAATCCATATCAATGCTCGCACGCTATGTAACACTATTTTCCTCATCTTTGTTGGACCTCGAGCTCAAACCAACTACAGGTGCTACCATAGCCACTCTCGATGCCCTTGTCTCAGCCCAGGCGTCCTGCCCCGCAGAGACTTGTTACGCCATAGATGTTTACCTCAACCAGACTCGCGAGGAGGATGGTATATGAATGTTAACCTCCAAATCATCGTCGATTCTAGTCAGCATACCTCCATCTTGAATTTGTTCGATGACATTAGCACTGGTAAACCTCTACTCGACGGAAAACGTGTCTAATCGGGACATAACATTTTAGGCGACGCTGTCGGCGAGGCTATCTTGCACCCTTGGCCGGACATGATGGAACCTATGCAACTGTCAATGAGAGCGATGGATTTGTCCTAGTTGATAGGGATCATGTAGTAGTTGAAGCTTGAAGGAAGGAAGAAAGGGAGATGACCGGGTTGATTTAATGCATATTATGCGTCTATGACTTCTTCATATCCCCGTGAATAATTATTATACATGCACAAATGATGCATGGTCGCAGAATGTTATAGGCTGCACCTAGCCCGTACATATTACGGTTAGGGTTGGATAGGTGGTACCAGATCTGGTACACTTTTAGCCGAGGTTTGATGTTGGCGCGACATTGGCGCATGAAGCAGGGATAACTGCGACGGTCATGAACGATTAGTCAGGACGTGATGACTAAAGAGACACTAAGGCAAAACTAGTCAAGCTGCGAAAGCTGACTGCATGAACGAGTTCATATAGGGACTGTTCCGTATTTCGGTAAGCAATTATCTACGTCACGTCGCACTCAGGCGTCTGTGACATCCGTTAACCGGCGCCGCGACTTCTGATTTTCCCGGTAACCTCGCGCCCATGTTATTTGATAGGCTAGCAACGACGCGAACCCCGCCTTTATCCTTGTCTTCCGTCACATTCCAGAGATTAACTTTCGAGATACGGGATCTATCCCTATCGCTTTGTAGATTCGCGAGGCCCTAGAGAAGTTTTTGCGATGTCGGATGTTTCTGAAATAACCGCAGATGCGTGGATGCACGCAATTCTCAGGCAGCATGTCATTTCCCCACTTTCTTTCAGGGCAGCAGCGTAAACTATGAACATCGTATAAAGTCTGGTAATTTCTGTTGTTTTCTCTTCACCAAAGCACCAGAAACCTCCTCCTTCAGAACGCTCGTCGGTCAGCCTACGTCTTCCCGTAAATTACCGCTATCGCTATGGATCAAGCCGACTCATCCAATATCACGGGAAATACCACTCGCAACATCACCGTTACCTCTGCGGAGATATCCGCACCACCCATGCACGCTTACGCCGCTAATTCCGTCATCGGTTCTCACTTCACCACAGCGACACCACTCCCCTCTGAATGTAACGATCAGTCACTCCCCACCAGTACGCCTCAATTCAGAATCTGGCATTACTTTTTACTAACTGTTGAAAAATGCCCCTCCACACTTACGGTTCGCACCGTTCAACATCTCCCCGTCAACGTGAACCACGCAGTGAAACTCTGGATAGAGCAGCAGCAGGACGTGGATGCTGCACTTCGATGTTTTCGCGGGTAGATTGATATACAGAAAGGTCGGATGTGGATGAGAATTTCATGTCACATAAATACCATCACGGAAAGACAATGTTTCTCAATCATCGTGCATATATTTATGCGTGACTCGTATGTTACCTCATGATGCATCAGACGAAGTGTGATGTTACATGATTGAAAAGCGCTGCACTTCTTCCTTCACGTTTCTAGATCGCTCCTGTGAGTATGCGTTAGCTAACAATGTATTAAGTAGCCATACGCTAGATATTGGGAGTAATGAGTACTTTTTCTAATACGCCTCGCTCGGATGATAGTGATATTTGATGAATTTGATTACGTCATGTCACAGAGGCCGAGGAAGCAGGAAATATCAAAGTGTGATACAGAAAAACCTCACTATAAGCAACCCCTGCATAAGCAATCCGCTGTATAAGGGATAGGAGGGCTGGTCTTGATGGTTTTTGTATGTAAAAATAAGAAATTCGCTGTATAGGAAATTGCTAAATGTTTCGGAGAATTTTACATACATTTGCTTATAGACAGGGCAGCTCAAGTCCATAAGGAGTCCAGCCTATAAACAATCGCTACGCTGGATCCGACCATTGCTTATAAAAAGGCTTTTCTGTAGTACATGGCCGAAAAACGCCGCACATCTTCCCTCACATTTCTAGATCACTCCTGTAAGTATGGGTTAGATGATGATGTAGTATGAAACCATACGCCAGGTATTTGGAGTAATGAGTAGTTTTGCCAACACGCCTCTCACGAACGATAGTGATATTTGATGTTCTTGATTACGTGATATCACAGGAGCCGGAGCCGAGGAAGCATCCGATATCACTCAGCGAAGGATCGCAGCGCGGTGCATGACGACACTCGGAATGCCTGAAAAGGCTTGAAGATAGGCATTTATTGGTTGGGTATGTTTAAGATAAGTACTTAAATACAAGTTACTTAACTTCGTTTGAAAAACCTACAGTAGCTGATGACACAAAACCACCACTGACACACGGCGACTCGAATAACAACGTGAGAACATGCCATACTTAACGTATCATATAAGTAGGGACATAATGAAATATCTATTATTGTAATATTGTGTGTGTTTCATGTTTTCGGATATTCGGTTTATTGTGTCTAGCTGGCCGTGACGGAGTGATTCGTGATGATGCCAAACATAAATGTCACGTCTGCATACAACATTGCCCCAGTGGCATTCTCTTTACAAATAAACATCTTTCCAATCGTCAATCAGTGCTACCGGCTCGACAACACATATGCCTGTTTTCTATTTCCTTCCTACATTGCTTTTTCTACAAGTTACTTATTCGCTTTCGGCGCATCATCGGACGCAGTGGTGGCAGTGTGTTTACGGCGATTGGGCATTGGGTGTTGGGACTGCGGTATCTTGTTCCGTGCATCGTACTACATTGTGTACTGATTTCGCCGGACAATAGCGTTAAGAGTCAAAATTGAATGCCTTGGTCTTTTGTTGCCATAAATATTTATGATCGAATCCATTTTTTAGAACACGCGTAACGCTATTAGCCAAGGACCCAGACCTATCCCCGGCACGACCATTTTGTGTACAAATGGCTCCATAAGCCTAGCACGTAGAAGACCCCTAGAAACTCGGTACAAGACTCTGGTTCTTCCACTGCTGGCTACACTCTTTGGGGCTAGGACACGCTGTTTCTTTGACTGTTGAGCCTCTCTCTTGGCGCGCTAGTCTTATGGAGCAACTTTTACACAGAATGGTCGTGCAGGGGATATTGGCAGTAAATCAGTTTTGTACAAGCTGCTACATACCGCTGAATGTGGATCATGTGATTGCACCTGCAGCTGCAGATTTCCATGCCCCGATTGCGCTTGTCCATAGACCTGTGTACCCTCCAAAGTTCGGCGGAAGCTGCGACCCCGGCCAGTAGACTTGCAGAATGCAGTGATCAGGATTCACCAATTGCGTACCAACCAGGGTTCACATCCCTGCTTAATGCAGATCTTTGGTTACGCCACGTTACACACTCTTCCTTAGAGCAGGGTACCCGGTACACACACGCCTGTTCTAACTTCTACATTTGTCATGGGTGAGGTTGATTGCTTTGTAGGTCTTAGGGCTTAAAGTTCACAGTACCATCCCACTGTCGGTCATATCGATATGCACACTTTTGACAGGCTGATCGCTCTCGTCGTATAAAAACGGGCGGCAAGCCAAGGCGGCGCGTATAGACTCATGAATACACACCTCCCCCCAAAGCAGCATCGTGTTACCATGGCATTTGTCGTCTACGTCAATTCTTCATAAGACTCCGAGGAAGGTAAATACTCCTGCATTCGACCCGTTCTCCGTTATCTACGATATTCATTTTCGTAATTGGCCGGTATACGCACTCTTGCATAATACGCAGTAGATTGTTGTATGTACAGGACAAGCAAGGGTCGAAATTGAAATGGGTATATACCAAATATGTATGCGTCTCCACAAACAACCTTAGGTTATGCTGAACCGCAAAACGCCGATCACAGCTCTGAAAGCGCGTTTCTGCTGGAAAAGTGGTCAGCTGCCCGGTTAATTGCATGTTACGTAGCAAGTTCCCGCGGCTTAATTAGCGTCACACCAGCCATGCAGCTGAACGTAAATCTAAGAATGTAAAAACGTTTCCAGTATGGTTTAGCAACGCTCTTTCAGAGTGCGACCATAGTTTTCCGGTTCAGTGTAAAGGGTCGCCGAGTACATACCGCGGCGACTGGGAGCGGCCTGTTTCTGTCTAGATATCGACACCGTCGATGAAATTGAACGCCGGCTGCAAATACGTTAAAAATATATTGTCCATGGTAGCTAGGTATCCTCCGCTATCCCCTAGATGGCCAGAGACTGCAAGGATGGCCACTCAGTTTTTTTTTGACGCTAAGAGAGGAGGGTAAGGATCAAGTATCATCGAAAGGGTAAAGCGCTCTTAGCGAGTCACAGCAAGAGCATCTGTCGAAATGCACCGATTGACAGCACTCTTTTAGGGGACGCGAAGAAAGCATCGTGAATTGGTTTGGTCACCTTTGATTGGTATTATCTGTACTGGAAGGGTGAATCTATACATGAGCTACAAGAGTACGCTATCCATAACCCTTACCCGCCGTGTTATCTTATCTATTTAGCGTCAAAAAAAAACTGCGTGGCCATCATTGCGGTCTCCGGTCACCTAGGGGATACTGAGAATCCAGAGGCTGGGCCGTGGAGCCGTACCCCATCAACTCAAGTGCAAGATATTCTTACGTGTAATGGTACTAGCGCTGAAATCTGGCTTCGCTTAGCCGATCGCGGTTTAGTATCGCGCCCTGGATCAGACTGTCTGGATGATTTTTCTCAGCTGTTAGGTACTCAATCGAGTCGCTTAGCTGAACGGTCCTGAGATAAACGCTTGACTTAAACGTCCTCTGGTCTTCGTGGTTACATACGTTGGCATGTTCATTCACGGGAAACCGCTCATTGTTTAAGTCTGCTCAATATTGCCATACAAATTACCGAGCAATTCTGCTGGCTGAATTCGATTTGCATCGCAGAGTGGTCTATCTTGACTTCCTTCGAACATGGCTGCTTTCCGCTTCTATGTTGCGCTAGAAACCTGAGCATTGCACGACATAATTTATCCAGAGAGACCGCGCGGCCTAACAATCCACGGCGCGGGTTTCTCGGAATGCCGTCTTTAATGAATCATAAAGAAAGCCGGAGTTTCAGTGATTATGCATTTTTAACTTCCAATAGGCCAGACCGCGTATAAACGCAGTTAATCTCAATCCTACCCGCGTACTGCGTATATAAATGTCAATCTGTAAGGCTTATATACGCCGGAATTGCTTCAATATGGGTACCTATAGCTCATTTACGCACCATACCGCCGGCATCTGTGTCGTGAGCATGCAGCAGATCCCGGATTTGCAAGTGGGATGGGTTTACCCTGATGCTTCAGCACGCTCTCAGCTCCGGTCGAACTAGTGGCGTCACCCACAGCTCCAGCTGATGGGTACTTACTAGTGGAAACCACCGAAAACTCCGGAGTCCGCAATCATTGTTTTCGCCGATGCGGTACAACGAGAGCCTTCAAGACATCGAAATCATTTACGATTATCTGCATTTTCCAAGAGCAGCACCAATGCTCTCACAAAACTTGAATGGGACCTTTTTGGTAGTCTCGTAGAAAGTATAAATTCCTGCCATATCGCCCCTATCATCAGTACAATTCCACATTCAAACACCAAGCAACATTATCCTCATATCTACCTCTATTCCTCGTAAAAAAAAACTATATCATCATTAGTCAAGATGTCCGCTCCTACCGCCACCGCTCGCCCAGAATTGGAGAACGCCGTTAATGCTTTTGTTGACGCTATCAATGCTGACCCCGCTGCAACCAGCGGTGCAAACAACACCGGCACATAATCTATTATCGCTACCATTCTATGTTACAGAAAAGCTAATGTTCAATTATTCAGCCCAGCCAGTCGTTGCGCAAGCAACACCGCCAACAAAAGAGAATGTTGGTGAGGTCAAGGAAGACCTTCAGTATTCGGTTGAGTTGTGGTTGAAGCAAGATAAGAGTGCAGATGCAGTTAAGATTCCATAAACTATCGTCATCGCGGGGAGGGTCGAGTTCTGCCTTTATATCCGTCAAAGTATGTTGTTGGGAGTTGGAGAGTTTGACACGACCACGATTGAATCGCTAGGCTAACATTATTTTGTTGTGACAATGAAATGGTTGTTAACTTTGTGTCCGATCCTTCCTCGTCTTCTTCTTTTTCATTTATTTTACATGTATTATGTCTCTCATTTGATTCTTTCGATCATCAAGCGTAATTTTCAACACCTTTCGTATGTACAGTGTCCGGCCGTCCATTCCTCCAGCGATGCACCCCTTTGCCAAGGTGGAGTCCGAGTAAGCCAAACACAACCGGTACGTTTATGTCACATGCTGCAACTAACTCCTCCCAGGTAGCCCGCCTTGGGCATCCCCGGCGGTGCCCCGGGTGAATTCATCTGCGGGACTTCCACCCTCCTTGTCAGTCTCCGCTGTCTCCAGATCCCCAGTGCTGTCTTCCCTACGCCCGCACTAAGCAGTCCTCTTGGGTCCGATACTGACGTTCCCACGGGGCGGGGTTTTGATGCAAAGTGCACTTTACGCCAAATCTAGCTAGATGTATTCGCGCCGGCGGAGGGTCATGTCAGGAGTCGCATCGCAACATGCATCAACTCGACACTGAGCCAACTGCGCGCGGACGCCACCAGACTGCGAAGTTCATAATCCTCCTTACTCGATTCGCTGTGTAGATCATTCCTCGTGTCGGTGTTATCCAATACTATCACTCATCTCGTGTATGTTTGCGTGATATGATTCTCTTCGCTCAGTCTTTTTTCGGCTGCGCTTCACAAAATTCCGCCCGCTGCAGGTGTGACGCGATTCAAAGTCCGCGCTGCGGCATCTTGTTCCACTGCATCAACGCCGCCGGTGACATAAATGTTGTAGAACATTATATCATTGGCGCAGGCTCCTTGAAGTCGGTTAATCATACGTCTGCAATGCAAACTTCGGTACCTGAGTCATGTAGACTGATGCACGGCTTAGTAAGGTATCCGGTTTATCCTCTGCAGGACGACTATCTTCAGGAAAACGACAATAAGAATAGCGTGCCAAGATAGACACTTCGCAGGGATAAATGTATGGGGGAAGTGACTAGGGAGAGGTAGAAGGGCCAGGATCCGGCGCTGAGTTTGTATGTGTCCTCCACCATGACAGGGTCTGTTGAGCCGCGCTAATCTCATTGTCGTTTTCCTGAAGATAGTCGTCCTGCAGGGGATACCACAAAACGTTTTAAGCATTTCGGAGGAACAGGCCATTATAGGCTTTGACGTTTCCGAGCATTAACACCAGTTTCCACGCTGATCCCCCGGCAGCATACTGATTATCTCGGGCCAAGATCAAGTGATGGCATCACTTATCCGACCCACTATATGGCAATATCTCTGTCGCTCAGGCTGTATGCCGGAAAGTTCAAAGTCATTCCAATGAGGTCTAGACTGGAAAGCTACACTGAGAGACTTAAGGCTCACCGTGTGGGAAGAGCAGTGGAAGGCACTAATCTTCAATGCTGAGGAGCCAGGATGCAGCGTTCTATCATTGCGACTTGTATCTTCGTTCATCACAGATACACCTCATCTGAGCCTACCTAGCACGCCCATCGGAATCACAACCTCACACCTCATCTCGGATAGCGACGAATTGTCTGGGTCGAGATTTACGAGATTTGGATTTGGGGGCTAGTGTCAGGTACCCTATTCGAATATTTTTTGTCTGCATTCGGATAATGATGAACTATGAGTATTCCACAGCATAGAGTATCTTGCTCTCGTATGCTTTTTCTCCGTGGACTCGTTTCACAATATCATAAATACCAATCACGGTCCCTTAGATATTCACAGTGCTTCTCTTCCCATCTTAATCGCGCATATCGAACTGATCTATTTCATCCCGTAAACTATCGTTCTCACGGCATCAGCATGGCACAAGACGACAATACTTCAACCCAAGACACTAATTCCAATGACGCTCCAGCCTTATCCCCGACAATGCTACCGCTGAGCATTCCTATGATTCGAGCTCTGAAGCCGGTAATTTCTCTTGTCCAATATCAGTACTTTTCCAACTTTGATGGTATCTTTTGTTTGCAGACAGTGACGTTACGACCCCGTCGCTCACTACCGCCACTACCGTCACGGTTCACACAACTTACACCACCAACACCACTGGGTCTACCGAGTCTACCGGTAGTACCGGTACTACTGTTTCTTCCGCGGTTGCGGAATACAGTTATGCTCTGCAAGTCTACCTTACTCAAGCCCCCAGCGAGGACGCAGTGATGGTGTTCCGGGGACAGAATATTGGGACTACGGTGGTTTATTCCGAGTGTCGTTCTGCTTTGTGTACTGCCTCGAAACGCCATTTTCCGTGTTAAGAGTCAAAATCAAATGTTTCGTTGCGATAACAGTTGATTTTTGAACTCCGAATCTATTTTCTGGGGTGGTAACTTATGGATTAGCCTCTGGAAGGCTAGGTCTTTATGTTCGTCAGGTTATGTTGTCGGGAGTTGCGGAGTATGTTAGGAGAATGATTGTATCGCTATCTGGAAATTCACTCATGCTCTCGTGTCCGATACTGTAAACTGTTTTTGCCGCATGAGATTTCGGGGTATGGCGGCGGCCCATGCGAGGAGTCGCGTCGCAACGCGCATCACTGGAGGACCTCTCGTCGCGCCGGATGGTAAATCGCGAAACTGGAGACAATATCGTTCATCTTTCCAGCTACCATTCTATCATCTATTCCCGCAGTCTCAGTTGAGCTCGAGTCATAGCTGCTCGGTGGAATTCACAAGAACATTGGGATGCTTTTTTACTACCGTGGGAAAATGTAGTGACCATAGGTAGTTCATTTTCTCTCGTTTTACGATTTCCTATTAACCAGAATAGCGCGACTGGAATAAAATTTCGCGGACAACAGCAACCTTCAAGTACTGCCAGTGCGATGCCTTCTTTTACTTCGAAAATCATCGCTTTCAGCGCGCTGGGCGTCAAGTGGATGTTGTAGCGTACTGTCATCGACGGCTTCTCAATACTCGGTAGGAGTTTTTGTTTTATAAGAATGTAATGCTTGCACTTTCAGGCGGAATACCAAGACGCACAGGTGAGTTTGTGTAACGGTGAGGTTCCGCATCGGATGAGCACATATAGGCAGAGCCACCTGACCTTCGGGTATGTACAGAGATTTAACACGTTCATAGCATCGCATGCTACAATGCAGCCCTACTGCCGTTTCGGTTATCAGCACGTTAAATACGAGCGAACTCGCTCGCTCATCATTGCGTTGATACCTGAGAATATGTCCCCTTCCGATATTTTAAGATCATCACTTATTAAACGAGCACTTTCTCGTGTACACATGCTGTACGAAATGACTTTGGTCTGTGGGGTCAAAAAATTGGGTTGCAAATGGGAAATCGAGGTCTTTCGGCGTATGAGAAATACCGCTGGAAACTCAGTACAGACACCATGGTGGTACAAGACCCTGGTTCTTCCGCTGCGAACAACTCTACACCCTTTGGGGCTAGTGCACGCTCTGTCTTTGGCGGCTGAGCCTCTTTCTTCGGGCGCTTGTCTTATGCAGCCGCTTACATGTAGAGGAAATGGTCGTGCAGGGGATACGAACACTCAAACCATGCGCATGGGAATCCCGATTTCCAAATGGGAATTCACACGCGCACGTCATATCTCGACGATAATTATTATCACCGGATGCGTACCTGCGCGTGCCCAATAAGGAAGGCTTGAAGATTGGGTATCGGTAGATCGTATTGTCTGCGCCAATCATCAACCGCACGCGAGCGAGCTTATTATAACACTCTTCTTCATGCATTGGGTAAAACAACGGAGTGTAATGGAGTGTAATGGAGTGTAACGGAGTATAATGGAGTGTAATGGATTCCAGCCGGGACTAAAATTCTTGAGGTTTAATTACTTAATATTACGCCCGATTAAGTATTGAGTATCGCCAATGAGCACTCCGATCACTGTGCGCGGATCATATAGCTGGGTCTCAAACTTCTGGGATAATGTGCTGTCTTCAAAATGGGCGTATGATGCATGACCATAAGCGTAACATTTTCAACCCAACAATATGATCAAGCATCTATTCCGAGTCATTTGGAAACTGAAATACATTCTGACATTTTTTCATCAGCAAGTCTACTTTTGATTGGCGGCAGGCTGCCATCTGGGTATCCACATAATTATTTACTTGCTTATCGGGACTGTACGTCGTCGCGAACCGAAAATTACCGCGTTCGTCCAGTCCAAGGCACCATGCATACATCTCCAGATCATCTAAGTATATGCGTCTATAAACATGAAAAATCAGGCACGTGAGGCATCTTTAAGATCACATGTAGTGAAATAAGACAGTGGGATTGAATGTGCTGACACCCGTGAAGAAGATTACGTTCGGCCCCCACAATTTCACATGGCACAATTACCGCGCCGGTCCGCGACGATCTAGAAAGTAACGCATCTACCGCGCTACTCCACGATGATCTAAATAGAAAGCAACGCATCTTACATCAAAATAAAAGATAATACGATACCAAAGCACGCATTAGGGAAGCTGCCCAACTATGTCCCGCTGCACCGAGTTGAGAAAACAGTATGGAGGAGCGGCGAATCGAACGCCGGACCGCCTCTATGCTAAAGAGGAATTATACCACTAAACCACACCCCCGCCTATGCGTAATGACGTAACTAGCATTTTCAAATTATACTTATGCTGCTGAGAAGACCATGGATCGTTCGTCAGTAGACAAACATGAGAGATAGTGGTCAGGATTTAACCCGAGACCAAAATCACCTAGATAGATCTACATCGGCATTCGGCGTAATTTCTGTAATCTCTCGAGTCTTCTGTGTTACCCTGTGTTACCCCTAATGTCGAGTCGCGACATCGACATCGACGAGTGAACGGACGCCAACTGGGAGTGGCGGTTCAGATTTCGTAGCACAGCATTCCTGACCTCTTTTGACCACAAAAGTAAGATTCTGGAAAACACTTTGATCTCCTCGCTTGGAAACTCTGTGAAACAACACCCAACATTCGATACCTGCCCGCAGCCCGGTGAACTTGTGTAGGACAGCCACCCGGCCACACGACCAAACTTGAAGTCGATCCGGTCTAATACCTACTCTCGAGAGTCAACTTCTTTTTTGAGCCTATCTTGATTCCGGTGTGATAAATCAACTCCGAAAGCGTACTATTTTACAGTCGCCGCGAGGTGAGTATGCATTTTTGACGACACGTCACACGCGGCAAGCGTGGCTTCGATTGACAGAGATCGCCCGGATTAGACGCTCTGAGCGCCAAGAATAGTCGTGATCCTAATTCTGAGGCGGGCCCCAATCGGGATCTGTCAACAAGCTGGGCTAGCGGCTGTACTGATCCTCAATTGCCAGGCTCTGAGGAAAGGCATCCCACGGACTGGGATCTGCCCTCTTCCCGCATGCATCAGTGTCTAATCGTGAAAAATCAAAAATGGGAACGCTTGCAATCAGTACGGACTGCATACGTCTGCAGTAATCAATCCCGCACTTGTCAGCAGGCTGCATGTAAAAAATACTAGCTGAGATCGATGTCGCTTATGTACTTGGATGTGGAAGCTGCTGAAAAGCCTAGTTATTTTTTTTATTTTTTTTTTTTTATTTTTTTTTTTTTTTATTCAACTCTACCAAAGTTAACCTCTGTGCACTAGGCACGAATACGTATGCCAATAGATCCTTGAGTAACAGACCGATACGCTATCCTATCTTGCGCGCGTATATGAGCGAACGAATTTTGCAGGTGTAACGGCGGACTTTCATCGTCCCAATAGGCGTTGACCACAGAGAAGTGCATCTGATTGCGATGTTTCTGATAGGGATAACGAACCCGCTCCCCAAAACTGAGAGGGATACCCCAAAGAACCCTCTACTCTACAACGCACACTGCTTTTGAGATGTAATGGCGAACTTTCATCATCCCAATAAGCGTTCAACATAGAGAAGTGCATCAAATTCTGATGTTTCTGAAGGGACAACGATCCGTCTCCCCAAATATCCCAAAGAACCCTCTACTGTACAATTCGCACTTCTTTTGACGGAGATGGCCGAGGAACGCTAGACCCTACTCGACGACTTGCACTACTTCTGACCAATTGACAAACATCGCCTGCGGTGTCGCTTTCTGTTGTTGTTACTGTCTGCCGGCTACTTCGAGTTCTAGCTCTGCTAATTTGCTATTGCCCCAGTCGCACGGTGAGAGAATTTCTCTGCATGAGCATCATCAGGCCCAAGCTTGCAGTGCAGTTGGACATAACCTATTGTCCCCTCCTCACCCCCCCGTATGAATAAATAGAACTCCTTCTTATACTTCTTTTGCTTCCTACTCTTCATGAGCACCTGCTTCAAGCCTTCCATCCATCGAAACCTCTTCCAAGTCCCATTTTTCAACCGATTTCGTCTCCCTTCTTCATAACTTTCCGTTCACTACCATGGACCAACCCACCAGCCCGAACACCGTTACGGACAACAATACCAGCATGACCGGTGTTAATTCCATTAGAAACAATTCAAGCAACACCAAACCCAGCGAAAATGCTCCCGGTATGTATCTGCTCCTCCATAACCCTGCGGACGAACTCCGAAGTTACTTCTAAGTTCTTAGCTGACTGAAGTTCTCGACCTCAGGCAACGAGACTATCAATTCTATCACTATCGAAGCCATCAAGGCTATTCCAAACGAACCGAACTACGCGATTGATCTTTGGCTTTCTCAAGGGCGGAAGGATGATGGAGTTAGAGTCTACCGTGGATAATGTTGTTGGGGTGGTTTAAGTCCAATCGCGGCTGTCTTGTTGAATGTTATGTCATCTTTGTTATGTTTCCTCGCTTGGACAATGTTATCAATTTTGTTTGGATTCTGAGGATTATGAGTTACGCTTCGAAGTACTCGGAACTGCAGTTGGCGGAGAGGAATTTCTGCTTGAAATCCCCCCAAACACCACCAAATCCACCCAGCTCGGTGCATGGTGTGGTTCGGGCACTGAGCTGAGAACGTCAATTGGTAGCCTTATTAACCCCTGTAAACTTTAGCTATCTAACTACCTACAACCGGCTAGATCTCAACCTGCAGCGAAGATGGCTTAGATATACGAACCACCGCGCTCGTCTTTCCGATTCGTGACCCTTAAACGCAACCTCTGGAGATTCCCGTAGTGATGTAAGCCACTGTCGCATAAAATCCATGCCGAATAATTATCGGAGCAAACAGATGAAATGATGCAACTCCGACAGGAGCCTTGCCAATTTTCCAACCGACAAATTCGGGCCGATGTCATCAATAATTTCACAATCCGAGGTAGCTTAGTCCAGACCCGAATAAATTGTCCGCACTGTATTTGTTTCGCTAATATTACAACGCAGCACATAACTTCGTCCAATGATATCAAAGGTATCAGACTGTGTTGCCAATTTTGATCGGAGTTTTGTCGGTGGCTGTTAAGCGAGTTCGCCGCAGACCCGGAATGGGAGGCCGGGACTCGGAATCAAATCGAGTCGTTATCGAACCGGGGTCAGCTGCACATATTTGCAACCAAAATTGCGCGTACTTACTCCTCTATATTTTATTCGGAAACCCGCAATGATTTGGCGGATATGAACGACAAACTTTAATCACACCGTGTCAGACACCATACACAGGGATAAGATAACGGGATAACTTATTCGTCCAACTTCAACGCTGGCCTAGATGCGGAAGGGTTCGATCCGAGTTCCTCGAGCCTTGCTGGATGGCTTCCTCAGCTCCCTTTCTCTGTTGGCGATGGCTTCATCTTGGCTCCCTTGGTTCCCTTTCTATTGATGGTAATTCCTCGCTGGGCTTTAGTTAATAGCGTATGTAACTTCTATCCTGGCGATAAGATTGATTTCGCAGTCTAAGCCGACAATCTAGTTCTCGAAAAATTAACGTACCATTCCACCGTCATGCAGAGGATGCAGAGGATGCCGCGGTGCACGGGATACGGCCGGGTCGGTTTTATGCAGACTCATGTGGAAGTTGTACACCAGGACTCGGGCCGTTTGGCTGCTGATTCCAATTCCGTGTTTAGCGGCTCCTACTCTACTCTAGAGTAACTTCACTGAACCGGGTCCGGGGTCACCCCTACAATCAATGACTGCATCCTGCAGGCTTTTCAGATCAACCGATGTATGTAGGGCTGAATCCGGCGGTAAGCAACACCCTGCCACTGTGCGCAACGACTGCAACGAGAATATTAATGCAACTGAACACATTGTGCGCAGTACATGTGGGAGAAAAAAAGGCATACCCCTCGATCTCGCTAATTCCCATCTGCGTCCGAACACATTGTGCGCAGTACATGTGGGAGAAAAAAAGGTATAACCCTCGATCTCGCTAATTCTCATCTGCGTCCGAACACGTTGCGATCATTCCTCTTGATTTCAATGATGACGCTCCAGCTCCCAGCAGCTGTATGTACTTTTGCCTTCTTTCTACTCTCCTTCCTCCGAACATAAATACTTATGCTCTGTCCTCCTCATGTTTTCTTCACTCCCACTCCTCATCAGCACTCGCATCCAGTCTTCCCTCCCTCAAAATCTTCTCCAGTCCTCTTTCTTCATTCAAGGTCTTGTCAACTTTCCGTAACTACAATGGACCCGTCTACCAGCCAGAACACTATCATGAACAACAATACCACCACCACCACCACCACCACCACCACCACCACCACCGGCTCTAATGCCGTGGAGATCGATGTGTCCAACAACACTCACTCTATTGGAAATACTTCTCGTACATCTCTCATAAACCTGCGGACGAACTTCGAAGTTCCCTTTTGGCTGATAGGCGTTTCTAATCACAGGAAATGACGCTACTGCGTCAATGAATACCGATGCCACCACAGCCGATCCCAATGCCGTTCAGAACAATTCGCCCATCACTTCCTACGCCCAAAATACTGCAGGTATCTCCTCACAACTCTCGGGATGAACTTCGGAGTTACTTCTTGACTAACAGGCGGTCCCAAACATAGGCAACGACGCCACTGAGTCGATGACGATTGAGGCCATCAGTGCCATCCCGAACGATCCGAGTCACTTGATGAACCTTTGGCTTTCGCAAGGACAGAAGGAGGATGGAGTTAGAGTCTACCGCGGATAGTTTTGCTGCTTTGTTTAAGGCTTAGTCGTAGCTCTCGCGGAGAGTGGTTCTGTCATGTTATGCTTATTGTTGGTTTGAAATTTGCTTGGAAGATATTATGCATTTTATTTTAATTCTATGAAGTGCATGCTTCGCTCATAATCCTACGTTGTTTCGTGAGCAAGTATCATTCCTTGCGGTGGCTGCTGAAAACACGCAGCGCATCATGTCACACTGCGCGAGCTGGGTTGGGCGCTACTTGCGAACGGTTCTTCACTTTATATGTGCCTGCAAGCCCTAGCCACAGCAGGGTATGGCTGTGGCTCACAGCCACTCTATTCCTAAAGAACTGTGGCGCCACTATGATCTACTCTAGCTCGCTTAACGAAGAGCCGCCGCGCCAGGCGTTACGATTGGTAACCTTACCACACCCTCGCTTCACACCCTAGCACGGACGACTGTTTTTGAGTCGTGAGATAAGATAACATCCATCGACGCAAGCAGATCTGATCTTATCTCCCCACTAAATCAGCCCCTACGCGATCGGCTAGCGCCATCGGCGAATTGTGACCCCGCGCGACTGTGCCCCACGGATTTGCTACCTCTTTTTTTTTTTTTCAATAACTTATTAACGCTATCCAATGGATTTTCGCGTGTATATGTCTAATCTAATCTTGCCAGCGTGCTTTACAAAAGTCTAATACAGTGTTGTTATACAGTCTTAATCGTCTCTGCCCTCTAATGCACCTCTCTCTATGCCTCGTCGTCCCCATCGTCCCCAAATTCATCGTACAACCAACGTCCCGCCGCCTCTAATGCTATGTACCTCACATTTATGGCTGTAAATTATATGCAAGCTGCACTTGGCGCTTCAGCGTGCCAACAAAATCGATGTGTTCTCAATGAGGGAGGGACCGCGACGCGCACAGCTAGAATGATCTATCATCACACAGGTACACATGTTGACAGCCTTGATTCGCAGGAAAGTGGTATCAGACTTTGTCAATAAAATTGATGCGTTCTCGATGAGGGAGGAACCTCAACGTGACGCTCACAGCTAGGATTTCTACTTATTTAACATCTAATCTTTTCATGAATGTTGGTTTCTAGAAAAAAAATACGTACATAGAACGTAAACTTTTTTATTTTGACATCCCAAGTGCGAAGCGTGATACTGAGTGATCCGGTAATCTCAGCTTTCCTTGCATAATCCGTTCCGCATGATCCGCGCACCAATGCACAACAATGAAGGACGATGTATCAATCAGCGACGCCGCACGCGCCCATTCCAAATACAAGGAATCGCTTCCAGCTTTAGATACGCTAAAGTATCATTGGGATGGCGAAAGTTACTTCAATCGCAGGAGTTCCACGATTGCATCGTAGCTTGGGGCTAATCACAACAACTCACTCGCGCTCGTCGCCCAAGTTTCACTACGACGTTGTATCTGCAGTGATCATGAAATTTACGTGGGAATTTTCACTATCAATGCCAATCCAAGTGCTCTACCGTCACGGAACTCTTTGGAGATTACTGCACGGTGCAGAGACGTAATTCCTATAATCTGTCTGACGCCCGTGATGTGCTAACTCGGAAGTCGGGACCTACAGCGATAAAACTGGAAATGGGAAGGTAAAGCTTGACGTATCGTTTAATTCAACAATACTTCTAAGATAGAATAGGAAAGCGTTAAACCTATTCCTTCGGTTTTTAATTTACCCCCGCGTTGTGACGTGGATATTATAGGATAGCGTTAATAAATTATTTAAAAGATGTGGATAATACCCGGGGTAATAAGGCTGGCATGCATTATCCTTGTATGTACCATAATACACTACACCTTGACCGCTGCGGCATCAGGTGTGGCTTGAGGAATATTCCTCCTACGCAAAGCTGGCGTTTTCGAAAGACGTATATAAGTTTGCCTTCGCTGCTCTGCCGTCCGCTTTTTCGCTCAGTCCATCACTGCTATCTCTGCCCTTTCAAAAGACTTCAGCGCCTTGCCTTCCAACTCGATCTCAGGCTTTCCTAAGTTCCACACTATGGTAGTCAACCGCTTCCCTACCGCTATGGAGTCCCAGAAGAGCCAGAAGAACAATTTCTTTAATAATACCAACCATTCTGATCCTGCCAAAAGACAGCCGGGTGCTACTTCATCTGCCAACACCACCTCCGGTAATCTCCCTAACTATTCCACAAAAAAACAACTTTAACTTTCACTAGATGCATCACACGAGAACACTTCCATCATGAACCTAGATGCTGTTCACGTTCTCCCGGATAAACCGAACAACTTGATAGATCGTTGGTTGCAGCAAGTGAGGAAGGATGATGTGTTCGGATCTATCGTGGATAGCATGTCGGAAGTTAGTCGACACTTGTATTTACTGTTTCTTTGTGCATAATGAGAAGGTGGAACGTTCATCGTATGATAGAGAGCCCATGCATCGTGTCTGGTTTCTTCGCAATATGCATATGACAAGCAGTCGTAACGATGAATACACTGAGGGGGAGGTGTTTGTACCCCTCGCGCCCACTCCCCGGGGGTCGAGTGGCGATGGCAACAATGCTTTTCGCAGAAGCTCTTTTGATTCCCGCTTCCCACAACCTAACCCGTAGGCTGTAATCGTTCTATGTTAATCACGCCATTTTCAAGCCATACCAGCGAACCCTCTCAAAACGGCTGTATGGAGGTAGATGAACATCTGTATCATCTCTGCAACAACTTCCTATTTCCAAGCGCCGTGCATGACGCAACCCCGTAATTATAGCAACATCTTGCATACCTCGCATTTACAGCTCTCTCATTGGCCAGTCTATGCGCAATCTATGCGCAGGTCGTACCTGAACTGGGATACTTGCGCTGCAACCAATTATGACCGGCGATCACTGCCCGATACAGGGGGCTTATTGCTCTATAGATTCTGTTCTACAACATTGCAGGTGCGCGGCAATTGTCAAAAATGATTCACTCGTTACTCTCGATTAGTAGAAAGTATGCAGCGACTTTCATCGGAGCAGCTACTTAGGTCCTGTGCTCATCGCACTGCACATGAAAGATTAAGATAGCGGAAGGATTGAGAAAATAAAAAAGAATGGAGGAGCGGCGAATCGAACGCCGGACCGCCTCTATGCTAAAGAGGAATTATACCACTAAACCACACCCCCACCGATATTTGATGAGTCGTATAACATAACATAAATGTTTAATACACCAAGGTCAAGCGTCCGCGCGGAGTGTCGACATGTTTTTCATCCTTGTTCAGGTTTCGTGCCGTATGACGCAACTGAGGGAATCTGCAGCTCCCGCGCGTAGGCCACACAGCTATCCGTCGCATGGAAGCATGGTGTGTCGGTTCGTGATCGCGTGAGCCACAGACAGGTAAAATAGAGTTGCAAGAAGCAGTAGCCTGAGGAGGGACTACTCTGTGGCTAAACTTGTAATAAGCGACGTTCAATGGCTCCTGGCAATGCTGAAGAACGTGCACTCTGGCATCTCCGGATTTCCCGGCTTGACTCACGAGTCACGGAACCCGAACAGCGTTCCAGTAGCTTATGCAAAGTAATAGCGACCCTGTAACTGGCGAGTGATATCGTATGCGCATAGTCCGATCCAGGTTGGTAAGGTTATCCATCACTGATGGGCTGAGAGGTTTTGTGTCGGGTGTGTAAACATAAGACGAAGAGAGAGAGGTAAGTAACGGCGCGAGCAGCGGTGGTTGTAATAACAAGTAAGTCGTTGTGTACCTGCTCGTGATCGGCGTGAACTTTGAAGTATTACTAATAAGCAACTCACAACAAGTCAAGTTGCCTTAATCCTTAAATAACCTAACGTAAAAATTGCCCTTTCCCTCTCAAAACAGGATACCAGAGCGGTTAGTCCTGTTCTGAGAAGCAGAGGGCCTTCAGTAGCATTATAATGTAAACGACCTGAAAGCAAAGAAGGCCCGCTTCCTCTCAAAAAGAGAAATCCGGCCGTAATTGCGCAACAAAAAAAAGACAGAAATAAGATAATGCTGTTCGGGCTTTAACCGGCTCGGGCCGGGCTTCTCCCGACTTCCCAGCCGTCGCGGGGATACCCAGTCGTGTAGGGCGTAGTTGGCGAAATGTGACGAAGAAAAAACTGTCAAGAACGAGGGAACCTGTGACGGACTATATACTGGTCGCGGCGAAATACAAACCTACTAACGTGTTAGCTACTCGTATCAAGGCGACGCTTCAAAAACGGATCGCGGTTATTACTTATCTAGTAATTTCGAGCGGTTACTACTTCAATGGTACGTAATCGTTCTTCTAACCATGAATTGATGCATGCGGTCATACGTAGACCGGTACGTAGACTGGCTGGCGGAGGATTATCACCCCGGAAAATCTTGCAATAGGGTATGCTTTCAAGAAACCAGAGCATTCAACCGGTCCGCGGAGCCTCAAATTGTAGCCATAAACACATTTTCCGCCTTCATAGTTTGAAGACTCTGAGTAATCCTGTTAGCGGTGGGACTTGAGCTGTGGCCAGTAACCGTTACGGCAGCGTGTGGCTCGAATACATACCCTTAAAAGGATATGAAGCTAGCGTGATACTCTAATCCGATTGTGTTGATAAGCTCGTCGAGATTGCAACCTTAGCCCGGATCCGGAGCCTAATAACTTGCTTCCGAATTGGCGATGCGTCTAGCGTCGCAGTGTATCACTCGGGAAATCGCGAGTGACTACCGTAGAAATATCCGCTCTAGATCTAAGAGCAACACGGATAACCATGAACAGCTGGTTGCTCGAAAACACTATCTACCAATTTCGTCGCTAGCCGTTAGAACGGCTGACTGCAAACCCACATGCCACAATGCCGCTGCGTACGCGGATCAGAGAATGTTCAAGCTGATCCTGTTCATCTGTTTATTTGCAAATGATTAGCTTAACGGGTGTAAATAATACAGAGACTGATAATTTAGATAGCATTATTTCGCGTTACGGCTGCCGGCTGAATCATTACGCTAACCCAATCTGTGTTTCAGGTAACAGTAACGCAACAATTCTTTTCATATTCACGCTCCTGATTTAAAAAATCGCTAATCCAAATGCTAATTCCCTACATTCACTTGCTCCATATTCCTTAACTAATACCCTTCCGGTCTCCTGACTCAAGACTTAAGACTCAAAAGCAGTGCTCAATTGTCAGGATTTGTTATTCGACAAGAGTATTTGGACAACAAAGCCATGAGTCAAACCAATCAAACGGACCACAAACTTTCCACCTTACACCATGATACTCGTTATTCTGGCATCCTCTGGTACACCTACTCCAGTAACATTCACTCTCGTCTATACCGCGGATTATAATTGCATTTTCGTCGGTGCTGTTACGGTTCCTATCACCGGTGAACATGACGGAGCTGGAGTTGGAGCTTTGGATTGTGGGATTGAGATTGGATCGGCGAGACATCGATCCGTCGAAGTTGCTTTCTATTCCAGTGGTTATTAACCGTTGATCGATCGGTAGACGGAACGAAGAAGTGAACATACCAGTAGGCATTGCGGTGGCCATCAAGGCACCGGCAACGAGAATGAGAGCGGTGAATTTCATGGTGATTTTTGAGTTGTAATTGGTAACTGGTTTACTAAAGTTGAAGGATTGATGTTGGCTGGCTGGATTCTTGAGCTATGGCTGTGAGGACTGATTTTTTGATAGCTGGTTACTGATGGGATTGAAATTTTAAATGTGGCTATTTGTGTTGTTAAATAAACATTTTTTGACTTCGCGATTTTACCCCGGGTTGGGACGTTGGCGTGTTGCTGTAAGGGGTCCTGATTGCAAATTTTGGTAAACCGTAATATAAGTACCCGAAATAATCATGAAGTCAAACGACGAAGCTAAACAACGAAGTCAAACGAAATAGTCAAACGGCCAAGCGAAAGGACGATACTGTACAGTGTACCAAAGATCGTGGTCCCTACTGCCAGATGACACTTAGATATGATGCTTGATATCGTAGGAATCAATGATGTGGATAATAATTGTCGCGTTGGGATCGTTGAAGCTAACCTTGATCCGGCGACATGAGTGATTCCGTTCCGACACAGATGGGGATCCGGAGATCCTACGTCTTCGCTAAATATTCGTACCCGATGAATCCTACAACCTCGCGGCAATATCCGGGAGCTTCGGTGTGGGTGATAAAGTTGTATTATGCGTATTACCGCACCCAATGCAAGGTACAGACTACAGTGCAATTCCGGTGCAGCTCGACAAGTGCAGCGTTGGTTCAAACGGCGATACTCGACGTCATCGTTGCACTTACAATTTGGGGTATGCATTCTTAAATGGATTCTTGGCATCATTCCAGAGATTGGTCCTTGGCACAGTCAGCTGATTACTTGAAGGTGTCTAAACGAATGGCGAAGTAGAACGTCAAAAGACTCCAGAGGTTCAGGCAGCCAGAAAAGAAGCGAAAGGCAGTCCAGTTTTGCATATTTGGCCGGCTGCGCGGAGGGAGCAGCCGTGTGTAAGGTGCTATAACACCCTGCTAAGCTAGGCGAGCCTAGGCGCTTCGGATGCCTGGGAAGTAATGATGAAGATTATCCGGGTTGCCAAAGGAATGCACTTTGTCCCCCGCATACCGTTGATTTCGATGCTGAGATATCATGAGATAAAATTTGTGCGCTAGCGTCTGTATTATCTTATCTTATCTCCGGTGTGACACCTCAACGGCCCGGTATGTAGAGCAAGTACGTGCAACCACGATCCCCTCCGTCATACCCAACAAGTACCTCATTTTCCATTCTGCTCGTCATGTTGCCCCATTTCATACAACTTTTACCGCGCCTGCGCCGATACGGTGATCTTGAGGCCCCTGGCTTGGCGCGAAGCACAACACCTCTTCCTGACCCTACTACCGCTGTCGCACGGAATTCCGCATCGAAAGGTCAAACTGGTCAGCTGCTCTTCAAGTTTCTTAGTGTAGTGCTTTCGGCGCTTACTTAACACGGACAACTACTTTAGTACTTAATTTATTATATTTCGCCTACGGAAAGAGATTTTCAAAAACTCCGATGAACCCGATTGCCCTACCAGAAGAGTCTGAATCGATTACAGAAGATGAAAAGAACATTATTACAGCGAGGAGAAGCGAGCTGCGGAAATGCCAGCGTACTCAGTTCTTATGAGCATTCGGACAACAAAACCAAGTCTCCTGAAAATTCAGAAACCCACACTGTTTCTTGAAAGCCCCATAAAACTCCTTATTCTGACATCCTCTACCGCATTTACTCCAGAAACATTTATCCCCGTGGTTACGGCGCAGGATTGTGATTGCCTTTTCGTCGGCGCTATCACCTTGTCTATCGCTGGTGGAGATGATGGAGCTGGAGCTTTCGACTGCAAGATTGAGATCAGCGCGACGAGACATCAAGGCGTTGCCTTCGACGTCTGTCCAAGAAGTAAGTAACAGAAGATTGAGTCGGTAACGCAAGGAAGGCAACAGAAAAAGTACTTACCAGTAGGCATTGCGGTGGCCATCAAGGCACCGGCAATAAGAAGGAGAGTGGCGAATTTCATGGTGGTTGGATTGTTGAAGTCTAAGGATAGATATTGGCTGGCTTGATTCAAGTTGATTGCTATCTGTACCGATGTTTTGATAGCCGGTTACTGGTGGAATGGAAATTGTAGGCGCCAGATTAGATGTGGTCTTCGATGTGGTCTTCGGCGTTCTTAAACAAACATTTGTTGACCGAGGGCTTTTCACGCCGGGCTTGGGCGTTAGGCGTTCTCTGCAAGGGGTCCCGATTACAAAGCGCAGTAAGATAGTGAAAGATGATGAGGTATGTCGTAAATATGACGTGTATTGGAATGTCTGAGTTACATAAGAGAGTAAGGAGATCTAGCTACATAGCATACGCTCCTGCGCCAAGAATACTTCAACCCGTGCATCTTATCCCTAGACTCCCGTGGGGTCCACATCGTCCCGAAATAGGAATATACATTGTCGCGTTCGAAGCCTTGAATTTCATGTTTACCCAGTCACTCGGCACATTCCGAGTCTATTTCCGGCACTTGCAGCACTATACTCCAATTAAATAGTGTTATGGACATCCTACGTCATCGCAGAATAGACTTCATGCTCCCTACGCCCTCGTGGAAATCTGGGGTGGGTGGCGGATAATATCATGCGCATTAGCCGACAAAGCAAGGGGCAAGCTAGACCTTATATAACCTGGTCTCTAAATGTTACACTTTTCGCTTAGCCTGGTGGATCAAGTGCAACCACGATCCTCTTCTTCACACCTACCATGTCCGCTACAATCTTCCCGCCGTGCCGACCAAAATATCCTCCGCCATGTTGCTCCCTATTACCGCCACCGTATCCATAACGTCCAGAACCATTGCTCTGGACCGGGTGGAGGGGAGAGCATGATTAGCAGTAGATTCACAGCTGATCCATATTGAAGAGCCTCAAAGCTATGCGGGTAAGTATTTCGAATTTATCTAGATGGGACTTTGAAACCCCCTCAGTTGTTTCAGAACTAGAGCCTTATATTTCGACTTTAGCGAAACACACCCGGTGTTTATTTCCACCGTGTACCATCACAGGACATCACCTGGCGTCGCTGGACCCCGAGTGACAAGCCATGATAGCCTTTCTTTCAACCCCGCTCAGCCCCCTCGAAGAATGGAAGAAGGGACAATGCGTATTACCCGCCAGACACGCTCAACTATTTCTTCAGCACCCGCACCTCTCCCTTCTTCACCATCAACAACGCACACCATCAACATTTGGGTATCCAACAACGGAATCTAATTATCGAGATTCCATCCGGAAGATCCAACCATGGATTAAATGATGTAAGTACTCACTTAAACTCATAGAAGACGCATCCTAGCCAAGGAGATCGTTCCAAATGCAACGCGTAGGAGACCGTGATGCGGATCTACCCTGATTCCACAAGCAACAACAAGCCTACCTTGAATAGCAAGCTCACCCGTCGTCGGATAGAAACAGCTACACATTCGAACGACGAATCAGTTGATCAAGCCACCAGGCTATTCTTTAATCAAACTACTGATCGATCTAGACTGATCCAAACTGAACCAACCGTAAGTTCTTCATGATATTCCTGGAGAAGCACGTACAGTATTCAACTGACCATAGAACGCAGATAACTGCAAGCACCGTCCGAAAATTCTAGCCGGAATACTTGTCCAACCTGGAACCGAAAATGAAGATAGAGAAAGAATTGCATCATAAGCATCTTCATTGAAGCTTTCACAAAACCCCAGTTTCTGTTGTCTCCGCGGGAATTGCTCCGACCTTTGGGTTGCCGGCTGTCAATTCTGCAGAGTCTGAAGCCTCGATCTATCAGGTAAGCTCCAGCAATCTTCTGCAATAAATTTAGCAATCGCTGACTGGAGATTCAGAACGTTTACCCGCCCCTCTACGTTTCCTCTCACTGTGTCGACCCCTCCACTATTGGCCGGCATACACCAGTGGCCGTGCTTGCATAGCCCAGCCAGACTCTATACCCACCGGGACTTTACCCTGAACCGTCTGCGTTGCCAACGTCTTCCGTGGAGTACCACCCCTCTAATTTCGGTGCCGATCACCAGAACTTTGACCAATAAATACCGGACAGTCTCTCCCGTCAACTGAAGCTCAGGTATCCGATGTTGGTCATGCCCATTCCGCTTCCCATGGAATGGTGAATGCCAATATCGATCCTGGGCTTTTGGATCTTCCGGTTGCTCCAGTTCCTGTTGTCACGAGCATTGCGTCGACCTTCGAGCTGACTTCTGCCAATGCTGCAGAGTCTGCGCAGAGTGTGCTCGCCACAGAAACACTCGCCGCTGCTCCAGTTAAGCAAAAGCGCCAGTACAGACGGAAGAAGCCTCTCGCTGGATCTAACGCCGATGGCTCTCCAGCAACTGCTCCCCCATCTGCTGCTGCTCCCAGACAGGGTAAGAAACGCAAGTCCGCCGCCGAAGGTCCGACACCCATGGATGCCAACCTCCCAGTCACCCCCGCTGTAAAGAAAAGAAAGAGTGGGCCCAAGGCGACCAAAGATCCCGCCGCGTTGAATGACGCCGAGGACGGTGACCCAGCCACCGATGATGAAGCCAATTCTAACCCCCCCTCCATGTTTCGCGAGAGGAAATGGCGCAAGAACGGGCGTGTCAGCTCCGGGCACTCGGCGCGATGGATTGATGGAAGCTCGTTATTATCGAGGATATCCTTCCTCCTACCAACCCCGACGCCCATATCTCCACCGCTCCGGTAGTCGCTTCCAATCCCGCCTGCGATGGTGTACTAGTCTCCCTCGACGCACCCGAGACTTCCGCCGAAGGTTATGATATGTGCTAGATTAGTTGGAAGTTAAGAACGGACTTATGCGCTAATGTGGCGGCTAAAAGTTGGTAGACAGACCTGTATAAATAGATTAGATATCCGCACTGAATAAACAATAAGTCAACTTTCAAATCCAATTCCCGGGCGCAGTGCCTCCTTCGTCGTTCTCCAAGATTAATTCTGCCATTTTTCCGCGGCGAAAGGGATACACACGAGCTTCTTCCGGCACCTGGAACCCGAAAAAGACTCAAAAACACCGAGGACATACTGCTGCCGGAAGAGTCTGTAGCGATGACGGAAGATGGAAAGAACATTATTACGGCGGCGAGAAGCAAAAGGTCTTTCATTTTTATGGGATTAAGTATCCGGAAATCTGGTACGCTGGTAAGGCGCAGAAGCGGTGGGCTAATTTACACCTCAAAGACGAGGGGTTTGCGCATAGAAAGGGCATATACCTCTGGCACTCTTCACAACGGTGATACATGCTGGATTGAAGAATTGTACTGAGGTATTAACATAATGTAATAAGCTCTCGACATTGATTTTGAACCTTTGAAGCTTATCATTTCCACTACAAAGCTCAAGCATAGTCATCGCCCGCCTCCCCGCGCTAAAGTTATTCCCCGCAAAGAACAACAGACTCAAACCTTGTCTATCCCGCTGTGATTAAACCCAAGCCGCTAATGACAGCAATACCTCTGCGTCGGACCAGATCTCGGATCACACAGCCTAAACTGCTTCGGTATAAAACCGCCATCACACGTATCACCACATTTGGCCCAGTAACATTCCCCGCCCTTAATTTGTGCTTTCATTATAGCGTATGGCGAATCTGAAGCAACTATTAAATAATTAATCAGCAGGCTGTTTGTAGTAAGACGAGATAGGATCAAAGTCGAGTGATACCTGGCCGATCGGGAATGATAAAACCGATTGCGGAAATAGTAGCAGCGTACAACAATGGGATTATGATGACGATCTTCATTCTGGTAGCTGAATCGATGACTGTGATGGGTTTTGGTGGAGTGGGTTGAAACTGAACCTCGCTGTCTTCGCTGGCTTCGCTACAGATGTTTCGGATCGTAACGTGGTACCTGGTGCTAATCTTTCTCGAAATGAAGGAAAGCGCGGTGGGGGAGTGACTTGATAAATGAATCTCTCGTATGGAATGTGGGAAAAGCTGAGTGGTGTACACATGGTATAAACTTGGCTGCATTACTCTTGGCGACTAACCTGTCTCACCCGATTTTAAGTTCAGATAAGAACGACAACTCACGGAAAGGTACCAATCTCGGTTAGCTGCAGTGTTGGTTAGTATATCAGCTGAGATAATTGCGTCACAATTGATCCAAATACGGCCAGTATTAAGAATGAAGCGAGGAAGCCTCAAGCCTCAAGCCTTGGCCCGCAGAGGGTTCCAATCCCCTTGCACGTTGCTTGTTGGCCAGTAGGCAAGGGGACATGGTCACGTGAAGTTACACCGTGTATTAATGACAGCACTTCGTAGATGGGAAACAGACATCAACAGTCAACTTCTTTCTCACTAAAGAACCGAAAAGACTTCTTGAGCCTCACCCCTTGGGATGCAGAGGTTCCTAATCCGCTTTGAATTTCTCCGGAGTAACAGCCATCCCGATTTCCATCGGTAATATCTTAAGCGCCCTCGGACCCCAATCGGACCATCTCAAGACATTGATATCTTGGGTTTCCTAGGCGGCACCTGCTCACAACACTTTTTCTGTTTCGTCTGCAGTTGACGGTTACAGAAGAAGAGCTCTTTTGCTATGAATCCTAGTTGACATACTGGCCGAATGCTGCATGGGGAATAATAACAGTCGACATTCTCAGTATCGGCGGGTAGAATAGGATGCTCTAGGGGATTAATTGTTATTGTATTTCAAGTACGTGGGGAGGTAGAAGTATTGTACCGGCACCGGCGGCTGTAATAGCGACTGAGAAAACCGCTGTGATCAGAAGGGTGAGTTTCATTATTGGTTTTGATGGTCGGTGGCCAATCGAGATAATGACTGAAGTTCGGGAATTGTCTGATTGCAAGATGGAGAAGATAACAATCTTACTGGTACCAAAGGCGCGCTAGGGAAGTTTTATACTCGGTGAAGATTTTTTTTGCGTTACACGAGTCCACTGTAGGGGCCCGGCCGGGATTCTGAAAGTTGACAGCGCAGGGTTGAAGCATGATAACGTTACATAGTGCGGTGGTTTATCATAAGCCAGTGACTATTATGCAACACCAACTCTGCAAACGGTAGCGTAACCGTCAAGGTCTTGATTCTTGGCTGACTTTGAGACTTGTAGAAACACAATATTCCGAGTCATAATTCATGTCTTCATCAATTCATCGCAACTATTTCAGTCATTCCTAATGACCTCATCCCATATCTTGCAAAAATCGTGTAACGCGTCCACGAGGTTCTATGATTCTCCACGTACCTTTACAACATCCACTTAATTGCAGCAATATTTGGTCGTAAGAGGCACTCGACCAGGAGACTCACAGACCCTGGCTCCCCGGACCTTATATCCAGATCTACATCCCTCGCCACACGCGGACCAGTAGCATTCCCGTCGTTTTAGTTGGAAGTCGCTAGTGTTTTCAGCGACTACGTCAGGCTTGGTCACGGCTATTCCTGGTGTCATCTTTCCATACGGCCAAGCGATTACAAAGGAGGAATTAATCAGCATACCGGACGCCATAACGGCAACTGAGAAAACCGTGGCGAGGATGATGGAAATTTTCATGATTCTTGGATTTAAAATTCGCAGGGTATGGATGGTTACAGATGTTTGGAATGTGGGACAAGATTCAAAATTCCCGACGAAACTATGGATACTTTATAAAATGCTTGCTATGGATCTATGAAAAGAATATTTTGTCGCGAGGGAGTATGGGCTTTGCCTCTTCGCTCCGTGGTTGATAAGTGGTATGCAGCGCAGATGGTACTGCTTACCACGAACTTTCTCTCGATCGTCGCGTGGATTGAAGGATTATTGTTGTACGGCATTACACTACCTATAGAGCGGACAAATAACTTTCCATGTCGCAAATGTGCATTTTCTAAGCGAAATTTTCATTGAGTCCTACGGTTACAGATTCACAAAGTCAAAGTTTATAGTCCGGGGTCTGTCAACTCCATTTTGTCCGACTCCGCAAGGCACATATTACGTAACAGGTATGAATCAAGTTCACTTTAATTCCATACATTCTTAAATTTCATCCCAAACGATCCAACAACGGCGCTGTCTCCGAAATCAAGTACCTCCCCGCATACCAGTCGAACAGCCATCTATCTACAGCATACTCTATTGAAAAGAGGAACCCGGCCGGGACTACCACAGATTGTGGCCTTTTCAATCTTATATCCTTGACGACATGGATTGCCACAACCAGAGTCGTAACAGTCTCTCCTCTTTTCGAGTTGGAAAACGTCGGAATCATCGGCGACTGCGTCGGGGTTGGGGACAGCTAGTCAATCGTCAATGTGTTAGCGTCACATCAAAACACTGCGGACCAAGAGAGAATTGGAAAACTTGAAACAGGGAATGGAGATGCATACCAGATGCAATAACAACGGCGGAAAAGACCGCAGCAAAGATGATGGAGAGCTCCATGGTTCTTGGTGTTAAAGTTTTAGACGTGTGGGTAGTTGCAGTGGCTCGTTGCAGATGTTCGGAACGTCGCAGGGTTGTTGATAAGGTTTAGACTTATTCCGAGGAAATACAGAGACTTTATAAAAAGTTTCTACGGCTCTAAAAACAGGTACTCTGTAGGAACTAGGAAGGAAGAGCGGAATTCTTTCCGCGGCTGACAAGTATTATGCAGCATTGCCAGCAAAGGATACTGCAGACCACCAATTGACGGCTTCCGATCATCTCTACTTTGAAAGATTACCGAAGCACAACATGAGAAGTCCCACAGCGTGATCAATAATCTTATCGTGTATCAAAGTTGCACTTTGTAAGCGAGACCTTCACCGGGTCTTACGAGTATGGGTTCACAAGGCTGTCATCAATGGCCTGACGACTCCATTTCGCCCGGTACCCTGTATTGAGCCGTGTATTAGAAAGTATATTAAGATAAATATGGCAGGGTGGGACGGTTGTTACGCAGCCAATCACTTCAAATGACACGGTAGTTGGTGGCGTTTCTAGAGGCAAGTGACACGTAATAACTAGCCTTTATTCTCCGGCGAATTCTCAAAGACCACCGATAGTAGGTTATAACACAATGTGCATCTTCACCGGATATTCTTGTTAGACGTGGTACAGAATTTTGGAATCACATGATGTTAGATCACCAGATCTACAAGTTTACTCCGCGGCGGGAGCAGCGGGTTGACACCCGTGTCCGAATGCATAGAAAATGCGTGGTTAGAGTTTGAACTTTACATGTTGAGGTCTATTTCTCTGGTAATTGATCACAATAGTCGTTCTTCTGACTCATAAGGCAGGATTTACCCCGTTGGCCTCAAGACGGCCTGAGTTCAAGCCCTATTTAGTTGCTTCCAGCCACACTGCCACTCCTACAATCCCAGAGCAGAGCCTGTGTTTCGCTGTAGCTTGTGTAACACGTGTAATATATGATGATCCATAATTCTGCTCTTTGACACTAGCCGCACGACTGTACGAGTTACATATAAACCTTACTTGATCCTCTCATATCTTTCTGTCTCCCTAGCTCAGTACATTTGATCTCAAGTCTTAACATAACCAACCGCCCGGGCCCCACCCAGCCTTCCGCCATGCAACCTATCTAGTTACAACAAATCCTCCTAATAATCCCAAATCTCTGATTACAATATACAATGTTCTTCACTGTATAGCCAGCCTTGCAGCCTTCTCCCCCACAGCTGGTTGTGTAGCAGTCCCGTTTTTCGATTTCCGGTGCTGGAGCGGCTTCGGCTTCGGGGATGGCTATCGGTGTTGCGTTAGCTTTATGTATGCAGAATGGACTGTCCCGGGAATGAATGGGAATGGAGAGGAATGGAGCAGGAGATGGTTCAACATACCAGAAGCGATAGCGGCGGCTGCAAAGACGGCGGAAAGGATGAGGGAGAGCTTCATTTTCGATGCGCGGGATATATGGCGAGTTGTAAAAGTAGTCGGTATTACGGTAGACTGAAGTCAGGAGTAGGATTTTTGTGACGATGTTTTTACTCATTTGGCGAGTTTGAAGTAAGTTTATAGATCAAAGCGCGATCATAATTCCGGGTTAATCACGCCTGTAGCCTACTAAGGTTGGCCGCTCGGCGCTGATTATCAATCGCCGGTGAGTCTGCTATCGTGTTACTTGGAAGCTTACTACATAGAAGCTTATTGTTGTACAGAAATTCAAGGCTGCTGTGCACCACCAGCGAAGGGTGTTAGATACGGCTGATGACGACGGAAACTACGAGGCTATCGCAACACTGGAATGCAAGATATACATAAACTCAATCGACTGGCTAAAGCGACTGGATGTCGCGTACAGTAGCCGTACATATTGGTATCCTACAGTATAGTACTACTACACGTACATCTTGGCGGGGGAGCCCAATCCTTTCACCGGATCTGACGGTTGAAACTTTCAAATCCACTATCCATGAAGCCCCCGGATCCACGACATGAGCTGCTCTGACGCATGCAAGGTAACTAAAACTTGGCCTCGGAATTGTCTCGCAATAACCACAGCCAGGGTCGCTACCTATATGGATGATTGCTTGTGTGTGAAACTGTTACACACCCGCAGGGGGGCTGGCCGACTGAGGGAGGAGGGAAACGGGTATCAAGGTTACACCATGCCGTAGCATTACAGACTGCTTCTGCGCGGGAGATGAAAATGTACTATGGGGGTTGTAAGAACCACGATCAAGCCCACCCTGATATCCAACGCCGCTTACTTCCACTCAACCCACACTCCTCAACCTAGTTGAAAAGAACGCGCACCTAAGTACTCTGACGAGCCATGCTTGCCATACCCGTGCTAAGTAGAGTAAGTATGGCACAGGAGAGTAAAAACAAAAAAAGATGCTGACAAGAGGGGGATTCGAACCCCCGCCTCTTGCGAGACCAGAATACTCCGTGTGGTGATCCACTCGGAAACTCAAGCTTGAGTCTGGCGCCTTAGACCGCTCGGCCATCTTGCCTTATAATTGGTTTTGTACTTAAGCTATTACAACCTTAAGCCGCTACAACCACTGCGTTGAGGCAAGTACTCTACTCGAGTAGAATCTGTCGTGGTGATCCTCACATGACATGTACAGCAAGCGAGAGTCAAGACCTCAATGAGCAATCAGCGATCTTATAAATGGCATCCATCCATAGCTGTAAGAATTTGCGACTTTCGATGTTCCGTTCCAGCGACATGTCGAGTCGCGGAATTAAGCTCCTTGTCACAAAAGATCGGATCGTCGACAAGCGCTACACTCGCCGACGGCAACCATGGTACCAAAACCAGCGTAGTCCCGACTTCTAGAAGCCTCACCCGAACCACGTCACGGAACACGTCCGTACTCCGTGGTTCCGTTCGGTGTTTACTATTTTTGAATTCCAACGTGGCAGTTGAACGGGGAGCGAAAACGAAAATCTGATAGACGTCCTCGCTGAAGCCCATGAGACCGTACATACAGAATTTCCAAACTTTGGACCTGGATCGGAATTTAAAGGGGCTATGTACAATTCCAGGAACCATAAATCGTTTTTCGCTTTTCGCCTGTGGGTACTCGCTTGTCAAGTCGCCGGGGATATACGAAGGTAGAGGATATAGCCAGGTGGCAAATTCGGGGACAGCACTCGCTTCCATGAATGCAGACCGATGTCCGCACAATGCAGGTACCGACGTATATTTCAGCCTCTATTGGTATCGGATTTAACTGGACTTCAGGGACGACAGGATTCCTATCTACATTATCAATTCGGTGATTCTTCCCAGCAACCATCTGGTTACCTGCGGATTCCCCGAAGAAATCTCTTCGCATGGCGATCTGACGTTCCCCGTTGTGGCGCCAGAAATTTGTGGCTTGCAGTTTTCAGCTGGAGACGGCACAACAACCATAGCGCTAACTGGATGCGCGGGTAATTTTGAATGAGGGTTGTTCTGGATTCCGAGACGCGAATTTGAGGATGCGGTGGTGTTGGAGATTAATGTGAAGAGTAGAAGGAATTTGAGAATTTCAAGGCCTCATGTGATCTTCGTTTAGCGAATAGGGATCTCTAATACCAACAGTGTAGATCATTCCTTTAAAGAGAGGCCTCCGGTTAAAACGAAGGCTACCAAGCTTTCATAAGGCTCGATTAACTCAGGGTCTGTGTTACCCTGTGTCCCACCAATTCCTAGCTTCAAGGCTCGCTTAAAGTCTTAATTTTACCTCCAACGAGTGTCTATCGCGAGGGTCTACAGAGACTACCACGAAAGTCTAAGCCGTACCTGCGTTAGAGAGCGCAATTAGTTTTGTTTCCAGATTCCAGACCACGTTTGTGGCGCGGCAAAACCAACATCCGGGGGTTGAATTAGGTTAGAGAATTAGGGTTCTACGGTAAACTCTCCATCTCTCACCCCAAGTCCGTGGCCCAACTCAGTATCGATACCCATGACAACTGTGATGATCAAAATAAGCAAAAATCAAATATCGATACGGCAGCAGATCAACTAACAAGCGAATTCCAGCCGTAGGCATTATCAGATCCATCATCCCCCCTCCCTTCATATCCCATATATAACATCCCCATCATGCCCCATCCCAATTCCCCACTCGTCTGTCCTCTCGTCAGTCGATCAATCAGCACCCACACTCTCGTTTTTCCACGGACGGCTTCCATTCTTTCAGCCCCGTGACCCAGATTAATCATGCGTTTCCCCTTCCTCGCCATCCTGGCAATCTTGACCGCCACCGAGGTCCTCGCTGCTCCTGAACCCTACGATCATTACGATTACTGTCCCAAGTCTACTATTACCAAGAAGGAGACGATTTGGCGCACTGTACGTTCCCAGATTCTCATCAAACCTCATCTAAATCACATAGATTAGCATACTTACACCCCCCACAGAAAACCGCCACGCGCGCCCCCATCACCAAAACCGTCACCAAGACGAACACCCGTACCAACACCCGCACTATCACCAGGGAAGCGCAGTATGGATACGGAAACACCGTAACCAAAACCGTCACCAAGACCAACACGAAGACCGTTACAGTTGCCAAGGAGCCCGAATACGGCTATGGCCACACCGTAACCATCGTCAAGACGTCCGTTCAGCCCGCTAAAACCGTCGTCAAGACAATTGTAAAGACCGTCAATGGAGTAGAGGTTATTAAGACTATAGTTACACCTGTTCCTGCTGTTACTATTACTATTCCAGGAGCGGGTGAAATAGTTACTGAGACTAAGACGGTTACTGAGACGAAGATGGTGGAGGGGGAGGCGAGGTAAGTTTATCTCTGGATGAGGGTGGGGATGGGATCCCAGATGCTAATTGGATACTATTAGGCCTACTCCTCCGTCTACTCCCAGGGAGCCTGAGGCCTCGGTTGCTCCTGGATTTCCTAAGCCTGCTGAGGGAGAAACTGCTCCTTCAAACCCCCAGACTCCTAAAACTCCCAAGACTCCTGAGGGTCCTGTCGCCCCCGGATTCCCTATCCCTACTGAGCCCGAGACTCCTGGAGCACCCGTTGCTCCCGGATTTCCTATCCCCGCTGATGGAGAGAAGCCCGCTGAGCCTGCTGCTCCCGTCGCCTCCGGATTTCCTCACCCCGAGACTCCCTCCGAGCCTTCTACTCCCGGTGCTCCCATAGCTCCCGGGTTCCCCCACCCTGAGGGTGAAACCGCACCCACTGAAGTCTTTGGACCTGATGGAATCACCTTCACCACCCGCGAGCCCGAGGTTGGAACTCCTGAGAACCCCGCTGTAATCACCCCCGCCGACTCCGAGAAGCCCGCTGAGCCTGTCGCTCCTGCCACCGACACTGAGAAGCCTGCAACTCCCGACACTACCGTCGAGAAAGACGAGACTCCCGCTGCTCCTATTCGTGAACCCGAAGCTCCTGTACATGAGCCCGAAGCTCCCGTCGCCCCCGCCACTCCAGAACCCGAGCAGCTCCCCGGTAAACCCATCTGCCCCATCCCACGCCCCATCCGCAACAACGGCTTCGAAGGTCCCGGCTCCTGGACTCTCAACCAGGCGACCGCCGGTATCCGCCACGGTTTCCCCGCTTTCCCCAGTTCCCAAGCCGGTGTTGAATCGCCCGGTTCATTGACTATGATCGCCCCCGCATCCGAGGGAACTGGTGACGCCTTCTCCGACGTCGCGACGGTCGAGTACAGTCAGCCCATTTCCTTGTGTAACGGTGCCACGTACAGGTTTTCTATGTGGACCAAGAGGAGTTCCGAGGCTTGTTATGTCAGGGTTCATTCGTATGATGAAGAAGCCAATTTCCCGATGATTTTTGGTATGGGTTTGAAGGTGGGAGAATGGGAGAGGGTTGAGAGGACTTTTGTGGCCGGAGGAAACGGTAGGAAGTTTGATGGAAGTTTGCAGGGGGAGAATAAGTTTGCTATTGGAATGTGGTGCCCGGAGAAGCAGAGGGGTGAGGGGGAGTCGGTGGTGATTGATGATGTTTCGTTGGAGGTTGTTGGGGATGATATTGCAGTGCCCGGCGACTCCTTTCTAGATTTTCTGAGGGCGTTGCAGGCGGCGCAGGCCGCGAAGGATAGGTTGGCGTCGTTGGGACAGACTAAATAGGATGAGGCGGCCTTCTGGAGCACGTAAAGCAAATGTGCTGCTAAAGGCGTTTTGAGAGAAGGACGATATATAATGGTCATTTCCTAATTATTGTTAGCTTTAATGTATCATTCTTCTGGATGTATGAAAAATAAAAGCAGAGAAGGTTCTTCCATGATAGCACTGCTCGAGCTTCTTAGCAAGCCTAAACAAAACGTGCCGGCACGTCAGGTGTCAAGAACGATAATCGTTCCAACAACTCATCTTTCATCGCCGTTGGGCGAGTTGAACCCCAGAGTCGAAATGGTGGGTAAAGAGAAATGAAAGAGGAAGGTGGAGGGTCACAGACAGAAGATGGAGGAGCAGAGGTCAGATGCTCTCAGTTCGGGTCTTGGCTTATGGCCGGACCGTCGCGCCCGCCACCCGTGTGTTTTGAGCATTGAGCTTCCAGCTTGCCAAACACCAATCGTGTTGACCATCGACTGGTCTCACAGTGCAAAGATGGAATTGTCCAGCGGCGTGAAGGCAAGTCAGGTCACGGCATCGTCAGGGAAAAGGGCGATGGACAATGGCCACGGCGGTGGCAGAGCACAGGTGTCACGACGCGACAGTGTTACGGGAGGCAAGAGGGAACGTTGAAGGGCACGAGGAAAGCGGCGCGATGAACGAGCTGACGCTGTCAATGGACCGTGTTTTGCATTGCAAGATGCGTCTGAACTATGTAACGCTGTGAGAATGCGATGCGCATCAGCTTTGGTCTCGCGATTCTACAAGATCCTCTTCGTCACAAGCTACCCGCAGGTAACGAAGCAATGAAAAGAAAGGTCGCGTCAACTGGAGGCAGTACAATACCAGTGACACAGTGGGTATCGACATGTGCAAGCACAGAGGCCAATTCCCGAGGTTCAAAAATAAGATTAATATAAGAAGGTTCAAATAGAACCGTTTCAGATATTAAACTGAAAAGAACAGATACTACACTTGATCTAAGCCAAAAGGCTATGGAATTTATTAGCCTTCGTTGATGGTGATGATAGTGTGGGGGTGGTGGAGACGTACCAAAGAGAGCTAAAGATCAGAAGCGAGGGAAGGAAAGGTGGGTTTATATAGGTAGGGCGAGGGCGGGTAACGTTTTGGCGTCGGCGAAACTTTCGAGTGGTGGGTTAGGCTAGCTTCGGCAAGTCGCAAAGAGGGTAACCACCAACGCCGCAGCCACTCGAGTGCAAACCGGCGACGTCATAGATTCTAGCTCCGTCGGGGAAAGAAGGCTCGGTCTTGGCGCATAAACCGCTGTCAAACCAGCGCGTCGCGTTTCAACGCGTTCCTTCAGCAAACGAGCAAACACGTGTAACATAGAGTAGATGCATAAAGAGGGTAAGCAGACTTTCCTACACTTCTCGTTGCGGCGTCGATGCACCGGCTGGCGGCCCGTCAGAATGCATAGTGCACTCGCGTAATCACCTGACATCTTGGCCCCCATCTTCGGTTGCATGTGTTTGCAATGTGCTCGACGTCACAGCGCTTCTATCCGTCGAGCTTCTATTCAACCCCTCAATCCCTTCAACTTGACCCACCCCCGACAACGTCCCTCCTTAACTTTACAACCGAGCAACAAACAACGAATGCTTCAACCGCCCTCGAAAACTATCCTCCTCACGTCTAACGCTCCGCAATAACGCCTGTCAACTCAGCACTCTATCGATACAACCCCACCAACCTCAGCAATGAGCGGCCCACCCCCAGTCGTGAACCGCCGCTTCCCAGGCCTCGAAATCCGCCCAAGAGCCCCAGGCCAGCTATCACGTTCCCAGGCTCGTGCAGCAGCTCGTCAGGCTCGTGAAGCCGGCGAATCTCGCGAAGCAGAAAACCCCCAGTCGACCCCCCGCCAGGATCGTCAGCAGCGTTCAGAGCCGCCCACTGGTCCTGCAGCTTACAACGGACGCCGCAATCGTGATGGCCCGCGAAGACAACCACCCACCGGCCCCTCTAATAGAGCCCCACCTACCGGCCCATCCAATCTCAACCCAACCCCAGCTGGACCCGCGGTACGCCTTGCCAAGCGGGATGAGCGGGGCCCCGGGAATCTTGGGGGTGTTGGAAAGCCTGTTAACCCCGTGAACCCTGTGAACCCAATCAGCTCTGGCAACCTTTGGAATCCGGAGAGTCCGGGGCCGGCAAGCCCAAGGGCCGGCAGGTCCAACCCGCTAGCATCCCCCGGTCTCTTAACTTTACCCTCCCCACTACCCCCCTCCAGAAACTACCCGTCGTCGAATACAGGAGCTGTTGACGGAGATGAACACGCTCTGGTTAATACTAGTGATGTCAGTAGCACGACGGCTTTGATGCAGGATAGTATGGTGTTGGAATCTAAGCCGATGAGTCTTGCAATGGAGAGATGGATGGGGGAACAGAGTCATCAGGGAGGTGTGAGGTGGTTTAAAGGATAAGTGTCCGAGCTTATGGACGATGTTTAGAACTATGGGTTGCCAAAGTCAGAAACGGCACGATGGATCGGAGATTAGGAATTAAGACCGATCGGCATGCATGATGTTCCACTGAACATTGGAAAGGGACGCGTTATCTGGTTGAGCTACACACAGCCAAGGGATTAAGGGCGAGGATTCGCGTCGCTACGCTTCGCCACAACGGGTCGAGTCGGATATCATCTACGTAGGGTATCTTATGTTATATCGGGATTTCGAGGGAGGATTTACCCGGGGGGGGGGGGGGGGGCAAATTTGTATGATGTATCGTTATTGTTAAATGTGTCTACTTAGCTAGTAGTTAGTTTGTCGAATCTATTTCTATCTTCTCTACGCTGGCCTAGATCACTTATAATCGTACTCAGTACTGACAAACTTGCATACCTCGGTCCTGTATCCTTTTATCGTCGATGCACAAGGAATCGACTTCAGTAAGCGGCATAATGTAACCTCGATACCCATTTCCCACCTCCTCACTCAATCAGTGAGCCCCGCTGCGGGTGTGTACTTATCTCCCTCAGTTTCACAGAGTTTCACAAGCAATCACCCGTATAGGTAGCGACCCTGGCTGTGGTTGTTCCAAGACAATTCCGAGCCCAAGTTTTACGTACGCGCGTACCCCACACCCCACATGCAGAAAGACTGCATGCTCAAATTAGCCCCCCTCCCCCCAACCCCTCGAAGGACTTCTATCCTGTGGAAGGGACTGTCCTCCCAGCAAGAATCTGCGATAGATCGATTCCTGCTCCTGGACAAGTTCTGACGGATACGACTACTTTGAGCGCAATGGCGCCAGTTGCGCCAGTTGACAGTGTAGTGAGTGACACACCATGACTCCTCCCGTAAGAAACAACAGAACCTTACCGCCCAAGGAACCAACGCTGGTCTTTCTACCGCCACTCCCAACGTCTTTGCAGGCTTTGGACACCGGTATTCAGCCACACCCGCAGTCACCGCCACAACGTCCATGCCTTTTGCCGACGCCGCCGCCGCCGGAACTTCTTCTCCAGCCACCGCGGCAACTCCTCGGGAACATGTCCCTTCTTCAAGGGTCAGTGCATCAACTATGAACCGTTAACACGTTCATCATAAAGAAAGCGAGGGACTTACTGCTTTACATTACGCCATATCGGTGCCAAGCGCAGGCTCTACAATGAGGAGCAGGCCATTCTTCCCTCCCACGTCACCAAGCGAAAGACGGACAATAACGACCAGGCCGTTTTTTCGCTCCCTCGCCCCATTAAACACGCCCACACTAACAGCACCATTGTCCTTGCCAAGCCCTTGACGTACCAGTAACGACTAGCGCAGCTACGCGAGCTGTTCGTTCTTGGGCTTTGCTCGAGAAATCTGCGGCCGCCAAGGACTGGCACAAGGTAATCGTAAGTTGGACTAGTCGCCATCCTAAAGTCTGTGTCAAGAATCATAGCTAACGATATGTAATAGAAGTTGGGTGGCTCGGCTACAGGAATGTCCGGTGGCTTGATCGTTGGAGAGAAATTCAAGGTGCCAAAATCATATAACTTCCTGATGAAGAAGCTCAGGAAGGTCCTGGTAGGAAAGGAGGTACTAGTTTTTTTTTTTTTTTTTTTTTTTTTTTTTTTGTAGTAATTTGTACCAAAAGTTGTTTTCTATCTTTATCCAATACCGAGAAATATAAACCAAATTTCTTGTGTAGCATACCGGCTGCGGTCAACGTCATTATTATTATTATTATTATTATCGCGTCATGGGCCATCTGGCCCCGCGTGTGTAAATTTTCGCCAGTTACGTACATGAATAGAACAGATCCCGCCAATCAGCATCATGCAAATTACAAAGATTAAAGAAATGTAGGAGTGCTTATAGTGAGGTTTCTCGCCAAATAATATGGCAACCGATCGTCGTCAGTACAGCGCTCGTAAATCATCGTCTTCAGTGCAGCGTTCTCAACAATAAACATCATCTCGTCTATACAGTGTTTTCAACTCCTCTTCGTCAATACAGCGTTTTATAACCTGCCGCCAGTGGTGCATCGACACCGTATGGTTTTCAGTACAAACTTAACAAATATAGCTGTGTAGAGCACGACTTTATCAGTCCCTGCAGGGTTCAAGCATAGATTGAACAGCTCTTCTTCGTTATAGCATATCCCATTCTCCGTCAACCTATTCCGCCACTTCATCCTCTCTTCTTCGAATGCTGGGCACACCAGCAATGCATGCCGTTCATCTTCAACTAAATCAGGGCATTTAGGGGATCTTCGATTCTGCCTTTCTATTCTCCTGAAGGCATCTGTTCGTCGCAATAGTTCGATGTTGAGGAAGTGTATGGAGAATCGAAGGCTAGCGATTGCTGCCGCTAATGGGGATTCGAGGTTTACGTATTGCTTCCTTTGCCAGGTGACTGGAGAATCGTGATGTACAGAGAGATGGAATTTCTCAGATACACTGAGTTGGATTTTTGCGAGGACGTGGGCTGTCATGCGTTTCCTGGCATCAGCCAGGTCGATGGGGGTGTTGTATGTAGGTGGGGGGATATCGTATGCAATAAGAGCTTTTGTGAATGAGCCGTACCAGGAGTGGCGTGCCGTGCCAGATAGCTTGATGGAATCCTGTAGAGCGGCATTGGCCAAGTGGGAGGTGTTGTTTAGCCCATAGTTATAGTATTTGATTGCGAGGAGGAGGAGTCTCTCAAGTATGGGTAGGATGGCAGTGTCGGTGAGCATCACTTCTTTGACGGATCTTATATGTAGGCCGTAGCATGTGCGGAGGAAGTCAACTTGGAGCTGTGTCATGCTCTTAAGTGAGAATTTATGGCAGTCGAAAGTGATTTCACTGCAATAGGTGAGGTGAGGCTCGATGCACATTTGCCATAGGAGAATGCTTTGGGCAGGCGTAGCGGTAACTGTCTTCTTGCGGAGGGCCATGATACAGTTGCTGATCCTTTTGGAGGTTAACAGTTTGCCATTGACGTGTGTTCGGGAGTCCCATGGTCCTTTAGTAGCGGAGACTCGGAAGCCATTGACTGTGTGCTCTGTTGTAGTTTCCAGCAGCTGTCCGCATGGTTTCAGTGGGGGGTCGGGTGTGCCAGAGGTTTTGCCGAGAAGCATAGATTTTGTCTTGTCTTTGATATGAAGTAGCAATCGCCTTTGTTTGCAGAATAATTGCAGCTGTCAAGTTTGCGCTGCATTCCAGTGGCTGAAGTGGATACCAATGTGCTGTCATCTGCCAGCATTAGTTCCGGTATGTTTATTCCAGATAAGCTAGGGTCATCGGGGTCTGATGTGCACAGCACAGACATGTAAATGACGAATAATAGGGGGGATATGGGGTCACCCTGAAGCACCCCCAGGGGAAGCTGGTGGAAGTCGGAGGATTGCCCGGTAATTCTCAAGGCAGTCTCAGAATTGAGGTACAGTTCCTTTAATAATTCAATAAGTCAGCCTTCGGCTCCGTACATACGTAATTGGGCCCATACTATGCGCCTGTGAGTCAGGTCGAACGCAGTCTTTAGGTCCACATAAACCACGAATAAGGTTTTTTTTCTCAGCGAGTGCTCTCTCGTGAAGGCATCAAAGTATAAATATGTTGTCGGTAGCACGGTATCCTTTCCGGAAGCCAATCTGGGATGGTTGTAGTACGTTGTACTTTGTGATCCCGGACTCCATTCTAGTCATGATACATGACACGAATAGTTTGCGCAAAGACTGCTGAAGTGATATGCCTCTGAGGTTGGAGGGGATCGCGGTATCCTTACTGGCCTTGGATACAGCGACCAGAATGGAGTGCTTCCACGTCGTTGGCATTTTGCATTCTCGAAGCATGCGATTGAAGAGGTCAGCGATCTTGTCTGGAGGTATGCTGATAAGTTCTTCACGTGGTATGACATCTTCTCCAGGTGCTTTATTAGCCATTCTCGATAGCGCAACTGATATTTCTGAGCATGTCAGATAGTCATCGAGCTCGGGTGAAGGGAGGTCATATGGAGCTTGCTGTACGGTAATCAGGCAGTGCTGAAGAAAGTGATTATCAAATAGTGTGTCTGGTGGTGGCACGGCTAGGAAGCGGAAGTGCTTTTCAATATCCTCGGGATTAGCTTTGATCTTACTACTTTTCTTTCCAGTCAGCTTATTACGTATGTGCAGCCAGAATTCCTGCCTATCGCCAGTGTTTGCAAGTTGTAGCAAGGTTGCTTTATCAGAAATCGCTTCCCGTCATTTGCGAGCCAGGGAGATAGCTGAGCGTACGGCACAGAACTCCTCTCTTGTTTGGTCAGTCCAGCCATTCTCCTTTGCCTCCCATCGTAATTTATTGGTAGTGGTGATGAGTTGGTGTATTGTCATGGATACGTTGGATAAGGTAGTATGGTTATTATCATGGGTTATTCTGCAGTTTGTTGTATGGGGAGTTTCAGTTTGTTGTGTGGTAGGTGCTTTACGTTTGATTTGCGCTGTTTGTTTTCTAAGATTAAGTATATGTGAGAGGAGGGTGTCAAGGGGGGTGGAGATGCTTGGAAGGGGGGGTTTCTTGTGAGGTAATTGCTTCTGGGGGCCAGTATGTTGTGTTGATAGTACCGTATGCTCGAGTTTGATTGACAGCTGGATGGGTGCATGCTCTGACAGGTGAGAGAATTCGTGAACGAGCATAGTTGCCTCTAGTTGTTTGGTGATGACTGCATAATCAATAATGGAGAGCACATCTGTCCTGATTAGTTTCGGGCGGGTGTCAATTCTGCTGTCTGGCAAATTTCGATTGAGAGCAGCAGTGCAGTGAGCATTAAAGTCTCCAATTAGTGTCACATCATGCCCTGGAAAATGTAGGTTGTAACTGTCTATATCAGCGTCCATGGCATTGATGGGTTCGGTGACCATAGGATTGATGAAAGTGCTGTGTGCGTGTTGCAGATAAGCGCAGCATAACCGGAGTTTGTTGCTCATTTTCATCCATATTTTGCTGATGTACGAGCCATAATTGGTTTCCAGTATCGTCGTGTGAGGAAAAAGTTGATCGTACACATAAACAAGGATACCACCATCTTGACGTCCAGGGGAAAAGGGGTAGAAAGAATAAAACATAGAATAATTAGGTATGGTACAGAAATGAATAGTATGGGCACATTCACCAGGTTCTGCAATCGTTATAATATCATAACAAGGGTTTAGCATATCATCGTCTTCTTTACATATCTCCTTCAACTTATCAGACCATCCACCGTAAACATTCCAATGGTAAACTTGCAAATCCATGATGTTAATGGGGAGGTCGATGTTTTCCTACGCTGAACCGGAGGCGTCCAGACGATCTGGAGGAGGACGGGGGGCATTCTGTCCGAGCTCGCTACGATTCTGAGCTTCATTGATTAGTCGTGAAGCCTCTTGGAATGTAATCATATGATAAAACAAGTTGTCACGGAACAGATGGACCTTGCTGTCTCTGTTGCGGTAATCCCCAAGGCTGTGAAGTCTGAGGTCGCTGATAAGCCGGTTGCACTCCCTGTTATTGGCTACTTGTTTAGGTATTTTGTCCTTAGTCATGAAGAATGGCGCTCGCGAGCCACGAAATGTTGCAGACCAATCGGTGAATGCCGCAAGAATGGAGAGCACTTGATTACCAGTAGACAGGATCATGAGGAGAGGGCGGGGTTTAGTCGGATCGCGTTGTCCTCTTCTGAAGAAGTGGGTGTAATCGGGAATGACCCAGCGGAGTGGTCATAGAGCATTTCTGCAGTCAAGTTCAGGATTGGCATCCTCTTCGAGTCCAAGTATAATAACGGAGGTGGCTTTTTGGAGTTGGGCCATTGTTTCCTTTAGGTCCTTGTAATCGTGTTCGATATTAGGCAGTTTTTGTAGCACAGTCTCGTTCTTGTCGAGCAGGTGGGTGAGGCGAACCTCTGCTTGTGTGCCTTTAAGAAAGACCTGATCTGCTTGGACTTGCCTGTTGGTACAGTGATCATTCATGTCAGATACCTGTTGCTCCAGCGCAAGTACGCGGCTTTGAAGGTTCTTCGTATTGGTCACGGCAGTATCCATTACTGGCATCAAACGAGCTTTCAGATCTCTTCGAAGTGTCGCTTCATCTTGGAACGTCTTCAGGATTGTATCGAGTGTGACGTGAAATCCTGAGGGGGTAGTGGATCTTTTGGTTGTTCTGCCTGCACGCTGCTGATGCTGTTTCTTCGATCAATCGCTGGGTCATCTGTCAAGTGGATAACATCTCGAGGTTCGCACGGTAGGAGCCCTTTTTGTGTTTTTCGATCGTTATCCTCATAATACCAGCAGGGGCTCAACTCTGAAGTAATTTTGTATAGGGAGTGCGGGACGTTCGACGAGACGGTAGCTAAATGGTCGGTGATCGTCTGTTTCAGAGTTGGGACGGTAGCTTCCGAGCCTGTAGCTGTGGTAGTAGGTAGCGAGAGCTCCTTGCAGATTCGCAGGATCGCTGGCTTGCCGATTTGGCCTGGCAATCGAATGAAGGCTGTGATCGTTGATTCAGTGGGTTTAGGTGGCAGAGACGACGCATCGGCTATGAGCGCGATGTTGGAGGTAGATGCGGTGGACATGTCAATTGGCTGTGAGTCGGAGGAAGTAAAGGGGGGCGATGTGAATTAATAAGTGGAAGGAATAAGGAAGAGCTGTCGCTAATTCCAGTTTATTTGAAATAGGATTTTGCTCAAGATGTGTTGATAAAAAAATGTGGATGTGGATATAACGTGATGTTCCAACTTCTGTTACATACTTCAAGAAGATAAATAAGTATCAAAACTTCGGGGGCCACTAAACGCACCCTTTATCTCTACAAAAACCAACCAAGTATACATACGACTATGAGTACAGCCACTACTAACTTCCCAGTTTACCTGGAGAGATTTTTAATCTTCAACTCAGAACAATTCATTAGCGGGAAATGGGCGTACCTTTGACAATGTTTATATGGGCTACGAACACATAACCCTCATTAAAGGCAAGATGGCCGAGCGGTCTAAGGCGCCAGACTCAAGCTTGAGTTTCGGAGTGGATCACCACACCGAGCATTCTGGTCTCGCAAGAGGCGGGGGTTCGAATCCCCCTCTTGTCAGCTTTCTTTTTTATTTTTACTTTTCGTTGCTCAGCTTAGCGTGGTTGTGGAGAAAGCAACCCTGGGTGCGAATTCTTTGATGGTGTTGGTGTTGGTGTTGGTGATGGGTGGTAAGTCTGTGTAACAAGGGCCGGTTTTTTTTTTTTTTTTTTTTTTTTTTTTTTTTTTTTTTTTTTTGGGGGGGGGGGGGGGAGATGGGGTATCAATCGAATCACTCGTGACATCTTTTAAGTATTTTACTTGCAGCATAATTTCAATTCATCGTTCAACATCACCGCATGATAAACAAAAAACTATTAACACTACGACGCGCAGTCTCAGTCATACTCATCCGACTCGACCTCCACCACAACCATTCTCTGGCCCCTCACCCTAAGCCCACCCAAGTCAACCCCCTCCATCTCCATCTTCCCATCCACTACCACCGTAACCCTTCCCTCCAGGAAATGCACCGCCAACCTGCCTTCTTGGACTTTAAGAACCCCCCTATCACCCCCCTCGGTATCTACCAACCCCATCTCCCTCCACCCCCTCCCCTCAGTTGGTGCATAGCACCTAACCTCAAGATCCTTCCAATAATCCCACACCACCCTATTCTCCCCTTCCTTACCTAGGGGTACGATACTCCCCTCCCTAATCCAAAGCGGTAGTGTTAAATACCCATGCTTCTCTTTAACCCATCTCGGCCCATGTTTCTGTTCTTGGGTAAAAAAATTCGTCCACCGCCCTTCTGGGAGGTAATATTCCACTTCTCCTGTCTCTGACATAACCGGAGCAACTAAAAGTGAGTCTCCAAGCATGAATTGTCGATCACATGTCCAAGCTGTTGGATCATCCGGGAACTCTAGGCACATTGCGCGTAAACTAACGGGGCCTTTACCGCTGCGTGATGCGACGCTGTGGGAATAGATATAAGGCATTAGCCTACACTTTAGTTCTGTGAACTTGCGGAGAACTTCAACGGATTCTTCATCGATAAGCCAGGGGACTCGATAAGAGTTGGATCCATGCAGACGTGAGTGGGAACAGAGAAGTCCAAAGGCTACCCAGCGTTTGTACACCGCCGGATCAGGGCTTCCTTCAAAGCCGCCGATGTCCACGCTCCAATGTGCAAAGCCGCTTAGACAGAGTGACAATCCGCCGCGCACAGACTCGGCCATGGCTTCAAAGGAGGATTCACAATCGCCACCCCAGTGGATAGGAAATCTTTGAGTTCCCGCTGTTGCTGAGCGGGAGAATAAGATGGCTTCGTGGGGACCGTTGTAGCTTTGGATAGCGCGATAGACAAGCTGATTATAAAGGTAGGAGTAGTAGTTATGCATCTTCTCCGGTGCCACAGTTTCATCATGCCAGGCGACGTCTACATCTGGGATTCGCTCACCGAAATCGGTTTTGATGGTGTCGATGCCCAAGGAGAGAAGATAGTGGATCTTAGTTACGAACCAATCGCATGCAGCTGGGTTCGTGAAGTCGATTATTCCCATACCGGCTTGCCAGAGGTCCCATTGCCAGATGTCGCCGTTTTTGCGGCGCAACAAAAAGTTGGAGGAGGCGGCTTCGGTAAATAGAGGACTGGCATCGCCGAGGTAAGGGTTGATCCAGATGCTGAATTTGATCCCAGGGTGCGCGGTACGAAGACTGCTTAACATGCCAGCTGGGTCGGGGAAGTCAGTGGGCGAGAAAACGAAATCACACCAATGGAATTCTCGCAGCCAGAAACAATCGTAGTGGAATACATGGACCGGAATAGAGCGTTCTACCATGCCGTTGATGAAATGAGAGACGGTAGATTCATCGTAATCTGTGGTGAAAGAGGTAGATAACCAAAGCCCGTGGCTCCAAGCGGGGACAACACCGGGGTGTCCGGTTATGTGAAGATATTTCCGGAGAACATCCTTAGGATGGGGGCCGTAGATTAGATACCATTTCAATTTTTGGCCTTTGACGCTGGTCTGAAGCCTACTGGTTCTCTCGCTGCCAATCTCTAAATCCAAAGGTTCGGCGTGGTCGATAAATACTCCGTAGCCGAATGAGGATAGGTAGAAGGAAATGTTCTTGTATGCTTGCTCCGACGAGGTACCTCCGTCGCTGTTGTAGAGGCTAACTTGCTGCCCGACTTTGTTGAACGCCGTGAATCTCTCGCCTAAACCGTATATTCCTTCTCCAACTCCGAGGTTGTGCTGGGTAAACATGTAGTGTGAGAACTTCGTCATGTCGGACATCTGCATCGGAGACCCCGGAGGTGGGTTGTATGCGAACCCAACTGATCGATGGCCCAATTTTGTAACCGCTTTCCCGGTGTTGACATCTGTAAACTTGATGTCGAAAGTATTTGGTTTACCGGAGACTGTGCAGGAAAGGTTTCCAGCGGTAAGAGTAGTCCCAGCATCGTCAATTATGACTGTGCTTTGAAGTGAGGGCTTTCCATCGGGGTAGAGCGGATATTGCGGTCCGAGTTTTTTGCCGCCTTTCCAGTGCGTAGCAGTGATTGATATAACGTCGTTGAACTCCGGTTTGATATCCTATTCTGGTCAGACTTACCCATAGTACGAGGAGCTAAGGGAACAAACGATAGTGACGACAGCTCGGTTAAGTGTGTCTCCTCGGCTATGAATCTGTCTCGTTGGACACAGTAGCGAAAGCGTATCTTCGTCGAGAACATCGATCTTGCGAACTTCCTCCGCATATTCAACTTTAAACTCCTCCCGGAGGAGCCACATCCCATCACGAAACTTCATCTTGCCAAAGGTTGTCAAAGGTTGCCGAAAACTGTCAAAGACGGTCGAAGGTTTGAAGATTTATCGTATTTCTGAGCGGGTTGTTTTAATGATGCCACAAACCGGCGCACTCCAGCATCAAGACCGCGTCATTCTGCCTTTATATCGAATGATGGTTATAATACCCCGCTGCATCTAGCATGGGATTTGCGTTTAGGCTGAGTATGATGTCTGATATTAGGGCTACTTCCGGCGATATAGGCTGCTATTCCCTGGGGTGGAAGGACATTAATCCGATTGCCGAGATCGTTTTACCGATGCCGTTTTTGCCTGTTAGGGATTGGGTTCCGCGCTTCCATACTCTCGACGGTAGGGAAATCAGATGTCTGCGATGGAGTAGAGATGGAGCCGACGAGTCTGTGAAGGATGAAGTCCTACAGCATCAGTCGGTCAGGCATCCTGCCATCTATGGCTTGGCGCCTGCAACCGGCGGATATCCCTGAAGCCGTGATTACTAAGAGCGACATTCGACCCCGGAGGATAATTCTATGAATTGTGCACGGTAAAGAAGAATTCACTGGTTGAAGTCATTTATTGGTCGAACTTTAACGAGAAGAACTTGTTTCTGTCGCCCGAAATTGGTCGAAGTCGTCGTCAATCTCACATAGTGGATGACTTCCCGGGACTTTATCGGGACCGATAGATGATGGCGAAACAGGAGAAAAAACGGGCCATGTTCGGAGTTGAGTATTGCAGCTGTTGAGTTGCATAGACAGGGGGGCCGCGACCCCTTTAGTTAGGATAGAAGGCATTCACTAACAATAGATACTCATTTTTCTCACAATTGACCATTCTCTATCCAACGGAATAGACAGACGGGAAGTCATCCAGTGAGCGCTGTGCGACTTCCGTGCCAACAACTGGAGTTTCACAGAAAGTGGTGAAAAATGACCTTTCTCGACTCCCGATCCTTTTTTCGGCGGTATGGTCTGTATGATCAAGCGTTTGAAGTAGAAACACCACGGCTTTGTGCGAAGGGTTCAATAATAGGGTTAGGTATCCTACCACACTTCCTTTTTTGTCGACCGATTTGGCGTCTTGACCAGACGTTGAACCCCTGAAATCCACCCCTTCGGTCCCTTGGCCCTGGCTTTTCCTTCTCGGCTTTCTTATCATGCGCAGATCTCCATTTAGCTTCTCCTGCGCGTCTGTGAATCCCGAAACAGCGGCAGCAACCGGGCTGGGCGACGAGCCAGTGAAGAGCGTGTGTTTCGACACGACATTCATGACATCATTGATAGCGGGGCACCGGGTATGGTAATAGCATCTCATAATTATCGCCACCAATGAACCTGACTAGCAAATTAAGTTGGTTGTGGCGAATGCAGGATTTCGGGAACCTTTGTCCGTTGTTCAATTCAAAATACCTCTTTGGGTCTTCCGCGGTAGAGCTGTAGTGGACGTTGCCGAAGACTTTCAAAGAGCTGTGGCCAGGAAGAATCTAATCTCGTCACCAAGAATAATTCTCAAACACCAAGAACTCTCATTTCAACCACCACGCCACAAATGTGTAAGGCTGAATGAAGGCCGAATAAAGCTTAGCCCTCCGGAGCACAACGCTAATCTTGACGCTCTCCCGGTCCACCACATGTTCGCCGCAGGCGTTCACAGGGAATTCCGTAGGTGCCGGGCAATCCGTGCGCTAGACACCTCTAGACTCAACCTTAATCGCAACTTGCTCCGCAATGCTAGGTAGCAATCGATAGGTGGATACGTTGGTTGAGTAACTCGAGTTACTCTTGCCTCCGCTTTGACCCCGCCGGTCATTATCGCGACGGAGCAGGGTCGAAGAAAATTCACAGCACAATCAGAGAGGGACATACATTCGCCTCCCATCATAATGGCAGTTTTTCATCCTCCACTTCCATCTTCGACCACCTTCCGACGTTCACGACCCTAAGCTCCATCATCTTCCACTTTTCATCAGCATCAAGCGGAAAAATATCCAGATACAATCATGACCGTCGCCGAAACGATACAGCCGCCATTCCTTGTCACTCCTCTTCCCGGCAAGGGAATGTCCGTGATAGCTACTGCGCCAATCCCCATCGACACACTGTTGTTCTCAGAACTCCCGCTACTTCTCCTCCTCGACGAATCCCACTCCACTCCGCTCCAAACCCGTGTCCTAGCTGCGTTCAACAAACTCCCACCGAAGCCCCGAGCTGGCTTGTTGTCGTTATGTTCGAATCTAGACCAGGGGAAGAAGCATACAGACGAAGCCATAGCCTTGGGTGTCTGGAAGGCAAATAACTTTTGTCTCGACTCGGAAGGAACTGTAAATGGGATCTTCGAGTTGGCAGCAAGATTAAATCATGCGTGCATAGGAGGAGAAAATTGTAGATGGGAGTGGGATCCTGAAACTAGGGAGATGGCGTTTTACACAGTGAGGGACATCGAGGTACGTCTGCCGGATTAGTTATGCGGTGACTGATGGAGGGCAGCGAGATGGTAGTGGCTAATGGAGGACAGGAGGGCGAGGAGCTGACGCATTGTTATCGACCGGATTGGAGAATGGGGACGAAGAATAGAAGAGAGGCGCTGATGGAGGAGTATGGATTTTTCTGTGGGTGTACGACGTGTGAATCACCTGAGGAGGATTAGAAGAGTCGACAGTACGGATGAGATACGAAGTAAAGAGAGATGAGGATGATGTACGATACCAAGATTTGATTTGAGCGATAATACTGATAGGAATCATGGGATTCCCCCAGACTACATCTCTGTGTTGGCTGAGACTCGGAGGGCAGGTGGAGGCGGAGGTGGAGGAGGTGGCGCCGAAGGAGAAGGTGGATAAGAAGCAGCCGTCGAATCAGGACGCCTCTTCTTCATCATGACTAGATCACCTCTTTTTCGAGGAACTCCTGAAAAAATCCCCAGGGAAACGAGATCACATGAATCTCAATCCCACGAACCTGGTCTCCTTCATCGAGTTATTCTCGTGTAACAGTAAGCTCTGTGAGTCAATTATGACTCGTAAATCACGACAAGACGGATTTCTGGGACAAAAGAGTCAGTGTGAGATCCGTATGAGAAAACAGTTTGCCAAACCCGGCAACTCGTGAACCATTGACGCGTTCGTGATTGTCATCGAGATTCCAGTCAGGAGCTAGGGTAGCTGAGCTAGCTTGAAGCTCCCAGCTGTCGCGCCTGAACAGCTGAGCGACCTGCATGGCTTGGCCCACTGCACAGCATCTGCCAGAACGACTCACAGCCCCGACCATTTGGCCGACAGTCTTGCGTTACCCGCTCTCAGCTCCCCTATATAAACCTCCCTCTCCTCCCTCTCTCTTTCTTCTTTAGCTCTCTTTGGTACGTCCTTCCCCACCCCACACTATCAACTATTATCGCGATGAATGCTAACAAACCAAACAGCCTTTTGGCTTAGATCAAGTGTAGTATCTGTTCTTTTCAGTTTAATATCTGAAACGGTTCTATTTGAACCTTCTTATATTAATCTTATTTTTGAACCTAGGGAATTGGCCTCTGAGCATGCTCATGTCGATACCCACTGTGTCACTGGTATTGTACTGCCTCCAGTTGACGCGACCTTTTCGTTGCAAGCTGCCCACGGGGAGCAAGTGAAGAAGAGTTTTTCTTGGTGTTTGATTGTTGGGTACTCTCATATGACGCGTCGCGTCGCCCCGAGTGCCTTCGTGATGTGAAGCGCGTTACTTCCGGCCAAAGCTGTAAAGCTACCGCGTTCCACCGTACGACCCATACCCCTTACTCTAGAGTAGATGTTTCCGCTTGCCGCTGTCAGTTTACCCTGTATCAATACTGTAGATTTTTCCCACCCCCGTTCACCAGTCCCAACAGCTCCGTGCACATCTCACATGCCCTCGTTACGGAACCTGCTTATCTCGAACACCAACCTTCGAGCTCCACGCGTCGACGACATTCACACCCCGACACGCGTAGCTATCGCTGCCCAGCTTCTCTAATCCATTAAGCAGGCCATTCCAACCGCGACGCAGCTCCCGGAATTCAACGCGTTCTACTCCGCTATTCCGAATTCTCTAGAACTCCTCAACTACGGAAACCGCTACGACGTCTGATGAGTACTCTATTTAGCAATCAACCCTATCACTGAGAATCCGTCACCAAGTGTCGACGACTCAGTACAGCTTACTCGACGCGTTCCGAGCATGAATCTTGATTATACAAGAAGAAAAAAACGAGAGAATACGAAGGGCAGTTTACTGCACGAGCGAAAGTTCGTTGGGCGCCTCACCAGCAGGAGACTTGAAAAACTTGGAACCAACGGACTACTCTAAGGTTGTTTACTTGTACCATAGACACCAGGAATCATAATAGCCAACTGCGTAAAAGAAGCACAATCCGTTATGGTGTAGTGGCTAGCATCGGCCGCTCTCAAGCAGAGCTTTAAACCGGCCAGACCGGGGTTCAATTCCCCGTAACGGAATATATTTTTTCTTCGGGATATTTTTTTCTCGAGACTTCTTATTGATCGGGATTCTTTTCCAAGCCGACCGACCTATGAAGCTCAGAATAGATACACAAGTCTATTTACCGGAATGAAGTTTACATCATGTAATCCAAGCCATTCGTATGCATGGCGCAAAGTGCAATTCCCCTCACCTGCTAGAGTAACGCCATCAACCCCACAGCATTATGTTTAGATTAGTCCTCACATCATCAACTCCCAGATTCTTCTCAGCAGAAAAAAGTCTTGTATCTTGGCTATGAAGACCTTACTTTGGATTCAAGATGGAGACTTGAAGCAATATAAAACAGTCCCAGCCGGCGAGGGCCCTTAGTACTCGCCACATCACATCCTCAACCAAGCCCGCAGCACAGCGTCCGCAACGATGAACCCAACCTTCCTCCTGACCCTTTTATTCTCCATCACCGCCTTAGCAGTCGGCCCAATAACCCATCCCAACGCCCCAAAAGAACCCGCGGAAATCCAAAGAATCAAAAAGTTATTCCCGAACGAAAGCTGTAGAACTACAAAGGGTTCAGCAGCTTGTAAACAGCAGCCGATATGTGCGGGTGGTTCGGTGTTAAGGGGGATGGAAAAATGGGGTTGTAGAGAGGGGACGAAGAGACCGATTTGTTGTAGCCTTAAACATCCCCTGGGGAAGAGGGAGATGAGGGAGGTGAGGGCTCAGATGGTTCCCCTGGCTGAGAACGCTTCGCCGGCTTCCCATGCTCGTGTGGCTCCGAGGGCTACTGTGGCTCCTCGGGGTCCCCAAGCTCCCCCCACCCCTTCGGCTCCCCTGACTTCCCACGCTCCTCTGGCTTCCCATGCTCCTCTAGCTTTACACGCTCCCCTGGCTTCCCGCGCTCCTCTGGCTTCCCATACCCCCCTAGCTTCTCTCAACTCAACCCACAAGTATTTCCCAGCTCACATTAAAAGAGTCCCAATCCCTATCCCCATCCCTGTCCACAATCCGAAAGGTGCGAAGTACAGCACCGAAACCGGGGCCAAATCGGAAACTATTTCCCGAAGAAGTCTGTAAACAGATGCGACATTGCCTAAAGGAATTTCGGTGTAAATATGGGTTTGCACTGAAGAGTACGAATACTTTTCATTGCGAGAAGGGGACAACAAGACCGACTTGTTGCCAGTCCAGGAAGGCAATTTTGGAGGCGCAGAGGAAGGGGAATCCGAACGGTGGGTGGGAGGATCTGATAGGGTGATTTGATGGGGATGCGGATGGAGCGGGAGGGGGGGTAGATGTTGGATAAATGGAAGACTGGATATTTGATGATACCGAATTATTTGGTACGTAGCCAGGAAGGGTTAAGGGGATCCGAAAATCGCGTCTCTTGGATCATACTGTAGCTAGCACAAAAACGTATTTTCTTGTTGAAAGTCAACGCGAATCCCCACGATTCGGTACCTTGTACCTGGCATCTTCGCTGCAGGTTACACCCCACGCGTCGACGTCGACAGTTTCCAAGTTTCCAAGATTCCAAGTGCATTTTTCCGTGGTGAACATGCAAAACGCACCCGGGACCGAATAAGGCAGAAAATGCAGAAAATTCAGAAAATGCAGAAAGCGCCACAAATCTGACGTCATTACATGAGTAATATTACTTACCACTAACGCCCGACGACGCCAATTGTTACTTGCGGAGTTTCATTATTAATCTTACTCATCACTAGAGGTCCATAAAGACTTCTGGTTTCCCGCTTCCACCAGGGTCGTAAGATGCTGCGTTGTTGAAACTTGACATGCTTATCATAATTTTTCTCGCTTTGCTTTTTGCTGTGGTTTTCGGAACTGGTATGTACCTATCAGCTCCTCGGTCTGCCCTGAGATGGGTCCGAATGGGGCCTTGTCAATTGACGCAAGTTTTAATAGCAATTGCAATACCGAAACCACAACCGACGCTCAATCAAAAGCCTTTAAAGAGATCAAAGCACGACAAAAACATATATCGGTATTAGAGAGGAGGAGGAGGAGGGGGGGGGCGGGGGGAGCTGAGAGGAAAGAGGAATATGGGTACATAAACATACTGTATAGAACAGAAGAAACAACAACAATACATAGTTCCTGATCACACCAGGCTGTGTTCTGTGACGGATTTTTCCAGCGTGCTCGGAAGTTCATCAAAAACCAATAATTTAGTTCCAGCATCGGCATTACCCTTAGGGCTGAGGAAATGACCGATATCCCCAAAGGTCTGACGAGTTTTCCCCCCCTCCTTCGACTCCTTCTTCTTCTTCTGGTTATAATAGTATCGGGACTGTTTCGACTTTCCAGCACTGCTTTGACTATATCCCACCTTTCTTTGAGCATTTTTCCGGCCTAGCTTAGGCTGCTTATCATCCTCATCCTTTGTCTCCCTTGCGATAAATTGAGGATCTGTCTCGGGAATATCACTGGCACAGACAGCTCCGCTTGACTCTGACACCGGTGATGTTATACCGGGAGACTGAGTGATGACAGGGAACGGAATGGCTGTGGTTTGAGGGTCTGTTATCCCCGGAGACGAAGGGATGATACAGATAGGGGGGTCCGAGCAGTCCAGCGCGGAGTCTGTAGCTTCAGCCGGCACCATTTTTTTCTGGCGTTTGGCAGCCTTTGTGGCCTGGCCATCCGTTGCCGAACGGGAAGCTTCCTGGCGCTGCCGCTTTACTTTGGAGGGGGAGTGTGGCATCGTCGGGGTACTCTAGACATGGAGGAGGAACTAGCCAACTGCTGTAAACAATGTCAGAAAGCGTGTTCTGAGCGCAAAGGTCAACCAAGCAAGTAAAAGAGCGCGACAACGCGAGTAAAACGCGTCAAAAAATTGAAGAAATCTGTCGAAAACTGAGGTGTTGTGGTTTGCGCGCGGGGCCCATGGCCCAGGAACTCCACTACTCTACGGTTGATGTGGCAACCAGTCGCGCTAGGCGATAAGGGCTTAGCCTCACTATCCGAACTAAGCAGTAATAGGTATAGACGGCTATTGTTCCTTAGCCTCAATGTTTACTTATTCAACGGCTGGTCAACGAGAAACTTTTGGATTACATAGGCGTCGAGATAGAAGGGCGTATTAATAACCGAGAAAAGACGTCGACGGGGAGAAGCGGGTGTAACAAATAAGACTTTGCTGTATGAACTCATCTTCGGATTGGTCAATGGTGAACGTGTGTAACTCGTGTAACTTGCGTAACTACTTAGACACTAGCGGGTATCTATTTTTAAGACCATTAGCACGGGACCTCGTAAATCTGGAGTACATAGGCGTCAGCAAGAGCTTCCTAACACGGGTTACTAAGCGAAGTTCATGTTCCTGTGTTCCTGAATTCTTCAGCCGCGCGTAGGAACCATTTCAAGGGGTTCAGTTATAAAGTACTCCAATTCTCCATCTGATGTTCTCGACATTACAGTTTACCACATCTCATTATCTCATCAATCGGATCCAAATATGCAGATTTCTATCATCTCCACCGCTCTGTTCTCCGCTGTTGCTTTGGCTTCTGGTAAGTCTACACCATCCCAAATTTCGGCCCGGTAGTCTGCACGCACCCGTGATGGCTGACAAAGTTTCAACAGCAATCCCAGACGCCAATTCTGAGGCCACACCAAAGGGCAAGACGTGTTATTGGACTGCCTGCGCTGCCATCACACCCGACTGTCTTCCGCACTTTACGAGAGAGACCACTGCGAAATGTGTCGATGGTACCACTGGAAAAGCGCAGTGTTGTCGGCGTCTGAAACCAGAAACCTACTAGAGGCCGGAGAATTGGAGACATGAGGAGGACTATGTGGATTTATTGACAGACTGAGGAGCTCTTGAGGCCCGGGGATGCTGGGATGTAATTTAGAATAGTGTAGCAGTTTAATTTATGTATGTGCTACGCTGACCTGATATTGAAGATGGGTGACTGCACTTGCGTGAGACATTGTAAATGCATAACACAGTAAGCTGGTTGGCGGCGTAGGAGTGTTCTTCGGCCCGTACCCGTCTGTTCTATGCACATAGAAAGTATTGAAATCTTGGCCACTTTAAAACCGTAAGTGGTGTATCAATTTGCATAATGAGGTCATAACGGGCTCCTATAGTGCTTATGCATGATCTATCAGCGATAATTTAATGCATTGGCGGCACAGAATACTTATGCCTCGTAGCATTGCAAAGATGCATTAATCTGTAGTACCAAATCGGATATGGCTTGAACCTTCTTAAGATAGATGGTAGTCGCCAAGATCCAGAACTAGTGTAAGCGAGCTTTGCATAATTTAACACAAACTATAGAACGGTAACAAAAGAGGCACGATTAAAGCCTCCCAAACATGCAACTTTTGCTATTGGCGAGGTCCAGAGATGGAGTACCAGGTGCACTTCTAACAGATAGAAATACGTATCGTATCCTGTTCGCTGTTAGGAGGTTTCTTCGCTACACCTTCGCCCTCGCTGTTTACATTATTCGAGCCTCGGAATAAAACATCAATCATGAACCCCTCTATCCTAATCGCCGCAGCCTTTTCGACCGTCGCTTTCACTGCAAGTAGGAAATATTTTCATTAATTCCCTTTAATCCAAGACTGACAGCTTCTAGCTTCTCCAAATGTCGCTAGAGATATTAAAGCACGAGCGAACGGTCAATGCTACTGGCAAAAGTGCTTGGCCGCAAAGGCGAAGGGTCATGTTGTTGGGTGTCTGCAGGGAGAAAAGTATCATGCAAGGGCTCAGGTATACTGTTACGATTGGCTCAGCCATAAATTGTTTAAGGCGTATTGTTGTAAGAACTGAATAAAAGCATATATGGATGTTGTTGCACCAAAGAATTCAGATCATCACATGGACTCACTCGTGTAGAGATACTGTGGGAGGGTCTCAATCTTAAACACAGGTGGCTGCATGCGTGTGGAATGTCATGGATCAAAAATACAGTAAGCTAATTTACGGCGTAGAAGTGCCTTTCGGTCCGTGCCAGTGAGTTGCATGAGCTCTGAAAATTTCTGTACTTCCCACTCAGGACCTTGAAATCTTGGCCACCTGATTTCTCTGCAGTTAAGCGTGAATGGTGTATCAGTTTGACAATATCACAATAGCCTGCCCAAGCTCCTACAGCTTTCTTATATGATTGATCAAATATGTATCCCCTGCACAACCATTTCCTGTATCCCCCGGACGCCGATTGACGTTCAGATTGGAACTCTAGAATTTAACGTTCCTTTCGTATGGGAAGCAGGGGTCTGAAGGAGGCGACCCGGCCGAGGAATTTATGTAGAGGTTGACTTATTAGGCGCGCTAAAGGACGCTAAGTTGCAGAGCTGCAATATCATGAACGTCAATCAGCGTCCAGGGGACAAACAACTCCGGTTCTCCTTCTTCTTCTCCCTCCACCTCCCAACATCCACCACGCTACCACAAGGCTCGACATCAGAAATTTTCTACGATTACAAACCAGCTATCTCTACAACTGAATCGGATACGCCATAAATCGCTACGATGACCTTGCTAGCATCCATTCTTGACCAGAATGTATTGTCTATGCTTCCAGAGCCTGTGATCAAAGAATGGAACGACCAACTTCGGAATTTGGATCGGAAACTTAGCAACGCGATTGTACAACTAAAGACAGAGGATTCAATCATCAAAAAAGAAAAGACTCAGCTTCACGCCATGGTTAAGGCCCTTACCGAGGAAAATGAGAAACTTAAAATTGAGCTAGCGACGGGTTCCGCTGTGTCAGTCGTCAAAAATGTTGAACACTTGCTCAAAGGTTTGGAGACGCGCCTCAATCAATCAAACATCACTCTGGGCGAATCTATCAACAAAAAACTCCTAAACAATATTTCTATGATGCAGCAACACACCAATGTTACCAAAATAACACACAAAAGCGTTGTTGCATCCATGGAGGTCATCAACGCACGGTTAAAAGATTCTATGGACAGGCTCAACTCACTTCATTGTATGCAAATGCTAAGCGATCCTAGTACTGGATCCGTAGCGTATGGTGAGGTCAGTTAAAACCGATCGATCGCCGTTGAAAATAACTATTGCTGACCGACACAGGAAGTCAGTGCATCTTGCGATATTCTAGAAGTGTGTATGAAGAAAACCAAGCCAGGAGATGTTCTTGATTATCCATTCATATATATGAAAAAAACGGCTAAGCACAACTATCGGGTAAGAGATATTCTTCTTCAAGTGTTCCCACACGGATGTAGTTATTTACATTAGCTGACGTATTTGGGGTCTAGGCCTTCGAGTGGCATATTGTCAAACATTGGAGAATCCAATTGGGCTCTCCTATTCTGGTATACGTTTCAGATCACGCTGCTAAGAGGACGCCGTTTAAACTCGACGAATGGTCCATCCATATGGCAAGGTCCCAGCGCATCGAGATTACTTGGCTCGATTCTAAGGTTGCTTATGAGTTCGTGTGCTTTGTTTGAGTTCTACGACTAGCAGCTATTGGATGCTAAAAGCATCGACCTTTTTTTAACTGCTTCGGGTTGTGCTATGATGCATATGGTATAATATTTATATTTTAGTATTATTTTACTAAGAGCTAACTATAGTGCAGAGCAGTAATCGATTACTTATAGTATATACTTAGCAGAAAGACGTGAACTACTCTACTCTCTGGGCTTTCACATTGTTTATTATGTGCATGGGGTACTTGTTGAGCGAGACGAATATATAGAGTAGCTAAGTTATAAGAGTTTACAAGTTATTAAAAGTGTTCCCGCTCGGTATTTTTAACCTCATGAAAGTACTCAAGGTCGACCAGTGTTCGATATTTGAACCTATGTGCCTTTATCCCATCGACATGTGATCGCTCTGCCATATTGTCGCTGCGGCCGATTTCATACCTCGGGATAGAGCGGCGATTACGATGGTGGTGTTGACATCCATTGGACGGCAAACTCAAATAGATCTCATCGGAGCAGCCTCTGTAAAATCCATGAAGCTTTAAGTTAAAGGCGGATCACATCGGCTTGCTTCCGAGTCCGGGTAAAGAGGCCATGGTAATGTTGTTTTGGCGGTACTGGCGGTCTCACTTATACAAAACATGGCCGTGCAGGGGATACTGTATTCCGTTGGCGGCACATGATCACCCGAATCACCAAAACATTACATGTTGGGGATAATTAATAAGTAACAGTTACCAATTATGAAGCTTCAACTGCCATACCGAAGCAAGGATGCTTCGAAGGACAACTAGTAACAATCCATAGCATTCCACTGACCAGACACAACTTTATGTGCATCGTTACATTGATGCTCACATGTCACAATATCCGCAGATGCCAGGAATCATATATTTGGTGTACCCTTTACCAGAAGATCTTGGTATCAGGGTCAGCCAATTCTTTCATATAGCGAACCGAGAAATGTCACCGGTATGTAGTCACCCAGCGCCGGGGTATGTACCGATGTTACATTCGCCTGCCATCGGATAGTAATTTACAGGCTATATCTCGTCGGCAAAAATTTCCATCGAAGGCTCAGCAGTTTTATAAAGCCAGACGTTTCGTCATCTCGTTCTTCATCACAAATCTCAATCTCCAATTCCATCGCAGACATGAAACTTTCCATCCTCCTCATCGGTACTGCATCCTCGATTGCTGCCTTGGCATCCGGTAAGCCTTTTCCCCAAAAATTGCTTGGTATATCTAGAGACTGATACTTGATATAGCAATCCTAATCGCCGATGGAGATCTTGCCGCTGGTAGTCAATTCGAAAAGCGACAAGATAACTGTTACACCACCTCGTGTGGGCTTACCGCGAAGTGCAAGTCGGGTTTTTCTGTAAGAGGAGGATTACTTGTTCATCGAATTGGAGATTTGCGAGGTATATCCTTGCTTGCTGCCCAGTTTGAAGAGACGCTTCGTGTGGAGGCGCTTCACTGGATGTCACTCATTCCATGCCGGGATTTTGCGAGATGATGTTGTAGAAAATATGTTGTAAGACGTTTGAGATATGAAAGATTCCTTCTTTACGAGTCCCTCTGAGTTATGATTTAGCATTGGCCAATACTTATCTGCCTCGGATTGCTGCGTTTTGGAGATCAAATGTTTTGTTACATAATCGTGCATTGCATAGGCTGTCACTCGTAGGATACCCGGTGGTTCAGCACGGAAGAATCATCCGAAGGAAGGTCCGTAATGCTCTATGAAAAGAATATGAGAGATTTAATTACGATTAGATCACTTGCTTAAGTTTGACCGTGTGATGTGTATGAGCTGCATGAGGCACTTGAAGCCTGGATTAACAGAAACAATGAGGGGTTGCTGTGCGCAGTGAACGCGTAGCAATCGTGTCTCCTTTGTACGATTATAGATTCGGAGGTTGTTAAAGGCTCTAATTATGAAATATTTATCCTTATGAATTAATGTGTCATGAATGGTGGCAGAAAGTCGGGTAGATCCTGGAGCTTCTCTCTATCCGATTTACCCCGATATTGCGACTTACCAAACATACCAGCTTCCATTGACAGCTCGTAACCTTATATATCCCTCAGGGGGTATGAATTTTGATCACCGGTTAACAGTCTTATCCCTTGAGGCTTGCATCCTAAGTCATCTTGCCAACGGCACCACTATCCCACTCCACGCCTTGAACCAAACGTTTATCATTATACTCGATCCAGCGCAATAAAAAGCTTAATGACGCCTCACAGTGCATGTTTCACATGGAAGCCGGGGGCCGATATTTAGCTGCGTGCTAACTGAAGTCTGCGCGGTTTTGGCGGCGAACTCCGTTGACTTTCTGAAGTCGTACCGACAACAATATTTAAGGCCTCAAGGAAGTTTGGATTGACAGCTATGATCCACATTCTAAAGTTTGCAATTGCGTGATTCGTCCTAACGGTTTAAGTCACAGTGCATAGCAGGTATACGCTGCAACTACTGACACTACGGTATTTGCGGGGAATCGGGTTATGGCTGCGCAGACGTCAGACCGGTTTCACAAGTGTGTGTTCCAGACCGTAAAAATCCAAATTTGGTGGTATCGAACCTTATCCAGGGATGCTGTAATATAATTGCCAAGAACTTCTCGACCCCGTGATTCATATATCATCCATTAAAAGTAGAGCGCTCAATGACGCATAGTATTCCTCCTATGAAGTAAACTTCCGAGGAATAGCCATGAGCTTCGAAACTACAGCGAGGAGCGGTGAAGCCAAACGTATTGTGAGATTTTTACACTATTTTAGCGAAGACGACGACGATCCGTAGCTTTGAAAGGTATAAAGATGGAGCCTTTCGGTTGGTTAAGTGCCCATCAGTATATCAGTCAACCCACCACGAGCACACTTGAAAGTTGAAGTACTACTATTCGCTTGGTTTTATCGTCCCCACTTTTTGATATACTCTACATCATGGAGGCCAAGCCAAAAACCGCCGCGCAAACCAAACTCACCAACGCTACCGCTAGTAACGGCGTTGTCAAAACATCTTCCGGACCCGGGGATAGCGACACTTCTCGCAAAACCCACCCTGGAGGGGAACAAGGTATCCGATCCTTCAGAAACTGTAACAGGGAGTATTTGTATTAACACCTTCATGAGAAGAAACCATATCTACAGGCGAACCAGTTTCACAAAATCAAGCGAGTGAGAATTACTCAATTGCAAGATGGTTGCTTCAAGACAGGAAGGATGATAGCGTTAGCCACTACCAGGGATGATTTAGACGAGATCCAATCATGACCAGGATACTTGGATTGGTCAGACGGTGGGGAGAAAGCAAGACACAGCCGGGTATAGTTTTGAGAAATGTAGGAATTTGTCATTGGGAAAGATTGGGGCATGTTTTAAACGAAGCTTTAATGTATAGAGTCAATGGTCATCTACGCGGCATGCCTCAGTAATTTGCTGTTTTATCCCTTCTACGCAAAGTTGAATTCATACCGAAGCATTGAAACGATGCGCACCTGACCAGGAAACTTCCACCTCTCTCCTTGGGCTGGAATACCCCAGCTCCTCACTGAAAAAAGACACCAAATTGCCCGGCTTCAATACGAACGTTACTTTACGTGCAAGTGATACTTACAGTTTCATTCGTACGAATCAATTGACACTTGTAAAGTAGGTAGCTTGCCACCCTGGGTATCTAGTATCTAATATCGAGACATACAGGTTTTCGACGTTTCCGGTTTCCCTCGCGCCGTCCCGCCTGTCACCTGCCGTCATCCTCACAGAAGAAGTGTCAGTTTCGAATTCGATTAATCCCTGCGTTCAATCTAATATGTTACTACCAACCCGCATAAATATATGAGTTTGCATTCCCTATCACGTGAAAGTAATGTATTTTGCATGATTTGATAGTGTAAGTTACATGATTGTCTTTTCTACATGATGTAATGGTGTACATTTACACGCTTATTTATGACATCTGCGCTAAGGCATTAATCTTTAAATATGAAAGTATCTTATAGCGTAAAACAATTATACTGACATTTGTGAATCACTTAATGGCATTAAATGCTATTGCTTCTATTGGATTATCTTATTGACCATCCATATATATTGCGCAACCGAATGCACAATCTCAGTGAAGCTGCTATGGTGTAGTGATTAAAGATTAGGTGTAGACTCTGCTGTCTTAAGTGTTGAACGTGCAAAGTCATGGGTTCGATCTTCGGGATGGGTTTTTATTTTTCTATTTTTATGCCTTGCCACATATCATGTCTATTACATGTTTACAATAGTGTCTATTTAAACATGTAAAGAACACTATCGTTTTACATGATTACTTACATGATTATTTACATGATTATTTCATGATATTTTACATGATATTTTACATGATTTAGAAAAAAAACGTGCAAAATACGCTATTTTTGCGTGATAGGGATTTGGGGGCTGCCGAGTCTGACAACTAACAGCCTTCTGCGTGTGGTCCGGAATATCTGTCAAGAAGTTCTGAGCCGCAGAATCTGGATCGAACTCAGAAAGAGCGTTGCTAATGAAAAAGTGGTTGCAGGCTTAGCTTCCCCGTTAGTTACATGGTTAGCGGGTTCCGTGGGATCTTTGGCTGCGACGAAGTTCGCGTGGCTCAACTTAGCATCACGCTAACCCATGTAGCTAAAGCATCCAACCACCTTGTCAGTACATAGCAACGCTCTTTCAGAGTGCGACCAAAGTTCTGCGGTTCAGTGTTACAATTTTGGTTGAACATAGATAGCCACAGAGGCGCTAGGACAGGAGAAGGCTATGTCTGGTCTTTTCACATCGCTTTCGAATATAACGATTGCGTTCCTCACTCATAGTAGTCTCTACTGATTCTAACACGGCAATCTTGGCGTAGGCTTGGGTCGCATGGCACGTGCATAAATCCAACACCAAACAGACGGTACATCTACATAGACACGTTTTACAAACCGGCAGTACGGGATTGGGAGATTTTCATGAGGGACTCTGATCCGCTAAGATGGATAACAAAGCACTATCATACACAATCGACGGACATTCACCGTGCCGCATGCGCCAACTAAATACCCTAAAATCACTCGATTATTGGCCAAATCAAACTTTAAAGGCGGCTAAGCCAATGTTCTCAGCCGAGCAAGCTAGTTATTATCCTAGATCCCTAAAACTCTATCCGATAATAGCCGCGCGTGTAAAGAGAGATATCGACGTCCACATCACAAGGCAGTTCGTAAGGAACAAAGCATGACCGGACAAATGACCGAGCGGAACAGCTCGTCCGCCGAAGATCAACAGACAAGTGTGCGAGTCGTCACTGTAGACTAATATTACATTTACACGTGGAAGGCGAACGGTGTCATCACATTTAAAGGCCTGAGTAATCACATAACCCATGGAGGAACGCTATCTTATCCGATTAGATTTGATGTAGTACAACAATCGCTAGCTCTCATAGAACTAAAAATAATATGAGGCCTAACAGTTCGTCTCTTCATTCTTCATCCAAGATCCCAATCTCCCCACTCCATCGCAAACATGAAACTTTCTATGCCGCTGTTTTGTGCCGTATTTTCAGCTAATACCAGTTTGGCATACGGTAAGCCTTATGCTTAATATTTATTGATTTAAAGGCTAATTGATTATAATGCCGATAGAGATCTTGGTACAGGAAGTCTATTCGAAAAGCGACGGTTTTTTTTCGTATCATAAGGTACTTGATGACGTACGTGACGATGTACGGACCGTTAATTTTGCTACAGTATAGTTAAATGTGTAATGGCCACTTGCTTCCCAAATACAGTTGTCGAATATATTGGTTGCGGAGCTGGGTTGCTCGTCACTGGACTTTGATTGTTCAGCGGTATGCCGAGTACGGGGGCATTATCATGTCAAAGTTACAGTTACTGCTCGCTTCTTGCCGAACAGGTACGTCGGCCCCACATAAACTACATCCGAAATGGTTCTTGACTTCGCTGCAACCGTTACATGAAAAATTTGATACAAGTACCTTTGTATTCGTTACATCCGGAATCCCAGTCGAGTGCTGTACATACTCGTGTAAGGCCGCCAATCTTATCGCGTTTAAACGGCCTCGGCAATCAAATAATTCATGTGGGAAGGCTATCTTATTTGATTGGATTTTGTGTAGTAATATAGCTCCAGGAAATTAGAACCTTACATGGTTGGTTTTCCTAGCCTCGATTCCAGGCTCTTCTCCCCCTCCGGTCATGGACACTAACTTCAACCCAAGTCATGTTCTGCCTTACGTCAGAGTACATTGGGAGTGCCAGCGAAGAGCCTGGAGTAATTGGCCTTAGGGGTTCCGCATCATTGAAATCTAGTGCAAAATGTGATTCGGAGAGCAGGGGTTGCCGTATCTAGCTTGGGGACCAAAAGTGGCACTTTCCCAAACTCATTTTCGGAGCGCGAAGATGGGGTTTCGGGATTACAAGGGTTTTGCACTGGATGACTTCCCCTCACTCTATCGGGACCAATAGATGACGGCGAAACAGGTGAAAAAATAGGTCATACTCGGAGTTGAGTGTCACAGCTGTTGGGTTGCATAGACAGGGGGGTCGTGACCCCCTTTAGGTAGGATAGAAAGAATTCACTAACGATAGATAGTCATTTTTCTCATAATTGACCATTCTCTATCCAACGGAATAGACCGACGGGTAGTCATCCACTAATTTGAGGGGATTCAGATCACAGTTGGTCAATTTCTCCAGGCTCTTCGCTGGCGCTCAGAACACCTGCTGACATAAGTCGCTCGGTGATATCCCATGATTCTGATGTGCCACGCCCCGGAGAAGAGCCTGGTATCGAGGCTATGGTTTTCCCAGGAATCCTGCTCGAATGTGGACTAAGACTTTGAGCCGCATATTTAGCCTAAATTTGCTAGTCTTGAGACAAAGTAGATAAGCCCTGTTGTGTATGACATACATGAACGCGACGGCCTGCAATGTATAATTTTCTTCTTCCGTGTCCGACAATTTCTCAAACCTCATTCGTCCGAGTGCCACTTAATCTCTAATCCCCATATTTTGCTGTTCGCGTCACTCGATTCTCGTGATAGTATGTAAGGTCATGATGAACAAATATAGGAATAGGTAGTCACTTAATAGGCCCATTATTTAATTCCAGCGGATGAGTCTCCCCGTGTTGACTTACGGTAAAATTCAGGTAGGGTTCTGTTGCACACTTTAGTTAAGTAGACATAATCATGTTCGTCAGCATGGGCTATCACTCAAATAAGGTGACGAAGCGCGGAAGAAGCATACCTCCGATTACGTCAGAATAGCTATCGGTCACTAATATAAGGCCCAAGGGTATAATTACATGCTTAACTATTTATCACTATTCAAATAACTCTAGTTAGACAAATGTTTTCTATGTTGTGCAAAATTTGAGTCCCGCAAGGCCGAATCGAATGATCGGACATGAAGTTGGAATTGCGGTGGGCAGGTAGGTAAAAGGCAGAGAAATAGATTGACCGGAGAGTTTTGCTCCCATCCCAAGTTTTGAAGATAAGAATTATAGGTCACGCATAACTTCAATTTAATAAACTTAAACGAAAAAGCACAAAACACTTCTATTTCCTTCTCAATCCTTAGCTTGATTACATTTAAGCTACAGACAAATCCATCACCTTGCGTATCCAAATAGTCTTTGTTTTCGGTTTCTTTTTTAATCTGTGTTGTAGGAATCATTTGTGTAATGACCCGTGGAGTATTGCTGGTCCTGATTCCAAAGGCTCTCACCAGTTTTGGTAATATTTTCTTAGTGGAATAGTGGATCGGCAGTGCGATTAGTTTTCGCCATGCTTGTTCTTCATATGCCGTTTATATTTCCAATGGCTGACATATGACTTAACGCATAGACATTTAAGGGGTTGAGAATACAGAGCATACCGCAGATTGAGTTCCTTATCATCTACTGGGCCCTGGTGTCAGTCCCCGTCGATAATGTGAGACGACATATCAGCCCCGCTTGTTGTAATAATTTACATGCTTGGCACTCCCATAGCTTGCTTGGCCTATGTTTCTGAGTCACATGTTCGTCGAAATCCCGGACATGGTGCAATTTCAGGTTACAGCCGGGCCATTTGCAGTGGAACAGTAGTGCTTTGGAATTAGTGACATGCTCTCTAGCCTGCATGAGGAGTGAAAGATATTTCTGACAGAATCTTGATTTCATTCTTTAGACGTTGTGGACTTGGAACGTTGTGGTTGATCGACTTGATTCTTCTATCTACAGAAAATCATCCTCCTTATATACAAAAAATTCACTCATTCGAATCAAGAAACCGCTTGATCCGATACAGTACCATACATCCGTAAATACCTCATTGCTAAACCATAAACAATTAAACCTAATGCCCAGTAAATAACCTATTCCAAATAAACCAATTCCTCCGATAATTCCGTATATCTGTTCGTATCCTTGTCTCAACGCTGAGACGTTAATCTCTGATGTCTGAATATCCGTCAATTTCTCTCTATGGCACTTTGTGAGGTAACTTTGGAGATTGTTTACCGACCAATTAAAATACTGACATCCGGCACAGAAGCATTTCCAGGGTTTCAGATCTTCATGATCATGATCCAAATGATTACGTCTATTAGTAGGGCCATCAAATTTCAGGTCGCAATTATGTACTCCACATTGGAACAACAAAGGATTGTGGACATCCGGAATGTTGTTGTGTACAGCTTGCTGAGCCTGATGGTTCATCGAATAAGAAGTACTGGTAAGTACAGGGGCTGAGCCTAGCGTTGCCATTGGCGCTGTATTTGTTTCGTCCTGAGCGTGGTGCCATGCATTATTGGGCCGGTCGAAAATGCTGTTGTTGTCCTGAACGGGGAATGAAGATTGTGGCTGAGCCGAAGCACCTCCAAAATTCAAATACGCTTCATTATCATATGTAAACTGAGAATTTTCCCAGAGATTGCCAGGATCGGAAACAGCTGAAGGGTCATGAGTGTAATAATGCTGCATTTCGGCTGCAGATAGGGGAACGAAAGCTAATTCCATAGATTGGTGTAGCATTCCACTTGATGAGTTATTCATCATTCCAGCCGATTGATAAGATGCATTTGGTGCTTGCTGGAAGTAAGCCAAAGTGCTGAGGCTGTCTTGAAAGTCCAAGTGCTGATAAGAATTGCACGAACAATCAAGATTTATTGTTCTGAACTTGAAGCCAGGCAGAGTACAGGGAAGCATAATCTTGTCCCGCCTGCAATATTGAATTATTCGAGAATTCCAGAAATGGCGCGACAGCACCAGGGCCGTTGGATCGTAGATTGGCGGAATTGTAGAAAAAAACCGCCAAGTCTTCATCGTTATTATGAAAATTCTCGTGAGGATGATCTGCTTCAAGAGGTAAAGATTGGTACTGTCTTTCAGGATGCCACATGTCGAAGCCTTGGGGGATTTTTTTGATGAAGAATTGACTGACGGAGTGGAAGGAAGTATTTGAGTTTTAATTTAGCTGGATCTTGGAAGATCGGACTGTAATGGTTATTTGATGTTGAAAGAAAGAGAATGTCAGATCAGGGAAAGACGTGTTATATATATACTGTTGATTGATTCTGGAATCAGGTACGGTTATCTATGCAGTTTGGGTCCTGGGTCAAATGTGGTAGCTAATCTTCGATGAGAACTGCACTTTGCAAATGTTGACTCGATTCTATGACGGAAGACTTGTTCAAAAACTTTGTATTGCCAATTCATCATCATTAAACGCCGGAACCCTAACACCATTTGCTGGAAATACCAATCTTAACTCCAAAACTTTTAAGGAGAAATGATCCGCATACTAAGAAACAAGAGGCTTAGGTCAATTAAAAATCGAATGGCGCCGGAGGTGCTGATTGATGAAAGGGCAGTTTACAGGTTGTTGTGTCACACCTGTTCTATGATCAAGGTATCCCTTGAATGATGCTGTCTCGGCTTCTCTTTAGAATCTAGGATTCTAGGTTCGGGAGGCTGGTCAAATTCTAGCTGGTGATGTCATCCTTATGAGGTCTATTTCGCAGCAAGCTTGTTGTTTACCTTCCATCCCTGGAGGTGTCCGGCAATCCGATTTAGCCCGATGTTACGACCTCCCAAAAACACCAATGTTCCATTGAACATTATCCTTGATTGAAGGCCTTGCACCGATTATGCACTCAATCGCGTTATAATGGTTGTGGTAGGGAGGGTATTCAAGCTTTGGAAATGCGACTGGTCGAATTGGCCGAACCGCGGAGCTTGCGGATCCTAAGTTCGGTATGAAATTTGCAGTTGGCATTGGGGAGCGGATAACTCCCAGCCCCCAACGTTTTCCGTACCGGCGTGATCAAAAACTGACTCGCCTCCGAGACATGATTATGATATCACCGGAAACGGCCCTCCCCGTGATCAACACCATTCCTCCAGGCCGCAATGAAGTAAACCACCACAAAGCGGCAACCCCGTGACACAAGGAAAATATTCATTGCCATTCGATACCATGCAGCATAAGGAGCGATAGACAGTATCATGAGACCTGATGACCAGTTGAGTAAAGACGACGATGATCCGTAGCTGGTCCGAGTGCATAAAGAACGAGGTCTACGGCTTGAAAATCTACAATCAACGAACCATCCTCCGAGCACTCTTCTGTCATTGATTATTCTATCTCACTTTACCTCTTCGATCATCAGAATAATGGAGGGAAAAGCCGACAAGTCCGCTGCCCCCAAGCATGCTATTGGGACTTCCGCTGCCAACCAATCGTCCGACGCCGCTGGCCAAATTCATCAAGCAGGAGGACAAGGTAAATCACCGGTATTCTAAGCTTTGGAAGGGGGATGATTGATGGTTTTCTAGGAGAAGCCGCACCTGCAGCTGAACCGGTCCCGGAGGACGGAGCGAGTGAGAATTACTCGGTCGCCAGATGGCGCGCTCAGAGCAAGAAAGATGATGGTGTTAGGTACTATCAGCAGTGATTTTTGTAGCCGCGGATAATTGTAGGATAGGGGATTTACGGAGGAATTTCGGGGATCATCTAACAAAAGGAAAGGCTGGTTATTGTCCCGAGCCGCGTGGAATTGGTCATGTAAACGCGTTGGGAATATCTTTATCACCTCATCTTTGAAATGCAGTCATTACGTCTGGGACGTTACCGTAGAGCGGATAATGCCCAGGTTCATAATTCTAATTTCCGCACGTTTTACGTGCGTGTTGCTCCCGATGCAGAGTCTTAATTCACTTTTCTTTACGATTGACCAGCTATAAATCCTCAACTATTAATCTACTATATTGCCAACATGTAAATATATTAACTTGCCGGGGCTTGGTTGCGGGCCGGATGCCAAGACGGAAATAGCCGTATGCGGCTGGAGATACCATAGCTGCCATTTCCTTTCCTTACATTGATAGTGGAAGATTGAAACTATCGGCAGTCAATATCTTAGTAGGGGGAAGTTGAACGAACCTACACTGACAATTTGGGGCCACAAGCGATGTTACCAGCACACTTCGAAGATAAAACAAACCCGGACGTTCAGTGACATAATCCGTAGCCCTATGTACCAGACAGACGGTTTCTATATAGTTGCACAATAAAGACGGGTGATCGACGTGCATAAAGCGGAAAGTATTAAGATATGACAAATAGGCTAACATTAACAGTCCCAAGAACCGTGGTTCGGATGCCATGCGTATACGGAGACCGCCCAAAACCCCGGTAGATCATTACCATGAGCGGAAATCGCGCTAAAAACCCGGGAATTAATAATATAACTCGGTAAAGTCAACTGACCTAGCATTAATACCACTCGGTATTGGAAATTCCCTGACGTGTAACATTTAGTTCGAAGATATATTGGTGAATGGAACATAGCCATCGTATGATATATTCTGTATAAAATGACAAATCCTTCGTTTAATGACGTGTTTGAGAGAAGTGAAGAGTAGCGGATCAACGTTATCTTCCAGACATGGGAGCCCAAGCCGTGCCGCGTGCGTGCTCCCGGTGTCACTCGGATTGCGCTAAGTACTCTTCTTGGGCGGCTGATCAGGCTCGTCTGCGGCGAAACTGGTGAACTACTGTACCGAGCGCAGAGGATGATACAGGTCTCTCACTGTGACCGGTATTCAGTGAGAAACAGCAGCACTGTGACAGGTATTGGGGGTGAAACGGTTGAATTGAAAAAGAAATTTGCATCTAAGCTCATAATGCACTGCACGACTGGTTGATAGGAGGCTACATACCATCCATGGTGAACAGCGCCATAAATCTTTTTGCGCCACAGATTTTAATTTGACATACTGTTTCCTGATTTTCATCCTTAGTCAGCTGGTTATTTCAGTGAAACAAGTGGCTTTGGGACAGGCTAGACAGATGATACAAAATGATTTATGACCATGACACATTGGTTTGGTATGACAGAAGATACAGCTCTGTGACCTGTCACGGTATCATCCTCAGTGCTCGGTACAGTAGTTGTTGATAGTATTTCCCACGCGTAATAGCCGTATTGTCTGCTGTTCCTCGCTTCTACCCCTCGTAGTAACGTCGGCGTTGAGGATTTAAATACATGGGAATTAATCCGATGGGCAGATAGGACAAAGAATTCTATTTCATCTACCAGAAAATTGATAATTTTGCTTATATATTTTTTAAGTTAAATAACTTTCATCAAAGGCAAGATGGCCGAGCGGTCTAAGGCGCCAGACTCAAGCTTGAGTTTCGGAGTGGATCACCACACCGAGCATTCTGGTCTCGCAAGAGGCGGGGGTTCGAATCCCCCTCTTGTCAGCTTTTTTTTGTTTCTGTTTTATTCTCACTCGTTAATCCCGCTTTGTATGTAAGCCTGATAATCCCCAGGTAGCGAGCGCGGTTTCCTGGGATTAGAACTTAATTTTTATGCTGCTACATCAGTCTCCTATAGGTTTAAGCAAATTCGGAATGCATATATCTTTCTCGATTTGCCATACGTTCATCCAAATCGAGAGTTCACTAGCAACGACGGTTCGCGCCAGGCCATTAGGAGAATGGTAAGCTAAAATTCTCCACGAGTGTTGGAAGGATTACACGAGATCCTATAGCCATTCGGATGCCACCTGGATACTATGGCTTCATTTCCAGACGACTCTACTTTTAACTATGTACTTTCACATGCAGTTTCTAACCATCATCTTCCAAACAGCGATCGAGAAGTACTCCACATCGGATGCACTCCTGTACGAAAGCCACCCCCACTGCCCGATAAGCAACCGAGAGGGTATGGGAACGCCATTCGTTTTAAGTCTTTACACGTCTTCGCCAAGGGCAAGCCAGGCGATGTGGCTTCGGGGCGTTCCAGCACAAACCCATCGCCAACGATGGACCAGTCTGAGCGCTTGAGTACACCGGCGTCGGATCTCTTCCCGATGCCCTAACATGTCTATCTAACACCAACTAGATACGGCAGCTTTGACTTTTGCACCGTTTGGTTGATCATCCATCGTTGGCTTGGACCTGGCTTCGGATCTTTCCACGATGCCCTAACAAAATGTGTTAGCGAACCAAAGTGACAGGGAGTCAAGATCTTCGGCAAAATGCATACGTAGCGGCGATCACCACCATCCATGATCGTAGGCCGACTGGAGGATATCGAGATTTAGGACATCCAACTTTGTACGATATAAGTGCGGAAACTAGATGTGCACATGGGGAAGTGCAAGTATGTACGGAAGCTAGATATGCACATTGCCAAGTGCAAGTATGCATGGAAACTAGATATGCACATGGCCAAGTGCAAGTAAGTATGGAAACTAGATATGCACTTAGGGTTATCGACACGGTGTTCCGAGAAACTGCGCTTCTATGACGCGTCGAAGAACGACTGGAGCTTACGATGGACTTTAGCGAGACACACATGTCATTGTTGCTCGCAGAGATTATTGCGAGTCAGTAAGATTCTTCCATTGGTCGTTGTGTAGCTGCTTACTTTGTTCGGCTTCCGATTCCCCGGCGGTTCACATCATCAAGTCCACCAACCGATTACATCAGCGGGAACTACCCGGTTGCATGTTTGCTTGATTGCATCGATTCGCACGAGCAGATCGGATTAACCCTTCGGCGGCCGAGACCCCCGTTCACCCCACAACGACGCGTTCGATCGGGGGAACACATCAATGCCGGTGCATTGTCTATGCTCTGGGCAGTTACAAGGCAAACACTCCGATCCAGTGTGCGGTTACACTTGTTACTGTAGGCTCTTGGGCATGCCCTGGTGCCCAGACTCTAGTAGGAATCAAGGATTAAAAAAAATACTGCTGCCTCCCGACAACAGACGCTTGCTTGGGCTGCGAAGATCTCTGAAAAGATTAAAACCAGACATTCTCCTCGCTGTTCCTCCATCGCTGTTTACTATACTACCCCTCGAGCTACTCCTACACCTGTTTGTTTACGATTTCCAGTCTTGTACCTACACCTACACTTACAACAAAGGATTTACGGAAAAAGTTAAACAGCATCACAACTTGCACAACGAAAAGTTGAACAGCATCACAACTTGCACAACAAAAAGTTAAACATCATCACAACTTGCACAACGAAAAGTTAAACAGCATCAAAACTTCCACAAGCTTCGACTTTCACCAGCCATGGCGTCGGATCAACCGATTGCCCCGATTGTTCTCGCCGCTCCCGTATACTCCTCCTCAAGCTCAGGCTCCACCACCCCAGTTGCAAGCGGCCCTCCAACTCCCGCCGGCGAACCCTACAAACCCCTCCACTCCACCGGGAATCCTGAAATCACCTCAGCCTCCGATGCCGAAGCCGAGTTAATCCGCACTCTATCCCGACGCGGCGCCGGAGCTAATCCCGCAGACAACGAAGAGATTGAAAATCTCCTCTCCAAAATATTCGGAGAAAACCGCCAACAGAACTCTGCGGAGGAACAGACCAGACATGTTGGGGTGGTGTTTAAAGACTTGACTGTAAAGGGTCTGGGGCTAGGCGCTGCATTGATGCCGACTAATGGAGATTTGTTTCTGGGTCCTTTGAGAGGGATCAGGGATTTGGTGTCCGGGAACAAAACAAAGGGACCCCAAGTCAGGACGCTGTTGCACGAATTTACGGGGTGTATCAGGCCGCGTGAGCTGTTGCTGGTTCTGGGAAGACCAGGAGCTGGATGTACGACTTTCCTAAAGGTGTTGGGGAATCAGAGGAAGGGATTTCAAGAGATTACTGGAGAGGTTAGATATGGAGGAGAGGACTGGAAGGTGATGGAGAAGCAGTACCGAGGGGAGGTACTTTACAACCCTGAGGAGGATCTCCATTATGCGACTTTGACTGTGAAGGATACGCTGCAGTTTGCGTTGAAGACAAAGACTCCGGCGAAGGAATCAAGAGCAGAGGGTGAGACAAGGAGGGGGTATGTGGCGGAGTTTTTGAGGGTTGTGACCAAGTTGTTCTGGATTGAACATACGTTGGATACGAGATTGGGAAATGAGATTGTTAGAGGTGTTTCGGGGGGTGAGAAGAAGCGCGTTTCGATCGCGGAGGCTATGGTTACAAAGGCTTCGGTACAGTGCTGGGATAACTCGACGAAGGGTTTGGATGCGTCGACTGCGCTGGAATATGTGCAGGCTCTGAGGACTCTGACAGTAAGGCCGCCTCTTTCCATGTGTTGGGTCGCATAAGCTGATTATATTTTCGCGCAGAACATGGCGAAAATCTCTACGGCCGTCGCGCTCTATCAAGCCGGAGAATCTTTGTACGATCTGTTCGATAAAGTTATTCTCATTGACCAAGGACGCTGCGTTTACTTTGGGCCTGCACAGTAAGTTTCCATACTGACGTCGGCGACGACGGGACAACCCATCTCGGGATCAGCGCTGATGTTCTACAGGGATGCCAAAAAGTACTTTGAAGATCTAGGGTTCGCATGTCCTAGCGCGCGCTGGACAACTGCCGATTTCTTGACCTCCGTCACCGATCCCAACGAGCGCCACATCAAACCTGGCTTTGAGAACCGTGTACCTCGCACCGCTGAAGACTTTGAGGCCGCTTTCCGACGATCCGATATCGCGAGAAGAAATCTTCAGGATATTGAGGAATTCGAGGCTTCGCTTCACGCGCAGAAGGATGCAAGAGCTCAGGCTACAACGCAGGCTACGGGGAACAAGAATTACACCATCGGATTTCCGGCGCAGGTGGCGGCATGCACGGTGAGGCAGTTCAAGGTTATGTTTGGTGACCGCCTTTCCCTAGGTGCGAAATGGATCGGTATTATCTTTCAAAGTATCGTCGTTGGATCGCTGTTTTACAATATGCCGTCGAATGCGCTGGGTGTCTTCCCGAGAGGTGGTATCTTGTTTTTTACGCTTCTGTTCAATGCGCTGTTGGCTTTGGCAGAGTTGGGAGATACATTCAACTCCAGGCCGCTATTGATGAAGCACAAGAGTTTCAGTTTCTATCGTCCGTCAGCGTATGCCATCGCGCAAGTCGTGACAGACATCCCACTGTCTGCCATCCAGGTCACACTCTTCGGAACAATCGTTTACTTCATGTGCAACCTCGACCGGCAAGCCGACAAATTTTTTATCTTCTTGCTGTTTTCTTTCTTCCTAACCCTGTCGGTCTGCTCATTTTTCCGGATGATTGGCGCCTATGCAAAAGACTTGAACGCAGCCTCTGGCGTAGTGGGCCCCTGTCTCCAAGCGCTAATTGTATACGCCGGTTACCTGATCCCGCCAACCTCTATGAAACCCTGGTTTTCCTGGCTGCGATGGGTCAATCCAGTTCAGTATGCCTTCGAGGGGATTATGGTCAACGAATTCACTGGACTAGAAATCGACTGTGTTGCCCCCTTTACCGTCCCGTTTGGCCCTGGCGTCACTCCTGAGCACCAGTCTTGTTTGATCCGAGGAAGTCGCCCTGGTACAACCCTAGTGAAGGGAGAGGATTATGTTCGCCTACAGTTTGGATACACGCGTGACCATCTTTGGCGGAATCTAGGAATCATCATTGCGTACTGGTTGCTATTCGCTGTGCTTTGCGCCATTGGATTGGAGCGCCAGCAACCTAACAAAGGAGGTGCAGCAGTGACAGTTTTCAAGCGCGGGCAAGCACCCACCACTGTCGTCAAGTCGCTTGAGAAAGGTGCCGATGCAGCGGATGAAGAAAGCGGTGCAACAGGTGTCATCAACCCCGCCAACGAGAAGCAGGAGGAAACTGTTGAGCAAATTGCGCGCAACGACACGGTTTTTACCTGGCAGAACGTCACTTACACTATCCCCACCAAAGCTGGCGAGAGAGTCCTGCTGAATGATGTTTCCGGATATGTGCGTCCCGGGCGGTTGACTGCGCTTATGGGAGAGTCTGGAGCGGGAAAAACTACCTTGTTAAACGTTCTGGCTCAGCGGATCGACTTTGGGGTTGTTAAGGGAGAGTTCTTGGTAAATGGACATCCGCTACCGTTGTCTTTTCAGCGCGCTACAGGGTTTGCAGAACAAGCGGATATTCATGAACCTACTACCACTGTCAGGGAGGCTATGCAGTTCTCGGCCTTGTTGAGACAGGGAAGTGAAGTATCCAAGGAGGAGAAACTGGCGTATGCAGAGAAGATTATTAGGTTGTTGGAGATGGAGGATATTGCGGGGGCTACGGTGGGGAAACCGGGGATGGGACTAAATCAGGAACAGAGAAAGAGGTTGACGGTAGGTTCTCTAGCGGATTCAGTGCTGCGGCACGGTTATTAACGGGTTGATTTAGATCGGAGTTGAACTCGCGGCAAAACCGGAGTTGTTAATGTTTTTGGATGAGCCTACGTCTGGCATGGATTCGGCTGCCGCTTACAACGTGGTTCGGTTCTTGCGCAAATTAGCAGATGCTGGTCAGGCAATGTATGTCACCTCAACATCGCGCCTTGCATGCATACTAACCAAGCGATAGTCTATGTACCATCCACCAACCCAGCGCCGTCCTCTTCGAAAACTTTGACGAGATCGTATTACTGAAATCCGGCGGAAGTCTCGTCTACCACGGCCCACTCGGCAAAGATTCCGAAACCATAATCCAATACTTCGAGTCCAACGGCGCACCAAAATGTCCCCCCAAGCGTAACCCCGCGGAATACATCCTCGAAGCAATCGGCGTCGGTGATCCTACCCGGAAATCTAAAGACTGGGGCCAAGTCTGGCGGGACTCTCCAGAGTCTCAACAGCGCCTTACCGAGATTCAAAACTTCATTGCCGAGAGGAGACAGAATGCTAGCCATACAGCTGATGAAAGACAATTCGCAGTGCCTATTATGACTCAGATGAAAGCAGTGATGAGACGTACCTTTGCTTCTTATTGGAGAAACCCGGATTATGTAACTGGAATCATGATGCTCCATATCTTCTGCGGCCTCTTCACAGCTTTCACCTTTTACCAACTCGGAAACAGCGTAATCGACATGCAATCGCGACTTTTTAGCATTTTCCTTACACTCACCATCGCTCCTCCTCTGATTCAACAATCACAACCTCAGTTCCTCGCCATCCGCGATCTCTTCACTGCACGGGAGAACAAAGCTAGAATCTACCACTGGACAGTCTTCGTCACATCCGCGATCCTCGTCGAAATCCCCTACCGATTTCTCGCCGGTACATTCTATTTCGTCGCTTGGTATTTCCCCGTCGGCTTCCCGCGAGACTCCGGTTCAGTCGGCTACTCCTGGCTATTGATGATGTTGTTTGAACTTTACTACATGGGCCTTTCCCAAGGAATCGCTTCCTTCTGTCCTAATGAGTTACTAGCCGCTATCTTGGTCCCGATATCCTTCCTTTTCATCATCTCCTTCTGCGGTGTAGTGGTGCCTTATAGTTCTATGCCCGAGTTCTGGAAAAGCTGGATGTATTGGACTTCTCCATTTACCTACATCTTTGAAGGCTGGCTTGGAGTTCTTGTCAACAATGTTCCAGTTAGATGTGCAGAGGAGGAATTTGCTAGGTTTACACCACCGCCAGGACTTGGTTGCGAGCAGTATGTGCAGGGGTTTATGAAGATGGCTGGCGGGTATGTAAGGGAAACTATTGAGGAAGGGCAGACTACTTGTGAATTCTGTCAAGCTAGTACCGGGCAGGAGTTTGCCAGGGGTTTCTCGGTGAATTTTGAGAATAAGTGGAGGAATGTGGGCGTGGTGGCGGGTTTTGTGGTGTTTAACATGGGAGTTGTGTTTGTGGGGAGTTGGCTTTATCTCGGAGGTGCGAAGAGGGTGTGGAGGGTGATAAGGAGGAAGTAGGGACGGCGAGGAGAAGGGGAAACGAGAATCGAGATTAGGGAGACTGTTACGGGGCCGTAGAAGAGAGATTGGATGGGGTAATGGGAAGATATGGTGGGTGATAAAAGTAATAGCATAATGGCAGCGAGGTTAGTTAGAAACTGTACACCCATATTCATGTCTTGGGCGATAGAAATTAGAACCATTTTATTCCGTCTCTATCTAAGCCTGTCTATGCACTTTATTAAATATCACTTTTATGTTTGTTTTTCAATATTGAAGTTTTATCCTGTGATGCCGCCAGCTGGGCTGCTGCAGAATTCCGGGAAAATACCACATGGTCTCAACGCCAACGGATTCTGGCGTGGGATTAGTCTAGGCGCTAGCCGTCGGCGTTACACAGGCAATGCCTACGTAGAGTAGTTCGCCTGGGTAACGCAGAGGGCTAGCGCCTGAACTAAACTCCAAGGTATTCTCGCGTGAGATGCGGCTAACGTTGGAGAGCTTTAGAGAGCTTGCGTCAATCTCGGCTCCGCCAGTGAAAACAATCCCATGAAGCGGTTTATCCACCATCTCCGCCACCGCTAAGCTTTGCTTACACGAGGTGAACGTTGGAAAGCTCGCTTCGAGCTTGGTAGATAAGTCTGCCAGGGAATAAATAGAATCCCATCACCCGGAAATGTTTCCAAGCAGTTCATCCGCCATCTCCGCTCTCGCTACGCTTCGCTTACGCAAGGCGAGCGTTAGCCCCATCCTAAGCTTACCCGCTGGCTCGAAAATATCCTACTTCCTGTGTCCTGGCGCTGTGTTTCCATAGCCCGTGAGTTGAGCCGCAATCAGAAACCTGGGAATCAATGATTTTAGCGAGAATTGATATCCGCTACGAAGCTCGTTTACGCCGACTTAACGGTAGCCCCATCATACCCTAGAGGAGTCGATGAAATATATAAGTAACAGAAAGACACACCAGCATCGTTATCAAATCTTCATCCTCAGCATAAAGTTCCAACGAAGATACACCAGCAACATGAACAACTATAACAACTATTTTTTCGTTCCTCAAGTTGGGGACTCTTCTTACGACCCCATTATCCTCGATGACGAGCAACCTCGTCCTTGTGCTCCTCGGAACCAACAAACTGCGTCCGTCATCTCCTCCACCACGGCCACCTGGCACCGACAAACTGCGTCCGCCACCTCCTCCACCACGGCCACCTGGCACCGACAAACTGCGTCCGCCACCTCCTCCACCACGGCCCCCTGGCACCAAGAAACTGCGTCCGCCACCTCCTCCACCGAACCGGGACCATCCACCAACGGACACCAAGTCCGCCGCAATTCCCCCTCTCACGTCGGACCATACACCCAACCGCAACCATCCACCGAAGGACAACAAGTCGGCCTCACCAATAAACAGCGAGAAGTATTAATCGCCCGAGCCCTTACAAGCATCAGGGAGCCTGTGGATCCCGCTACTCAGGCAGCCGCGGTTAGGGAGGCTGAACGGGTTCGTCAAGAAGCAGACCAAGCTCTGCAGGCTCTGAAGGCTCTGCACAAGCCTAAAGATCCTTGGAAGGAGCTTGAGTACAAGTTATTTCACGCGGCAGAGGTGTTGAACCTGTGGTGGGTTAATGCTAATGGAAATATCGTCATTAACCCAAAGGCTTTTGAACAACAGAATGAGTAAATCTTGTATTGATTACTTTTTAAAAAAGGGGACAAGGGGAATAGTTCGACATTGGTCCCCAGGCGTTGTTTTCGGCCTGTTGAAGTTATTCCCAACAGGAGAGGCAATTGCTGAATCAACGATGGGAGCGTGAAGAGGCCCCTAAGATTCATGTCGACTATTGCAGTACGTTTTTTTGATGGTGGATTTATTTTGATGGTGGATTTATTTTGATGGTGGATTTATTTTGATGGTGGATTTATTTTGATGGTGGATTTATTTTGATGGTGAATTTATTTTCATGGTGGATTTATTTTGATGGTGGATTTTTTTGATGATGGATTTTGTTGATGGTGGATTTTGTTGATGGTGGATTTTTTTTGTTTGTACGAGTTATGGTTTTACTTTGTTATTGTTTGAGTTGCATTCTTGTTCTTTATATTCTTACTCCCTATCTTTAATGTATTATTATACCAGCTCGAGCTATAGAGAATTGTAAGAAAAAATAAAAAATAAAAAATAAAAACCAATGTTTATTCTTTTACTTCGCGTAAACTTTAGAGCTTTAGAGTTGTAAAGTGGTTGACATTATTGTATTAATATTTGTTATTAATAAACAAAAGTAAACATGAAGACACAAACAAGGGAAGTAGGCATGAAGATATGGGAGGAGAGTGCATGTCCAGAAGTAGAAAGTCGAGCCATGTCATCTTGGGCTATTGATGTTGGTCTTGATAGGGGGTTGCTGTATTTCTTATGCTTGGTCATTATTCTTTGGTTTTGGTCATGGTGGAATAGTGGCTGAAGTCTCCATGTGGACTTAAACAACTAAGTGTATTGTGATGGCCATAATGAATGAATCAAATGATTATATAATGTCGAATGTCATCTGGTGATGTTGATCTTTACCTGTTGCGATCTTGAATAACTTTGGGGTATTACAACATTGAAGGGAAGGAAGCTCAGCACAGAAAGCAGAAGGAGAAGGCAGACACGCACTGTGACAATCTGCACGCTTATTAAGCTTAAATGCGTAGCCGTTGTCGTCGTTTGGTGTGCTGCTAAAGCAGCGGCAGAAATGAAAGCGGTAACGAAAACGGAGACTTTCATCGTACAGTTGTTGATCTGATGAAGTGTTGGTTGAAATCTGAGCTATGATTGACAAGTAAAATGATCCGTCTTTATACCAAACCTTGGTACTTATCCCTTACGCAGCAACAGCCCTGCATTCCTATCGCGGGGCTGTTCATAGTCGACAGAAGTAGCAAAATGATATTGATCTACGCATGTATGAGTTGTTGAATATGTAAGTAGATACCCGCATGAAATGCAGTTTTACTGCGCTCGTCATGGCACCATGCACCTAGTAATTGTGAGATGAATTGTAGTTTCTGCATTCACTTTATGTAGGCAAAGGGCGGAGAAATGTAGGTACTGTAGCGATAATCGAGGTTCGTATTACATCAGTAGCCAGTGATCTCTGTACAATACGTTTCACCAGCATCCGAAGAGTGTGTATATTGCAATAAGTAGGTCGGCAGCCGCAAATTTTCACAAAACTAGAAACATACTTCTTTAACTAATATCACTTCGTCTATATGAACCGGGTATATATTCTAATATCTCTAATGTAATAGGACCAGCTTGAAGGGATGTTCCGAGTTAGGAGACAACGGTCTAGGGTCCGTTGCGGTTGGGAGGCATCGGGTTGCGGTTACGGTTGTAATTGTTTTGAATACCCTTCGGTCCTGTGGGCGGGGGACTCTTCAGGCCCATCTCTTTGGCTAGAGCTGTCTCCTTTGCTGTATCCGCAGTATACCCCTTCAACGCCTCCCTCAACGCCTCATCCATCTCATCCCCCGTCGGCATCCTCGTCACCAACATCGGACATTTCTGCCTCAGAACCTTCACCACCGTCTCTAAATTCCTCCTAGTCTCAACCCTCGGATCCAAACAAATCTCAAACGCAAACTTATTATCCGGTTCACTCCTCATATTCACCGGCTGAAACCTTCTCAAGAACCCCTCCATAATCCCCTCCACCTCATGGCGTTCCATAGTTTCCGCACGAATAGTTTGATGCCCATCACCTCTTTCGAAAACCCGTTTGTGAGTAACATTTCTTATTCCATTAATAGGCCGAGCGTTGTGGTAGTGAACCCAATGTAATGCAATAAAAGTGAGGCCGAGGTTACTTAAATCCTGGAACAGCTGCTGGCGCTCGCGTTTTTGGTGGTTGTTCCGGTCAGCGATAACGACGGGAGAACTCCGGAAGGCCTGAGATATCTGGTCACAGAAAGCTTGTGCCTTAGATTGGCCGCGCCGTGGAGTGATGTTGTCGTTTTGGATGTGACCCCAGTTGAAGAGGTAAACAAGGGCGGAGGCGAGAGTTGTTTTGCCGCAGCCGATGGTGGCGATGGGGATGAGGACTAGTTTGGTACCAGTTGATGTTGATGGAGTGGGAGGGTTGAAGCCGGAGAAAGCGGGGGTGTTCTGGGGATTGGCGGCGTTACTATTTCTGCCGGCGTTACCAGTGTTACCGGTGTTGAAAGCGTTGCCAAGTCCCTGCTGGACTGTGTCGTTTCCCTTCTGTGCCCGATGAGCAAGAAATGCATTACGGAGGCGTATAATTCCCCTATTTTTCTCGAACTCTTGCACAGCTCCAGGGTTCTGGAAAAAATATTGGTTGGCGAATTGGAGGTATTCTCTTGTGATTGCAAAATGTTTTTGAATTCGAGGTTCCCGGTTTTGAATCATATCCCTGGTTGCTTCCCGCCATTGTTGATACATCAGATATGGCTCTTCGAATTTGTATTTGAAGAACCATGTGTTCCAATCTTCGGTATCTGGTCCAGAACGTGCCTTGCAACGGATAACAAAGCCTTCGATTTCTTTTCCTTTGTAGTTCCCCTTTTCTCCTACTGTCTCTAGAAATTTCTTCACGTCAGAAACAGTATCAAACCTTTCGAGTGTAATTTTCTTGAACCCCCATTTATCCGCAAACTCCGCCACCTCGTCCACGGAATAAGTGACAAATTCTCGTAAGTTCAAGTTAATTCCATGAAGATATAATCCAGCACTGTCCCCCTCATACGGAATCACATGTTCCTCAAACGTATCATCACACAGCTCCGCAACAGCCGTTGCATTCGCCTGATATAAAGCCAACGCCAGATCGCTCCTCTTCTTACCCAATTCCTCTAGCTGCCGGTCAACCCAACGTCTACCACGGCCGGCATGATCTCCAATGGCATGTTTGCTGGTTACCAGTAATGTTCCATCCTGTAGCCCGGAAATGAGGATAATGCATCCATTCTCTTTCATAGTAGCCTCATACGGACCCTGGGTGTTCTGGGTAATCCAGTCCCATTCTGTACGGTACGTTTCTCGGATATCGAAGAATTTATCGTAGCCTCTTAAAGCAATCCGGTTACTGTCGTTTTCTGAGTCGTACAAGGTAAATAAGCCCCGGGCATAGATTGGAAGTGTAGGGCGTTTGAAGGAGTTATCGTTAAACTTCCAGCAGTCGAGGGTATACATGGTCTCCGGGACATGGTAGGCGGTCCTTCGGCTACCGTTGGGGGTACGTTCGATGGAGCGGAGGGATTGAATGAGGTTATTGATTTCGACTGGGCTTTGATGCGCGAACGGCGGTTTGGGGGGTGATAAGGAAGTCATGATGGCTCGGTGACCAGAAGAGGAGATCAGGCGGGAGCCTGGTATTTGTCGTGTCCTGGAAGAAGGAATTAGACCTGTCACTTGCAGTCTGCTTAACCACTTCTGGAGCACTCTTATGATGTTGGAGACACGTACTGTTGCAGGCATCCAACACTATTCAAGTGCGGGATCCAAAGGGCCGGAATGGGTGGGGGTTCACCGGCAGCAGTAAAGTTGGACCAACGAACCGGAATACGAAGGGGTTGCCGACGGCGAAAGGAACGGAAGAAGCTCATGACGACAGTGGGGGTTGAGACGCGAATCTCGCAACTCGACGCGACGCGCTAAATAAGCCTCTTGGCGTCTACATGTGATAACAAGCGCGTACTTTTAAATCGCTTATCTATATCCCACACTAACTCTTCTTGCTCAAGCGTGCCAAGATGTTGCTCCCTGTGTGGCTGCATAAGCTTTGAGCTTAATCTCTCTTCTCCTCACCTCATGGCGCCTCTCTCGACGCTCCGTTTCCACCTCCACTTTCCATACCTCCCCGCACTTCTCCTTCTCTTTTCAGAGCTTGCAGAACTTATCCTCACGTCACCACGAATTCGTCTCCTAGAAGCTTCAATATGTCGCAGGCACTACCTTGCGTACGATCCCTCAGTGATAGCTCCCGACGGCAGCATCGATGAAGCTCTTTGCAAGCTCGAAGATATTCAAACGCGTCTTGCATATATCCGAGGATGGCAGGTGTTTTTTGAAGCTATCCCCGTCATGGCTTTGGCAGTTCCATGGGGTGCTCTAGCGGATCGTCTTGGCAGGAAGAAGGTACTCGCTGTGAACTTTGTGGGGTGTATGATGCATATCTGCTGGTTTCTGCTGGTTTGCCATCCCCGGAGTACGATGAGTGCAGAATGGGTCTGGGTTTCGGCTTTGGCGTTTGCTCTTGGTGGCGGACCTCGGACGGCGGGAGTGCTTATCATGGCGTTGGTGAACGATACTTCCCCGAGTACTGAACGGTACAGCTGCATGCCCAGGTACGCAGATATCAATGACTGATGGAGAATAGGAGTGAACGCTTTTACTACACCTACTCCGCCTTCCTCGTAACGGAACTCGTGGCGATGCCTTTAGCATCTTTCATGATGTCACAATCTATCCTCCTCCCCTTCGCAGTCGCCCTAATATCCCTCATCGCCTGCTTCCCCATCCTCGTCTCCATCCGTGGAGTGAAGCGTCCAACACCTCCTTCGCCTCGACGATCCTCCTCCGACGAAGCCAACACCGGTCTTCTCGATCCCTCTCCGAATCCCGAACGATCGGAACATCCCTCGGCTCCCCGAACGACCATCTTCACAAACCTCCGCACCATCCTCGCCTTCCTTCGTCCCCTCCTCACCAATCCCTCGATCCTCCTTGTCCTCCTCGGCCACTTCCTCTGCCCCGTGCGACAGGAGCTCCTATTCCAAATCCTAATCCCTTACACCTCGCTACGATTTTCCCTCCCCATCGCCTCAGCCGGGTTGCTACTTTCCGTCGTCGCCTTCGCCAACCTCCTAATCTTCCTCTTCGGTCTCCCCTTAGCAACTCGGTATCTCCGTGCCCTCGAGTTCTCTCCAGCTAAAATCGATGCATACACAGCTTCCTACTCCTCGCTCATCCTGGCCGTCGGTTCTTTTCTCATAGGAATCGCCGGGGTATTCCCAATGTTGGTTATATCGACGCTGGTGTTTGCAGCGGGATTCGGGATTAGGTTGGGGTTGCTGAGTTTGTTGACGAGTATGGTGGAGCAGGAGATGGTGGGGAGGGTTTATACTTTGGTTACGGTTGTCGAGGGGGCCGGAGAGATGGTTAGTGCGCCGGTTTTGCAGGGGATGTGGGCGTGGGGATTAAGGATGGGAGGCGGGTGGAAGGGGGCGCCATGGTGGGCGGGAGCGGTGGTTTATGTCGCGGGGTGGTGGGCAATTGGAAGAGTCAAGACGGTGGATACCAGGGAGAGATAGTGGAGCTGGGAATGTCGTGCTGATACCACCGGTGTGTGAACATGGATATCACCTCATCCAGCGATGAGGTTAGATGGGGCGAAGAGGTCGCCTGTGTTACAGTTATCGGATATAGAGAATCTATGTCACATTTTGATACGTTTGCACTGTACTATACAGTCTTCCGCGGTATCCCTTTAGGGTAGTCGCTGGGATTGACCGCGGTGCCATGCAACTAATCTAGACACGGTCTGTATTAGCTAATAGTGTCAATGTATCATAAGGCAAGATGGCCGAGCGGTCTAAGGCGCCAGACTCAAGCTTGAGTTTCGGAGTGGATCACCACACCGAGCATTCTGGTCTCGCAAGAGGCGGGGGTTCGAATCCCCCTCTTGTCAGCTTTTTTTTTAATTTTTTTTTATGGGGTTTTGTTGCTTTTTTGTGGACGGTGGGGTGGACAGATTTCTTGCGGCGGGTTTTGTGGGGAGAGTTGAGTGACAGCGACGGGGAAGGCGAGGGATGGGAAGTGAGACATGGACTGTCAATCGGGCGTACTTATGTTTTTCGCTCGTCATCACGATCCACAGTAAGTGAGGACAGCGAAGAGTTAATCAAGGAAACATATCTTCGTCTGTGCATGGCTCGCGCAGTTCAGGCAGGGAACAAGCACCGGACAGACTAGATCTCTCTCACGGCAGTAAACAGAAAACATCAACCACCCAAGCAAATCTCGAACCAAAGGCCTGAATCACTTCAATCGGCTGGCCCACCTTTGGATTGGACTGAGACTTATACAAAGCGGGTATAAGGCAGTCCGGGTGCGGCAGTAGGAGTTGGGTTCTAGGTATGTACTCGTATGGAGCCATAGTATGATGGAGAGTTCTGAGACTACCACAAGGAACGGAGCAAGCAGAAAAACGAAAGATACCGACAGAACGTCGAAACATCCCTTGCGGCCTGGGAGAAATCAAAAAAAAAAAAATCCTCCATCTCGCAGACAATCGCAAGGGAGTACCATCGCTCGCTGCGCAAAGAAAAAAAGAATTCTGACAAGAGGGGGATTCGAACCCCCGCCTCTTGCGAGACCAGAATGCTCGGCGTGGTGATCCACTCCGAAACTCAAGCTTGAGTCTGGCGCCTTAGACCGCTCGGCCATCTTGCCTTTTGATAGTTTGAAAGCATTAGCTACTATATTAAAAATTATTATTTATGCGAGATGTGAATGCAATACCGAGCAATGGGCTGTCCATGGTAGCTGAAAGGTGATAGTGGTAGATAACTAGTGATTGTAGTTGATTAATGCAGAATGAATCTCCGTCATAATTCTAAATGGAGCATAAGTTGGCACAACGCGCAGAAAATAATTTGAATGGAGCGCTGATAAGTATGGTACCATCCCTATGGGAGTTCTTAACTTCACTCGCCAAGAAGATTTGCCGTTAGGCTCTTCTCCAGAATATCCCATTGTGATATTGTGTGCTGCTATTACGGTCATTTCTTCCATCCAATATTTTTAATTTCATCGTATTATTATGACCCCATGCGAAGTTATTACATTGTCTTCCGCCATCCTCTCGTGTTTCTTTTGTCCTTCTTTGTTCTCGCTTTTTCCCATTTATACATTCGCCTCTGCCTTGTGGTGCCGCCGTCAAGTCAGCTGTGCTGTCTTTCGGTATTTACAGTCCGTTCTCGTCTTCAACCCAGCGTACTGCCGCACGTTTTCCTTCGTCCTCTGTCTATCTATTCTCGTACAGGTACCTATCTAACAGTGTCTACTTCTGCTACAACTTCTGCCATATCCCCTGATTTGTGTCAATGAATATAAACGGCCCGTCACGGCACTCGGTTTGTCCAATTCCAAGGTGAAGCTGGTAATACTTCCTCAAAGCCTGCCTAAATCTCATGAAACTCTCTCGCAATTTCATTCTATTTAACGTGATGGATTAGCGATATGGCATCAAATGAACAGCTCTCCGGAAACTCACTGCTTATCCCCTCGTCTGTTTTAACGTAGTGGGGCAACGAACTTGCTCCCAACAACCATGCATCAACCACAACGATTGTAACATGTTTTTTTAGAGATATATTCTTCCGATGTAATAGAATCAATTCATCGCCTTCGATAAAGAGAATTCCGTGGTTATGCTGTGCGAAATCGGAATTCCCAACGTGGGTCTCCAAGCGAGGTTTTTCCCATGGCTTGGCAAAACCACAAGAAAAAAACCTCGCGTGAGAGCAAAAACAATTCTTTGTGACCACAAACGAACAGAGTTTCCTGCTCTAGGACTTGGATTATCTTTGTCAATATTTGAAAGTTGGAGTGGATATGGTATAGTATTGGTGGAGCTATTACCGTTTTGTTTTTGAGATTCTGCACGACGTGACCCGTCATGGGGCAACTACGTACAGTGTAACAGACGAGGGGATATCAGTTGTGGTTGATGCGTGGTGGTTAAAAGAAAGTTATTGGTCCCACCGTGGCGCCATTAGCAGAACGTATTTATCTACGTATTAATGAAATTGAAGGTTTATTTTATTCACCCAGAGGAGAGAAGTTGATTTGCACGATGGAGTTCTTTGAAGAAATTTACAGGAGCTTATATAGACATGAAAGAGAAAAAATAGACACGTTTACAAAAGAAAGAAAACAATACCGATAAACTGATTATCATCCAATTATTCTCCAAATTACTCCGAGTGGCCTGATTAATGCGTAAAAGCATAACGTGGCAACTCCGACTGTGTGGCGACTCCGATTCTCATTGTGGCAATCCCGAGCCTTACGTGGCAAATGATGAGAGTGATAATGAGAGCATCGGAGAGTTTTCGACGATAATGCCGTTGGATTCTGTCACGTATAAGTAATTTTGATTAAATTATTGATTATTCTGCCAGTACGGGGCACGCCAATTTGGTAAATTTTCCTCTAGAACCTATTTTGCGGGGGCAGAGGGAAAACCTGCCTGTTATAGTCAGGTTCAGGAAAAACTCTGCCATTCTCATATCATCAGTTACCACCACCCTGTTTTTTCTATTTACATTGTTTGGTCCACATGTCCTGCATTCCTTCCCTTCGTTTCAGTCTCTTCGTGTCACCCTTCAGCTAAGTTACCTTGCTTGCCGTTGGGTTTATGCTCATCATGTTAGTCACGCTTGTTCCTTTCATTCATTGGACTAACGCCGGTAGCTAGGACGCCAACCCTGGGTAACCAAGCTGCCAGTGGGGGCGACACAGGGCTCGAACCTGTTGGCTTTGCGCAGATGCAGGGAATCATACCACTACACTACTGGGGTCGCTCCCTACGTATAACTAATCTCTCTATCGCTAGTACATATGCGACATCCATATTCCTCTGTTCCTCCTCCCCGATTTTCCTCTGTTGCTGCACTATCCAATATGATCTCATCAAATACATCAGAGAGGGAATTACACGGAACCGCCGAATATCTGTTCTGTTGACGTTACTTATGTAACATTCAAAGCTTTTCTGGAAAGAATTATTGAGTCCCAGACTCAACTGTCCCTCAGAGGGTTTGCCGCAGGAGGGAGTGAATAGCTGAGGATCGTGGAATTTCTGGGTAGTTATATCCACAACTTCAAATTCTACATGACAGTTGCCATTATTTTTAAGCGTTAAACGTTGAGTCGAACGCCCAAAGTCGAAAGAATACGTACCATCTCACAAACCGTAGATTCTTAAATACTCCATATTGGGTGTAGGTTATATGGCATGCCGGGCAATTGGCCTTGTCTGAGGATCGCTCTTTCTTTCCGGGAAGTTCGTCTCGCTGATGCAACTCAATATCCATAGAGAGAGATGCTCCTGGAATTATATCTTTCTTCCAATCTTCGAAAACAAAGCCTTGTTCTGGAAGGTTCGTGGGCGATGCTGAACTCAAGTGCTTCAACAAAGGTAATTTCAGGATCCCGGTCAAATAGCCTCGATAGCATGAGATAAAATTCCTTATCGTGATAACTCATATCAAAACACATTTCTGTCACTTACTACCTATGATAATCTATCGCTTGAGGAGAAATAGGTGGGGAGATTCCACGTACATATGGCGATTTACACCATTCATATGGCACTAAAAACCTTCGTTCCATGGCATCAATAAACCGTATGGGTTTGTAGTGAGAATCCCATTCATCGATGTTATTGCGAGCGTCTGCACGCTGACACCAACTCAAAACTGCGATAGTGTTCTCATGAACTGCGTGCAGAGTCCGTCTAGTCACAGATCAATCAGCACAACGCGAATACTTGAGGTTTATTCAGTATGCTTTGACTTACAATGTGCTAACGGAATATAGAAGTTCACTCGCTCTAATGTTGCGATCCAAGTTTCCATAAAGTTCATTAATTCCATTCTGCAGCGTCGTCGACGTCCACCTCAACTTCAAATACGAATCCTTCGTCTTTTCCCTTACCCTCCGGGTTTCAACCAAACCTCGTATTTTTCTGTAATCTTATCAAACTCCGTCATAAGCTTCTGGCTTCGTTCAAGAGAATCCTTCACCGCATTCCTCATATCGTCGGGTAGTGATGTATTCAGGTCCATGTCTTGCATGGCATCCTCGATCGTCTTCCCCATAATATTCCGTAGATTCTTGAGGTTTTGGTATGCGACTAACGACCCTATACTCTCGCGACGACAATGGTAGGTTCGGATCGCAATCTTCCCTAGCGCAAGAAAGTCGCCAATGCCGAACCAGAAGGACATTTCGAGGGTATAGTTGCAAGTCGTGTAGAGTGCGATTGAAGAAAGAAGTTGGGAGTTGATGGAGGGCGTATATGATAAAGCAGCACTTTTGCAAGGCTGTGAGATCCAGCTGTAACCCCCACGTGGTTACCCCGCTCTGGGGTTACACAGCGACGTGGCGATGAGCATATGTATGTTGCGTTGAGAAAACATCCGAGGCACACTTGAATATCTTAGAGAACGGGATTTGATTGGAAGCCTACTTCGCAAATGTCTCAGTACCGAAACATTACGGCTGGTTAGCCGAGTGAGCTCGCATGACTAATATACGTACAGCCAGCCGTTGCTTTACATTATATTAATCTCGACCCCAGTCGTTCTTACGTTGGCTAAAAAGCTCAGCGCAGGTCACGCGGGATTAAAAGACTTGGGGGGAGGTGACAGGGGAGATCTGGAGTGGCTTTGGCCCCACAGCCACGCGGAAGACACGATATTTCCAAGACCTAAAGTAAAATGTATATTGAATAGCCTGTAATAACCAAAATCCAAACGACCGTATAATGAACCCCTTTCTTTGATATCAATAATACATCCGAATTCCATGAACAAAAATTTGTAAAACTGAGAATCTACAGCACATCTTTCGAAAACTCCCTATAAATCCACCTAACAGGATCATCCTTCGAATCCTGATCCCACCACCTCACCAACGCCGATTCTCTTCCTTCTAAATTCTGTCTAAAAATCTCTGAATGCGATGGACTGCTTAAGTCTTGGACAGGAAACATACGCCGGGGTTTCTGATGGTGCTCAACACTGGGGGGCAAAAAGTGATGTGGACTGAAGTCTTCTATGAGATTTTGGTTATGGAGCTCATCACCAAGGTATACTGGAAGATCTAGCATTATATCGTCGTCATTGTCCTCGTTTTGATGGTTGAAGGTATTGGTCCGTTGTTTCTTTGGCGAGCGTGCTTGTCTTTGGCTAGTACCATCTTCTAGATCCGAGGAGGTCCCTCGTTGATTGGAGGCCGAAGTGTTGGTCTCCGCCGGCTTTACATCCTTGTTTCCCAGCCGTCTTTGTCTGCGGCGGGAACGGGATGATGTACCAACGACAAGCTGAATAGAAGGTCTTGGTGGATTCTCAACACTGTGGGCTGTGGCTGCTCGTGTCCGATGTCGAATGGAGTCCTGTGTAGAGCTGTGAGGTTTTATTGTCTTCTCTTCGTCGGAATCTGCAGTGGCGTTGGTGGGTCCTGGTGCATTATGAGCACGACTGGCCGTGGCTACTCGTATTCTATGAATAAAAGCGTCATGTGTAGAGCGTTCAGGTTTTATTGTCTTCTCTCCTTTGGAATTGTCACTGGCGTTGGTATCGTTGGTACGTGTGGGTCGAGATCGTTTTTTGACCATTGTGGGCAAAAGATGTGGCGATTTGGAGAAAACGTGAGAAGATATTTAAACGCTGGAGATGCTGGGCGATAATGAAAGGTATGAGTGGAGTGGTTAACTCAAGATTGATATCGCTACATGGAAGTTGGTGGGTGACGCTATGTGCCGCAGAGCTACATGTATCACGCTAGCGATGTTTAGAATCGTTTACAGTACACTCAAAAGCCATACAGAGTTAATTTGTAGATACTGATTAATCTGTGGTTGGAGGATAAACTTGATAGGAGTATTTGAGAGTCAAAGATATGGGATCATGACTTGTCACGCGACAATTGAAAATGAGCCTTGATGTAGTTTGAGTGTTTAGATGGGAAAAGCACGCCGCACAGTTGACGAAGCGAAAATCTACAACTGCCCAACGCGTCGACTTTGGCGCGCTACCCAGCACAGATCCCAAGAGCTACCGACCCGGCGTCTCCAGAAGTGTCGTCGGGTCATTCCCGATTTCGAGACTTAGCGTATCGCGCCTATGCCGAACCGAGCCGAGTCACTCGGGAGGCCGACCAATGCTAAAGATTGCCGACGTCGGCGATTGGCGCGCTAATTGGATGCTTCAAAGAACAAAGCCTCATGTTCATAATAATAAGCAGATACAGATTACACAAAAGGTAACACAAAAAGCATGATTCGGGTACTAATCTCAACTTCGCAGACTTCGCTAGTCAGTGAAAAGTTGCATACATCTTATTCATTATGACCACCATTTTCGGGGCGTCGGAGCGCGAGGATGACCCGATTGAGTTTATGCATGACGTTACATCTTGTTGGATCCGTTTCACAAGGTTGAATACACATACCATCAACCAAGTTCTCTCACCGGTCCAGAATTCTCAGCCCGGAATAGCCCGGCAAATCCCACCCCAAGAGATTACGGGAACACGATGGCGGGAAAAAAAAGCACGACCGACGCTCCGATGAGGTAACCGAAATAACTTCCTCTTACCATGAATCAAGAGTCGACTAAGCATCCTGACTTTATAAAATCCACCATCGACTTCCTCTAGATAATCTTCAATTCCCACAATCTTCCCGCCGACAGAACCTACAGCAATATCACCATGGCTTCCCACCATAAACTCGAACCCTACCTAACCATCACCGTATTTCCCCTCCACACCCCCTCTTTGCTCCCCTCTAATGTATCCAGGCAGAAGTCGCGTCATCCCACCCCATCGGTCCCCTCAGCACCGGCGGCACACAGATCTTCATCAACATCGCCTCCTGTACAATCGAGACTCTTCCTGGGAGATATCCCTTCCCTATCCCCTCCCTCATTACCGCCCACTAAACAACACCCCCAACGACAAGCTAACAATGAACACCAAAGGTATCGAGCACCCCATCCACGGCACCCATATCCTCGGCGGCGACTGGGTCCACCTAGACCCCGACAATCATCATCTCCGAGTAAACGTCCATGTAGTATTCTCAACCGATGACGGCGCTGTGATTAGTTACCGGTCTGGGGGCGTGGTGGAGATTACTGAGGGGATTATGCGGATTTTGATGGCGGCCCCCGGCCCCGCCCCTCTGGCCCTGCACTCCCAGGATAAAGAGGATGATTGGTCTGTAACGGAGGATAAGGAGGTGAAGGAGGTATACCACCCGTTGGGTTTAAAGACGGTAAATTGGGGTAATGTAATTGTTATGCCGAAATTTGAAGCAAGTCAATCCCACCACCCGGACACCCCACCACCCCCCTCTTGCACCCCTTAGCTAACAAAATGTACCTACAGACAGAAGCAGAGAAATATAAACACCTCTCAAACTCCATCTTTATTGGGAGTGGGCGCTTTCTGGTTGAACCCGGGACTGGGAAGGTTAAGATTCAGCACCGGGTTAGTAGAGTTGATGCTGTTGATATGGGGGTGGATGGCACGGGGGAGGGACCACGGGATGGATCCATGGGGGTTGGTTTGCATGAATGATGGGAGAGTGGAAGACTCAAGAGGAGGGTTATCGGCGGAGATATCCGGAGATATTGACCGTATCACGGGCGTGCGCAGGGCTTGAGTAAAATCGCACGTGCTAGGTCTAATGTTTTTATTTTTATTTTTTTAAAACAAATTCCTTCTCCATTATCCGTGTAGGATTTAAGGATAAGAGCTGACTATCAAACTGACAGAATATTGATTTCAGGAAACTTGAGTTGTTGTGATCGATCGACTTGGTTCTTCTGTCAACAGAAATCAACCTCCTTATTTACAACAATTCATGCATTCGGATCAATGAACCTCTTGATCTGATACAGTACTATACATCCGTAGATGCCGGATTGCTAAACCATAAAGAACTTGTAATACCCTAAAGTTATTCAAGATTACAACAAGCAAACGATCGACATTGGTATCACAGCACAGCACTTGACATACGATTATATCATCAATCATTATTCAGTCATTACATCAGAAAATATCCTCCACTGCCAAAGCCCAAGGATAATGACCAAACATAAGAAATACGACAAACCAATATCAATAGCCCACAACCCATCATCCAGGGTAAGCCATATGCAAAGAAAATGATCCAGGACCAGATAATGAGCATAACAAGGCATCACCATATGTGACATAGGGACACCAGAATCTGCAGGAAAAGCTGCAGGAGCCTTGGAGGCCTGTTGGCAAATCTCCAAAGGGTTTGGAGAAGGTTCATGGTGAACCTGCATCTGGCAACAGAGGGTTGGCGATTGACTTTTGTCAGAGCCTTGGAATGCTGGCAGCCCAGCTCAGAAAGACAGGGTGTAATGGCGGTCATGGGCAAAGTATTGGGCAGAGAACCTGGGGGCTCTAGACTTGTTGTCAAGGCTTGTGAACTGTGACATGTACTCTCAAAAAACTTCAATGTTAGATCTCTAAAGCTGTGTCATGCAGAAACTGAAGAGGATGCATGTTTAGAAGTAAGAGACAGGCCAGAGGACAGAAGGAGGAGAACCAAGCAAGAGTGGCAGCAGCAAAGAGGACAAGGGCTGAAACTGAGATAGAGGCAGAGGCAAGGACGAGGACAGGGATGAGGACATAGAGGTTCCAAGTATTTATTTGGTGAGATAAACAAATAACTATGTAAGGAGAAAAGGAAAGGAAACAGAATGGTGGGAGGAGAAGTCCTCTTATATATACAATTTCTCCTTCCACACCGAGGTGCTAAACTAGCAGACCCTAAACCCTTAACCCTTAACAAACTAACACAAGCTAACTAGAACCTCCTAGAACTTTACAAACAGGCGTGGCTGTGCAACCACTAACAAACCCTTGAATGATGTCATACTGCATATGACTCACTGCTAAGTGCACAGCCACACAGATAAGCCATGCCACTAATAGCCACAGCACACAGGTGTTAAGCAAGACAATCAGATAAGGAAAATGAATGCGAAAGTAAGGAAATAAGAAACATAGGGAAGTGTAGATACTTGAGCCATGATACATGGAAGCAATCTTGGACTCCCCAATACATCACTGCAAACTCCAGTACTTGGTCAAGTAGGTTAGTTATGATTAGCCTAAATGGGAGGCAGCCAAACTTCACTCTGAGAGTAAAGCTATTGATGGATTCCATGAGAGGTACCCAGACAAACCTGGACCACTACCTGATATCTAATGAAACTACTTCACTAGAGTTCAGCCCAAGTAGGGGGACACTGTCATGGCTCAACTTTCCACTCTTAGTTATGTTTGCTATTTTCTTGTTTTCACATTTACTTTTGTTATCTGTCTGTCTTGTTCAACCCTTGCATGCCACAGCATTAAGTGGCATTAAATGCCTGTATCTCTGTGTGCTTACCCATGAGTCATATATTCTATGACATCATTTAGGGATTTTGTCAGTAGTTGCTTAGTGGCATTTGTTAGGAAGCCACTCTGGCTTCATGCTTACCTTTGTCCCCATCCTCATCTTTGTCTTGGCTTTCATCCTTGACTCTGTCCTTATCCATGTTCTTGCTGTTGCCTCAGTTCCTCTTCCTGAGTCCTCTTGCCTTTGTCCTTTGGTTGGCCTCACGACTTCTAAACAAGACTTGCCACCTCCTCCACACCATTCACGCCTCTACCAATCTCCCTCTCCTGGTTACGGCGCCAAATCCAACACGCATACGTTGAAGAATGGACCTCGTGGTACAACTCCACACCGAAACCCAAGACATATGCCGCACCACACAAGCGCAAGCTGGATGAAGCATACACTACCCTCCCTCGAAAGCTGTCAACGGCGATACTGGGACTTCGCACAGGACACGGATACTTTCTCGATTGCCTCGCCCACCCCCCCACCGACAAATACCCCTCCCGCTCGTGCACATGCCCCCTCCATCCCCCACAAACCCCCAAGCACCTCCTACTCTCCTGCCCCCTATACACCGCCCAGAGAATAGAACTACGACGAACGCTGAAACTACCTCGACACGGACGACTCACCGCCAACCACATCCTCTACACCAAAGCCGGAACCAAAGCCCTGACCACCATGATCTCTGAGACGAAGATCGCCACTGCCGAATGGGCACACACAAGGTTAGGTTGCAACCCCACGGAGCGGAGCTTACCCGAAGCAGTGACCCTGACCCTAGGCTGGGGAACATTACAAGACCCCGATGACGAGCACAATGAAGAAATGTAAAAAAAAAAAAAAAAAAAAAAAAAATATATATATATATGTATGTAATGACGGAGGAAGGGAAGGAGAGAGGGGACGCAGTCGCAGCGAGGCGAAGGGTGATATACGATGGATTTCCCAGTTTTTTCTTATGTTACCGGGGAAGGGAGGTGAATCGGAGACGACGGGACGGGGAGGACGAGAGACGGGGATGTGGGACACTGGAAAAGAGGACGGCGAAGAGGGAGAGAGGAGACGATGGGAAGGGGAGAAGGAGGAACGGAGTCGGAGTGCAGAGAGAGGCACGGAAGGGAGCAGGGTGCTGACGAGGGGACGTTTCTTTTGTTCACTTCATTTCATATCCTATGTACTTTGCTTTCGGAAAAAAAAAAAAAAAAAAAAGGGGGTGATTAATGGGACGGGGAAGGGAGGAGGACAGGGAGGATTACCCGGCGAGGAGGCCTCCGAGCAAACAGGGCTCACGGACCAAACGACGAGAGATGGAAAGAACCAACAGACACAGCAGGGGGGCTACAACCCCGCCCAGCAAGACCGCTCTGGGGCGTTCCCAGTGGATACCAGGAGTAACTCCCTGGCACCTAGCAATGTATGAGAAGAGTAGCATCCGCCATAACCCTACGGTTGCAAGCGTGTATGAATAATAAATAAATAAATAAATAGACTTCTAAACAAGGATCCTCTTCAGTTACTTCTCAAAAAAACCTTGGAGATTCCAAGTTGAAGTTATTACTGAGAACATTCCATAGTTGAGAAGCCTTGGAGACTAGTTAGGAGCCCTCAGGTTCTCTGCACAATACCTTGACCCCAAACACTGTGACACCTACTCTCTATGTGGCACTCAAGATGTCCCATTGTAAATCCAATGGATGTAAGAAACATCGTGCAAAAACATGAGAAATATGTAGACAAAGCATGAAAGCAGACGGCAACTAAACCGACGTAATTGAATAGTGGCGTGCGATTCTAAAGGTACCTCTCACTTCGCCTCCACCACCATGCCTTCCCCAGCCTCCTTGCCACAGGCATAAGTATTTACACATTCATGCATGAAATCTTCGCCCAGGCATTCATCTTCAACTGTAAAAATATGAGATAGCATAGAATGTTGAAGTTGTACAGGGTGCGGAGTGACAACTGCCGACATCAGCAAACCTCAAAAAAAATTCGCAATTGTAGACAGAGCGTACTCCGAGCCAGCCGAGCTCCGCATATAAAAAAGCTTAAGGAGTAGAGCTTGGCCAGGTTACCAAAGTGCAAAGCATCACTCGAACAATGGTTGAGTGAGCTATCAAGCGAGCACTCTCCGAGCATGCAAATCATGTAATCTCACGGTTGTATTCAAATACCACGATAACGGAAGGTTTGAATTAAATGTACGTCAGTTCACGAGTATATGATTACATAATTATGTTGCCAAACATTAGAGCAGTTGATAAAATGAACGCACTGAAGGAGGAGGGGATGATGGTACCTATAGATCACAGATTTGAAAGTTTATTATTATCTAATAACTTATCTGATTATACTTCTCTAAGAGCATGATTTTCTACAGTATTGGTTTTGTTTTGGATCAGTATATTTACTATAGCGGTGCATGCATTCTAGCTAGAATATGGCGCCACTTGCCCGAAGAGCCTGCCCCGTTAGGGGCCTTACATGTGTCTCCCCTAGTCCTGTCCACCGTCCAAATAATCAAATAATGATGAAGATGTTAGTTGTGGCACCCCCGCCGAACGCCGTGACCGCCATATAAAAATAACGAAAGAGACACCCCCGGTAATCTGACCAAAGCCTACATCGTATCGCCATGATAACCAAAAGAGATACCCCCTTAATCCTGGCCAAATCCTACATATAAGCCCTGTCATCCGCCTCCGGCTTGTCTCCTTCGAATTCCACCAGCGGCCTCTCTCTCGGCTTCTTCCCCACCCTCATTCTATCCAAAAACCACACCATAGCCTGTGTGGCTTGCTCCTTATTAAACAACTCCGAGATCGGCTTTCACCAGTATCTCTTCCATCTCGGCCGGATGTCCTTAGCCACTGTATGCCATAGTGTCGTTATGTCGTCCTTCCAGTGCATGCAGTTTTTAAATAAATGTTCTCTGGTCTGACGGACCTCCTCCTGACACCATCAGCAGGTGTCCGAATCAGATGTCTTGATCTTATGCTTCAGGTACGGAGCAATCATGGCATGGCCTATCATTAGCTGGTAATATCGAGAAGCTAGTTCCTTCCGCGTACGGTGTAGTTTCTGACGGAAATTCGGTGTTTCTCTCGCCAGGTATCCTCGACTGGCGGCTAAGCTGGCCTTTCCCCAATCGAATGTCTTCTTCCTTCTCTTCTCCGCTACCCATCGTTTAAGGTGTGCAAAACTCACATATTCATCGATAATTGGAATCATGCCGATATCGGCGAAGCGTTGGGATTCGGCTCCATGTTTGGCAAATTTATCGGCTTCTTCGTTCCCCGGGATATCTTTATGGCCCGGAACCAATCAGATGTCGATGTAAATCCCGGCATTGATGATAACCCAAGGCATCTCGACAATAAGGCGGGCCAAATATTGGCCCAGGCCGGCGAAGTCGGATGTGCAGCGCTGAATTGCCACCTGCACGTCTGCCAAGATGGTGTAACGACGGCCCGGTGTAATGTTAGAGCTGAATCTGGCCATTGCTTCGTAGATCGCACTCAATTTGGCGTCGAACACTTCCTTGTTCCGGCCGAGATAAAAACTCGTTCCTTGCCGACAACCTCCATCTTCCTTCCATACTACACCACAACCGACTTTACCACCATCCAGTCATGATCCATCTGTCGATAAGGTATCATCAACCTCCGTCCAAGCTAATGCCGTCACTAACACATCTTCAAGGTTTGATTCTGGTAACAACAGCACGGGTAACATCATGCCAGATGGCATATAAACCGTTTCGATCGGATCTACCTGGCCAGGGAGGAGGATGGCATCATTTAGGCGGCTTGTAAAGTCGGAGCTGATAGATAGGTTCTGCCTCCGGCCAGATGGCATCCGGAGAAGGCGTTGAGCGTATCAGGTTTGGCTATAGTTTAAGAGAGGGATCGACGGTGTCATGTTGGCTTCCATGAGTAGAGGGCGGAGAGGGTTCGAACGGAAGCATCCTGATATCCCTCTTGCGAGTCTGTTGATTACTAACTGAAAGTCCCGTGTCATTCTACGGTTTCCATTGCACCAAAGCTCTGCGCCGTAAAGGAGAGTTGACTGAACCACCGCTACCTGTACGTTACGAGCACTCACCAGGGGGATGCCAAACTTGTTTATTAAGCTGCGCAGACATCCCTGGTCTGACTTAGCCTTCGATATCACCTTGAGCCGGTGCGCGGCAAAGGTTAACGAGTGATTCAGTTAAACGCCCAACCATCTCATTGCTTCGTTATTCCAGCTAACCCGGTGATGCTGATCACGTGCGCTAACCAGATCAATGTCGGATTCCCAAGCTACTCTCCTGGCTTTTGGGCTCCTCGAGAACGGAATTGCCTCTTTTTTTGAACATTTGAACCTCACCGCATTATCTTCCGCCCACCGGAGACAGGCCCGGGAGATGTCTCCAAATCATTTAGAGACCGCCGAGAATGTACGCTGTTTATCCAACCATGTGAAGTCATCCACAAATGAGAAGCTTGTGATCCCCGGAAAATGCATTTCTACGTATTTGTGGAGGGCGTGCATATAGATGGTGAACAAGATAGGTGAAGCCGGAGACTCCTGAGGGAGGCCTGTCGTTACAGACAACTCCTGCCCTTCCTCCCCGTCAACCACCATACATACCCATGTCTCTGTCATGAAGTCCAGCATCCAGCCAACCAAACCTTCATCGACACTCATCTTTCTCACCTTCCTCATCTTCCTGGCCAGACAATCACAAGCGACGCTTATAATGTGTCTTCAACATACATGCATAGCGCTCCGGCCACTTGCTGTTGAGCCCATGCCGCCTGAACATTCGCTACTAGCATACCAACGGCGTCAATCGCGCCTCTGCCTTTGCGGCATCCATATTGGCCTTTGTGGAGTCCTCCTCTTTCTCCTTCGCAATGCGTCGATCTACAGCATTGGAAACACCGTCTTATACAAATTCAGCTGAAACCGAGTGATATCCCATGATACGACCAAGCTCGCTTAGCGACCATCCTCCGTCTTCTATGATAACACTAAAACCAAACTAAGAACAAACAAACTTGATTCGCATAGAGCTAACTTGCACCGCGTGTTAAAACCTTGGTTTTCCATCTAGTTGTCAAGTTGAAGAAAAGAAAGCTAAAATAACCGTGTTTCCTACGTGCCTTTTGGCCCGCGCTTCCGCTCCCTCTTCCGTTTGTGACGTGATCGCTTCCTACATCACGCCATTTCAACAGTTTATTCATGAAATCTTCGCCAAGGCACTGATCTTCAACTGTAAAAATATGTTATAGCATAAAACACCTGTACCATAGGTTGTCAAGAACTGAATAACGTTAAATGTCATCGCTTCTATTAAATTGTCCGGTGTAGCGGAGTCACGGAGGGGTCTTGTTTTCGTGGGCTCGCTGAGATGCTGGGTCGCTTTTTTTGATTGAAGATTTTTATTCTGAATTCTATGTACAACAACTCCAACTCCAATGCCTCTCTCATTTTTGACTTACCCAAACTCCAAATCGCAAAAAGAAATACAGAATGAGTAAATCAAAAAAGAGAAGGAAACACGCGCCAGTAAATACATCCCTACACCAAAAATAAACACGTGTCTCTCATCAATGATTCGCTCGAACTCCATAAATAAATACAGAATGAGTAAATCAAAAAAGAGAAAACAAAACACATGCCATTAGATCTACTCTCCACGCCATTCTTTTTCTTTTTCCCCTTTGTACTACCTAATCGCGCAAAAAAAGCACGATGTGGTTTTCATAACCTCCTACTAAACACGCGCTTCTCGTGTTTGATTTACTCGATCCGATAAAGAAATACCTAATTTATGAGTCAATCAAAAAAGAGGAGGCGCGTGTCACTTGATCTAAACCCGATCACCCCCAATCCCCCATATTCCTTGGCTACCCATCCCCCTCGGATACCGATAGTTCCGTGATTTTGTTCCAGTTCTCTTTCTCCTGACACCCTTTCCACCCATCTAGGTCATCTAGACCTTATCCCGTAGTGGCCGACTTTTTGTGAATGGCACTTGACTGTCGCCGTACAGGAAGAGCCGCTGCGGGAAACGACAGGTAAAGGAAGTCGATCGAAAGCGGAGAGCAGCGCTGTGTGAATGACACGAGCGATCTTGATCGTTCGAGATGTAGCTCTGTCGTAAGGTACGCTCGACAGTAGCTGTAAGCGACGCGTTTTATCGCGTGTGCGTTGATAGAAAACGTCGCGATGCGATGTGTCGTTGTGGTTTCGGACGGATTCCGGATGTTCGGCGATGACGATCGCGTGTAGAAGTCGACGTCAACTGAATGACTCGATCGGTGATTATAGCAAAGGAGTGACTCGATGGTAATGTTGGTGCTGTAGAAAGAAAGTCATCCAAGGTTAAGAATGAGGGTGATAGCGGTGCGACTGTGCGGTTTTGTTCGGAAACCCCCGCCCAGATGTACGTTCCAACAGGTCATGAGCCCAAAGCACATAAACCCTCTCCTACCGTCCTCGCTAATCCACTGCGCCGAGCGCATCGAGGCGGCGGTTTATCGATGGAGATTGAAGGAAGTCGTGGCGCCTTGGAGTCAGAAACTGTTGGCCGTCCAGAAGAATGAGAGTTGCTGAGGATAAAAGAAGGAGGGGGAACCAGGGGGGTTTAAATAATAATTCGCACTAGTTCCGAAGGCGTATTCTAAGCGAGGATTTACCCGGACCAATCTGCATTATCGGCAAGTATAATGTAATTGCACGCTTAGTGGAAGGGCGGCGAAAACGAAGCAGTCCACTCGCCCGCCAACGGCGCTAGTCGTGGGGAGTAAAGGTAACGTTATCTATGCCGACTCGCACGATGGTAGCCTCGATACCCGGCTCTTCTCGGTGGTGGTGCGCCATGGGCAATGACTGATCTGACTTACGTCATCACGTGTTCTGAGCTCGGTTCGAGGCTAGAGCGATGGAAGGTTCCGCCAGGCAAGGGGACAACGAGATTCCGCGACACTGTCGTGGGTGAATGCTGTGGAACTGCGAAGCTCAAAGGACAGCGATACAAAAAGATCACCAGTTACAGTCCTGCTTCATTGGAATAGTTTCTGGATTCTTGTAGAACCTTCTATATTGCTGATCCTCCCATCGCTCTACAAACGATACAAAACGCATCAAACCGGTGACCAAGATTCGCAAGTACGAACAAACCACTATCAGGCGGAGCGGGTGGATGGGGCTTCTCTAGGTTACACAATATATCGGGCTGCGGTGGTGGCTTCTTGACCGGCTTGGCTATCATAGCTTCGGGTGTTGTGCAGTTGAAGAATGCGTTTGCTCTTGTTTTCTCCGTCAACGAGCTTTTTCTCCGGGTTCCAACGCACCGCGGTCCGCCCACACGTACCAGGTGGCAGCAGCGGCTTTACCGCGGCTGGCTAAGGCTAATCAATGCCTGAATTTCCAAGCATGTGAATCAGCGGAACAAGAAAGAGATAACTGCTTAACTACGGGAACCAAAAATGTCACTCATTCGCGCATCTAGAGATGAGTCGTGAAATATCACGCTTGCGTACGTGCACAGCGTGCTGATTGATTGATTGAATGCTACCATATTATTGTATTCCCAGATCAGGGTATGCTATTATGTAATTACAAATTCTTATCTCTTATCGTCCCGTTCCCCGTACTTAGCTTCCTGTATTCGTTTTCATTCTCTCCGTCTCATCTGTCTCATCCTACCATTTTCCGAATGGTTAAACTACCATCCAATCTTCGAGGATCATTATCCATCACCCTGACATCCCTTCGCACTTTTTTTGCGTTTCCCGTTGCTTTTCTATTCTCTATTATCTTCTACCCATTCCCAGCGGCTGTGAACCACTTCTTCTGCCAAGTTCCTCTCAAATTTCAATAAACTCCTCCGCATTTCTCATCTGTTCCGGACCCCATAAACACATATTGCTTGTGCTGCTATGTATATTCCTTAATCTTTCTATACCCATATGTCTTCAGGGCATTCGCTGTCTCTTCTATCCGCTAATGCTTCTCATCCCTTGGTTTCACCCCGTTCACCGTCTGATCTTTCCATATTCTTCTCCGGGGCCTTGTTCCCAATCCCCGAGACCCTGTGTTTTCCAAGTATTCATTCAAGCATAGTCTTAGATACGTTACGATCTGCAAAGAGGTATTGTGGATCGTGATGTACCTAAGGTGCCCAGCACTATCTCAGCGCACGTCGGGGAGTTTTTCTTTCAGTTCTCCATCGTCTATAGATGTTCATTCTGTGCCCCACCGACTGCCGTTCTCCTATGTTACACCATCAGCATCTATCATCGTCGACATTATTGATCTTCTTTAGGTGGGTTCCGATGACTGCGTGGCCAATCTTCGGTTGGAAGTATCTGGTTGAAAGCTGGGACGCTCCAAGCCGCTCTTAAGCTACCTGGAAGCCACTGATATCGAGAAGAGGACCGCCAAAGAAGATATTGAAAGACCACAGAATGAACGGGATGAAACATGGGGTTGGGACATGTTGGAAGGAGAACCAAAGGACGAAAGAGAGATGGGAGGCGGAGCGAATGAGAGAGGCGGGGCAGTTTATCGAGGGAGTATTGGCAGAACCTGAGTCGCGAGGCTGCTTAATGGAGAATGGCAAGAAGGTGGAAGAGAAAGGCGGCGGAACAAGTGCGGTTTCAGGGTGACAGTTGATGACCGGAAAAGCTTGGAAGGTAGCGAAGCTACACAAAAGATAAGAAAATGTATTAAAGGAGAAGGGGAACCTGGGCACACGAAGACAAAAGTAACAAGATAATTTTATTAGCATAACTTGATCTGGATATAAAATAATGATGCAATTAATCAATCCGGTTGCGAGGCGCGTCGAGGTGGTCATAATTGTAGCATCTGATGTCTTTCGGCGAGGGAGGGTGTATCGGGGGCGTCTGCCAGGTGCCCCGATCATCCACGTCTTCATTTTTCTGGATTGGTGTTCCTTGAGGTTTCAATGCAAGTGGGAGTGAAGCGAATTGTAATTCGTTCCGTCTGGTGTAGTCTACGGACTTGTGGTTGGATTGGCATTTGGTGTAGTGGCTGCCTCCTTTTTCGCGGTGTCGGAATGTCCTGGGACCCGGTGGTATGCGACCCGGTGGTCGGTATTGATTAAAAAAACTCCGTTCCCGCTTCGCGAGCCGGTCAACCACTACCGGCCATTGTCCTGGACCTGGGAATAACTTCTGAATCCGGCGCAAGGCTGACGAAGAGTCTCTAAAAAAAAATGGCAATTGTTTACAAACAGTCTAGCCAATAAAAAACACAACACAAATTCCAGCCAGCCATGTTCCCTTTCCCGTGTTTTTCCGATCATGTTTGCTTTCCACTATTAACTATATTCCTTGCATTTTGCCTTTGGTTCCTACTCTCCTTTCTTGCCTACCGTGAGGCTATCCTCAGCGTTTTTTACCTAGCATTCAAATTTGTTGGGAATGACATGATAAAAAAGTCCTCCGCGCTACGCCCAAAGCTTCACGTTCGGATTACTATCACGCTGTCAGTGTCCTTCATCGTTGTACCGTCCTTAAGTAGGTCTATCCTCCCAGATCTCGCATTCCTTTCGTCAACATTTTTAAGTTTCCTCATTCTCCTTCATTCTCTTCTCCGCCTCCCTCCATCTGCCCTCATACTCCACGTTAATCATAAATACCTGGCTTGTTATATTAAAAATGGCGTGCAGCTGCAGATGCTCATGGAGGCCATTTCTAACCCATTTTTCGCGGATTATACGTCGCCTTTATAAAAACTTCGTGGAAAGTCGGAGTCTCAAAACTCCGTGAAGACTGTGGAATGTACATTCGTCTTCACGGCACGTCTATGACCTCCAGGAAAACTCCATGGAGACCGAGTAAAGTCTACTAGTCAAATTCAAATAGAGAGGTTCTACAGGTTGCGGCGTGAAAGTGGCGCCAAGTTTTCGCGACACTGTGAAAGTGAGGGGGTAGAGCTAAATCCAAAACTTATTCAAGGGGGGGATGGATTGAATCTTCATGAGGCTGTTCAGGAAATCTCAAGCTATCTCAAGAGAGTTTCGTGATATTGCTATCAGGTGTATGCCAGCTGTTAGAGAGTTGGCCTCTTGATCCGGTCTTCGTTTATGATCTTGGCCATGAAGCTTTGCCCTTCACTGGTATTGTCGCGCAACCTTCGCGCCGCAACTTGCAGAATCTCTCTAATGCGATGATATATGCCCCTGTAATAATCAGTCAGATACATAATCTACTCATACCTTATCACTCAATCTCAATTGCATGTCTGATTGCATATCCAGCGTGAATTGATTGGATGGATAACGTCTCATCAACGCATAGTGCCCATTCTACCTAAAACTAATACAATGGATACGATGTACGCTAAGATAGACCGTATCTTGGTGTCAAAAAATCTGGAAATAAATATACCGTATGATGGGTTGAACCCGGGACCTCGCGAGAGATTTGGCGCACTAGGGTTAAACTAATGAATTTATCGTTACACCATCGCTGCATTTGCATAATTTCCAGTCCTGACTCGCGTGAAGAAAGTATGTGGACACTTCCCATGGCAAC